>VDFB02000008.1:174061869-174318863 GCA_007258455.2 Sequoia sempervirens | reverse complement strand
GTATAGAGGTTAAGACTTCATTCTTAACATACCTTTATACTCTTTCCTTGGTTGCATGTAAAATCATCTCTTCTACGAAGGGCATGAGGCAAGCCCACTAAGAAAAACATACCAATTGAGTTAGGGTGTTATATTACTTGTGAGTCAGTTTGAAAACACAGTGCTTTGATTGAAAACAATGAAACCAACATTCAACAAATCATGAAAGTTGTAAACCCTTTAGGAGAGACAAATATCCTTGAAAAAATTCACATGTTATTACTTTCCCTTGGGATTCGTATCCTTAGAGGCTTCTAAACATGTGGATTTCATCTCAATTTTCTCCTACTAAGGTCAACAATAGGTAACTCTTGCCTCAAATTTCCTTGGTTTCTGCATAATACACTTTGCGGGATAAGGGGAAAGTTGAGACATTAGACTTCTAGATTCAAAATCTAATCAAGAGTGTGTTTGTGGTAAAAAGAATCCATTAAGTAAAGATTGAATCAATTGAACCCCACACATGTGCTTGACATCTTTTGGTCATATGGTTTTCATGCAAACAATGGTTTTTTGATTTTGAATTACTCTTAGAGAAAGGCATGTTCTTCACTATCTTGGTCTAGTAAACAAGTCCTTCTTAGGTTCATTTAGGATCCAATTGGACACTTTATTAATTTCAAAATCCATCCCACAAAAAACTTTAGAGCTTTGGAAACATCATTCTAGACTTGGGTAAATCATCAAAATCAAAATCACCTTGTTTAGTTAGGTGTATGGGAATGCATCCTTTCTCATACATTTAATTAAATCAGGTTTCCTTTGAAAAAATTCATCCTAAGATCGCATCCAAAAACTTAGGGTTTAAAAGTTCATTATCCAATCAAACCAATCAAAATCAAACCCTAAGTATAGCATTGATCCAAAGTCCCTAAATGTTCAACACTCACATCATTCACCCCTTTCATCCTTCATCTCATCATTGGTCCTAAGAACCTTAGAGGCCACTTTTGCAACAAGGTCAAAACACAAGGAGAACATGGAATACAAACTTGATCCATACATCATGAGTAATCCAAATCAACTAAACTTTCAAAGCCTTACAATGCTGATTAATTATCAAAACTCACATTTATACAATCCATACATGGGATCATTGCCTTCTACAAATGTCAATGGCACAACTAGTGTGAGTAAGCCCAAATCAAAGATTGGAGCACATTTCCCGATGGTAGATCTAAATCCAAACCTACAAATTTTTCAACTAAAAAAATAATGCATGAGCCTTCAAACGAACGTCATCCCACCAAATCCTTACATGCCAAATGAGACTGTCCCAAGTACAAGTTTTCCAAACATGAATCTAGCAAAATTTAGGATAAATATGTTTGCAAATCATATGAATATTGTTCAAAATCCAAACAAGATGTTAACGAATCCAAGTCAAGGTAACACCATGCAAAATCAAAGCAATGTGATTCCCAACATCAACAGTGTTCAAATTCAACCTATCATGGCAAATCTAAACACCATCCCAAATCAGAACATTCTCCAAAATCAATCTTTTCATGATCCCATTCAAAAACCACAAGTATGGATCCCAAATCTACTTGAACAAAAACCAAATCAACTATATCAAGGGATTCAAGATCGAAATCAAGATCAAATTTGGCGAGATCAAATTGATACACTTACCAAAATAGTTGATTCATTGCGCCAAGAGACATATCCACCACCATTACCCATATCAACATCATTCCTTGATTTATGGATTCCCCCTTTACCTAGCACCAATCAATCCATCCATATCAATCCACCTAACACCAATCAAGCCATCACATCAAATCCTTTGAATATCTCAAACCCCCATGGTCACTTCAAAAGTATCTCAACTACTTTTCACTACATCTAACACAATTCTGAATCCACCACCACTACCACCAAAACCAAACACAACAAGACAATATAACATTGTGCTAAAAGCTCACCGGGCCTACCAAAAGGCCATCCAACAATATCTAGCCACATGACAAGCAACACAAGCTCAACAGGTGCAACAAGCCTCTCAAGCCACCCAACAAGAACAAGAACAAACATGAAGAATGATAACCATTGGGGATAATGATGAAAATTCAACCATTAGTGATAGCATTGACAATCTCCCCACCACAATTGATAAAAGAAATGATCAAGATCAATCCATCAATGAGCACCTTGAATCTATGTCTACTTCATCCAATGATCAAATCAACATATTTCAAGAGTCACTTTTAAATCATGATCAAAATCCACCAACAATACTCAACAATGATCCAATTCAAGAAATGTCAACATCACTTGACCCTATGGTTGAAGACTTTCACAATCTCTTTGCCAAAATTGTTGAAAACAATGTTCAAGATCTCTCAATTAAGGAGCATATTAAAGATGTTTTTACCCCATCCGATGATCAACTCACCATACATCAAGAGGCCCTTTTTAGTTATCTATTTCAAGGAGTGTTAAGATTATTTGATCCTATTGACATAATGCATGATCCATCGACCAATGATCATATTGAAAATGTCTCTACATCGCCTTATGAATTAGAGGAAATATCTCAAAATTTTATTCCAAAGCATGATCAAAACCTTTCACCAAGGTCTAGCAATTGTCCTTTCCAAGACATATTAACACCCTTTGACATCATGGTTATAGATGCCGAAAGAACCCTAAAATCGACACTTGAGGATATTGAACCACTTACCATGTCTAATGACCACATCCAAGAACACTTTGTAAGTGATCCATCCTTCAAAAATGACCCATGTCAACAGCTTGATCCTTAAGCATGTTGAAAGCAATCCCAAAATTAATCAAGATCAAGAATTTGTATCTCAATGATACTACAATGATCTAATGGACACTCTCCTATCTATACAAGATGTTGCAAATGATGATCACATCCATATAGCACATGCTCCTCCATCTACCCATGAGATGCTTTCAATGAATGGACACGTAGATGATCTTCATTCATATCAAGATTATTTTACTCCAGACATTATTACACAAAAAGAGCAGGTTATCGATTCCTAGAGTCAAACTAAGTTGTCAATTATAGGATCAGATATGTCCCAAACTCAGACTGGGGACATCATGAATAAGGATATCCAGCATTATCCACTCAAGGAAATGAGTTAGATAGAATAGTATAATTTAGAGTTAGCATAGCAACAAATTGAAACAATGTCACCTACGGTGGTCATTTATTAGAGAATGCATTCTAAACAGGACATCTCAGAATAGAAAAAATCAAAGCATGAAGGCAATATTACCACCATACTGGGTGCAACTTCATCCAGTGCAAATGTCAACATAGGGAGCACGAAGAGTCCTTTTGATGAAACTAGTGTCAATACTATAACCAACCACAACATGAATCTGCATCCACCCATCACCCCATCCACAAATTGGGACCAACTTCAAAGGAAAGATTTGAATCAAAGCATAAAGAACGTTATCAAAGCAAAAGAATCTAGAAAGCATAATGGACAAATCAAATACAAATGGATACCAAAGAATACAAAGAAAGATCATCCCTATCAAACTCCATTAGTCAAAGAAACTATGGGGCAAAATAAAAAAGGGAAAAGTATCCATCAAAGATGTCCACAAAATCAAAAGTAGGATTTCTTAGTGATGTATAAAGTGTATCAAGCAGTTGGTCCTAATTCCATGCACACTTTCATATCCACCCATCATCGCTCATCTTCCCAAGTTTGGAGAGTCAAAGGTTCCAAACTGTCAACCAATCCATCTCTTATTCCTAAACACACTCCATCCATGCCTGCATGCATGATATCTAGTTCTTACATTGAACATGTATTTTTAGTGACCCTTCATCATAAGGATTTCGAAGGCACTCTATTGTGATGTGCACATAGAGACAGAGTTAACCCTGGTATCAATAAAGCAGATAAAGAATCCCAAAACTTGTATTCAAGTGCATGTATCTTAACAAAGCAACTTCTTTAATCAAGTTATCAATGGCACATCATGACAAAGGCATCTACATCAACAACACCTTATTATTCAACATGAGCTTAAAATCTTTCAAAAAAAAACAAAAAATGAAAAAAATGAAAAAACCAAAAAAAACCAAAAAATATGGAAATCCAAAATAATCAAAAAAAGGATTGAAAATAGTAACAAGAAAAAAATCATCCTCTAGTGAAAACCACTACGGTGGCGCTTTGGGCAAGACCATGATGAAAACCTGGAAAACATGCATCATGTGTAGAATCGAGCATCTACATACACTAGTTTAGGTGGAAGCATCTCATCCCATCCATGATAAATCCAACACTCCATCCATCTCAGCCATAATAAATCCATTCATCCATAAACCATTGATCCAATCCATTTTCATCCATCTACATCCATCATCCCAGTTATCTTCATCTTGACAAACTTTGGTGCGCACTTTACACCTGTTTATGGTAAACATCTTGACATGGGTCATTTTCACTGGTCCTATCCTATCCAACATTATCTAAACCTTAAAGCATTATCCAAATAAGCATTTGTTATCCGAACACCTTATATTATCACAAGATAATCCTTAGCATCCTTTGTATCCATCCACCCATGGCATTTCGTACATTGCTAGACACTACGGGTAGATATTTACATCTTGCTTCAAGAATAACTCTTGATCTATATCCTCCAACTTATGAGGTGATCTGAACATTGGAAAACACAGAATAAAATTGGTCCATCACTCGTGAGCAAAAATCCAAATCACTAGCCCAGGGCATATTTTGACAAGATGTTCCTTATCAGTCTTCATCTTTTATCAAACATCGATCCAAACAATCGATATTAGTTGTATCTAATTTTCACTTCAAACATCACATCAAATCAAATCATTCAAAACATCTTTTGTTTCAAATCAAGTTTCATCAATCCTGATCAATCAAATCCAATCAAAAAAATCATCATCTCAAGATATCATTGTGTTTCTTAACACTATCCTTCCATTGTTGTGCATCCTCAACAATGTTATCATCATCAATCTTGATCATTCAAATCCTTGCAATGTTGTGTATCCTCAATAATGTTATCATCATCATCATCAATCCATCAATTTGATCAATCGCTTGGTTTTCAACAAAATCCCAAATAGAGCACTGATATCATCACATACCCATATCCAAATCGTCAAAATCATGTAAAAATTCAAAAACATCAGAAAATCAGAAAATCCAAAAACATTCAAAATCATATAAAAATCCAAAAACACTCAAAAAAATTAAAAAAAAACTTCAAAAACATTGGAATCCGAACTACATCAGTTTCCGAAGCTTAACAACGTAGGGTAAGGCTAATCTTTTGATTAGCCCCCTAGACATCAAAATCCAAAACATCCAAAAATATCAAAATCCAAAACATTCAAAAAACATCAAAATCCAAAACATTCAAAAACATCAAAATCCAAAAACATTCAAAAAACACAAAATCCAAAACATTCAAAAAATCAAAAATCAAAACATTTGTAAAATCTTTGAAAAACACCAAAATAACCTCAAAACATTTCAAAACATCAAAAACATCCAAATATTTGAAAAAATCCATTCGTCTCATTTCGCTATCACCTGCAATAATCAATCATCCATAATAAATCATCGTCACCTTCATCCTTTGGAAAAACAAACAGAAACAACCACAACAATCAGCAAAAGCAAGCTTCAATCGTAAAAGCAAAAGAAAACAACAAATCTTTAAATGCAAAATCAAACTCTTGATCATTTTCAAACATGTCATTCAACCTTATATCAACAGCCTATCAATCAACTTATCAAACCATCATCATCCTATACAATGCATGTCCTACAATATATCGTTCCAACAATGGGCATCATTTTGGATATCACTTTGGATTCTTATCCTATCAAAACAAATCCCTTTGGCTAGAGATATGAAGAACATTGACTTGTTTGCATACTTGATCTTTTCTTTTGATTTATCTTATCACACTCATTCCAAGGACCTCTCAATGATATCCGAACGAAGAATTTAGAGAGATAGGAATGGGGCAAGGATCATTATCCTTTTATTTGCTATGCTTGTCGGACGTTCTTGTAAAATAACTTGGTGAATACTTTCTTTGTTAGGTACGTCCTAGCAAGGTTTCGGTATGTCAAGTGTGAACAAGAATACTCCTATTTGTTTGTTCAGTTAAAGTCCATCGCACTAGGTACAACGCCATCCTAGTTCTTTATGCCTTGATACTTCATATCTACATGTGTTATCAAACATAAGGTAAGTAGCCCTTTTAAAATCCCAATCCTTGATAAGAAAATCATCATCATCATCTCTAATAAAGTCTCATCAGATCACGGACTTGTTGGATCCCTTGTCATCATATCATTTCTTACTTCCGCACCAACATCATGTCAGGAGTAGTTTATCATCATCACTAGTGCATTCATCTTGTATCCACAAACCATCAATATTTTTCATATCATCCCACGTGCATGTTCATCATCATAATATAGATTTGTTAGTCTAAGTATCTCATAAATCACATATTTTCATAAATCATCCATTGCATAATCACAACATATGAAATCATCCATCTCATCCATCTCACATCATATCATCATTTAAGTTGTTTAAGATAATATAGATTTGTTATTCTAAGTATCTGAAAACCATCTCATTTGCATCATCATCCATAATCATCCATTTTGAACCTCTTTATCATGAGATCGACCCTCAAATTGAATCTTTTCACTCAATCGCTCGAGGGGGCAATGTACCAGTGTACTTTCCACTGGGGCATTCAAAAAATTAAAAAAAAATTGAATTTTGATCACGGCAAGTTTATTCTTTGAACCAACACAAGTAACTTTCTTTAAAGAGGGGGAAAATGTAGACATGCAAAATTGGCCTAATGCAGTCAATTAGGTCATATTCATCCATTCAGCAAATAAATCAAGTTTATTTATCAATCTCTTAAAGTCACTAGTTTAAATTAAATAAATCAACTTGATCCTAACATCACCCTCCTTGATTAAATAAATCAATCCTTTATCCCTTTTTGATTTATATAAATTAAAATATTCAAGTCAAAGGGGTCAAAGCATCTAATCATCTAAGCTAATCTAATCCTAATTAATCTAATCTAATGCATGTCACATCCTCTAGCTTTTCCCACTTGCACCAATAAATAATTTTATTTATTAAAATCAGCATTTTCCATCAACATGGCATCTTTGAGGAAAATTCTCTCAAGTTTGAATTCAAAAACAAGTGGACATGTACACCCAACAAAGCATTCATGAGCTCTTACATGGCTCTTACATGTCCCTTGCAAAGGTCAAACTCAGCATTTACTCTCAAATTCAAATTTGAAATCTCCCTCTCTTTGGCACATTGACCAAAATGTGCTCATTCCTCATCCTATCACAAGTTGACAAATAGCCTCTTTCCATTGGCTTTTTCTTTTTCCCACATTCATCCATTTGGCTATTTCTCTCATCAAAATAATCTATAAATGAAAGGCTTCATTCTTGATCAAATCCTCCACAACTCTAGAATCTTTATGCAAAGTCATTCTCTTAAACTAAGAACTGATTTTGTCCATCATCATTCGCAGCGTCAAGCTTATCAAGGGTTGGGAAAGGGCTATTTTCCACAATAGCACAAATCCACTATGAAATAAAGTTTTGATTATTTTTTATATGCATGCATTTAATTATCTTTATTCTATTTAGATTGCATATTTTAGCATGGTTAAGTATTTCATAGGAGTACTAATAAGTTTGCATTTGGTATGAACTAATCCATTTCAAATGTTGAAGTTTAGGGGCTATTTGCAGGTTTACAGTGCTCACAAGAGCCAACTTAGAAAGCCCTATGCCAAGTCATATGTTTCCAAATGAAGCTACATCATGAATAAGTATGTCACATGTGAGCCAACTTAAGGCATGTCATCCACATCCCAAGATTTCTTTTAGATATACGTGAAGGGTGATCAACTAACCAAAAGAGACAATGACAAGTGACATACAAGGAGAATGCTAACTAACCCCCTTGCCCACACTTAGTGCAAGACAAGGGTGAGCTTGAAATGGATGATGATATGCTTCCACTTGCAATGAATCTAAAACATACAATTGTGAGTATTCTATAATCCTACAAATATTGCACGGAAAGGAAGAGAACCTAATGTTATTTATTTTGATAAGTAAATAAAGTTTTTTCTTGATACATATTTAATGAGATATCTATCAGTTTAGGATGTACCAAGGTTTTCTTGGAAGAATTGTTTGTGATGATGTTGACAGCGATCAAATGTTTTTGTTTTGAGGGACAATAACTAAGACCATTAGTCCTTATAGGGACATGGATGCCTTGTTCTATAGCATCACATCCTTTCCCAAGTTGCTTCATAAGTCCTTCAGTTTCGAGGTTGGCCTTGATTGTATACGCTTTATTATATATGTGAGCAATGTCATTATAACTCGGTAGGTGTGAAACGTTATCATTATTGAGTTTCCTTTTAGGTGGTTCTAAGATGAGCATAGGTTTCTTTTGAACTTGTGGTTTTTGTGAGGGCGGATGAAGAATTAAAAGATTATTAGGATGTCCTACGGGGTTTGTAGGAGGTCTAATAGTCAATGGGGATCTAATGGACACCTGTGCATTCATAACCTCAACAGTCTTGGTTTGATGTATCTCTAAGAAAGGGAAATCTAGTATCATATTTTTACTATCACCCAAGGGAGACACATTACCATTGCTTGAAAGGAGTTTGAAAATGTTGTTTTCTTGCACCATTATACCATCCCCAGTAGGAGATTTTTTAGAACTACAAACTAAATGTTCTTGGCATTCAAAAGTTTTTTTATGAAAAATGACTGCATCGCAAGTAAGGGAATGATCCATGGTTGAATTTTCTTGTTTGTCAATGATGGTATTTCCTTGTTCAATAATTTTTTCCTCATGATTCTCATCGATGGGATCTTGTAACACCATAATATTTTCTTCACCAATAGGAGAGATATTAGGAGAGGGGGAAATTTGATTGTTGTGATTGTCAATGATTTCATTCTTTTTATCTAAGGTCTCATTCTCTTGTGCCCTTATTCTTACCCTAGTAGGAGAGCTTTTAGTAAAGTGAAAACAAGAGGTTCATCACATGTCATGTTTAGATGTTGTAAGGGAGGTTCATCACAAATAAGGGAGGCATCAAGGAAAGAGCAACCAATGATTAGACTTTTTTGTACAAATAGGTGTTCCCAAATAGTAGGGGCATCAAGGAATGGAGGAATAAGATTCTCATGAGTCTCAATAATGATATCTTCTAACACTAAACTATCTTCTTCAGGTCTAGAGAAGATATTAGGAGAAGGAAAGGTTTGATTGTCATGATTATCTACATTTACATCCCGATGTCATATAATGTCTTCCAAAGTAGGAGAGGTGTTGGGAGATGAATGGAGAGTAGGTAAAGTAGTGGCCATGATCTTAGCTTTGTGTGTCATAATATCTTTCCAAGGGAGAGGACAAACAATACTTTCATGATTGTCCATGATTGAGTCTCCTATCACCAAGATACTTTCATCACTAATAGGAGAGGTATTTGGAGAAGAACAATTATGATTTTCATGATTTTCAATGCTTGAATCCTCTTGTATCAAACCTTTAGTTGATGATCTAGGAGAGATGGAGTCATGAAGGGCTTCATCTAAAATTGCAAATTCATCACTACTAAATGGCTTGATGGTTAAGTTAACTTTCCTTAGTTTAGGTTCTTCATAACAAGCCTTAATGGATGATCCTAGTGAGAGGAATTCCTTAAGGGCTTCATCTAACATGTCTAAGTCATCACTACTAGAGGGCTTGGATGATATGCTTTTTCTAAATTTAAGCATTTTTGAATTGTTTCTTTTGATGTTTTTTATTTTATTTTTTCATTTACTAATGACTACTGAATGTAATATGATCTAAGTGAATTAGGAACTAATTCTAAAAATGAAAATTGCAAAAATCTAATGCTATACATAATTTCCATGAATGTAAATTATGCTACTTCTAATGATTTGAATGAAATAGAAAGTAATCAAACTGAAACAAAAAAAAAATAACCACAATGAGAAGCTTGAAAACATATAATTTAACTTTGTAAAATGCATAAGTAGTAGGTATTTTCCATAGCATGCCAAATCATGATATTGCTATTAGGATTCAATCGTGTAGTATTAAGTTTCAAGCTCATTTACCCATATTTCATGAGTAGTGGTTCACAAGAACCCATCTCTATAAAATGAAGTTCAAAATATGCAAAGGGATTGATTCACCCAAGGTGGCGAATGAGTCCTAGTAGGGATTTTTTTCAAAATTTTCTTAATTTTTTAGTTGTTTTTTGTGTTTTTTATGATATATGATGTAATTCTAAGATGAAAATGTAGTTTTTCAATAATTTTCAATGAAATTAATTGCAAAAATGCAAGCTAAATGAGCTTTCACTAATGCAAAAATTTGAAACCCTAGAATGAAAATTAACCAATAAAAATCCTAATGCAATCTTAATGCAAGCTAACTCTAGGATGATGAGGGACTCCAAATGAAGAAAAAAATGTATTTGAAATGTAGGTTCACCAAAATGTAGTCAATGGAAATGGATGCTTCCCACCTTTGAGGCATAAACACAAAGATAGGGATCATATTTCACACTTTCTATACTCAAGGACACCTTAGAGATCTCAATCCAATGATTAGTGGAGAGAGAGATCTGATAATAAAGTATCCTAGGATATGATTTCAGATTATAAGAGGGGTTCACCACCAAGTTTGAAATTGAAAAAGAAAATGTTGGAAAACATAGTGTGATATGAAAACTAGCTCCAAATGACATAGAAAAGTAAATGAAACAAAATAGAAAAATATGAAACTGAAAGTGTGCACTTAGAAACTGGAGAGAGATCGAATGGAGCTTTGAAGTCCTAAAATTATTGCTTTTTAGGCTTGGTGGGACTCATTCGTCATTCTGGGTGAATCAGTCCCAGTTCTGGAAAATTGTACCAAAGCAAGTTTAGGAAAAATGAGTATCCAAATCTACAAAGATCCCTCAAAAAAACCTAAAATGGGACTCATTAACCACTTGTGGAAAATGAGTTCAATTTGTCTTTTCTAGAAATTTAAAGTTTTGATCTTCACCTCTCAGTCTACTCTTTTTGTTACTCCAAGGTTCCTAGATCTGAAACTCTATTTTCAAGGTTGTAGATGACCTTTTAGTGAATATTTTGACCTAGAAAATAGGGAGATGACTCTAGCAACCTTGTAATCTATTCTTCAATCATCTACAAGCTTTCAAAGCACCTAGATCTACAATCATAGAAAGAAAGAGAGAAAATGTTAATTTTTAGTGAATGGGGGTTTGCCTAGGTCAAACCTCTTGTAAGTAATTAAACCAAATGATGAAATAATATAATGAAGCATCAATATGAAGTAATGCAATTAGAACCTTTCCATGATGATAGATCCTAAAATGCTAGAACAATTGATCTTGAATTATATCTTGATGACCTTGAGAAGATTTCAAGTGCTTAACTTGTACTTGCTTGACTTGATGAATTCAACCTATGATGAAATAGTGATTTTGAAGCTTTTTTATATAGGTAATCCACTCACATGACTATTAATTTGATTCCCAAGGCCTACATAGGAAAATTTTGAATTAAAAACCCACTTTTCCCACTCAAAGCATTAAAAATAGGCCTAATGGGACTCATTCACCATCCTAGGTGAATGAGTTCCACATGGATGGGACTCATTTTCCCAAGGTGGAAAATAAGTCCCACATGGGCTATTTTTCATGCTAAAGTTTCTGGGAGTGAAGATTTTAAGTTTTTATGTTGATTTTGTCAGGTTTTTGATCAAAATATGCCTTGGGATGCACAATATGAGGTAGTAGGGGCCTATTAATGGTGATATAAAAGTAATAAATGTAATAGGACCAAAAATCCAATGTGAAAGTGTAAATAAATACACTTTACAACACTAAATTAAGGAAAAAGTGGGTCTATTTAGCTTATAAGGGCCCTAAATCCCATGTGAATGTGTAAAACACATTACAACACTAGATTAGGTGCACTTGATTGACAATCCCCATAAATTTAATGTGATGATGTAAATAAATACATTTTAAAACATTAAATTAGGATAGAGTTAGGTTAATTTAGCCTAACAAGACCTAATGTGGATGTGTAAAACACTTGACAACAATAGATCAAGGTGACATTAAGTCCAATTTATCATTGCTTATTCTTGAATTAAGCAAGGAAAAGAAATACTTTTTTGGTGACTCCATAATTTTAGGTCTACGTGGTAGCCAAAAGTCCTCAATAGCAAAAGGGCATATAGCATTTGCATGGCTAACTACATGTAATAGTGTTTATAATTATTTGTATCTTGTCCTTGAATTTGTTATGGTATTTATGTAGATATTACTATCTTAGACCCTCTTTGAAGGGTTGGGCCAATTCTATAAGGGAGATAAGTAGGGGACCACCTAGGCTATGATTGGAGGTAAAGTCCCTAGATGATGATCTCTCTCCTTACAACTGATACAAAGATCATATGCTTGTATTCAATATTATTACTAAAATTATTAGTTTTATTACATTGATAACTTGTGGATTAATCTATAGTGTATATAACTCTCTCTTGTACAAGTTAAATTTGTGGAAAATAGTCTTATTTTATGATTTTACTATATGAAAGGTGGAAAGTTGCCATTGCTTATGGTTTAGGACATAGAACAACAATCTTCTTCACTCCCATTCAAGGAAACCCTAGATATCTCAATCTGAGGATGAAGTAGGCGAAATAGATCTTACCATAAGGTATCCTAGTGTGTTATTAAATAAAGTAAGAGGTATCACCACAAAGCTAGGGCTTGGAAAGACAATAAATGTAAATGACATACAAAGTACTATGCAAAACCTAACTAAATGACCTAGGAAATTAAATTGAAATTCAAAATAACAAACTAGGAATGAACAGAGGTGCACCTAGGAGAAGGATGAGGTCAATAAGATTTCCAAAAATCTGAACACTTGTTGTTTAGTACCCACTTGGAATCATACACTAGTCTGGGCGATTTATTCTCAGACTAGGGTTTTTGTGCCAAAACAAAAATATACCAGTGTGTGATTCTAGATATGGAAAAATCCCAGTACTAGGACTCATACGCCACAAGTGGTGTATCAATCCCACTTCACTTTTTCAAAGGGTTAAGGTCTAAATCAAGTCTCCAATATTTTCTCTTCCTTCCACACTTCATTTATAGATTTCAAACCTTGATTTGTAACCTGTAGGTGACTTTCTGTGAAGATGAAAACCTTGCAATAACTTGATGAATTTCTTCAACTTTGAAATCCAATATTCAAAGGATCTTCAATCTCCAAAATGCCTATATCTGCAATCACACATGTAAAGAGAGAGAAAAACTTGTTTATTGTTAGGATATAGGGGTTTGCTTTGGTCAAACCCCAGTTAGGTAATTAAACCTTGTGATGAAACAATGAAATATGAACATGAAACATGAAATATGAAACATGAAAAATGATACCTTGGATAATTTCTTGAGATGTGAATAAAAAATATAACATGAAGTGACCATGTAGAATGTAGATCTTAATCTTGAACTTTGATATGAAACAATGCTTGTAAATGGATCTTCAATGCTACATCACAACACTAGCTCAACAACATGCTTGATGCTTGATGATCTTGACATGATGATGGATCTTGAATTGCTACAACAAATGATGAAGAATTCTACCCTTGAATGCCTTAGAAATGCTCTTGTAAACTCTCTTGACACTCTTGTGAAGTCTTGGAATGCTTAAATCTTGAATGCTAGGCTTGATATCATGAATGCTTATTGAAATAATTATTTGAGACCTTTTTTATATAGGAAATCCATCCAAATTATTGTTTATTAGATCTCAGAGGCTGACATACATGAAATTTGAATTTCAAACCCTTATTTCTTGCTCAACACCCTAAAAAGGGCCCAAATGGACTCATACACTACTTGTGGCATATAGATCACATTTGGATGGGACTCATACACCCAAGGTGGCATATGGGTCATACTAAGCCTATTTAGGTAGAGAAAATGTTGGGGAGTTAAGAAATTAAGTATATTTGATGTTTATGTCTGGATTTAGATTAAAATATGCCTTGGGATGCATAATATAGGGTCTAAGGGGCGTATTAATGATGATACAAAGGTTATAAATGTAAGAGGGCCCAAAACTCAATGTGAAAGTGTAAATAAATACATTTTACAACATTAAATTAAGGAAAAATTAGGTCAATTTATCTTAAAAGTTCCCTTGATCCAATGTGAATATGGAAAATACATTACAATACTAGATCAAAGAAACATTAGGTTCATTTCAATGTTAATCATTCCAAAATTAAGTGTGAAAATGTAAACGATGACATTTTTCAACACTACATTTAGCCCCCACTTTAGTGAGAGGATGAACTTGTTTCGAATTGACACTAAAGTAGACAAGATCACATCAAGATGGGTTCATTTGTACCAATTCTAGTGAGATAGGACAACACCAACCAAGAGGGTTAGGAAAGCCCCCAAGATTGAGGTCCTATAGAAAAATAACATAGGAACAAAAGAACACACATGAAAAATGATATAAGGAGCAATAACAAGGCACAAGAATACATTGCCAAAGACAAAGAGAAAAAAAGTAAAGAAAAAGGGGGTGGATCAAGCTTCAACCATTTTTCCATTTTGTTGTGGAGCATATCTAGGTTGTTTATCTAAAAAATGTACACTCACTCTTAAGCAATGAAACTTTAGGTTGTCTATTGGGTGAGTATCCAAAGTGGTGAGAGACATATGTACATGACCGATATGCACTAAACACACACAAGGAAGTGGCTATGGTAAATTCATGCTACAGTTTGGATTCCTATCCAACTAGACCAAATTTATACCTACTGATAACTTCGATAAGGCACCACACAACAATGAACTTCAAGCTTCATGAGGAGAGAAAAGCTTTGTATGTTTGAAACTCATAAGAAAAAAAAATGGCTCCATAGGAAAGCAAAGTGTATTATGCAAGGTGGCCATATAATAGAAATTGCAAATACAACATAGGGAATGTTCAAAGGATTTTTTCTTAGTTAATGTAAGGTCTTTAACTTAGGTAAAATTATGTGTAATGTCTCCAAGAGAGGACCAATCAAAGAATAGAATATTGAAAACATAGGGGATACAGTGTGTCGCATCAAGCCACCAAGAGGAATACAATATGCTAAGAGAGATCACGCTCTTGAGGGACATCACATCCAATGTCAACCACAAAGAAAAATATGCATCACATGAAGTAAGACTACACAATGAAACATGAAATGCAAAAATAATAATGCCAATGTATGCTCCCACTTTAAATAAATTGCTAAACACAATGTTGTGAGCAATTAATTTAAAGTAGCCAATGATAAATGCTAACAAGAAGGAAGACATGAGAGCTTACTTGGAAAGCACTATGTTGAGTGATATGTTTCCAAATGAAGGTACTTTATGAAAAGGAAGAGAGGTTACCCCAAAAATAAAAATTTCAAACACATGAGGGATCCATGGATTTGGGGTCATTATGTTCTTGCTACAATGTTTTTAAGAGAGCTTGAAACTGCCATCATTCCCAAAATACTCATGGAATAGGAAGAATGATACAAAGAGAGCGAAAAAAAAGAAAAATCCTTTCTGGTAAACATGGAAGAGACAAGAATGTCTTGACACCTTGTGTCATCCCCAAAAGGAAAACACAAGACCAAGAAAAGATAAAGAAAAATATTTTGGGTCAACATGGAAGAGGCATGAGTGTCTTGATGCCTTGTGTCATCCCCAAAAGGAAAACACAAGACCAATGAAAAAAATGAAAAGAGTTTATGACATAGAGAAGAATGTAGATACAAATAGAGGAATGCCAAAGAGAGAGAGAGAGAGAGATACATCAAATAAAACAGCACATTGGATCACATTACACACATGTAATCACAAAAAAAGAAAAAGAAACATTGCAAAATACTAGTTAGGCACATGCGAGTCAACCTATTTGCAAGTTGTTTGTATCCCAATCATGCTCATTGTATACGGAAAGAAAACAACTAGCCAAAGGGACAATGATAAATGCATTACTAGGACAAGGATATCTAATTCTTTCCCCCACTAAGTGAAAAATAAGAATGAGATGACATAGGTTATGGGAAAGAGCTCTTTGCATATTAGAATTATTTGCAATGAATGTAAATCATGTAATAGGGAGAATGTGATGATTCTACAACCATTACATTTCAAGGAACAAAAGGGGTCCTACTTTAAGGGACTATTTCTATGATATCAAACTTTTTGAATATTTGTTTTAAAGCATGGCACTCATCAGTACTATGACCAAAAATTCTATGATATTTGCAGTGAGATGTGTTATTGTTCTTAGGATTTTGAAATCGAATTTCTGGCATGGGTGATAATGTGATAATTCCTTGACTTACTAGTATGTGTAAAGTTCTTTCAATTGAAAATGGTGGACAAGGGAGTTGTAGTTTCTTTATCTTGTAAGGTCTTCTTCACTTGCTAGATTCACCAACTTCTCTAGTTGAATGTAGAGGAGGGAAACCTAAGATGACCCTATCATCCTTATCATCGTTAGGAGGAATTGGTTGTTCTTTAGGAAGGAGGATCTTGGTATCCTAACCCTTTAGTATCTTCAGTTGGTGTTTTCTCTAAGAGTTGAAAAATTTCATGTTCACTTGTATCACATCCTTGTTTGCTCAAGATCATGAATCCTTTTCCATGTCTTCTAGATTGATGGGAGTGATAGAGCCCATAAAATTATTGACATTTTAGGAGTTTTGTGCCTAGTATGAGAATGTCACATGTCTCCCATTGGTAGGGTTTAAGGTTCTAATTAGGTAACCTTGTTTTCAATTGATCCATGAAAAACCCTTGGGAATTTTAATTTTGTGTTGACTTATTCTCTTGGTTGCTAGTGATATTAGTTGTATTTTGAGCCATCATTATGCATTCCTTATCGAACCCTTTGCTTAGATTATTCAGTCACTTCCAACCACAAAATATTTTAATCTTCCCAAAGTCAAGTTTTAATATTTTTCTCATAACTGACTTAAGTCTAAGTCTTCGATCTCCAAGAGTAAATCCTCATTGGCCTAGTCAAGGCCCTCTTTTATGATTAATTTAACTGTATGTGTAGGTTTAAGATTTACTAGAATGTGGGATATAATCTGAACTACTCCCCACTATATTGTGCATCCCAAGTGACGACAGTTTAATTTCCACAAGATCAACGAGATGTTGACACGTGTCTGATTAGGTATGTGGGTCCAGTCATTATGTTCCATTCCAATGCTCAAAGCTTTAATATTGATGGTGATGATTCAAAGGAAAAAGATGATGTCCACCATTCCCCACCAGCTCACACAGATAAGGTGCAAGCTCGTTAAAAGTAGCGAAACCCATAAGAAGCTACCACATACACTCTATGGCTACTGGTGGGTGGAGCCCACAAGTACATGAGGAAAGTCTAATTGGTAGATTTCTATTGGTAGATGAAACAGTGATGTAAATTCAAATGTTATTGACTCATTCTAAGTCATTCGAAATGGCCATCTCAGCTGAAGATCGACAATGCACATTCAAAGCTACAATGTACACCTATTGCAATTGTTTTACTTCACATGAGTGGGCAATAAAGGCGGGCAAGACCCATAAACTTATTCAATTGCCTTCAAAATTTATGAATACGGTCAATTCTTTCTTATTTGGGATTTGAGGATGTGTCCAAAGCAATATGAAGAATTGAAAGAAGTAATTTTTAGAGTTCATCATGACTGGTATTAGGGTTTATCACAATTGAAAGTTGTAAGTATGACAAACATAGTTTTATTATTTTTTAGTTTTCTAAATTAGGGCTTGCTTTCAATTTTCTTTTAGATGAGTGCATTTTACTACTTTTCTCTCATTAATTTGAATTAGGGTTAATTTTTTCTTTAAAAAATGCCATAGCCTTGTAAAACCATCTGGAATTAGCACTTGTTATGAGTCATAGGTTGCAATTAAGAGGTTGGTAGTTGAAATTCTTTCTGTTAGAACCCTTGTATACACAAAATCCATGGCTCCCAAAGTACAAATTGCCACTTCTTCAACCCATTCCAGAATAATCTCCTAGGATGCAATTGATTTATTGCCTTCTACAAATATGAAACTTGAAGGAAAGGTCTTGTTTCATGGCCCTATTGTGAAAGAAGGAATGATGGATAAACAATTCTTCATAAAGGATTTTGAAGTGCCTTATACTAGATGGTAGCTATTTCAGCAGTAGTTTGGGAACAGGAACCTTGGAGCTCCTCTCAGTAATCATTGGATGTTGGATATGGGAAAGTTGATTGTTCCCAATGTATACATGGATGCTGACCTTTTGAAAGATATTGCCTCAAGATATGACCCAATCTCCAAGGTGGTTAGGAAATTTGATGGAGTGGCTATGGTAAGGATAACTAGGAAGGAAATTGAAGAAATATTTGACTTGCATGAGTGGAGTCAAGATACGGTTCCTCTAGATATGGATGATATTAGAAAATAACACAAGAATACCAGGGTGTTCATCAGAACAAAGATGTTTCCTATGCATATTGCAATTACTAACACTAGGAAACACAAAAGGAAGATTAAGATTGGTGAAAAAGATCTTGAGCCTTTCCCAATAGGCTATTTTGCTAGTTATTTCAGAAAAATTGTATATTCATTGTGCCAAATCATTGGTTTTACTCCACCAGACACATTGTAGAAATAATATAGTTATTTGGCCACACATTTT
This sequence comes from Sequoia sempervirens, assembly GCA_007258455.2. Classification (NCBI taxonomy): domain Eukaryota; kingdom Viridiplantae; phylum Streptophyta; class Pinopsida; order Cupressales; family Cupressaceae; genus Sequoia; species Sequoia sempervirens. The sequence goes on along the minus strand of VDFB02000008.1, from coordinate 174,299,955 downwards.
CAACATCCAGTATATAGCATAGTCTATGATTATGGTACTTATCTAACAGAACATATTCACAAGGGTTTGGTCAAGCTAAAGGAAGGAAAAAGATGGGTAAAGTTATGGTGGTATTATCTATTAATGCATATGTTTTTTCAAAGGATTCAAAAGTTTTTTGAGAAGGATGTCACTTTGAGAAGGAAGGAGGAAGGTCTTGATCTACCTGTTCAATGTTGGACCCGAATTCTAGACAAAGATGACCAGAAATACAATTTTGTAATGTTTCAAAATGATTTTGCATCAAGAATAAGGAGGTCCCTGATATATGAACCACCAAGAATTCCTAGAGAAATTCATGAGTTCTTGAGACCTATGGAGGTGAGGCCAAACTTGAACTTGAGTCATAATTGGGGAGACTTGATTTTATATCTTGACAAGAAAAAATTCAGAGTAAATGGTAATGGTCTAGACCCATATTTCTTTCCAAGAGATGTGACTTTAAGGATAGGATTCCTTGAAATCATGAGGCAATTAAGAGCTTCACAGATATTTCATCTACCTAATTTAGCAAGGAAAGGGTCATTCTTTCTAGAGTGGACAACATTTGTTGATTATGTTCTAGTGAAAGGGGCATGGAAGCAAATAGTACATTTTTTGGTTCCTCATAAGTTGATGACTATGCACCCAAGGAATCATAATATTGAGGGTTTCATCACTAAACTAAAAGTAGGTAAGAAAATGGGTAATTTTGTGCATGTCTTTGATTATCTTGAAGATTCCATTAGGAATATTTTTAGCTTTGAAGAAAAAGATGAAAGAAAAGATAAATACATTGCTTATAGGAAGATGGTAGAAGAAAAATGGAAGAAGGATCCCCAATATGATCCTTTGTCAAAGATACCTATAGAATTTAGCAAATTCATGCATGTTATGGACAATTTTGAAAGTGTAGTTGGTATGTTGAGGGAACAATGGGAAGTCATAGATAAAGGAAAAGCAAGGGTGGTTGAAGAAGATGCTGAAATGAAATTGGAAGAAAGACCTACATACCAACCATCCAAGCAACTTAGAATCTACTCCAAGAGGAGGAAAGCAACAAATGAAGAACGAAGCTTTCCATCCCCCATAACTTCTGAAGGGACAAAGGTAGATTCTTCTGAGAGTGCATTGCCAGCACCTCCTACACAAGGTCCTTTTCTTGTAATTGATCTTGACTCACCCCCTAAAAATAATATTCCTCTTGAGCAGCCACCTCTAAAGAAGCAAAGAACTGAGGCAAGAGGATTGGTTGAATATTCTTATATAGATGAATATGACATCTATATCACTCCTAAGGATATGTAGCTAGAAATTCCTCCTCCTGAAGGGACAATTTCCTCGAGTTTAGGAAAAAATAGTCTTAGATTGGGAAAGCTTGACATTAGTGGTCTAAATACTGTAGATGACCTGAGAATAGAAGATTGTAAGGATTTTATGGAAGACGAATCCTTTATTGAAACATTTACATTCAAAGATTTATGGTGGAGATTCAAAGTTGTAGAATATGTAGAGAAAGTGGCCACTAAAAGGAGTTTGCATCCAGAGTTTCCTAAAAGTGTCATTTAGGAAAATGTGAGGAGTATTATGAAGAATGAGTTTCAAAATATTAATGCCCAGGATGGCAGAGAGCTTGTAAAGAAGTGTGGTGTGCTACTACTACCAAAATGGAACATTGTTGATGCTATTGTCCTAGATGCCATAAGGAGGGATGAAAGTCCTTTGGTGCAAATAGAAGAAGAGATAGAAATGACACTTTGGGGTTCAACATTTAGTGAAGATTGGGATGCATTGGAAATATGGTCACTATCCATGAGATCCAGGAAACCAATGCCTAGAGAGCCATCAGATTTTAGTGGACAATTACTTGTGAAGAGAGTTGTCGATGCCCCAACATTGGAGGCATCTAACATGGTTGTCAATATTTCTAGATTTACTAAAGAAACAGTGGAAAGTCTCACCCTGGAGAGCGATGATTTCAAGAACAAGTACCATGAGCTTCTCAGTGAATATGATAATAGTCAACAAAAGGTGGTTGTATTAGAAATTAAATTATCACTTTATAAAGAAAGGGGAGAAATACAAAGAGAACATGGACAACCTAGCTCAAGTCACCCAACTCCAACGTCTCCAATTGAATCTTTCCAACATTCACCTCAGGGTCATGCCTTAGCCATTTTATCATATAGTTTGGGACAAGAGCCACTTTCAGTAGAGGAATCAAGAAAACCAGGTCCTAGCTCATCTCACGAACCTACAAGGGAGTAGCTTCTTTTGCAATTTAAAACATATAAGTTGTTGGATAAAGCTTAGGACACAATATATGTCTCAAATATTGTTCATACTATCTTGATGCATCTAAATGAGAAGATCCATGCTAAATTGAATAGTGTGCATGACACTTACGGCATGATGATATGAGAAATAAGGTTGTCCCAAAGAGATAAAGAGTTTCCCATGCCAATCTTGAACAAGTGGATCTCAAGAGCTAAGAGACTAAAGTTAATAGTAGTTGGAGCTATCCAACATGAAGATAAGTATCCCAATGTGCTTCCAACCTATACATTTGTGTGTGAACTGAGTGGGAAAAAGTTTCAGGGATACATAGCCCCACTAGAACAAAAGATAAGAGAATTAAAGGCCCATTATGATTTGGAAGATTTGTCACCATTGCCATATATTCAGCTCACTTATGATGAATTGAAGCCATTGCAAGCATGGAAAAGGGAGAAGGATGAAGTTATTGATTCCCAGGTGAATGAAATTTGTAAATAAGTTGATATAAACACCTTTAATGACACTTTGGGAAGGTTGATGTTTATTATCAGCTTTCTGGAGGATTTTGACAAGGAGTCCAATTCTGTAATAACCAAGTATTCCCCATATAGGAAGACATTAGATAAAATCATCAATTTCAACTAGCCATATAATGAACAATATGAATAATGGAGAAGTGTATTCATTAGCCAATTTGGTTTGTAAACATGGATGTGAAACATATAATTGAATTAGTGAATATGTCTTGTAGTAGTCCAATTAGAATGTGACATGTGTACATCTGGCCTAAAGATTGTTTTTGCTCCCTTGTTCTATAAAAGGGAATTCACGGCCATTTGTGTGGGTCTTTTGTTGAATTCTAAAACTGAATTGTGAAAATTGAGAACACATAGTGAATATGTCAACTATTTGTCTAATTTTTTAAGTCTAGGTAGCAAATTTTGTCGAATGTATGGTTCATGAGCATATCTCAATGATAATGGATATTTTTTGAGTTTATATTCTCTCCATTTTCGTTTTGTACTCAAATTATTAATGAAAAGTAAGATCAAAGATCATTTCATTAATTGTCATCATTCCATACTTTGATATGTGTTTTGGTTTTAGCTCCAGTTCATAGAATGAGTTAAAATTCTTGAATGAAATCATGAATTCATGTGCAAGATCACTGGATCTAATAAGTACTTTTTAGAATTTGGTTATAGATTTTTGAATTACAAAGTAGTATCACTTAGATTGTGGGTGTTTAGTATTAAATATACTTTACATTTCAATTTTCTTAGACTCTTGCCCCATAGATAATGACACTCATCCTAACCCCATTAAATATTTCTCATGGTTCCAGTTACCCAACTTCAGAATAATTTTTTAAATAATCATTTATCTATCTTTAATTTGTTGTAGTTTCCATTGCTTAATATTCTTGACTGAGGATGCATAATTTGTTCAAGGAAATTCCAATTTCTTGGAGAATTTCATCTTATTAGTCATTGGTGAGAATATATCTACTTGAATTTGCAATGTATACGTAAATTTTCTGAAAGAATTGTGTAATGTACATTGTGGGATCACCCTCTTGGGTTTTGCAAACCCTGAAATGTAGGAGATAAAAAAATTGGTGCTATATATTGTTCTTTGGCCACTTGTCTTGCAGGTATTTGATAATTGAGTTTCGAAAACCAATAGGTAACTATTGAGACCTGATTGGTTCATTGAAAACAACCAACAGGGAGTGTTGGTCACCTTGTTAACATATAATGGTTGAATTTTTTCCTAACTAGAGGAACTAGGTTCACCTATTGTAGAGAACTTAGGTTCAATTTTTTGCTTAGTTTCAGAATGTAGGTAACCAAATATTTCAAGTGGTGGTATTATAGGTAGTGTTGGTTGTTTCATGGATGGATAGAAGGATGCATTGTTTTCAAGGTTGTTGAGGAAATCACTTAGGAATTTATTCATACTATCATCATCTTCTCCAATGATGTCAACATCACTAGGAGGACATGCATTAGGAGTCGAGTGAGAATGAGTAAGTTCAATTTCATTAGGATCATTTCCAAAAGCACAACTTGTCACATCCACTAGGGACTTCAAGGACATCCAAAGCTTACTAAAGCACATATCCATGATGAAATGCAATACAAGAACTTAGAATGAAAATATGAGATTATGCAATGTATGCAATGAAAGAAGAAAAATAGAAAATTTGCAAACTGAAATAGAAAATTAACAACAGCAAACAAAATCATAGAAATAGAGAATTCAATGCTAGAAAATGCAATTTAAAATATGTACTAGGACTAAATCACCCAGAGGAGTGTATGAGTCCCATTCTAGGTTTTTTTCTTTAATTTCAAAAAAAATTGAATGGTTTCTATGTTTTATGTTTTGGATGATGTCTAGGCTAAGTGAAAATGCAAATTTTAGATGATATTCAGTGATGCAAGATGCAAAAATGCAACCTATATGCACTTTCACTAATGCAAGAATTAGAAACCCTAGATGCTAATTAACTAATGCAATGTTAATGAAAGCTAAATTTAGGATGATGATGCACTCCAAATCAGAATTAAGATGTTCTAAATGTAGGTTCACAAAAATGAAAGGTGGAAAATTGCCATTCCTTATTGTTTAGGACATAGAACAATAATCTTCTTCACTCTCATTCATGGAAACCCTAGAGATCTCAATACGAGGAGAAATTAGGGGGAAAATATCTTGAAATAAGGTATCCTAGGGTGTGATTAAAGACAATAAGAGGGTTCATGGCCAAGCTAGGGCTTGGAAAGACAAGAAATGTAAATGGCATGCAAAGTTATATGCAAAACCTAACTAAATGACCTAGAAAATAAAACTGAAATGCAAAATAACAAAATAGGAATGAAAAGAGGTGCACCTTGGAGAAGGATGAGGTCAAAAATAGCTCCAAAACTCTAAAAATATTGTTTTTTGATGCCCAATGGGACTTATATGCCAATTTGGGCAATCCAGTCCTAGACTAGGGTTTTTGTGCCAAAATTGGAATATGTCAATGTGTTATTTAAATCTTCTAAAATATAGAAAAATACTAGTACTGGGACTCATATTCCACAAGTGGCGTATCAATCTCACTATGATTTTTCAAAGGGTTAAAGTATGAATCAGGTCTCCAATCTTTGCTCTTCCTTCACACTTTGTTTCTAGATCTGAAACCTTGATTTGTAACCTGTAGGTGACTTTCTGTGAAGATGACAACCTTGTGACAACTTGATGGATTTCTTCAACTTTTCAATCTAATCTTCAAATTATCTTCAAGCTCCAAGCAACATAGATCTATAATCACACATGTAAAGAGAGAGAAAAACTTGTTTATTGTTAGGATATAAGGGTTTTCCTTGGTCAAACCTCGTTTAGGTAATTAAACCTTGTGATGAAACAATGAAATATGAAACATGAAGAATGATACCTTGCATAATGTCTTGAGATGTGAATCGACAATCTAACATGAAGTGGCCATATATAATGTAGATCTTGACCTTAAAATTTGATATGAAACATTGCTTGTAAATGGATCTTCAATGCTACATCACAACACTAGCTCAACAACATGCTTGACGCTTGATGATCTTGACATGATGATGGATCTTGAATTGCTGCAACAAATGATGAAGAATTATGCCCTTGAATGCCTTAGAAATGATCTTGTAAACTCTCTTGATGCTCTTGTGAAGTCTTGGAATGCTTAAATCTTGAATGTTAGGCTTGATATCATGAATGCTTATAGAAATAAATAGACCTTTTTTATATGGGCAATCCATCCAACTTACCATTTATCAGATCTTAGAGGATGAAATACATAAAATTTGAATTTAAAACCCTGATTTCCCACTCAAAACCCTAAAAAGGAGCCAAATGGGATTCATACGCCACTTATGGCATATAGGTCCCATCTGTATGGGACTCATATGCCCAAGGTGGTGTATGGGTCCCACCAAGCCTATATAGGTGGAGAAAATGTTGGTGAGTTAAGAAATTAAGTATATTTGATGTCTATATCAGGATTTTGGTTAAAATATGCCTCTGGATGCATAATATAGGGTCTTAGGGGCCTATTAATGATGATATGAAGGCCATCAATACAATAGGGCCCAAAACGCAATGTGAAAGAGTAAATAAATACAATCTACAACATTAAATTAAGGAAAAATTAGGTCAATTTAGCTTATAAGGGCCCTAAATCTAATGTGAATGAGGAAAATACATTACAACACTAGATCAAGGAAACATTAGGTCCATTTTAATGTTAATCATTCCCAAATTAAGTTTAAAATATAAATGAAATTTTTCTTCACACTACACTATATTGTATCCTTTTTAACATGAATTATGTTGTTCAATAGAAGTTGGTAAATTAAAATAATCTTTGTGATTGACTTATGAATCTTAATGTTTTAGCTATAATATTTGAAAAAATATTATCATTTTAAGGAGAATAATTAAATTATAACATTCAATGGAATTCCATGGCTAGTTTCCCTGAATGCAATCCCATCAATGATCCATAAAAGTTTGAAGTTCTCTCATGAGGGCTTTGTGCACATTGTGCACACCACTGGGTATAAATCCCTCATGTCACATAGGGCCTATTCGTTAGATCACTTTTGGCCTACCCCTATTGGTCTACTTCCTCTAGGGACATACCTATTATATTGCACTTATGTTAAATACAAGAATGGGGGCATAGCACCAAAAATGAACTACCCTCCTTCCCCTTATGTGATTTCAGTTAACACTTCTATGATCATGTAGTAGCAAGTTGCCTCTTCCTCCTCTCAAAAGGGGAAGGGTAAGTCTTCTTGTAACCAAGATCCTTCCTCTTCTACTATTTCATCTACTTCCACCTCTCACCTTCCTATGGCACCTTCGACATCCACTTTTATGCCTCAATGAGTCCACGTATAAATTTCTTGGGGAGTCTGATGGTGCCCACTTGGAAAAAGGCCAAGCATTAGATTTTTGACCTTCCTGTCTTGCCCATAGTTCCTCAACCCATTTTCTATGGTAAGGTGAGGGGTTCCCATGGATTTTCCTCTACATCTTGTCCTCCATGGCCTCCTACTACTCCTACCCCTAGAGTGGAGAATGGGAAGAGGCTCGAGTGCCAAGGAGATTGAGTTTGCTTCTCCACCAGTTGTTGCCTTTATTTCTATAGCTCTTCCTCCTACTTTTGTCTAGGAGTCACTCTTGCCACTGGCAATGACTATGATGGACAATTCCATGGTAGAATAGGATCCTTTTGCTACTCCTCAAGCAACAACTTCTAGCTCTTAGAACTGAAGAAATCACCTTGTGCATGAGCGTAAGCGTTGGAGAAAATATTTGGCTATATAGTAGGCTACCTTACAAAAGGAAGAGGAGCCGATAGCTCTTGTTTTGACATCTCCTATTGTGGCCCCCTCTTCTACCCCTTCTTTGGTTCTTGTTTCTTTGATCTTGCTTCTGACTCTCCTCATGAGCATGGATGACCCTCACCCTAAAAGGGTGCAAGTATTCATCGCTCCCTTGGTCGAGCCTCCTCTCTTGATGTCCCTTCCAGACATCCTACCTTTTCCTAAGCTCGTGGATATGTTGAATACCTCAATGGTATCCACTGTGGTTTTTTCTTCATCCTCCTTACCTTCCACTTCTTTTGTGGTGATCTTGAATCCTCTGATGAAGCATAATTTTTAGTATCAACCTGCTTCTAATGGGGATTGAAAGAAGGGATCAGCTTCTTCAAGAGAAGGTTCTGCTTTGGCTTGTGTTGCCCTAGTGATAGAGGCAACCCCAACATCCCTCGAGTTTGTCACTACCCCCGAGTCTTTCAGTGAGGTTGGAAATGGATATTGAATGCCTCCTTCACTTTCTCGGTCAACACATGGAACTCCTATCAAGTGCATGCTCAACTCGGTGGATGATGTCCCGACTTTGTTGGCAGTCTTTGCAAGATCAATAACATTTACCTCACCAAAGTTGAGTGAAGAAGACCTCGAGGGGCCCTCTTCCTTAGTGCTTTCCAAAGGAGAGTTGGAGGGCACTCCCCTTTCTATCCCACCCTTGCAAGCTCATCTACCCTCTCCCTATAATGGTCTAGATTGGGAGAATCAAGACCTCCTAATTGATGAGGACTAGGAGGAAACCTCTTCTTTATTTGTAGATTAGATTTGTTTGTGTGCTATGTTTTCCCCATGCTTGTTTTATATGCTCCTCGAGGACCCTTGTCATGCTTGTATGTGCTTGGATGCAAGAGTATATTATGTTGTAAACTTCTTTTATATGTTCCATTATTCTTTTAATTTTTGTTCCTTGATTTTCGACAATAGGGATGATGGAAAGTGTTGGGGGCATTTAGGCCTCCCTTCCATGTTGACCTAATTATTTTTTTTAATTTTTTTTCACGAGCTCTTGATGATTTGATATAGCAGGGGATTGATGACAGTTCATACATATATTATATTATATTTATGAGCAATTTTGACCCCAAATTATCAGATCCCCCTGTCTCTTGATTTCTTTATTTTTTCTATTCTTTTCTTACTTCTTGATGTTGTGGTGCCTATCTATTGTCCCTCGCATGTGTGAAAAAATTTCCACATCTACTTCTTTCCATCTATCGTGGGCCACAACATCTCTGCATGACCATCCTTTCCTGAGGATGCCACATGCTCCTTCAGTTTGCATGCACCATCCTCAGGGGGGCCCTACCTCTTTGATTTTAAATAAGGTGTATTCGGTGGCCAATGAATCCCTTGCTAAAATATTTTCATTTTTCAAAAAAATGTATCCTTCACAAAGGATCCCCTTAGCGGTATTTTCTTTTGAAATTGAATTCATAGTGGAAAGAATTAAGAATTATCCTTCGAGGAGACCATTTTTCATTTTTTGGATTCCTTGATGAAAGAGAATCTTTCAAAAGGATTCCTTGATGACAAGATTATTTGTGAAAATGTCATTGCTTATCAAATATAGCGTCCCTTCAGCAGCCCCTCCTTCTTTTGAAGGGTTCTCGAGGGACCCCTTTGAAATCTTCTCCTTCAATTGCTTGTTTTGAGATATGACTACTTGTCTATCTATGTAGATTTTTTCTTGCCTAACATGTTTTTTTTGTAGATTAACATGTTTCCTTGTAGGAATAAGCACCTGTGGTGCCTCCTTTATAGGATTGAGCATCTATGAAACATTTTCATTCTACATGACCAAGCACCTGTAGAACCCTTTGATCATCCTCTATGGGACTGAGCACCTGTGGGGCCAATTTTGTAGGACCGAGCACCTATAGAGCCTTTTGTTCACCTTCCACAAGACCGAGCACCTACAAAACTTTTATTCAAATCCCCATAGGACATAGTACCTGTAGAGCCATCTCTCTCTCCCACACCTAAGTTCACTAGATTGTGGTCCTCTTCCTCAATGGTTCAGGTGTACATTCCTTAGCTCTCTCTCTACTTTACTTGCTAAAATGGGGCCAAAATTTAATGGTGTGAATTTGTACCCCTAGGAAAGTTCCACATTTACGCTACCTCCTACCTTATAAAATTAAGTCCAATAATGCAATCCCTATTTCTACCACATTTCTATGTCCACTTGGTAGTTGTTTTACATGTTAGTGGGGCATATTATGCCTTGGATGCTAGCATGACATGCAAATATTTGTGCAGTGCATTGTCATCCTAATAGAATTCTTGCCTTTAGAATTTGTAGAGGCATTACACTTCTCCATTAGATGTGAAGTGTAATGCTTACTGGTCCCTTCACCAAGTTTGAATGACTCTTTTTCCTCCATGTTCACCTTTCAAATAGCTATCTCATTCATTCTTTCATGCTTCGTGATCATCTTCACACTTTGGGTAACTATCTTCACTCTTCTCATCCACTTTCAACACTTTCAAGCTCCACCACCTCCATTGAAGCTGCAAGTTAGTGTTTTATTGGTTCACTCTCCTCGTTGTTGTAGAAATGTTAGTCTTTGGAGGCTTGCAAACTCACTCCTTCCTCTAGTTTCCTTGGGATAACTTGGTTGAGAAGGTGATATCCTTACATTTCCTATTCATTTTTCATTATCATATTGATATTGTAGCATATCATGTTTCCTTATTGCTTGGTATCTCTATTTCTACATAATCTCCTTTATCATATTTCTTCAATAATTTCTATCTAGTTGTCCATAGAGGTGGAAAAAACAAAGTGGGGGATTGATTGAGGTAGTCCTCTAAACATAGCTCCAACATTTTCCCATATTTTATGTGCAGGTTTTCCTTGAGGCGAAGATCTTGAAGATATTAACTTGTGGGTAGGAAGGTGCGCTTTCCTCACCCTTCTTTGTCAATTCATAGATTAGATTAAGTTAAATTATTCTTCTTACTATTCTTTCGTTCTACTATTTTCTATTTATGTTATTGTAGTAAACTTCATCAGTTAGGTCACTAGTTAGTTTTATGGGATTTCAGATTGTACCTTACACTTTCTATCTATATAGATGATAGCGCACCACTAGGACACCAATGCATCGTGCTGGAGTCTATGTCCTATACTGTAGTCCTTTGGAAATAAGCTATTTGAGTTGCATTCAAGACTCTAAAAACTAATCACCTAACTTCCTAAAACATCTGAGCTTGTAGAAGGGCAATAGTAACTAGGTTGTTCTCCCTTTTTAGCCTTTAAACTTTCAACTCTTTCAAAACATTATGTTAGCTTAAGGTATATTAGGGTAGCCTATTGTTCTAGACTCTCTTATGACCTGGATTCCTGAGTAGTTGGTCCCCCTCCTCTACAAGAATAAACAAAAAAAACAAAAAATACATCAAATTGTTGAAGGTTAGAATTGGAAAAATGGTCCTCTATTTATTACCGCAATCTAAATGACAATAATGTTAAACATGTGATGATTGATTCAGATGTAGACCTAAACATAATTCCATAAAGTACTTGGGAGAGGCTAGGAATAACTAAAATTATTAGAACACCTATGGATATAAGTCTAGGCAATGGTTTTGACATGGATACATTAGGAACATGGAGGAATGTAGATGCAAAAATTAAACGGATGAAACAAATAGCTTATTTTGAAGTTGTTGAGAGGAATGATCCCTTCAACACATTTAGAGCATTACTTGAGCTAGAATGGTTTGTTAATTATAATGGCACAATAGACTCCAAAATAGTGGAAATTTCCTTAGCAGATGATAATAGAACACTCCACATTCTATTAAGAGAAAAAAAACCACAAAGGAGAGAGGAAAGCAGGCCTATTTTTCTCCATTTCCACAACTAACAACAATACCTTACCACAACATAAACTCTATCCACCTATATAGCTCATCCATAGATGAATAACCTAATCTAAGACATATCAATCACATCCAAAGATGAATTTCACATATCAAGTTACCACAATTTTCTAGAGTGGGTGATGTAAAGGACTATATAGCAAACATGGAAAGAACATTCCAACTTGAGACCACCATAATCACCACTCTCGAAGACACTATCGTATGTAATTCTACATGTTGGTTGTATACACACACAATTTATCCCTACATGCAAGGTCTTCCAGATCTTAGTCAAGGATTGATACCTACAAGAAGAAGGAGAATACAACCTAATTCCCAAATATGATGGAACAACTACTCCACAAAAAAAAATTCAACATTGCATCCACATATGGGAAGAAGATGGAGAATATGACTACTACTTCTACATTTTATTATTCTATCAGAAACTTACCCCAATAGTCAAAACTTGGTACATCAATCGAGAAATATGTAGAGAGATTAGAGATGAGGAAGAAGTTCAACAAAATTTTATACCCACATTCTCCTTTTGGGATGAAGATAAACAAATTTGTATCGCACTGAGCCAATAATTTTTGTTGTTCTATGTACTTCTCTTGCACTCTTAGGGTTTTTCACCTAAAAGGAGAGAGATAGACCCCAAAAACTATGGTGGTTCACTCAAACTAAGTTATGTATGATGTAATTATGAATAAATTCAATGATCTAGATGAAACTAATTGATAAAATTGATTGATTATGAATGCAAAACTAATGGAATGTGAAGTGTTTGAAAACACAGGGTAATATGCAGAAATGAACTTAAACATAAACAAATGCAAAAAGAATTGAATGAAACTGAACAACGTGCACCTGGAGATGAAATGCTAATGCTAGAAGATTCTGGAATCTACAAAAAATTATTGTTGATCACCAGTGGGACTCATTCACTACTAATGACGAATTAGTCCTACTTCTGGTAAAATGCCCTAAAACTAGTTTTCAAATGTTGAGAACTGAATTCTAATGAAATCAAATTTTCAGCTTGAAAGTGGGACTCATTTGCCACTGATGGAAAATTAGTCCTCCAAATTTTTTGCAAATTCATGAGTCAAGTTTGTGGTTCCAGATCTCCACTTGTCTTGTTGTCGAGTTGATAGAGTCAAATCTCTAGAAAATGGGATGAATGTTGTCTCCAAGCTTGAATTAGGGTTTAGTTGACTTGAATCACTTTAATGAATTTTTGACCACTTTCCAATACCTATTTATTTGAAAAATCTTCCTACAAGACCCACAAACACACATGCAAAGAGGGGGAAAATGGTTAAGGGTTAGAGTATAGGGATTTTCCTTGGTCAAATCCCACTTTGGTAATCAAACCATTGATAGAGAAATGAAATGAAAAAAAGAAAGGAATGATGAATAAATAAGATGCAAGTGTCCTAAACTCACCAAATCCTTGTTGTTGAAGTCTAAAGATATATCAATGGCTGCTCCAAGATGCTTGATAATTTCTTGATTGAAGGATGCAATAATGCTTGAATGCTAGAATGAATGTCACTCATGCCCTAATTACTTGAAAATAAAACATCACAGGTCAACATAAGGTCTTAATGAATAAAAACCCAAAAGAAATTTTGGGGTATGTGCAGGATCACGATGGGCCAAAAAGTGGCAATATCATGGGTTTGTGGCTGACAACCTTTTTTTTACCCAAAATTGATGAAACAAAAAGGGTTTTTAAAGGAGATTCAGTTTCCACAAATATAAATTATGCTTTACTTTGAATTTAATCGATGAGTGTATTCATTTCTATTGAAATTCTGACTAAAGTCTGATTGATAAAATTTTAGAGTTAGAAAACATCTATAAATTTCAAACCCCGGTATCACACATTTTTTTGAATCAAAACATGCACCACATTCTATGCTTCACATACTATAGGATTAAAAAAATAAAAATTGAATTTCATAAGTTTGACCAAGTTAAAGGTGGCAGGACATCACGATTTTTTATATTTTAAAATTTGTAGTAAAAAATCATAATTAATTATTACTTAGAAAAAATACAAAAATATGCATCGCTTGTTGGGACATGATTCTACTTATATCTAAAATCTTATAAAAAATTTATCATTTTATTTTTGGTTAGGGTGGTCAGACAGACACTTCTTATTTTTTGCCTGAAATTTAAGTAGTACTACATTGAAATTTCAAATTTTCACCAATATATTTTTATTTTTTTTAAACAAAACTAGTAGTTTAGAAACTAAATTCAATTTTCTATAGATTCTATTCTTACATATTTTGAAATAATATAGATAACTTATTCAAAATTTTACGTCAATTTCTAAATTTTTTGCCACTTAAGGGCCTATTTTTTCCATGATGATCCTGCACATACCCTTTGAATTACTTTGAATTTTGAGCCAAGAGGGACTCATTCACCACCCATGGCATATGGGTTCCACTCTCAGCTTGCAAGTGGGTGTCGGGAATTAAGTCACTTTTAATGTTGTTTGTCAGGTTTGAATTCAAAAACACACTTAATTAAGGCCTATAAGTGCATAAAGGGGAAAAATAAACCATAAGAAAGGTGTAATTAGTGATGAAAATCCTAGAAAAGCATGAAATCTTGTTACAATACTTTACAACACTTTGGAATAAGACTTAATAAGGGATAAAAATGGAATATTTAGATCAATTATAATAAGAAGAGTATAGAAAAGTAGAGAAATGTGTTACAACACTTCACAAGACATCATAATTTCAATATTCAAGACCTAATGTGAATGTTTAAGTTACATTGCAACATTAAATCGAAGAAAAATAGGTCAAGCATCATAGGAAAAATATCTAGATGATCATGAAATATTCAATGATCCATTTTTCTATAGTACATTTAGCCCCCACTTTAGTGAGAGGATGAACTTGCTTCAAACTCACACTATAGTACCCATGCATATCAAGAGGGATCCAAATGCACTTATGCTAGAAAGATGGAATGACAACAATCAAGAGGGATGATCAAGACCCCAAGATTTGAGATCACATGGAAAACTAAACATAAGAACAAAGGAACACACATGTGAAAGAGAAAGAAAAGGAAGAGGAAAAAGGAAAAGGTCGGATCAAGCTTCTATCGTTTGTCCAGCTAGTTGTGGATCAAATCTAGGTTGTTTGTCTGAAAAGGAAAATGCATACTCACTCTGGGGCGACGAAACTCATGGCTATCCACTAGGTGAGAAAGCCCAAAAGCTGAGAAACATATGCTCGGGTGGTATGTACTCACAAAAATATACATGGCTACATGGAAAGTTGTGTCGTGGAATGGGCTTGTTGCTCAACCATATCAAAGTTATACCTCCTGACAACTTTAATAAGCTGCCACAAAGGAAAATTTTGGTTCGTGCTTCATGAGACAAGCAAAGCTATGTATTCTTAGAACTCATGAAAAAATAGGATAGTACCATAGGCATACAAGGGGGTCATGTAAATGTAAAAATGTAAAATGGAAAAATATAAAAGAAATATTGAAATGAGTCTTGTTAAGTTCATATGAGGTCTATTACTTAGGGAACATTGTGTCTAATGTCTCCCAGAGAGGACCAACCAAAGAATAGAATATTCACAACTTAGGGGATGCAGTGTGTTGCATCAGGCCATCAAGAGGAATGTAATATTCTAAGATAGATCACACTTATGAAGGACATCACACACAATGTCATCCACAAAGTGACAAACACATCGTATGAAGTGACAAGGCTGCAATAAGAAACAAGAATGCAAATGAATAATGCCAATGTATGCCCCCACTTTAAAGGAATTTCTACACACCATTTTGTGAGCAATTACTTTAAAGTAGTGAAGGAAAAAGGAAAAAGGAAACAAGACATGAGAGACAACTTGGAAATCCCCTATCCCAAGTCATATGTTTCCAAGTAAGGTTGCTTCATGTAGATGAAAAAGAAGGGTATGTGCAGGATCATCATGGAAAAAACAAGCCCTTAAGTGGCAAAAAATTTAGAAAAATCAGAGTTAGGCAACTTGACATAAAATTTGAATAAGCTATCTATATTATTTAAAAAATATGTTAGAATAGAATCTGTAGCATATTGAATGTAATTTCTAAACTACTAGGTTTGTTTAAAAAAATAAAAAATATTTGGTGAAAATTTGAAATTTCAATGCAGTGGTACTTAAATTTTAGGGAAAAAATAAGTAGTGTCTGTCTGACCACCCTATTCACAATAAAATGATAATATTTTTTAATAAGATTTTAGATATAAGTAGAGGACTCATTCCCCAATGTGATGCATATTTTTTGTAATTTTTTTCCAAGTAAATAATTAATTATGAATTTTTTATTACACTTTTTAAAAAATATAAAAAAATTATATGTCTGACCACCTTAACTTGGTCAAAACTTCATGAAATTCATTTTTTTATTTTTTTAATCCTATAGAATGTTTAGTATAGAATCTGATGCATGCTTTGGATTCAAAAAATGTGATACCATTTGAAAGCTATAGATGTTTTTCAATTAGCCTATCAATCTGAACTTTAGTCGTAATTTAAATAGAAAATGAATAATAATTACTTATTAAATTCAAAATAAAGCATAATTTATATCAGTGTAAAGATGAGAATATCCTTTAAAAATCATTTTTGTTTCATCAATTTTGGGTAAAAAAATAGTCGTCAGCCACATACCCATCATATTGCCACTTTTTGGCCCATCACGATTCTCCACATACCCATAAAACAAAAGAAAGGGGGTTGCCCCCCAGAAAGGAACACACCAAACACATAAGGGATCTATGGATTTTGGGTCAGTATGTTTGTTGCTGCAATTTTTTGATTAAAGAGCTTGAAACTGTCATCATTCCCCAAATACATAGATCTCGAAGAATGACACAAAGAAAGTGAAAACAAAGAAAAAGTAAGTATGTTTTGGGTCAACATGGAAGAGACATTTTGGTCTCAACACTTTGCATTGTCCCCAAAAGGAGAAACACAAGCAAAAATAAAATGAAAAGGAAAAAGAAAAGGAAAAGCTTTTGGGTCAACATGAAGGGGAAATTTTAGTCATGATGCCTTGTGTCATCCCCAAAATGAAAACTCAAGAAAAGACAAAGTAAGAGGAAAAGGGACCAATTGGGTCAACATGGAAGAGACATAGGGTGTCTCTACACTTTGCGTCATCCCCAAAAGGAAAACACAAAACGAAAGTGAAAAAGAATGGATAAAGCATGACATATACAAGAATGGAGGTACAAATAGAGGAAATGCACAAAGAGAGCAGAAAATGAAATGCACATTATGGGGGAACACAATATGCACATACAATCACACCAAAGAAAAGAAAAAGAAAAAGAAAAAGAAAAAGAAAAAGAAAAAGGAAAATGTAAAATGGCTAGTAATGCAAATATAAGTTGACCATTAACTGATTTATTGGCTTCTTAGTCTCAAGTAGTATAAGAAGAAGGTAAATAATGCAGTTAAGAGACAAGGAGAAATGCATTAATAGGATAGGGCTAATAAACTTCTTTCCCCCACTGAGTGTAAGGGAAGAACGAGTAGAGATAGGTGATGGGAAGAATCATGCAATAGTGAGAATGGAAAATTATACAACTATGGCATAATGAAGGATTTGGTTTAAGGAATTATGGGATGATAGGATAATAGTCAGTATTAGTGAACTGATACTTGTCCAATATGTCCTTCAATGTCTGACATTCATCACTACGATGTCCAAGAACACAATGGTATTTGAAATATGGTACATTAGAATCTTTAGGATGGATGACCAACCTGTTTGAACGTGTTAAGAGTATAAGACCTCTATTTAGAAGAATTTGTAGTTTCCTTTCACATTCATGTGGTGGGTGGAGAGGAAACCTTAGTTTTTTCAATTTGTATGGTCATTTGTATTTACTAGATTCACTTTTTTCATGGATTGAAGGAGGAAGAGGACCCATAGGGATCCTATCATCCTTATCATTGGAAGTATGTATAGGTTGTTCATGTGGAAGGAGAACATCCAAGTCAAGAGGGGAATCAAAGATCACTACGTCATCATCCAAAAGTCTCCAATTTTCAAATGGAGGCTTCTTGTAATGAGAAGGATCTTGATATCCTAATCCTGTTGTATTTTCTTCTATTGTTTTTTATTCCAAAAGTTGGTGAATGTCATGTTCAGTTGTTGTATCACAACCTTGTTTGCTTAAGATGGTAAAAACCTTACCATATGTTTCTTCAAGATTGATTGGTGTGTTGGTAACTTTGTTATCATAAAATGGTTTAGAATGTGGTTGTTTAGAGGACCTAGGTCCACATGTTGAATGGAACTTAGGTCCTTTATTTATTTTGAGATGGAGGTATCCAAACATGTTAGGAGGTGAAATAGTAGGAAGATCTTGTGACTTCATGGATGTGTAAAAGATTGCATTGGCTTCAAGGTTGTCAAGGAATGAACTTATGAACTTTTTCATGCTATCATCATCTTATCCAATGATGTCAATAGCACGAGGAGGACATTCATGTGGATTTGAATTAGTATTATGAAGCTCAAGGTCATTAGGATCACAGCCAAAGTCACAATTGGACATTTCCTCTAAGGATTTCAATGAATTCCAAAACTTATTAAAGAAAAAATAAATGATGACAATGAGTGAAAGTAAACTAATATGCAAGAAAGAGAAGAAAAAATAAAAGCTATAAAGTAATAAGAGGAAACTATAATGTAGAAAATACCCAGAAAATGCCTGAAAATGTAGTGTAGAATGTGCAGCTGGACTGATTCACCCGGGGTGGCGAATGAGTCAAGGTGTGGATTTTTTTGTCTTTTTTCAAAAAAATTAATGTGATTTTTATGTGTTTCAGATGCAAAATGAAGATGTAGATGCAAAATTTTGGTTTTTGTAATGTTTTGAAATGCAAAAAATGAAATCCATGTGATATATTTGTTAGAAATAGGATGCCATTTAATTCAATCCTAAACATTATTTATTTCATGTATCTCCCAAGTCCTTGGAAAGTGTTACCCAACACTACGATTACCTGAAGAGATTAATATTTGATGAAATAATCATGTTAGTTGCCATTTGTAATTAATTCTAAATGTTAGGAGCATGTGAGGGTGTCCAATATGAGTTCCTAAATAATAGGGGCACATGGGGCGCCAACATGGTAGGTGACACTCACCTTGAGTTCAGTTTTCTATTCGAAGTAAGAGATAAAACTTTTGAATGCATGTAAAGATCCTAGGAGTTAGGGTTTGATGTTTGCATGCATGAAGTTCAATTCAGTTCAGTTCAGAATCAATTTAGTTTAGTTTAGTTTAGTTCAGTTTATTTATGGTTCAATTAACTTCAGTTAGTTTTAGTTGAATGCTAGTTGACTTCGATTAACATGGAATGCATGATTAATGACTTGAGTTGCATGACAGATAATAGGGACTACCTTCAGTTAACAGGGGATGACCATTCTTACATGAATGGTGGAGATAAATGTTTCAATTAACAAGAAATGACTTGAACCCAACTTGGGTGCCCAAGTTGGCTTCTTGGAATTAACTCCTTTATATGATAAGATATTTTAGAAGGCTAAGTTAACTGGGCCCACCCTTGGGCACCTACTTTTAGGATAAATACTTGAAGATATTTATAGAATAAAAGGTTGAGTTTTTACTTTAGTTTGGGATGCCCAAATGCATGAAGATGAGGATTTGACATTGTTCTTCATGGCATAACTTTACTTGCAAGAGATAGGCATAACTATTAGGGATAGGTCTTGAGCATTGTAATTATAACTCAATTGGAGCTTACAAAGTTGATCAAATCCTATTTATCTCAAGCAAGTTGAAGAGAGTTAATATTAGTTTTATTGTAGGTTGTGAAGAATATTTTGTGAAGGAAAAAGAAGCATTCTCAAGCAAGAATTGGAACTACTGTAATCTACTTTAGAGATTGAATAATAGATTAATTTTTAATGGAGTTTCTTCTCGAAAGGGTTTCTCCATGGTACATACTTGTGTAATCTTCCTAATATCCTATATAATCCTTCTATCAATTGCTTTCTTCATTCTACAAATGATAAAATGAATTAATCATATAATCACCCACAAAGAATCTATAACAAAGGAAAATCATATTTAGATCAGCAATCTTAAAATTTTACAAAGTATTAAGCTAATAAAACACCACAATTTTCAACATTTGGTATCAGATTTAAGGTTGGGTAGAGTATTGGAATGCCTTTCTCTTAAAACATTGAAGTTTTTTTGGTTGTAGTGGGAGCTTTTACTATTTTTTGTTATTGCTGATTATGGAAAATAAGTTTGTTACAATGAATTCTTGTTTAGATATTGAAAGGTTCAATGGATCTAATTATGAGATTGAGGAAATTAAAAATGGAGGATCTCCTTTAAGAGAGAGATCAGTGGTTAGTTGTTGGTAATGAGACAAAGTCACCTACAATGATGTAATATGAGGATTGGGCTAAGCTTGATAAGAAGGTAAGAGGGACCGTAAGATTATGTCTTTTTGATGTTGTTCTCTTGAATGTTTTGGAAGAAACTACTACAAAAAGTTGTGGAAGAGAATAGGTGATATTTATCAAACTAAAAGTCTTACTACTAAGTTGTATTTGAAAAGACAGTTGTATTCTTTAAAGATGTAAGAAAGTGATTCTATTGCAAATAATTTGAATTCTTTTATTCTAATTCAATTAACATCTGTAGATGTAAAGCTAGAAGATGAGGATAAATGCATTTGGTTACTTTGTTCTTTACCAGATTCTTGGGAAAATCTAATTGTTGCTATTAGTGGTAGTGGTGCAGATCCTAAGATGGAAAATATAATTCCTACTCTCCTATCAGAAGATATGAGGAGGAGGTGTAAAGAATGAATCCAATATGCCTTGTTTGTAAAAGGTAGGCCTAAGAAAAAGGAACCTAAGGGAGACAAGGAAGGAAAGGGTAAGTCTAAAAGACGATCTAAAACCCTTGGTAAGAGTAAGGTAATTTTTTGAACATGTGGGAAACCAAGGCATGTGAAGAAGGATTGTAAGAACAAGAAAGAGAGATATGATTCTTCTATAGACGAATCCTCGAATGTCAGTAATGATGCATTGGTTATTTCAAATAATATTATTTGTGATAAAACTTTGCTTCATGTTTCAGAGTGATCATGGAGAGGATAATAGTCATAATTCCATGTGTAACTCAGTACCATGGTTTAGTGGGAGTTTTTGGTAGTGTCATGGATGCATCATTGGTAAGGTTATCTTCATGTGATTGGTGATATATTTTTTTATTGGTTTAGAGTGGTTGCTATTATGTCATGGTTTACTCTTCATTCTAGATTAGAGTTTGGAATATTACATGTTCTCTTGAGACCAGGATGTATTTTATGGTGCATGTGATATCCTAAAAGGAGATGGTTAGATCATGGATGTCATGTTTATGTTCAATATTGGAGCTTTGACATTGATCTTGTGTAGTTATCTTAACTATTGGGTACATTAATCATTTTATTATTACTTCATGATAGTGCTATGTTACATTTGGAGTTTGGCATGGATTGGTTGGTTACAGGTCCTCATGCATACTTGGAGAAATAGGTGAGGATTGAGTTCTCTTATGGTAGGAGATACATGTTGGAATGGTTAATTGTAGGAAAAAAATTTCCAACAGAAAATACCAAGGATCCTACACCTTAGTTGAATGTGATTTCAACACACTCAGTGGTTACACATGCTTTCAAACAGGCAGTTTGGTTATAGAGACTTGGGAAAGGTATTGGTTTTAATTGGAAGTAAGTTAAACTTGAATGTGATAGTCAAAGTGCTATTTCTTTAGCCAAAAAAATCCTATATATCATGCTCATACTAAGCATGTTGATATTCATTATCACTTTGTGTGAAAAATGGTTGAAAGTTGGAAGGTATTAATTGAGAAAGATGAAACTTTATTTAATGTTGTAGATTATCTTATGAAGCCAATTCCTATAGATAAGTTCTCTTGGTTTTAATCATTTGCTTGGAGCTTCATGATCCTACAAGTTGCATTTGAAGTTAGCATGGATTGATTAGTTGTTGTAGGAAGGCCATTGGCCTTGAGTCTTGTACTTGATTTAAAATTATTATTCCTTGTTTAGAATAATTGCAATGTATAATTTCAGGTGGGAAAATGTTGGAAATAGGATGCCATTTAATTACAATCCTAAACATTATTTATTTCATGTATCTTCCAAGTCCTTGGAAAGATTCACCCAACACTAGGATTAGGAAGAGATTAATACTTGATGAAATAATCATGTTAATTGACATTTGTAATTAATTCTAAATGTTAGGATCATGTAGGGTGTCCAATATGAGTTCCTAAATAATAAGGGAACATGGGGCACCCACATGGTAGGTGAGACTCACCTTGAGTTTAGTTAACTATTTCGAGTAAGAGATAACACTTTTGAATGAATGTAAAGATCCTAGGAGTTAGGGTTTGATGTTTGCATGCATGAAGTTCAGTTCAGTTCAAATTAGTTTAGTTTAGTTTAGTTTAGTTTAGTTCAATTCAATTAAGTTATGGTTCAGTTATCTTTAGTTAGTTTTAGTTGAATTCTAGTTGACTTCAGTTGACTTGGAATGCATGACTAATTACTTGAGTTGCATGACAGATAATAGGGACTACCTCCAGTTAACAGGGGATGACTATTTTTGCATGAATGGTGGAGAGAAATGTTTCAATTAAAAAGAAATGACTTGGACCCAACTTGAGTGCCCAAGTTGGCTTCGTAGAATTAACTCCTTTGCATGATAAGATATTTCAGAAGGCTAAGTGGGCCCACTCTTGGGCGCCAACTTTGAGGATAAAGCCTTGAAGATATTTACAGAATAAATGTTGAGTTTGTACTTCAGTTTGGGACGCACAAATGCATGAATATGGGGATTTGACATTGTTCTTCACGACATAACTTTACTTGCTAGAGATAGGTGTACCTTTTAGGGATAGGGCTTGAGCATTTAATTGTAACTCAATTGGAGTTTACAAAGTTGATCAAACCCTATTTGTCTCAAGCAAGTTGAAGAGAGTTATTATTAGTTTTATTACGGGTTATGAAGAATATTTGAAGGAAAAAGAAGCATTCTCAAACAAGAATTGGAGCTATTGTAATATACTTCAAAGATTGAATAATACATTAATTCTTGGTGTAGTTTTTTCCCGAAAGGGTTTCTCCATAGTAGATGCTTGTGTAATATTTCTATTATCATGTCTAATTCTTCTATTAACTTCTATCTTCATTCTACAAATGATAAAAGAATTAATTAGATAATCACCCACAAAGAATCTACAACAAAGGAAAATAATATTTAGATTAGAAAACTTAATTTTTTACAAATTATTAAGCTAAGAAAACACCTCAATTTTAAACCATATTCACTAATGCAAATGTGTAAATCCTATGATGCAAAAATAATGCAAAATGATAATGCGAAGACTAATTCTATGAGTTCTAGGATGTGAATGCAATGCAAATCAGAAAGATAATGTGTTCAATATGTAGGTCCACCAAAATGAACCAACAATTTTTGTTGTTCTATGTACTTCTCTTGCACTCTTAGGGTTTATCACCTAAAAGGAGAGAGATAGACATAAAAAACTATGGTGGTTCACTCAAACTAGGGTATGTATGATGTAATTATGACTAAATGTAATGATCTAGATGTAGGTAATTGATAAAATCGATTGATTATGAATGCAAAACTAATGGAATGTGAAGTGTTTTAAAACACAGTGTGATATGCAAAAATGAACTAGAAACATAAACAAATGCAAATAGAATTGAATGAAATTGAAAAAAGTGCACCTGGAGATGAAATTTTGATGCTAGAAGATTCTAGAATATGGAAAAAATCAATGTTGTTCACCAATGGGACTCATTCACCACTAATTGTGAATCAGTCTTGCTTCTGGTAAAATGCCTCAAAACTAGTTTCCGACTATCGAGAATTGAATTATGATGAAATAAAATTTTCAACCAAAAAGTAGGAATCATTTTATACTAATACAAAATCAATCCTCCTCCAAAATTTTTTAGATTTATGGGTCAAGTTTGTGGGTCCATATCTACACTTGTCTTCATATCGGGTTGATAGAGTGAAATCTGCATAAAACAGGCTGAATGTTGTCTCCAAGCTTGAATTAGGGTTTAGTTAACTTGAATCACTTTGATGACTTGTTGAACACTTTCCAACACCTATTTCTTTGAAAAATCTAACTACAAGACCTGCAAACACACATGCAAAGAAGGGGGAAATGGTTAAGGGTTAGAGTATAGGGATTTGTCTTGATCAAATCCCACTTTGGTAATCAAACCCTTGATAAAGAACTGAAATGAAAACAAGAAAGGAATGATGAATAAATAAAATACAAGTGTCCTAAACTCACCAAATCCTTGTTGTTGAAGTCTGAAGATATATCAATGTCCAAGATGCTTGATAATTGCTTGATTGAAGGATTCAATAATGCTTAAATTCTTGAATGAATGTATGACATGATTAAGTGAATATGATGAATGGGGGTTAAAATGGATGGAAAAACATTTATTTCTACACACTTATGCCCTAATTACCCAAAAATAAAACATCAAAGGCTGACATAAGGTCTTAATGAATAAAAACCCAAAAGAAATTTTGAATTATTTTGAATTTTGAGCCAAGAGGGACTCAGTCACCACCCATGGTGAATAGGCCCCACTCTAGGCTTGAAAGTGGGTGTCAAGAATTAAGTTTCTTTTAATTTTTTTGTTGGGTTTGAATTCAAGAACACACTTAATTAAGGCCTATGAGTGCATAAATAGGCCAAATAAAGCATAAGAAAGGTGTAATTAGTGATGAAAAACCTAGAAAAGAGTGAAAGCTTGTTACAAGACTTTACAACACTTTGAAATAGGACTTGATGAGGGGAAAAGGGGGAATTAAGAAGAGTCTAGAAAAGTGTAGAAATGTGTTACAACACTTTCACAAGACATCATAATTTGAATATTTAGGACCTAATGTGAATGTTTAAGTTACACTGCAACTTTAAATCTAAGAAAAATAGGTCAAGAATCATAGGAAAAAGACATAGATGACCATGAAAATGTGAATGATCCATTTCTCTATGGTACACACTAAGAAAAAATAAGGAAATTATCTTGACACAAGTTATAGAAAACACCTACCATCAATAACCAAAGAGCCCATGACATAAAATCCAAGGATTGTGGAAACTAATTAAATGAATGGGAAAACCCAAAAAACTGGTATCCAATGAATGTTGTGCTATACAAAAAGAGGATGATGAATCAAACCCAAAACTTGAAATCATGATGGAAGGATCTAGAGGGAGATATAATTAAACCAAGAATAGAAAGCATAATTTTATAATAAATCCCTCCAATTATGAGAATAAAACATAGCTCAGGAAGGAAACCCTAAATTAGCTAAACTTGGGGACTATTAAGATGACTCACTAGTAGCATCAGTTACTAAAATATTTATAGAATATCAAGAACTCTTCCCCTACACATTTACAAAAAATGAAGGCATAAAACTAGAAGTAGGGGTAATAAATATTTTGTGAAGGAAGGAACCAAACCTCACCATAAAAGACCTTATCATCATAACCCCAACATGAAGAAAAAATTCAAAATACAAATAGATAAGTAGCTAGTAGCAGGTATTATTAAACTAGTAGATGATTTTGAATGGATCAGCCCAATGGTAGTATAGAATAGCAAGACTAGAGAAATCTATATATGTGTATATTTTTGGGAACTTAATAAAGCATGCAATCATGACCGTTTTTCCACCCCATTTACTAAATAAATACTAGAATTCATAGTCAAATGGGAAATATATTTATTCACTAATGAGTTTTTCGAAACCATCAACTTTGAATTTGAGAGGAGGATCATAGAAAATACATTCAAATAATTCACACATGATTTCTTAGAAATTTACCTAGATGATTGGACCATGTATGGGTTAGTAAAAATAACCTTTAGGCCTTCTAAACTATGTTGGAGAAATGTAGGAGTATTCAAATTTACTTTACATTTTTACAGTACCCTTCGACACAATGCTAGGCCATATCATATGTAAAGAAGGATTAATCATTGATCCAATGAAAGTGGATCTAATTATAACACTACCTCCACCGAAAACAACGTTGAAGGCTAAAACATTCTTAGCCTACACAAGATACCACTAGAAATTCATCAAAGGATATGCCAATCTAGCCACTCCCTTAGAAGAGCTTCTATAAAAGACCAAAAAAAAAATCCACATTGACCAAATAATGCCAAAAATTTAAAATAAAAATTGCAACAACCCTTTCTTATATTTCCAGAATGGTTTGTCCCTTTCCATGTTCATGTAGACGCCTCTAGAATAGAAATAGGAACAGTCCTAACTCATCCAAGAGGAAACAAGGATCACCTTGTCACTTTTTCCAATCGTAAGCTCTCTCAAGAAAATAAAAACCATAACACCACTAGATGGGAAGCATTAGCTATGGTATATTTTCTTATATAAATTTCACCATTATCTATTATCTACACCCTTCACCTTTTATATAGATCACAAACCTTAGATATTTGTCCTAAATAAACTAGTAATATAGGGTGTAATATGGTGATGTCTGCCACTATTTTAGGAACTCAATTTCACAATAATGGTTAGACCAGGAAAGAACAATAAACTCCCAAATTATTTATCTTGAATTTATACAGCCTAGAAAAATAATGAAGTCAACAAGGAAGACTTACTAGCCACCTACCTATTCAAGATAACCACAATTCTAGAAGAGTTTCACAATGTAGCGCAATTATTGTCTATAGGATAGTACCCCATAGACATGAAAACAAATCACAAGAAATTATTATTATGGATATCCTTACCATTCACACTCATTGAAGGGGATCTATACAAAAAGGGAAGAGATGATATTCTTTGTTGAGTTGTCTATGAACATTAACAAGAATAGATACTAAGGGAAGCACATGAGGGAATTGTCATAGGTCATCATTGTGAAGATACTACCACCCAAAAATACTCTTAGCAAGATTATGGTGGCCAATGATATACAAGGATTCCAAAAATTACACTAAATCTTGTGATATTTTCTAGATAACAGGATTCCCTACAACTAGAGATGAGATGACCCTCCACGCAGTCTTAGCACAAGTCCCATTTAATAAATGGGTCATTGACTTCATAAGTCTTATAGATCCTTTGGAAAAACTATCCAAATCCAAATTTATCATCATTAGAGTAGATTAAATTTAACAAAGTAGGTGAAAGAAGAATGAACTAAAGATTGCACCACATACATCATAACAACGTTCCTATACCACAACATTATTACTATTTTTGGGTCCCCTCAGTCTCACTAGTGATCAGGGCAAGCACTTCATGAATAAAAAAATAAAAGAGTTACTAGGAAATTTTATAATTATGCATAATTGAAAGAATAAAAAAATAAGAGTTACTAGGCAATTTTAGGATTATGCATAATTGAAACACACCCTATCATCTACAAGCCAATGGGGCAAGTGAAGCTCTCAACAAGATTTTAGGCACTAATTTAACCAAGATGTGTAATGTGAATAGAAAAAACTAGGATATTAAATTTCCTATGATACTTTGGGCATACCACACTAAGTACAAATATGCTAGCTAATATATTCCCCTTATACTCTTGTATGGCATGGAAAAAAGCCTACCAATCAATTTTATCATACATAATTTCTCAGTTGTATTAACCTTACAAATCACTAATGATGAATCTATCAAGGACCATATCAAGGAACTAGATAAATTAGGTGAAGAAAGAAAAATAGAAACACACCACTTGTGGGCAGAAATATGGTGACATAAATCCTAAAACAACTACAATATTATGTCTAAACATTTTCAAGTCGATGATATAATTTTTCTATAAAGAAATAGGGAAAACTCAAATTTATATGGTTAGGCCCTTATCAGATCAATTAGATCCTTGAATATGGAGTATTCCAACTTAAAAAATTAGATGGAATAATACAACAATTCTTTTTCAATGGAGCATGGCTTAAACAATATCATTACAACAGAGTAGCATTGGCTTGAGGATGAATCAAAATTTTGAAAGGGGGGATGATGTTAGCCAGAAAATAGGATAGTGAAGACATCAGTCAAGATATCATATTGCATTTTAGCGCAAATAAATTTAAGAGCACAATATTATAAATATAGCATCTAGACTAGGGGTATCAATGGAGCATGACTTAAAAAATATCATTACAACAGAGTAGCATTGACTTGAGGACAAGTCAAAATTTTGAAAGGGGGGATGATGTTAGCCAAAAAATAGGATAGTGAAGACATCAGTCTAGATATGATATTGCATTTTAGCGCAAAGAAGTTTCGAAGCACAATATTGTAACAATATTTTAGCGCAAAGAAGATATGAGTAGTAGAGTGTGAGACAATGTAAGTTAAGGAGAGAGGAAAGAAAGATTTAATATCTATAACCTATAGAGATAATATTTTTACAAAGACTAATGTATGAAAGGATAAATATATAGAGATTATATAAGGGTTAGACAAGATTAGGGGAAGATATTACATTGTACCAATTTTGATCTGATTAATATCTAGTAGATAAAAAATTTCTATCAATATGATGTTATTTGTTATTCTACGGATGTATAATTAGATAAGTATATTTAAGATTGTAATGGTGTTCATCTTTATACTATTGAGTCTGGGGTATAAACTACAACACTTAGAAAATACTTGGGACTCAAAACTTTTGTTTGTGTTTCCTTAGATTTCGTGAGCTAACAATCATTCCCTTTCATCATTTTCTACCTCTTTCATCCTTCTGTAGTACCTTTTCTATCGATCCTAGGTTTATTTCAATCTCCTTTCTTCAACATTCATCTTTATTTCTAATCTAATTCTTTCAATATTCTCTTTCCTTTTTGCTATCTCTTTTTGTTGGATGGGTATTTCTGGTTTAGGTTTTCATTAATCCTTCTATATTTCATACTTATTTTGATTTCAAACAATCACATATTTTTAGTAATCTATTTAGATTCCTTACCTCTTCCCATTTTGAATCCCTTAAGTGCTTACCCCCATCTCACAAGGTAAGCACCTAAGAGTTTTATCCACAGGATTACGATTTTTTTTCTCACCTATCACTATTGATTTATTTATTCTCTTTCTCTACTACTTCTTTTACTTTGTATTTTTCTTCATTTTTCTCTTTGGGGTCCCATCAATGGAACCAACATTGGAAAGATAAAGAGGGAAACATAGCTTGGAGGTTTAAGCCCCAATATCTCTTATGTAGTTAGTTTATACATTGAAGTATACAATGAGATAAAATAGTATTTGTTGAAGGAAAACTATACTAACATGCATTCCTTAGTCACATAACATCAAACAAAAACAATCATCCATTTATAAGCATATATATATCAATCCTCTTATCTTCACATATATTTTATATCATATTAGATACAATGGTAGGTCTTAATCTCTTCTCTTCATATATTCTTAGTCATCTATCTTTCTCTTACTCTTACATATAATAGATACATATCTTTATACATTATATCTTAGAGATAGATGACCCCTATGAAGCACCTCTATCTTGATCTCCTATGTCAGCCCTAGGTTCCATAGATCATATGTGGTAGCTTGTAATAGGATTTAACATTGATTTGTTGCCTTGCTAATAGTGAGTCAAGAATCTTTCTAGAATCTTAATTGTCATATAAACTTATATTATCTTATCCCCTAGTTATTGCATGGCATACTATTAAGACACTTTTCATCATCCTACTTAGTCTTACCTCTCAAAATTTCCTCTATTAGAAAGGTATTGTCAAGATGATGATGCCACTTGCAGCAACAGTTCAGATAAATTCCTCACAAGCAAACCATGAAGATCTTATCCTTCTTGAAAGATCTAGAACAAAGAAAACCTAAAAGAGGAGGCTGTTTTTCTAATAGGAAAACGTTGGCTTAGTTCAATCCCAAGTCTTGATAATTTAGTCTTGATTGTATTAGGTTCACTTTAGAGTATGATGTGATATTGTTGTTAATCTCAAAGGGAATACAGTTGTTTCTAGTTTCATTAAGAATCATAAGAATTCTACATAAGATTTCCAATTCAACCATAAAATAACATCATGAAATTGAAATATTTGCAATAATATTTCATGAACATCCACAAATTTTTCTCACTTAAGTAGATTTATTTTTAAGAGTTCATCAATTTCATAGAAAATGAAAGATTTTCATTAAATTTCCATCCATTTTTCTAATTTTTGTAACATTTTCAAGAATTTAAACACCTATTCTAAAATAAATCATAAAAAATACTGAAAACTAAAATTTCTCCTAGTTATTCTCCATGCATTCCCCAAAGAGTTATTCAAATCAAAGAAAACCACTTTATACTTCACCGGGTTGCTTCATAGCTACATATAAAATGGTGTGAGCTTTTAAAGAGGGGTTTTAATTTGGACACTGAGTAGGTTCTACATTCAGCCTTAAACGACATAGCACACAGTCTTGTTTGGCTGAACTAACCAAAATAGCTACAAATATTAATGAGATAGGTAGCTATAAAATTGGCTCTGATATTGATTAAATTCTATGTGCATACACGTTTTTAGATGGAAATGATTCAAAAAATAGGAAAAAAGAACAAAACATAAAGAAGTTTTGGCTCTTCCAACATCCACAAATTTTGAACTTAAAATAAAAATAAAGCAATAAACAACCTTTTATAGGAACAAGGCCTCAAAATTTCAAACTTAAAGTTTATCCAAGGAATCAAAAATAACAAATCAAAATGTAGCAAATGGCATACGCCAACTGTCATAAGAATCTTCTAGATGAAGTCAAATTTTTTACTTCCTCAACAACAACACTTTTCAATTTGAAACTCCAATATGAAATACTCCACATAAATCAAGGCTATCAACATCCTTTAGAATATCAAATAGGAAACATCCACTAGGACTGGGAACAACCTACAAAAATCAATTGTAACAAAAATATTCTTGTGATACTTCCGGTATCCAATATCTGATACTTCATTCCACCATTCAGAGCTCAGGCTCCAGCATCTTTTCTTCACTTTTCTTCAACTAATATTCTTGGAAAGCATTCAATAATTGATGCATCTGCTCTTTTGAAATCCCTTGTACTATCTTCCAATTGAACTTTAGCCTTGTGTTTTCTTATAGTATCTAGAGTATACTAGCTTTCCTTTGTACGTTCTCTATTTCATATCTAGCTATAGCGTTTCTGCATTGTATGATTTCATCAATAACCTCTTGAGTTAACAACTGAACAAGGTCTTTATTTATGCTTTCAATCCATTCTTTTAAGGCTTTCACTTCTTTACCCTCCTCTCTTAGTGTTTGGGGATCACAATCTTGACGTGCTAACATTTCAATGAAATCTTTATCTTAATCAAATAGCTTACTACATTTATCAGTGACCTTTTCAAATCCTTCAATACATTGTGTCAACATGTCACCTTCCCATTTCAACTATTTATTCCATTTTTCAGGAAATGGAACTTCTTTTTCTTAAATTATGTTTTCTCTTATCAATTCATGTATATCCATTTGCATGAGAGTTTCAACATCTTACCTTTCAGCCTTAACCTATTCTTGGCAAAACCTACATTCACCTTCAAATATTCTAGATTTCTCAGACCAACAGTATGCTTCCTTATATTTACCTATTGCATCTATAATAGATTCTTCTCCTTGCCTCACCCAAAAGTCAATCCATTCTTCAAATACATTAATTTTATGGTCAACTACTGCAATTGCATCCACCTATTCTTATGAGATTAGTAGTGGATTTTGGGGAAATCTAGTCTTTGCTTGACCAGATAGGGTTAATGACTTTATAAAGTTTTCCAAGCTAGCAACCCATTCTTTCAAACTCTCTTTTCTTATTTTTATTCTTCTACACCCTGCAACTATTGCATCTAAATTGATCTTTATTTCTTCTAGATCTTTTCTATAAGATGAGTCTCCAAGATTGATACTTGTTATCTTATACTCCTTAGGCATTATCTCATGACTATTTTTGTTAGCTATTCGAGAAGCTATATGGATAATTTTCTCTCCATCTACCTTTTTCTATATGACATTTTTCACTTTAGCTCTGCGCCTAGGCTTAGGAATATCTACTTATATAAAACTGTTAAGATCCAGAGGCACCACTTCTACTTCAATTGGAGAAAGCAATTCCTCAATCAACCAATTAGGTGCATCCTCATAACACTCTACCTCTATAACATTTCTTTATTCCTGGTTTCAACTTCATTCAGGAACTTCTTTTGTTACTTCTTCAACTTTATGTTAGAGTAAAAAGTTATTATGCTTAATTAATTATATCATATTGGTTAATTAATTAAGTCACTTATTCCTTTAGTTGCTTAAGCTAAAATTAGGCACATTAATAATTGATTAATTAATAGGTGTGCACACTAGGGTTTCTTGATCTCCTTCATAAGGATTGATCTCTTTGTAATATTTGATTCTCAATAATGCATTTTTACTTTGAGGTTTACAGAACATCTTCTTTGATTCTGCATGTCTCTTGCATGTTACAGGTGATTGATTGCATGTAGGTGATCTTGGTTTCTAACATGGTATTAGAGCCTTGATTTGCAACCCCTTCTCAGATTTTTTGAGAAAATCATTGCAGGTGTTTCGAGATTCCTTGAGGGTTTTCATACCTCAAGTTTGTCTCTCTATTTGGGTGTTCTTGCATGGTTACTTTTGACGCACGTTGGAGGAAATTTGAGCTCATATTCGAGTTCAGGGCTGTCGAAAAAGTCAAGAGTGACTTTTGTTTTGCCTGAAACTGACATTTTATGCCAGAGTTATGAGAGTTTGAAGATTTGTCAGATTAGGGAGTTGCAAAGCTTTTAGTGCATTTTCAGGCAGATCAGACCTCGCCATCAAATCCAGAGCATCTGAGAGACTAAAAATGGCATATAACATGCCCTATTTCGGCATCAAGAGCTTCTGAGGAAAAAAAAAATTATACTAGAAGTCGTATGGTCTGTGTACGGCCCCTGTGCACGATTCTCAAAAAAAAGTTCAGGTTTTTCTTAATATTTTTCCTGCATGTAAAAAATTATTAGTTTTTTTAAATCAAAAATCAAAAAACATATGCAAATTTTTTTTGAAAAAAAACTTTTACAGGCTTTAAAGCCTGCGGTGGCAGAGGGTACCCCGTACCCTGCTGCAGCAGGGATATACACCACCGCTAGCAGGGTGGGGCCCTACCACCGACCACCCACCACTGCCTTCTTCAAACACCCGACACCTTCCTCTCTTTCGGCGTCCTTAGCCCTTTTCGGCGAGTGCTCATATTGGCCAACCCTCTATTCTGCCGGTAGTCTTCTCCAGCTCGGCAAAGGCTACACCCAGCGGAGTAAAACAGATCCTAGAATATTCCAAGCATCTCCAGCAACCCTCATATCTGGTCAACAAAATCAATACAGGGGGAATATTCCCTTTCCATTAGAATATTCTATATGATAGCTGTCAAATTTTTTACAAGGTAGGAGATTTTTTGCGCTGATTGCCAAATGGCCGTCAAATTTAAACCACTAAAGTGCTGACATCAGCATGACATCACCTGTCGGTACGACCCCTCTTTTCCCCTCCTAGCCCTAATTTTTCCTAAAGAAGCAATTTTTTTCTTTTGGTCATTACTTGAGCATACGGTATGGAAATCAGGCAAATGAGATATCGTCGGAAAGCTGGTTCCGAGCACTTTTCAATGGCGCTATTTATTTTTTAGTTTTTTATTGTTTATCTGCATTTATTACTGTTTAAATTTAGATGTTTATTTTGGACTTCCGAGCTCATAACTTTTTTCCATGATCTCCAATTTTCGCTATCTTTGCGGTGTTGGAAAGGTATTAAGGAGCTCTATGTTGCTGTCCATGCACTTTTTCTGTATCTATCCCAAGTTGATCACTTAGTCCAGATTTGGCCCGATGGGTTGTTTGGAGATTACTTGGATGTTTTGGCAATTGGGAGGGTGCATCTTGCATCTTTGCACTTTTTTTTCAGTAATAAATCATTCAATAATCTCCTATTGCTTCATAGATTCCAGGGTTGTTCTAGTTTGTGAGTTTTCCAGTGTTTAGTGGCATCGGGTCTGCTGTTGCTTTATCATGATTCCTTGAGTCAATCAGTGACTCTAATCTAGTTTCAGTAGTAAACAAAAGTATCTTTCCATGCTTGCCAGAATCAAGTTCCAGTGTTACTCCACAGTGTTCTTCCAGTGCTTCTTTGTAGTAGTCATCTCATTGTAGGGGGGTTTCTAACACTTTATTTGTTGTGTCCTCTAAAATAGGAATCTCTTCAACAATTTATAGTATAGATTTTGGATTACTGAGATTTGGTATGGTATCCTCTATTTGAAGACTTATATTTTCTTGACTATCTAGATGTTCAATATCAATTCCTTGGATGTCACTTTCCTTGTATCCTCCTACATTAGCATTTTCTTCATTTTTAATTTTATCACCTAAAACCTGTGTAGCTTCCTCATTTTCAACTTCAACCCAACCCTCCTCTAATTTTTCAAAGACCTACAATTGTTCATTATTATTTGCATTGTTCCCAAGTGAAGATTTGGAATCGATGGTATCTTCAATAACCATTTCATCTATAGGATCCTACCCTGTAGTCTCCCCTGTTTCCATCTCAAGGACATCAGGGTTCCTAGTCTATGAAGTAAGTGTTCCTTGTATGAATTCTTCTTCTTCAACATTTATAGGAATGGACCCTATGTCTAGGATTTCTTCTACCATTGGGTGTACCATGGGTTTATCCTTAGACTTCTTTTCCTTTACTTTCTCCCACGTGGCACCCCAAAAATCCATCTATTCTTTAATTTTGGCTTCATCTACCTCATAAATTTCTTCCAAAACCATAGGATTTCCTCCTAATTCTTGTTTCATACTATCCATATTAATAGAAGGGGGAGAAGTAAATAATGTTGTAGCTCTTTGAAATGCAGACCTTGTTTGTGTTCCAATATTTTCTGTTGCCCCTACTTCTTCATCAATAGTAGTTATATTCCTTGGTTTTTCTATAGAGGAAGATACACCTTTGGGTTTTACTATTGATTTAACTTTGCTTGACTTAAAATATTTTTTCTTATCAATTGGATTTGGTAAAATCCTTGACTTGAAGCCTCGGGGGTTTTCTCTTCAATTCTTATACCAATAGTTGTCTTACTAGTCAACCTCTTCTTCTTAGTAGGTTCCCCACTCTCAAATGCAGTTTCATTTCTTTGTTTTTTTTTTTATCTTGTGAGTGAGTGGGTGCAATTCATTTTTCTCTTAAGACTTTACAAAAATCATTTATCCAATGTTGAGTATTTAATAAAACCGGTGCAAATAATTCTTCAATTGATATCCTTTCTTCACCATTATAGTCTGGTTCTAGGATAGGTTCATCATACACTGTTTCTTCATTGTAAGTTTTACTCAACACTTGACCATCATCCTTTTCAACTGATATAGGATATCATGAAGTATAAGAATCTAAGTAGATTTTAGTGATAATCTTTCATATTTTATTTTCCTTACTATGTGCTCATCTTCACAATTTAGCCAATAATCCTCTAGATGTTGGACATGAGCATGATAATGAGCTATGTTCTTGGAAATATTCCCTTTAGGATCATAATACATCCTCTGGAGTGGGAAATATTCAAAATTATATGTTCTTAATTTTTCTTCACACAAGTCAGCTATCCTAATTGTACTACATTTATAATTCCCTATCACAATAGGAAATCTAAAAGAATCCTTCTTACGAGCATGGCTATAAAGAGCTTGACACAACTTTAACTATCTCACCAATTCTAATAACACATTTTTTTCTATAGGATACCTAGGAAGCATGAAAGGATGTCCATCAAACCCTTCCATTCTAATATAGGAATAAGTGGGGAACTAAATGTACCAACCCCCCATCAGTCTAATAACACTTTGTGCTTCCAAGGACAACCTTTTAGCTTTGTCACCTTCCATTGTTTTGACCAGCTTCATGGAAAACACATCATTAACTATTGTATAATGCTCTTTCTATCCATGAATAGTAATTTGAGATAAATGAGCATATATTAAGCTATTTCCTACTTCTTTTCCTAAAGCTCCAATATTTTTCAACCCTTGTTTACTTGCCCTAATGGAACAATAATAAATCACACATGAAGGCATATAAAAAACATCTGGTTTTGGGAAATTCCTTTATCTTTTCATGCAATATGTCACTAATAAAATTTCCCCAATGTATTTGAACGAGACTTTCCATCAATCTAGATATTATTACAAACATCCAGGGTTCAAATTTACTGGCATATTTTAACCCAGTTATCCTGCTCAATATAGTTCTAACATCTTGGTTGAACATAGACCTTAGAATTACTTTGGTATGTTCTATAATTTTCTCTTGGCACCATTGGGTACTCACAATTTCTCTGTTGCACTCCTCAACATTCAGATAAGTTTCTTCCTTTTCCATCATATCAATTTTGTACATCTGATTTAATATACAGAGCTCAAATGTGTATGTAATTCCTTTCTCAGAGAGATGAAAAAATTATTCCCTCCTGAATAATTATTTTGTTTGGGTCCTAATGATTTATACATTCCATGACAGATTTAGGGGCCTTCATTGCTGGTGAAAACACTCCTAAAAATAACCCATTTGCTATAACATATCTAGCACATTGAGAAGTATTTTCTTGTCATACCCGAGTGGGAATTTCAAGATTTGAATACCACCCCTGATGAATATCTATAAACACCATGCCAATTGGTATGGCTTGTGAATTGTAGTATTTAAATTCATCTTCTATCTTTGCTTTAGAATTACTCATTTCTACTAGTGTATTTTTTATTTTCAAATGTGTGTCTTGTGTGTGAGTTAGGGTTAAATTTAACCAAATTTTCTTGCAAATTTATAAAAATTTCAATTCACCTTTCAATTAAATTCAAATAAAAAAATCAATATTTCAATTTTCAATGGGAAATACCATTTTTTAGATTTTTCGTGCGTGAAAATGACTAACATAATTTTGGTTACTCGAAACATACCTACTTCTAGTTGATGATGAAAATCTCTTCATAATAAAGCTTCAAAACCCTTGGTAGTTGTGTTCCTGGTTTCTCAAAATTTACCTTTCCTTGTGTGTCAGTATTATTTCATCTGTTAAATTTCCTTTGTGAATTTACAGCATGACACGAAGTGGAGTGTTATAAAGGAAATTGCATGCTTAAAGTGATGCCAAGTACATGATTTGTTTTCCACCTTCATTAATTACCTATTATAATGCATTAATTTCTTGAATAAAGGTGTAATCATTATGAATTAGGTTTCAAATTACGTATGCCTAGGTTTCTACGTGGGATCACTACTAGAGGAGAAAGAGGGCGTGAAGATCTTACATGGCACTTTGGTGTCACTTTGATTTTCATGAGGCAAAATCCTTTAAGATACATGATCAATTATGATCATTGGGATTAAAACTTTTGGTACCAAATTTTGAAAATAATATGAGGGATCAAGACGCTTACCTCTAATCTTTAAAGAAAACCATAATGAAGAAGAGACTAGAAACTGAGTTCAAGAAGGATAAAAAATAATCAAAAAATTTCATAATAGGACCTCTTTTTTTTGAGTTCTAGCTAAAGACAATGAAACAACAACAATCAGACTCCAATAAAAAGGATCCAATGGGATCAAAATATTTTCAACTGACAACTTACCAGGCAAGGCTAGGATCAACTAAAGATACAACTTTCTTTGATATGACCACAACAACTCTGGGATTCTGGTTTTCAGTAAAATATTAAAACTTCATGAAAAGACCAAAACACTGAATCTGGGAAAGAATAAGGATTAAAACAAGGACTGGGAATACTAAAAAAAATGAAACCTACAATCAACCAACCCACTGAACCAATCCAAAGCAAGTGGAAGAAAACAGGAAAAAAGGAAAAATAAAAGGGGGTCCACATTTTTCCAAGGGGAAAAATGGGGCATGTTATGAGACTACACAACAAATAGCAACCAACAAAACTAAACTAAATAATAGAAAATCAATTATGTATCTAACATTAGTGCACCAACATTTTTTTAGTCTTCTAATTATAAATCGTTAAGTCATCATTCCAACATTCAAATTTTACTTCAGCTAGCATGCAAGATTAAGTATTACTGAGCTCACATGTGTGCAATTTATTATTTCCACCATAGTAAACTTAGACATAGACATTAATTGCATTGACCTACATAATTTAAAAATTCCTTTTAAGCCAACCAAGGATAGAGCCTTGCTTCCAGTCAAGTGTCCATAGCACCAACAAGGTTATCTCTATAATTCCCCCAAACATATCTCTACTACCAACCAGGCATCTATAGCCCTGATAGAGATATTTGGATATCCTACAGAGTTGATTACATACATATATATATAGCTTTTGATATTTCATTGATAGCTCATTTTCTCTTTTGATATTTCATTGATCTAGCTCATTTCAACTTGTAGGAAATGAAGCCCGCTATTAGGCTGGAAATTACAGTGGTAGCAAAGGTAGTTTTTTAATTTTTCACTCAATGAAAATAACTACTATCCTAAATTTCTAGTAGAATGATTAAAAATGTGTGTGTTTGTAGCTCAACATCAATTGAATGATTCATGTTAACTTGAGTATAAAGAATTGAACAATTCCTAGAATATTTATAAGTAAATGACTATTTCCGGTTAGGACACATTGAATTTCTAGAATTGAAGTTCTATTACCCTATTCACCTTCAAAAATTTCCAATTGTTGTAAAATCCAATGACGTGACACCCAAAAAAAGAAAACAAAACAACAGCAAAACTAACCTAAAAAAACTATTAACAAAACTATTTACTATGACTGGAAATAATGCTTCAAAAATTGCCCATTGACAGGAAATGGGATATCTTCACCAGTCAAAGACTTCTGTCTATAGATGGTATCACCTAAAATTTTAGAAATTTGATACGAACCTATCCATAGCTTTTCAAAATTGTTGTGTTCACCTTTTTGTTCATGGGCTTTGTTCCAATACAGGACCAAGTCAGATATTCTAATTTTTTTTAATCTAGCCCTTTTGTCAAACCATCCTTTTACCACAGATTGATTTCTGGAAAAATGGTCTATAGCTTGAGTATGTTTTCCATCCAAATGCATTAATTGTAATAATCAAGCTTTAGTTTGATCATCTAATCCAATGTATTCTTGGGCGAACTGCCAAGTAGGTATTTTCAAATTTGTTGGCAATATTAGATCTACCCCATAAACTAGGTGGCAAGGAGAATTCCATAACATGGATTTCAACCTAGTATGGTCCACCCAAAGGGTGAATTCAAGAAAATAATGCCATTCTAATCAACATATTTTTATTTGATGATTTTTCTAATGCATTTCCTTGCGGATAATAGTTAGATGAAAATTTTAACATTATACCATATTCAATTGCCCAATTGGAAAAATTTAATGAATAAAAAGTAGGGCCATTGTCACATGCCAACGCGTATGGTACTCCAAACTTGGTGATGAGATTCTCTTCCAAAAATTTGATTACCAACTCTGTGGTGCATTGTTTGCTAGGACATGCTTCTATCCATTTGGTGCAATAATTTGTAGCAGTTAATATAAATTGTGGATGATGGAGGATTGATAGTTCCAATGAAATCCAATCCCCATTGTGAAAAATGATGCATCTCGATCACTGGTTGCAATGGTTGAGCATTGAATCTTCCTTTGTTTGATGTAGTTTGACATGTATAGCAGTGTTTCACATGTTCATATGTATCTTTGAAAATTGTTGGCCAGTAATAACCAACTCTCAAAATGAGGTGTGCAATAGCTAAAGGTGCTCCATGAGTTGTTCCAAACTTATCATGTAATTACTGCAATACTTCATTCACTTTTGTTCTATTCAAACATCTCAAATAAATTCCTTCATGGTTTATTTTGAATAGAGCTCCTCCTTTGATCATATAACTTTGTGATTTTATCTTAAGAGCTCTTCTTTGATTTCTTTGCATATGATTAGAGTAAGCATGGCTAACTAGATAATTCCATATATTTGAATACCAATCTTCTTGATCTTTTACATCCAAGGTGTATTGCTGACTAGAGATTTGTGGATCTATTTCTGCAATAGATTTGATCAAATCCTATCCCAAAACCAAATTCATGGGTATGATTTCTAAATCAAACTCTTGCAGGATCTTAACCCATTTGGCTCTTTTTTCTCCAAGCTCACTCTATGTTAATAATATTTTGACTGTAGAATTTGGAACAATAGCTTTGACTATACTCCTGAGGATATGATGTCTAAATTTTCATACCACTTTGAGCAAAGAAAAAGCTAAATTTTCAACATCTTTGTATCTTAGCTCCACTTCTTTAAATGGAGCACTCATAAAAGCATTTATTTTTTCTTCTTTATTCTCACCCTTCTGTGGTTGTATTGTTGCACAAGTATGACTAGAAGCAAAAGAGTAAATATAAAATGGTTTAAGATAATATGGACTTACCAGTACTGGTGCTTTTGTAATTGTAGTCTTTAAGTTTTCAAAGGCGATCTTAGCCTCACTTGTCCACTCTATTTTTGCATCTATTTTCAACATATCATTTAGTGGTTTCACTATTTCAGCAAATCCAGTGATAAATTTTTGGACAAAATTGATCTTATCGAAATATGATTTCAATTCTTTCTTACTTCCTAGGGGTTGTAGCTTGAGCAGTGCACTCACTCTGTCTAGGTCTATAGATATACCTCTTTCAGAAATAATGTGTCCTAGCAGTTTACCTTCAACTACCCTAAAAATGCATTTCTTAGGATTTAATGAAACACCATAAGTTTCACACTTCTACAATATTGCTCTGAGATCTCGAACATGATCTCTCCTATTCTTCAAAAATACCATGAGATCATAATAATGATTTTCCTATCAACTTGTGAAAAGCATAGTCCATGGCCCTCTGGAATGTAGCTCCAACATTTATCAATCCAAATGGCATCCTTCTCTAAGCAAAAGTTCCCCACTTCATGGTGAATGTTGTTTTCATCTGATCTTCCCTTGCTACCATTACTTAATAATATCTTGAGAATCCATCCAAAAAGGAAATCATATGTGAACCATTGACTATTTTTAACACTTCTTCTAGTGAGGGTAGTGGATAATTATCTTTCTTAGATGCCTTGTAATCATACATCTCCATTCCTTCCTTACGGGCACTAGGTTTTCCACCAAAGTAGAATGTCTGATGGGAAAACTTATTTTATCTAATAAAAGCTTTTGGACTTCCTTTTGAATTAATGGCTCTAAAAGTGCATTTATTGGATATTATTTATGTTAGAAAGGATTTGCATCTGAATTTAATGGTATTGTATGCACGATGATGGAAGTATCATAGGTTTTCAGATCTTCATATGTCCATGAGCTATAACCTTCCAATAATCTTTAAGTGCCTAATCAATATTTATCTTTTCTTCTTCAGTACAAACCTTTCCTATGAGCACATTCTTAGGATCTTCTTTAGTATGCAAATTGTATAACTCAAATTGTCCCCCATTGCTCTGGGAAAATCAATCTGTATAATTATCTAATCAATGTCAAATAATCTTTCTAACTCAATTATCCCTTTTGGAATATTATTATCTTCAATTTGATTTAGTTCTTCATCTTGAATCTCATCACCGATATGATCTATCTAAACCATCAATTTTTTATTGTTCTATGAACTCTTGCACTCTTAGGTTTTTTCACCTAAAAGGAGAGAGATAGACCCAAAAATTGAGGTGGTTCACTCAAAATAAGGAATGTGTGATGTAATTATGACTAAATACAATGATCTAAATGATTCTAATTGATAAAATTGACTACTTATGAATGCAAAACTAATGAAATATGCAATGTTTGAAAACACAGTATGATATGCAGGAATGAACTAAAAGCATAAACGAATGCAAAAAAATTGAATGAGACTTAATAGAGTGCACCTAGAAGGTGAATGATAATGTTGGAGGGTTCTGGAATGCTAAAAAAAATATGTTTATGACCAGTGGGACTCATTTTCCACTAATGGCGAATCAGTCCTCCTACTAGTAAAATGTCTTGAAACTAGTTTTCGAGTATTGGGAACTGAATTCTGACAAAATAAACTTTTCAACATAAAAGTGGAACTCAATCA
The DNA here is from genome assembly GCA_007258455.2 of Sequoia sempervirens. Lineage (NCBI taxonomy): Eukaryota > Viridiplantae > Streptophyta > Pinopsida > Cupressales > Cupressaceae > Sequoia > Sequoia sempervirens. The sequence goes on along the minus strand of VDFB02000008.1, from coordinate 174,258,028 downwards.
CCACTGATGGTGAATCATTCCTCCACCAAAATTTTGAAAATTCAGAGGTCAAGTTTGTGGATCTAGATATGTGCTTGTCTTCTTGTCAAGTTGGCAAAATCAAATCTATAGAAAATGAGTTGAATGTTGTCTCCAAGCTTCAATTAGGGTTTAGTTGAATTGAATCACTTTGATGACCTATTGACCACTTTTCAACACCTATTTCTTTGACAAATTTTCCTACAAGACCTGCAAACACACATGCAAAGAGGGGGGGAAATGGTTAAGGGTTAGAGTATAGGGATTTTCCTTGGTCAAATCCCACTTTAGTAATCAAACCCTTGATAAAGAAATGAAATGAAAAAAAGGAAGGAATGATGAATAAACAACATGCAAGTGTCCTAAAATCACCAAATCCTTGTTGATGAAGTCTGAAGATATTCCAATGGCTTGTCCAAGATGCTTGATGATTGCTTGATTGAATGATGCTTTGACACTTAAGTGGATGAATGAGATTGAATGCAAGGATGAATGCTTGAATGAATAGGGGTTAAAATGGATAGAAAAACACTTATTTATACAAAATTATTCCATAATTACACAAGAATACAACATCAAAGGATGACATAAGGTCTTAATGAATAAAAACCTAAAAGAAATTTTGTATTATTTTGAATATTGAGCCAAGAGGGACTCATTCACCACCCATGGTGAATGGGTCCCACTCTAGGCTTGCAAGTGGGTGTCGGGAATTAAGTTGTTTTTAATGTTTTTTTCAGGTTTGAATTAAAAAATACACTTAAATAAGGACTATAAGTGCATAAAGGGACCAAATAAAGCATAAGAAAGGTGTAGAAATATGTTACAACACTTCACAACACCTTCACAAGATATCGTAATTTGAACATTTAGGACCTAATGTGAATGTTTAAGTTGCATTGAAACATTAAATCAAAGAAAAATAGGTCAATCATCATAGGAAAAAGACCTAAATAACCCTAAAAATGTCAATGATCCATTTTTCTATGGTACATTTAACCCCCACTTTAGTGAGAGGATGAACTTGCTTGAAACTCACACTAAAGTAGCCATGCATATCCAAAGGTATCCAAATGCACTTATGCTAGCAAGATGGAATGAAAATGATCAAGAGGGATGATCAAGCCCCTAGGATGAAGATCTCATGGCAAACTAAACATAAGAACAAAGGAAAACATGTGAAAGAGAAAGAAGAGGAAGAGGAAAGGGAAAAGTTGGATCATTTTTCAATTGTTTGTCCAACTAGCTGTGGATCATATCTAGAATGTTTGTTCCAAGAAGAAAATACATACTCACTATGGGGCAATGAAACTCATGGCAATCCGCTAGGTGAGAAGGCCCAAAAGGTGAGAAACATACGCTCAGGTGGTATGTACTCACAAACACATAGGTGGCTATGGGGAAAGTCGTATCGTGGAATGAGCTTCTCGCTCAACCATAAAAAAATTATACATCCTAATACCTTTAATAAGGTGCCACAAAGGAAAATGTCCATTCATGCTTCATGAGACTAGCAAAGCTACGTATGCTTAGAACTCATGAACAAATAGGATGGTACCATAGTCATGCAAGTTGCATTATGCAAGGTGGCCATATGAATGAAAACATGTAAAAATGTAAAAGAAATGTTCAAATGAGTCTTTTTTAGTTCATGTGAGGTCTATTACTTAGGGAACATTGTGTCTAAAGTCTTCAAGAGATGACTAATTAAAGAATAGAATATTCACAACTTAGGGGATGCAGTGTGTCGTGTTAGAGTAAAGGTTTTAACTTAATTATGTTAATTAAGTTACCTTTATTCCTCTCTTAATATTTCACTTTAGTTTGCATATTGTGACATTTAATAATTATATTAATTATTAAATGTCTACCTATTAGGGTTACTTTTAGGTTTTGCATGATCTCCTTTTAAGGATTGATCTTTGTAAATATATGATTCTATTGTTCTGTTAATACATCTTTCATATTATAGAGCTTCAAACCCTTTCTTTCTTTTTTCTCCATTCTCTTCCCTGTGACAGGTATCTCTTTACATGTAGGTGTTCTTGGACTTTGAAGTTAGTTTTCACAGCTTCTACATGGTATTAGAGCATGGATCCACTGTAGCTTGTTCTTCTTTTGAATAATTTGGAGCTACAAGGGTTTGATCTAGCTTTCATAGGCTTTTAGTTTATTTTTTGTGGATATGGCATACTTCCTTCTTTGGGTTCATTTTGGGCCCAAACGGACCTCGCCGTTGGATTCACAGTGCCTGAAACCCCCTATTTTCATGTAAATCTTGTCTAATTTGGCTACAGTTGATCAGGGAGGCAAAAACATTTTGGCCCCAAGGCCATACAACCCTAGGGCACGCAGAATGAGGCAAAATTTTCAAAAAAATTAAAGTTTTTTATTAAAAAAAAAAATTAATCTTTTTTGCACCACTAGTTAAAATGGAGGTTGCCACCTTCCCACCACCTGGCAGCCACTAGCCACCAGAGTGCCGCCAGTGGTAACCACCTCTACCGCTGCTCTCAAGCATAAGCCCCGTTGCCCCCAGGTCGTGGTCACATGGGGACCGGGAGTAAGTCCCAACCCTGTTGGCCACCTAAGCCCCTGCCGACAGTCGTATAGATGACCAAGGGCTCCACCGCCAGGCCCCAGCTGCTAGCCCCTTGGTCATTGATAGGACTAGGGGCCGAAAATGTTTTAGCCGCTAGGGCTTGATGGAGGTCTATTTTGAGAATTTTGGAGGTATTTTCAATAAAATGGGCATATCTCAAGCATTTTAGCTTAGATTTTTGAATTAAAATAGGAGTTGGAAAGCTAGCTCCGAGCCCATCATGATGGTGTAGAATATTTTTTAAAATTTTGTAGTTTGGTTGCCTTTTTTGTAGTCAAAGTCAAATAATTTTTTTGCACTCCAGGGGGCATAACTTGGTCATTTTTACTCTATTTTTAAAAAATAAATAGGCATCAGAAATCTCTTCTCACACTCTATTTAGATCTTTTGTTATTTTTTCAAGAAAAATAATCAGGCACACAAGATTTAGTCTGAAGCTTCTTCTTTTTTTTCCTACTTTTTTGCTAAAAAATCACTACTGGGGTTTGGTTTCTTGCATTGTGGGGGGAATTTTTTTCTTTCTTTCTACCATTTACTTCAGAAAACCAGAAAATCTTCACATTAAACATTCATTAAACCTCTCCAAACATGGCTGAAAACCCTTCTTCTGTTGAACTTCTCACACCTCATAACTATCATACTTGGAAGGCATTCATGACACATCTTCTCCGATCAAAGGGATTGTGGTCTTGTTTAGATGCATTTCAAATAGTTTTTGCATGGCCATTTGAGGTTATGCAACATAGAAATAATATGGATGAGGCTATGGGTTTGATTTCCTTACATGTTTCAGACAGCTTGTTGTTTCATCTTGATGGGTGTAACAGTCCTCTTGAAATGTGCACCAAGTTCAATGATTTATTTAGTAAAATTAATCAGTTCCATGCAATACATATTGAGGAAAAGTTGAATTCACTTGTACTTGATTCTTTTCCCTCTATTGAGGACTTTCTGATGAAATTCAAACAACATAGATTTCTTCTACAGGGTTGTGGTAAGAACAAAATAGATGAGGAGTGTATTTACCTGATTCTTACTAAGCTTCGAGGTTCTTTTCAGATATTCTCTTTGACATTGTATTCCACCATGGATCCATTGGGAAACCACTTTACCATGCCTACTATTGATGTGTTCTATGATTGGTTGACATGAGAGCAAGCCAAGATATCACAGTTGGTTGCTCTCATAGGATCTAAGAACCAAGCACTGGTAGCTTAGTCATCTAAAGGGAAAAAGAAGCAAAAACTAAATCCAAAGACAGATTCAATAGGTAGTGAGAGTTCCTCCAAGCCACCTCCTAAGACTGATTCAAAACCACAATTCAATTCTAAATAGGGAAAATCATTGAAGTCTAGTGAGTCTTCCTCCAAGACTAAGAAGAAATTAGGTGATCCTTATAGTTTTTGTGGCAAGGAAGGACATCCAGTTTCCAGGTGTTGGAAATGATTAGAGGCTTTAAAGGAAGCCATGCAGTAGCATAATATCACCTCACCTCAGTCTCCTTCCCAACCCATAGGGAAAGGTCATGCTCTTTCTACACAAGAATTGTCCTTAGGATCCACTTGGATTCAAGATTCTGGTGCTTCTCACCATATGACACACACACAGGATTTGGTCACCGCACTTGCCCCTACTGGCACTACACATATTGTCATTGGTGAGTTAGCACATCTTTTATTTAAGGGTTTAGGTATTGTTTCATTGGATGGTGGTTGTCTTTAGGATGTGCTTCTAGTTCCTGACATTTCAACAAACCTTCTTTCTATTTATCAGATTTTCCACTCTGGCTCTCATAAAATAGTTGATTTCTCACCACATGATGTTGTTATTCGAGACCTTCATGATCCTAAATTGGTTGTGGCTATTGGGAGTGTTGATTTTGCATCTTACTTATATAGATTTTATGGCTTTAAGAGTTCATACACAATAGGTTCCTCTCTTATAACACATGCAAACTCATTGAGTAGGCTTTGGCATGAGTTTTTTGGCCACGTCAATTATAAATAGCTCTAGCAGATGAGTACTCAAGCACTTGCGATTGGGATTCCTCATATTTCCCGTACTGATGGTGTATGTCGAGGTTGTGCTCTTGGAAAACATCACTGAGATCCTTTTCCTAAGGATCAAGCCACATGAGCTAAGGCACCCCTGGAGTTGGTACATAGTGATCATATTTCCTTTCCATCTCCTTCTTTTTTAGGGGCCCGATATGTGTTCACTTTTATTGATGACTTCTCCAGACGTACATGGGTGCAATTTCTTAAGTACAAGTCTAATTTCTTTGATTCATTCAGGACCATTAAGACATTTTTGGAGAAGCAATATGGAATTTCTATCAAGAGGATATGCACAGATAATTGGGGGGAATATGTTAATTAGGCTTTTAGATATTTTTGTACTAAGCATGGTTTACAGCATCAGTTTACAGTACCTTACACCCCTCAGCAAAATGGTGTCCCTAAGAGAAAGAATAGAACCTTATGGGAGATGGAAAATTATATGATATAGTCTCGAGCTATGAGTTCTTCATTTTGGGCTAAGGTAGTCAATTGTTCCAATTATATTCAGAATCAGATGCCTCATAACAAATTACAACATATGAATCCTGAGGAGGCTTGGACCCATGTCAAGCCTAATGTTTCTACATTCAAAATTTTTGGTAGTGAGGCTTGGGAATTTATTCCTGATGTTTAGTGGAAAGACATGGAGAGGAAGAGATGACCAATGATATTTTTGGCTATTGTGAGGATGTTAAGGTGTACAAGTTGTTTGATCTTGATTCTAGAGAGGTCTTGTTTTGGCAGGATGTCCAATTTGATGAGCGCTATCCTTAGATGGATTCTCCATCACTAGCTTCTCCCTCACTACCTACTCCTCCCTCTTCATTTATTTAGGATTATTTATCTCTTGAAGATGATGCAGATGATGATCCACCATCTCCACCACCACCAGCCACTCAGAATTTTCCTAAGTGGGCTTGTCTTACTCTTGAGGTAGTTGGTTCCTTGGTAGGTGATCCTTCAGATACTCATACTCATGCTCAAACATCTAGTACTAGTCTTTTGAGTCATGCCATTTCGGATAATCCTTAGAAGTTTTTAGAGGTGACAGATCACCTTGAGTGGGATAGGGCCATGGATGAGGAGTATTCTTCTTTGATGAAGAATCATACTTGGGATCTTTTTCCTCTTCCTAAGGGAATAAATTTGGTTCGGTGCAAGTGGGTGTACCATACCAAGTATGTTGCAAATGGTTTGATTGATAAGTATAAGGAATGTATTGTTGCGAAGGGGTTTTATCAAGTAGAGGGTATTGAATACTCTGAGACCTTTCCTCCTATCACCAAGATGAACTCTATATGCCCTGTACTTTCACTTGCAGCTTCATAGGGATAGAGAATGTTTTAGATGGATGTGAAGAGTACTTTCTTGCATGGAGACCTACATGAGGAGATCTATATGGAGTAGCCTCAAGGATTTGTGCAGGACAGTTCTTTGGTTTGCAAACTTTAGTGTTCATTGTATGGTCTCTTTCTTATAGGTAGCTCATCCTCCATGATTTAGAGTGTTTAGAGAACTTTGATGGAGTAGTTTGAGATGACAGATCTAGGTCTTCTGCACTTCTTTCTAGGTATTTAGATTATTCAGTATTTGGATGGGATTTCCATATTTTAGCAAAAGTATGCTCTTGATATGCTTTATATATTTGGCATGCTTGATTGCAAGCCTACCCCCACTCCATTTTAGTAAGGTGTTGTTTTTTCTTCCACTTGTTCTCCTCCTTCAGTGGATCCCACTTTATACAAGAAGTTTGTTGGTAGTTTTTTGTACCTGACACACTCTCATCCTTATCTTTCCTTTGTGGTTGGCCTTGTTTCTTAGTTCTCCCATGATCCTCATGAGTGCCATTGGCAAGTAGCCAAATGTATTTTGAGGTACATTCGGGGCACCACTCATTATGGCATTCACTACACTTCAGGATCCCCTCACATTATTGGCTTCACTAACTCAAATTGGGCTAGTGATGTCAATGATTGGAAGTCTACTTCTGGCTTTGTTTTTTCATTGGTTCTTGTCCTATCACATGGTCTTGCAAGAAGCAATCTGCTATTGTATTATCATCTACAGAGGCTGAATACCGAGTAGCAGTACTAGCTAGTTAGGAGGTTTTATGGCTTTGACAGTTAATGAAAGAGTTTGGGTTTCATCTTGATGAGAGTGCCATTCACATTTCCCGCAACCCAATGAAGCATTAGCAGACTAAGCACATTTAAATTCACAAGCACTTCATTAGGCAGTTGATTTAGGATGGTTCTCTCATCTTGGAGTACATTCCTACAAAGGATTAGGTTGCAGACATCTTCACTAAACTTTTGGCGTCTCCGCACTATCTTCAAATGCACTCCATGTTTGGGGTGAAGGAAGTTGTCCTTGGGGGGTCTTAGTGAGGCCTTCCTTCCTTCATGTTTTTTTCATCATGTTTGTTTGTCTCTTTTTGGAGAGTAGTTTTTTCCCACTGGGTTTTCTCCTTTACTCCACTTTACAAAGATTTGGTTGTATTCGGAATACCTGATCAGGCCTAGTTGTCGGGACCCAAATTTACTTTCATGCATTATAGTTACTTTTGCTTTAGTGCACACATTTTTAGTTTCACTTCTTCTCATCTTAAGGGGGGTGTTAGAGTAAAGGTTTTAACTTAATTATGTTAATTAAGTTACCTTTATTCCTCTCTTAATATTTCACTTTAGTTTGCATATTGTGACATTTAATAATTATATTAATTATTAAATGTCTACCTATTAGGGTTACTTTTAGGTTTTGCATGATCTCCTTTTAAGGATTTATCTTTGTAAATATTTGATTCTATTGTTTTTTTAATACATCTTTCATATTACAGAGATTCAAACCCTCTATTGATTTTTTCTCCATTCTCTTCCCTGTGACAGGTATCTCTTTGCATGTAGGTGTTCTTGGACTCTAAAGTTGGTTTTGAAAATTTCTACATGTCACATTAGGCTACCAAGAGGAGTGTAGTATGCTAAGATAGATCACACTTATGAAGGAAATCACACCCAATGTCATCCACAAAGTGACAACACATCATATGAAGTAACAAGGCTACACTAAGAACTAAGAATGTAAATGAATAATTCCAATGTATTCCCCCACTTTAAAGGAATTTCTACAAACCATTCTATGAGCAATTACTTTAAAGTAGCAAAGGAAAAATGCAAAAAGAAAACAAGTAATGAGAGCCAACTTGGAAAGCCCTATGCCAAGTCACACATTTTTGAGTAAGGCCACTTCATGTAAATGAAAAAGAAAAGAAAAGAAAAGGGGAGGTTTCCCCTCAGAAAGGAACACACCAAATGCATAAGGGATCTATGGATTTGGGGTCAGTATGTTCATTGCTGCAATTTTTTGATTAAAGAGCTTGGAACTACCATCATTCCCCAAAACACATAGAACTGGAAGAATGACACAAAGGGAGATAAAACAAAAGAAAAATAAAGTCCATTTTGGGTCAACATGGAAGAGACATTTTGGTGTTGATGTTTTTCATCATCCCCAAAAGGAGAAACAAAAGTGAAAATAAAATGAAAAGGAAAAAGAAAAGGAAAACCTTTTTAGTCAACATGAAGGAGACATTTCGGTCTCAATGCCTTGCATCATCCCCAAAAGGAAAACATAAGAAAAATACAAAGGAAAAAGGAAAAGGGACTGATTGGGTCAACATGGAAGAGACTTAGGGCATCTCAATGCTTTGCATCATCCCCAAAAGGAAAACACAAAACAAAGGCAAAAAAGAAGGGGTAAAGCACAACATATAGAAGAATGGAGGTAAAAATAGAGGAAGTGCACAAAGAGAGAGAGAACATAAAACACACATTCTGGGGGAACACAATATGCACATACAAGCACACAAAAGAAAAATGAAAATGTAAAAGGGGCTAGTGATGAAAATGCAAGTCAACCATTAACTGAGTTATTGGCTTCGCAATCTCAATTAATATATGCAGAACAAGAATAACACAGTTAAGAGACAAGGATAAATGCATTACGAGGACAAGGCTAACAACTTCTTTCCCCCATAGAGTGTAAGGAAAGAATGAGCCAAGATGGGTGATGGGAAAGGATCATGCAATAGTGATAATAGAAAATTCTACAACTATGGCATGATGAGATGGGTGATAGGATATTAGGGGATGATAGGATAATAGTTGGTATCAATGAAGTGATACTTATTCAATATGTCCTTCAATGTCTGGCATTCATCACTGTGATGTCCAAGAATGCGATGGTATTTGCAATATGGTATGTTAGAATCTTTAGGATGGATGACCAACCTGTTTGAAGGTGGTAAGAGTATAATACCTCTGTTTAGAAGCATTTTTAATTTTCCTTCATATGTAGGTGGTGGATGGAGAGGAAACCTTAGTTTTTTCAATTTTTAAGGTTGTTTACATTTACTAGATTCACCTTTTTTATGGATTGAAGGAGGAAAAGGACCCATGGGGATCCTAGCATCCTTGTCATTGGAATTATGTAATGGTTTTTTGTGTGGAAGGAAGACATTCAAGTCAGGAGGAGAATCAAATATCAATGTACCATCATCTCAAAGTATCCAATATTTAAAAGGAGACTTTTTGTCATGAGGAGGATCTTGATATCCTAATCCTGTTGTGTTTTCATCTATTGGTTTTTGTTCTAAAATTTGGTGAATTTCATGTTCGGTGGTTGTATCACATCCTTGTTTGCTTAAGATAGTAAAGCCTTTTCTATAAGCTTCTTCAAGATTGATTTGTGTTTTTGTAACTTTTTTATCATAAAATGGTTGAGGATGTGGCTATGTAGAGGAACTAGGTCCACCTATAGGAGGGAACTTAGGGACTTTGTTTATTTCAGGATGTAAGTATCCAAATGTGTCAAGAGGTGAAATAGTAGGAAGATCTTGTGACTTCATGAATGGGTAAAAGGCTACATTGGCTTCAAGGTTGTCAAGGCATGAATTTAAGAACTTGTTCATGCTATCATCATCTTCCCCAATGATGTCAATAGCATGAGGATGACATTCATTTGGAGTTGAAGGAGATGAGGAAGCTCAAGGTCATCACAACCAAAGACATGATTAGACATGTCCACTAAGGATTTCAATGAATTCCAAAACTTATTAAAGAAAAAAGCCATGATGATAAGGAGTGAAAGTAAACTAGAAAATAAGAAATTGTAATGCAGAAAATACCCAGAAAATGCCTAAAAATGCAATTCAAAATGTGCAGCTGGACTAATTCACCCAAGGTAGCAAATGAGTCCAAGGATGAGATTTTTTGTGTTTTTAAAAAAATTGAAGTTATTTTTATGTGTTTCAAATGTAAATGTTGAATGTTAGATTTTCTAATGTTTTGAAGTCCAAGAATGAAATCTATATGAAATACTCACTAATGCAAGTTTATAAACCCTAGGATGCAAAAACAATGCAAAGACTAATGCCAAGATTAATGTTATGAGTCCAAGGATGTAAATGTAGATTCTAATCAGAAAGATAATGTGTTCAATATGCAAGTTCACCAAAATGAACCATCATTTTTTGTTTGTTCTATGAACTTCTCTTGCACTCTTAGGGTTTTTCACCTAAAAGCAGAGAGATAGACGCAAAATTTGAGGTGGTTCAATCAAACCAAGGAATGTGTGATGTAGTTATGACTAAATGCATATAATTGATAAAATTGACTAATTATGAATGCAAAACCAATAAATATGTAATGTTTGAAAACATAGTGAGATATGCAAAAATGAACTAAAAACATAAACAAATGCAAAAAAAATTGAATGAGATTTAATAGAGTGCACTTGGAAGGTGAATACTGATGTTGGAATGTTTTGGAATGCTACAAAAATCTATGTTTATGACCAGTGGGACTCCCTTGCCACTGATGGCGAATTAGTCCTATTGGTAAAATGACCTAAAACTAGTTTCTGCTATTGCGAACTAAATTTTGACAAAATCAACTTTTCATCTTGAAAGTGGGACTCATTCACCACTAATGTTGAATAAATCCTCATCCAAAATTCTACAAATTCAAAGGTCAAGTTTGTGGGACTAGATCCACACTTGTCTTCTTGTCAAGTTGACAGAGTCAAATCTGTAGAAAATGGGTTGAATGTTGTCTCCAAGCTTGAATTAGGGTTTAGTTGACTTGAATCACTTTGGTGATTTGTTAACCACTTTTCAACACCTATTTCTTTGAAAAAATTTCCTACAACACTTGCAAAAACACATGCAAAGAGGGGAAAATTGGTTAAGGGTTAGAGTATTGGGATTTTCTTTAGTCAAATCCCACATTGGTAATCAAACCCTTGATAAAGAAATCAATTGAAAAAAAGGAAGGAATGATGAATAAACAACATGAAAGTGTCCTAAACTCACCAAATCCTTGTTGATGAAATCTAAAGATATGTCAATGGCTACTCAAAGAAGCTTGATGATTGCTTGATTGAATGATGCTTTGATACTTAAGTGGATGAATGAGATTGAATGAAAAGATGAATGCTTGAATGAATAGGGGTTAAAATGGATAGAAAAACACTTATTTATACACACTTATGCCTTAATTACCCAAGAATCCAACATCGCAAGCCAACATAAGGTCTTAATGAATAAAAACCTTAAAGAAATTTTGTATTATTTTGAATTTTGAGCCAAGAGGGACTCATTTTCCACCCATGGTGAATGGGTCCCATGTTAGTGTAATTAATATTTAATTACACTTGCATAACTTTACTTAGGTAATATTTAATTCCTAGGTTAATTAATTATCATCCTTATCTTGTTGAGCTATCTTTTTGCTCAAGATAAGATTAGGGTTATGCATATTTACTTTTATAAAGAAAATCATATCTTGTAATTAATTGAATTCTTGAATAATATTATGTTGCACATCTTTTTGCAATAGCTCTGCTTTTTTTTATTTTCTTTTCTGTGGAAGGATTTCTTGGTTTGCATTTCAGATCTTGTTTTCTAACATGGTATCAAAGCCTTGATTTTCAACCCCTTCTCAGATTTTTGAGAAAATCATTACAGAGTTCGTTTAGGATTCCTCAAGGGTATCATTCCTTGAGTTTATTCATGAGGCATTTTGGATTAGATTAGGCTTCACCATTAGATTCAGAGCGCTGGAAAAAGTCAAGACTGGCTTTTGTTTTGCATATTTTGGCCATCTATTTCCAAATCTATGAGTGTTTCAAGTTGGGAGATTTTTTGCAAGCTCTAGAGGTAGCCGATTTTTCAGAGCAGTTTGAGCACAAACGGAGGTCACCATTGCGTTCGCAATGGCCAAAAACCCTAATAATGCCCTTCATTTCATTAATTTCTGAGTAGTTAGTCTGGAAGGCAAAATAATTTTCCTTGGGGGCCGTACGGCCTACCCAGCACGCATTACGAGGCACAAAAAATGAAAAAAATTTAAAAAACATGTTTCTTGTGTTTTGTGTCAGCACCTACATTGTAGAGGAAATGCGCCACCGCTGCTGGCCACCAGGAGAGGGGTCCATCGAGTAGTGCCCACCAACTCTCTGCTAGCCGAGCTAAGCCCTCGCAGGCAATTTTGCATAGGTTGTTGGTCACACATGTGACCAGGTGCCCTGCACCCAGGCCCTGCAGGCCCCTTATGCATGTCACTGCCCACATGGGGGATAGGGCGCTATGCGCCCAGCCCCTGGTCAGACCCTCCCAGCAGCTACAAGTCATATGGATGACCAAGGGCTCCACCCCAACCCTCAGTCTACCAGCCCCTGGTCACACACAAGACCAGGGGATTTTTTTTAAAGCCCCTTGGGCTACCTGCAAGCCTTATTGGGCATTCTAGAGCAACTTTGACTAAATTGGGTGTATTTTTTATATACTATCTCTGTTTTTCACAAACGAGATACCGTTGGAAAGCTAATTCTGATGCCAATCTAGTGGTCTAGGTGTTTGTATCATATTTTTCTTTAGATTTATTTTTCAGGTCCTTGACCTCAGATTTTTTTTCACTCTAGAGGGCATATCTTTTGACTTGGTGATCCTTTTTTTGTCATTCTTGTGGCATTGGAAAGTTGGTTCAGTACTCTACATAGATTTGAGGTCTATTTTTATTTTCTATTTATGCACATTTAGCACTCTCTCCTTTTACAATTGTTGGGTTATTATAATAAATGAACTAAGATAAAGTTCCATAAAGAGGGTTTCTTGCATAATAATCTAATTAGAGTGTCGATGCCCTTTGATCTCCATCTTGATTTTTTGGTAACTCGCATGGGTTATCTGGTTTCTTAGCTTCTTTTGGGAACTTTTTTGCTCTAGCTTGACACATATCAGATTCACATTGGTTCACACTTCAGTTGAGAGATTATGTTTCTTGATCCTCATTGGTTCAGATCCTTCTCAGTTTGAGGGCCATGTTTTTATGGTTAATGTTCTAGAGTTTTTATGGTACTCCTTCCCATAGAATATTTTTAGTCTCAGTTTGGCACCGGGATACAAGGTTTCCAGATTCTGTCATCATTTCATCTACTATTGCTTCACAGATTCCAAGGTTGTTCAAGTTTGTGAGTTTTCCAGTGTTCCATGGCATCGAATCTGTTGTTGCATCATTATGATTTTATTTTTGCTTTCTTGTAGATAGAAGTATCTTTCCTTTCTTGTCGGATTGTGGTTCTAGTGTTACTCCACAATGTTCTTCCAGTGCTTCTTTGCAACAGTCATCTCATTGTAGGGGGTTTTGTCCCACTGGGTTTTCCTTCTCTACCTCATTATTGCATTTGTACTTGGGTACCTGATTAGGCCTTGTTGTCGGGACCTATTCATGCTTTCTTGCATTCATCTTAGTTTTAGGTGCATTCTTTTTTAGTCTCCCTAAGTTGCACTTATTGGGGGTGTTAGTGTAATTAATATTTAATTACACTTGCATAACTTAGGTAATATTTAATTCCTAGGTTAATTAATCCTCATCTTGTTGAGCTATCTTTTTGCTCAAGATAAGATTAGGGTTATGCATCTTTTCTTTTATAAAGAAAATCATATCTTGTAATTAATTGAATTCTTGAATAATATAATGTTGCACATCTTTTTGCAATAGCTTTGATTTTTTTGATTTTCTCTTATGTGGAAGTATTTTCTAGTTTATATTTCATATCTTGGTTTCTAACATCCCACTCTAGGCTTGCAAGTGGGTGTTTGGGAATTTTAAGTTGCTTTTAATGTTGTTTATCGGGTTTGAATTAAAAAATAAACTTAATTAAGGCCTATAAGTGCATAAAGGGGCCAAACAAAGCATAAGAAAGGTGTAGTTAGTGGTGACAAGCCTAGAAAAGCATGAAATTTTGTTACAAGACTTTACAACACTTTAAAATAGAACTTGACAAGTGATAAAAAGGTGATTTTTAGATGAATTATAGTGAGAAGAGTCTATAAAAGTGTAGAAATGTGTTACAACACTTCACAACACTTTCACAAGACATCATAATTTGAATAATTAAGACCTAATGTGAATGTTTAAGTTACATTGCAACATTAAATCAAAGCAAAATAGGTCAAGCATCATAGGAAAAAGACCTAAGTAAGCATGAAAATTTTAATGATCCATTTTTATATGGTACACTATCTCTTCAATTATTTGTGCTTCGAAGATACCAGAGTTAGTGATGAATTCCAGTATATGTCAGTCATCTTCAAACACCTGTAATTTTGTAACATTATTGGGAACTGAAGGTAACTGTACCAGCTTGACTATGAATCTCTTCCAATCTGAGACATCTAAAGGTTCTAAAGTATTGTAAATAGTAGCCAAAGCACCGACTCTCTAGTTAAATCTTCTTGAAATGTAAGTGATGTTTAATGCATCAAAATATTGTATCAGGTCCCACACTTTATGTTAGTAATTGGACAATCGCTTGTAGTGACAAGCGTCCTTCTTACGAACATGCTTAACTTATAATTTGGAGTTTCCAAACACTTTGATAATTTTCACTTTCTTCTTGATTGCAAGGATCATTCCATGTATAAGGGCTTCATATTCTTCCATGTTATTAGTACATTAAAATTGTAATTGATAAGCAACAAGAAAAGATTTACCTTGTGGGCTAATGAGTTCAACTCCAATTCCAATTCCTTGTTTCGATTGGATCCATCAAATTTAAGAATCCAGGCTTGATCATCTATAGTTTGTAACTTACCATTCTTCAGTATCTTCAAATTATCTTTTCCGGTCTGTGTAACTTGAATTTTTTCTTTATTTATTTCTAGTTCATACCTTTTGATCTTGTCATGTTCTGAATAGTATTGGTTTTTTATCCTATGAATTATTTCCAAACACATCATGCAACTATCTTCTAAATGTGCAACATTTTGTAACCTACACCAATCTTGCAACAATAAAAAATTTAGTGAAATTCCAATTTTATCCCTCTTTCAAGATTTTGTAACAATATTCTTCCAAAATTTATCATAAGGACTATTTTCATCTTCAAAAGAACCACAATCTAATTCAATTAAAACATTTGTTCTAGGAGTTATTTGATTAGGTTTTTTAGCATTATATGTAAATACCTCTTCTATTTTAACTCCTGAACTTTGTATTTTATAAACTCTTGGTTCTACATCAATATATAGAACTTCATTTTTATGATTGTAATCAGTGATCATGTATTTAATGTGTGGTTCTCTTTTGATTCTGATTTGATTAGGAACTCCTTTCCATGGTAGCCACATATGTGAGAAATATGTGGCCATATATCTGAATTCAAAGTTTTAGACCAATCTATGCTCAATAACATACCATAAGTATCAGGTATCTCGACAACTTGAATGTTTATATAATATTGAATCTTGGGATCCGATGCTAATTGTATGTGAATATTAGTCAACTCTCTGATAATATTTACTTCATTTTTATCGAGTTGAGTAACTTTCTTTAAAGAAATTTTCAGAGTTGATCCTAGCATCTGACATATAAACAAATGCATCACATTACTAGATGCTCCAGAGTCTACAAAGTAGTTATGAATATTTTTACCAAATATTCTCAGCGTGAGTAAAAATGGCAGGCATTCCAATTTTACTTTTTAAAAGGCTACTTGTGCATCCGCTATAGGAATGATATTCTTATCTTTTTCCTTAGCATGATTATATTTCACCAAAGATTCCTTAAATCTTCCTTCTTTTGGAAGATCTTCCAAAGTATTTAAGAAATATTTCATTATCATAGGTGTTTTGAGAAATTTTGATAAAAAATGGCTGATCTTTACCTATTTTATTTCTTTTGCTAGATAATCAGTCAAATTATTTTGGTCAGTGGAATCTACTTTTTCACTTCGTGAAACATTCGATGAATTATAATGAGAGGTTACCTTAGGTAACCCTAGATTATTGCTTGATTTATCATCGGGTGGAGTATTAAAATTGTTAGGTGGAATTGACATAGTTAATGGCCCATTGAATTTGCTTCCACCATTGGTGTTACTTCTCAGGTTATAATTATGTCCTTTCTAATACTTTTGAAAAGCATGACTTCCATCAACTTCTTCCTGAGGTTTGTTCTCATCTTGATAAGGAAACGTATATGTTTCTAAATTCATTATTCAATTATCTCCTTTGTATTCATGAGTGTAACTTGTGACAATAGTAGGTGGCTTAACACATTCATAACTTTCAAGAACTAAAGTATAATCATATCCTATTGGAACCAACTCATTTACTTTTGAAGGATGACAGTCACACTATTCATTATAATGTGTAGTGGCTAGAAAAATATATGAAGAAATTATAAATTGTGAACAATCTACTTCAGCATGAGCATTGTATTATGAATTCTACACCAATTATTCATTGCAAGATTAGCTAAATTCACTTATGACATGGATTTGTCATCAAAAGGATTAGTTTTATATAAAGGTGTTGATAATCGACCATTCTTTGGTCATGTATTCCAAGGCTAGGTGGTCTAGGAGTGTTGTACACTCGAATTTGTGAATTTTGGTTGTTATTTTGAGCATAAAAGTTTTGATTTCTCAATTGCGTAACCTCTGTGGTTAATATTTTGTGTTGAGCTGTGATTTCTTTCATGTCTTCCTTTTCTTTTGAAATTTTGACATTTTGATTTTCTTGAGTTAGCAAGAAAAAATAATTTTCATTAGGATGCAGCTCTGTAATAGCTGGACCAGGGCGAGGGACTAAAGCTTGACTATTTCCTGGTTGAAAATAGGTATTCTAAGGAAATGTCCCATTCTAGACTGCTAAAGGATAAACATTAGTTGTCATAGGGTGATTCAAAGGTACTCCATTTACACTCGGGATAGGATAATTATTCAATCCATTTTCACCATTTGTACATGATCCACTTTTGATGTTTTTCATTTCTAAATTTACACCTACAGCTTTGGCATAGGCTTTGGGTAGAGTAGTAGGAGTTTCCCTTTGCTTTACAAACATAGCAATTAAAGAATCTATTGTCATATAATAAACTATAATAACGAAAAAATTATCCACTACATAAGGTGCTTGTAATCTATAATAATCCTTTTGAAATATGTCATTAAAATTAGTTATAGGTTCTCCCTCAAACCTCTTGATTTGAGAAAATTGATGATATAACAAAGCAAGGTCAATTGGTGTTCTAAATTTGGCCAAAATTTTACTTTCCAAATCTTGCCATGATCTAATAGAATTATGAGGTAGGTTGATATACCATTGATAAACTTCCTTGCTTGAGGTGTATGAGAACAACCTACATACGACATCTTCATGTTGAATCCTTTCTCTAAAACATGTGTCCTTAAAGATATTGATATGTTCCTCTGCATCTTTTTGAAGATAATATTTAGGACACAACTTATCAATATATTTTGATAAATCATTGTATACGGAAAATAGAATAGGTGACTCTAAGTTGAAGAAAGCTATCGCTATAGGGGGCGGTGGTAGTGTTATAGTAGTCAGATTTTGAGAATTTACACTTGTAATTCCATACTTTTGACGTCTAGATGATGTTAAACCACTAAGCTCGACTAAAGTCACATGAGGATCACCAAATCGATATCTAGTGACTCTACAAAAATCTATTTTAAAACCTAACAAAACCAAAATAACAACAATAAGGCCTTGGGTATGTGCAAGATCATCATGGAAAAAACCAGCCCTTAAGTGGCAAAAAATTCAGATAAATCAGAGTTAGGCAACTTGACATAAAAATTTGAATAAGTTATATATATTATTTCAAAAATATGTAACAATAGAATTTGTAGAAAATTGAATTTAATTTCTAAATTACTATGTTTATTTTTTTTTAAACAAAATCTGTTTGGTGAAATTTTGAAATTTCAATGCAATAGCACTTAAATTTCAGGGAAAAAATAAGTAGGTGTCTGTCTGACCACCCTAACCACATAAAATGATAACCATTTTTTATAGATTTTAGATATAAGTAGAGGACTCATGTCCTGATGTGATGCATATTTTTTTGTAATTTTTTTCCAAGTAAATAATTAATTATGATTTTTTTATTACAAATTTTAAAAAATATAAAAAATCATACATCTAACCACCTTAACTTGGTCAAAACTTCATGAAATTCAATTTTTTTTTTTAATCTTCTAGTATATGAAGCATAGAATGTGACACATGTTTTGGATTCAAAAAATGTGATATCGTTTGAAAGCTATAAATGTTTTTCAATCAGCCTATCAATTAGGACTTTAGTCGTAATTCAAATAGAAAATGAATAATAATTATTTATTAAATTCAATCAGGACTCAAAGAAGTTTTGGCTCTTCCGACATCCACAAATTCTAAAATTAAAATAAATATAAAGCAGTAAACAACCTTTTATAGGAACAAGGCCTCAAAATTTCAAACTTAAAGTTTATCCAAGGAATCATAAATAAAAAATCAAAATGTAGCACGTGGCATACACCAATTGTCATCAATATCTTCTAGATGAAGTCAAAGCTTTGACTTCCTCAGCAACAAAACTTTTCACTTTCAAACTCCAGTACACAATACTCCACATAAATCAAGGCTATTAGAATCATTTAGAATACCGAACAGGAAACATCCACTGGGACCAGGAACAACCTACAAAAATCAATTGTAACAAAAAAATTTATGTGATACTTCTGCTATTCGATATCTAGTACTTCCTTCCATCATTTAGAGCTCAGGTTCCAACATCTTTTCTTCACTTTTCTTCAACTGATATTTTTGGAAAGTATTCAATATTTGATGCATACTCTCCTTTGAAATCCCTTGTACTACCTCCCAACAGAACTTGAACCTAGTGTATTCTTCTGATATCTGGAGTATACTAGCATTCCTTTGTACTTTCTCTATTTCTTATCTGGCTATAGTGTTTCTACATCGCATGATTTCATTAATAACCTCTCAGGTTCCCAACTAAAAAAGGTCTTTATTTATCCTTTCAATCCATTCTTTGAAGGCTTTCCCTTCTTTACCCTCTTATCCTAGTGTTTGGGGATCACAATCTTGACGTGCTAATATTTCAATGAAATCTTGATCTTTATCAAGCAGCTTGCTACATTTATCATTGACCTCAAATCCTTCAATACATTGTGTCAACATGTCACCTTCCCATTTCAACTATTTATTCCATTTTTCAGGCAATGGAACTTCTTGTTCTAAAATTATGTTTTCTCTTATCAATTCTTGGATATCCATGTGTATGAAAGTTTCAACATCTCACCTTTCAGTCTCATTCATTTATGGCCTCCGACCTCATAAATTTTTTCCACGATTTCCAATTTTTTCCATCTTTGCGGTGTTGGAAAGGTATTGAGGAGCTCTATGTTTTTTTCCATGCACTTTTTTCTATATCTGTCTCAGGTTGATCGTTATTCCAGATTTCTCCTGATGGGTGTTTTGGCATTTGGAAGGGTGAAATTTGAATATTTGTACTTCACTTTCAGTATCACATCATTTTTTTTTGCTTATGCTTGTTTAGCATTCTCTCCTTTTACAATCATTGGGTTATTGTAATAAATGAACTGATATAAAGTTCCATCAGGGGGGTTTCTTGCATAATAATTTGATTAGAGTGTGCATGCACTTTGATCTCATCTTGATTTGTTAACAACTTGCATGGGTTGTATATGGTTTCTTAGTTTCTTTTGGCCACATCTTGCTCTAGATTGACACATATCAGATTCATATTGGTTCACACTTGAAATTGGGAGCCTATGGTTATTGATCCGCATTGGCTCATAGCCATCTTAGTTTGAGGGCCATGTTTTTTATGGTTAATGCTTCAAATTCTTTATGGTACTTGTTCCCATGGAATATTTTTAGTCCTAGTTTTGCATTGGCATCGAGATACATGGTTTCCAGATTCTGTCACCATTTCATCTACTGTTGCTTCAATAGATTCTAGGATTGTTCCAATTTGTGAGTTTTCTAGTGTTCCATGGCATCGGGTCTTCTATTGCATTATTATGATTTTGCATGAGTCCTTCAATGACTCTCATATGGTTTCTTGTAGACAGAAGTATCTTTCCTTGCTTTCCAAATTTTGGTTCTAGTGTTACTCCACAGTGTTCTTCCAGTGCTTCTTTGTAGCAGTCATCTCATTATAGGGGGTTTTGTCCCATGGGTTTTCCTTCTCTACCTCATTATTGCATTTTGTACATGGGTACCTGATCAGGCCTTGTTGTTTTGGACCCATTCATGCTTTCTTGCATTTAAACTAGCATTAGGTGCATTCTTTTTTAGTCTCCCTAAGTTGCACTTATGGGGGGGTGTTAGTGTAATTAATTAATTATTACACTTGCATAAGCATACTTAGGTAATATTTTAATTCCTAGGTTATTGTTGTCATCCTTATCTAGTTGAGCTATCTTGTTGCTCAAGATAAGATTAGGGTTATGCATATGTTGCTTTTATAAAGCAAATCATCTCATATAATTATGAATTCCTTAAATAATATTATTTGCACATCTTCATGCAAATATCTGCTTTTACTTTCTTTTCTCTTATGTGGAAGGTTTTTTGGTTGGCATGTTTGATCTTGGTTTCTAACATCCTCACCCAATACTCAATCCATTCTTCAAATATGTTCATTTTATGGTGAACTTCTGCAATTGCATCCACTTGTTCTTGTGACATTAGTATTGGGTTTTGGTGCAATTCAGTTTGTGCTTGATCATATAGGGTTAATGACTTTATAAAATTTTCCAAGCTAGCAACCCATTCTTTCAACTCTCTTTTCTTCTTTTTATTCTTCTACACTCTAGAAACTATTGCATCTAAATTCATCTTCATTTCTTCTAACTATTGTCTCCAAGATGAGTGTCCAATATTGATACTTGTTATCTTGTACTCATTAGGAATTATCTCATGTCTATTTTTGTTAGATATTGGAGTATCTATATGGATAGTTTTGTCTGCATCTGCATTTTTCTATATGACATGTTTCACTTTAGCTCTACACCTAGGCTTAGGAGTATCTACTTCTTGTATAAAACTGTTAAGATCCATAGGCACCACTACTTCCATTGGAGAAGCCAATTCCATGATCAACCAATTAGGTGCATCCTCATAACTCTATACCTCTATACATTTCTATGTTCCTGGTTCCACTTGATTCAAGAAATTTTTCTCTTACTTCTTCAACTTTATTTGTTGTGTCCTTTGAAAGAGGAATCTCTTCAACAATTTCTGGCAAAAATTCTTGATTACTGGGATTTCTTATGGTCTCCTCTATTTGAAGACTTATATTTTCCTGTCTATCTAGATGTTCAACATCAATTCCTTGGACATAACTTTCCTTGTATCCTACTACATCAAGATTTTCTTCATTTTCAATTTTATCACCTAGAACCTATGTAGCTTCCTCATTTTCAACTTCAACCCAGGGCCCTCCTCTGATTTTTGAAAGACTTTTGGTTGTTCATTATCATTTGGATTTTTCCCAAGTGAAGATTTTGAATCAAATGTATCTTCAATAACTATTTCATCAATAGGATCCTGTCCTATAGTCTCCCATGTTTCTATCTCAAGGACATCAGGGTTCCTATCCTCTGAAGTAAGTGTTCCTTGTATGAATTCTTCTTCTACAAAATTTATAGGAATGGACCCTATGTTTGGGATTTCTTCTACCATTGGATGTACCATGGGTTTATCCTTATTCTTTTTTTCCTTTACTTTCTACCCAATGGCACCCCATTTATCCATCTATTCTTTAATTCTAGATTCATCTACCTCAGAAATTTTTTCCAAAACCACAGGAGTTCCTCCAAGTACTTGTTTCATACTAGAAATACTAATAGAAGGGGGAGAAGTAAATAATCTTGCAACCCTTTGAGATGCAGACCTTGTTTGTGTCCCAATATTTTTTGTTTCCCCTACTTCTTCATCAATAGTAGGTCGAGTCCTTGGTTTTGTTGAAGAGGAAGATGCAACTTTAGGTTTTATTGTTTATTTAACTTTTCTTGACTTGGAATATTTTTTCTTATTAGCTGGCTTTGGTGAAACTCCTTGACTTGTAGCCTCAGGGGTTTTCTTTTCAATTCTTATACCAGTAGTTGTCTTACTATTCTTCCTCTTCTTCTTAGTAGGTTCCCCACTCTCAAATGCAGTTTCATTTCTTTGTTTTCTTCTTTTATCTTGTAAGTGGGTTCAATTCCTTTTTCTCTTAAAGATTTACAAAAATAATTTATCAAATGTTGAGTGTTTAATATAATCGGTGCAAAGACTTCTTCAATTGATGTCATTTCTTCACCATTGTAGTATGGATCTGGGATAGGTTCATCATAGACCTTGTCTTCATTGTAAGTTTTAATCAACACTTGACCATAATATTTTCCTAATTGATATGGTATATCATGAAGCATAAGAATTAGAGAAGATTTTAGTGACAATATTTCATATTTCATTTTACTTACTATGTGTAACTCATCTTCACAATTTAGCAAATAATCCTCTAGATGTTGGACATGAGTGCAATAACAAGCTATGTTCTTGGAAATATTCCCTTCAGGATCATAATACATATTCTGCAGTGGGAAATACTCAAAATTACATGTTCTCAATTCTTCCTCACACAGGTCAGCTGACCTAATTGCACTACATTTATAATTCCCTATCACAATAGGAAATATGAAAGAAACATTCTTACAAGCATGGCTATAAATAGCTTGAGACAACTTTAACTATCTTACAAATTCTAATAACACAATTTTGTCTGTAGGATGCCTAGGAAGCATGAAAGGATTTCCATCAAACCCTTCCATTCTAATATGGGAATAAGTGGGGAACTAAGTGTACCAGCCTCCCATCAGTCTAATAACACTTTGTGCTTCCAAGGACAATATTTTGGCTGTCACCTTCCATTGTTCTAACTAGCTTTGTGGAAAACACATCATTAACTCTTTTGTAATGCTCTTTGTATCCATGGATAGTGATTTTAGGTAAATGAGCATATATTATGCTATTTCCTACTTCTTTACCAAAAGTTCTAGTCTTTTTCAACCCTTGTCTACTTGCCCCGATGGCGCAGGAATAAATTGCATATGAAGAAATATAAAAAACATCTTGTTTTGGGAAATTCCTTTATCTATTCATGCAATATGTCACTAATAAACTTTCCCCAATGCATTTGCATGAGACTTTCCAAAAGTTTGGATATTTTTACAAACATCCAAGGTTCAAATTTACTAGCATCTCATAACCCAGCTATCCTGCTCAGCATAGTTATAATATCTTGAACATCTTGATTAAACATAGACCTTAGAATATTTTGGTCTATTTTGTAATATTCTCTTGGTACCATTGGGTACTCATAATTTCTTTGTTGCGCTCCTTAGCATTCTAATAAGTTTTTCCCTTTTCCCTCATGTAAATGTTGTACATCTGAGTGAATATAGGGAGCCCAAATGTATATGTAATTCCTTTCTTGAAGATATCTACATAAATTATTCCCTCCTTGAACCATATATTTTTGGGAGTGATATTTATAGGCTACTCTTGCACTCTTAGGATGTTTCACCTAAAAGGAGAGAGATAAATCTCACTAAAAATCAATCTGGTTCACTCAAATTAGGAAATGTATCATGTTATTAAGGCTAAATGAGATTATCTAAATGCAAGTAAATGAATTAATTGACTGATTATGAATAAAAAACCTAAGATATATGCAATGTTTGAAAACATACTGATGTTTACAAAGAGCTTTAAAGAATGAACAAAATGCAAATTAAACCAAACAAATAGCTATTTTTTAGAAATGTGCACCTGGAAAGCTAAAAATGACTTTAAAGTAATCTAGAAATCTAGAAATTCTAATTTTGAGCTAACTGGGACTCATTCACCACCTTGGGTGAATCAGTCCTAAGTCAAAGGTTTTCTACCCAGAAATTTTTTTCTGCCAACTGGGTGTCTAGATCTGCACTTGACTCAAAAAGTCACCTCATGAGGGACTCATTTTCCATTCATAGTGAATCAGTCCACTTTCAATTTTTTGTGGTTTCAAATCTGTGTTCTACACCTTGACACCTATACAACACTTTCTGACAGAAACCCAAATTGGGATCTCAAAAAATACCTACAAAATAGCTTAAAATTGTTTTTCTAATGGGAGGTTTTCCTTGGTCAAACCCCTAGTTGGGTAATTAAACCTTAAATAGATAAAAATATACATAAAACCCTAGCCTTATGTGTTTTAAACACTAGGAAATTCTGAAGTATGTTAAAGCCCTATTCTATTGTGCTAGAAAAAGAGATGCAAATGTGATTTGAGTGATGCAAGACTTCAACCCTAGAAGCCTTACAACACTTCAAAAATGTACATAAATGACATGCAAATAGAATGTAAATGAAATGAAAACCTTAATCTGAAGATAGAGAGAAAATGGAAGACTGAATCACTTTGAAACCAAGTCTTTAGGTGTGATTTGATGGCTAGTTGCATCTCCTCAACCTAGATTTCACTATGATTCACCATAGGAATCAATCATCAATCCTTTGCAATGTTGAATCTTGATAAAAAAAGTGAGCTTTGAGACCTGCAAAAACCCTAGTTTGCTACCCTAAAACTTCAACTTTGCTAATGAAGCTTGTTGTAGAAGACTTGACTTTAGAATTTGCTTTTGTGAAATGACTAAAAAGATGTGTAAAATGACTTAAAATGATTATTTATAAGTAGAAACACCTAATTTTCCCATTATTTAGACCCAAGAGGCTGACATTCACTGAAAAATTAAGTTGAATTGATTAAATTCCCACTCAAAATTGAAATTTCCCTCAAAAGGGACTCATTCACCACCCTTGGTGAATGGGTCCCACTAGTGGTTTTTGAAGGTGATTTTTGGGATATGAATGAATTGAGTTTTTTTTTCAAGATTTAAGTGATTTCTCAAGTGAAACGGGCCTCTAGATCAAAAATAATATGTCTTAGGGGCATATAAATGTCATTTTGAAGAGTGAATAGTGTAAGGGTACTCAAAAGTAGGTCTAATTAGGCATGCAATTGTCTCTTTTCTCAAGAGTGTCCAATTTTCTATGCCACATTTTTCCCCCACTTTGGTGCCCATATGATTCTATGTGCATATGTAAGCTAAAGGACTCTAAATAGTGCACTTTATTACATAAAAGGATACTCATTCAAAAGATGAGAAAACAAAGCCTCCAATGTAGTTATCTGCAAAACCACAACATTAGGAACCACATCCTACAACACACATTCGTTAATTGTCCAAACATCCTTTTGTCTAACTCCTAGGAATCCAATTATAGGGTAGATGTATGCCCCCCTTGATTTTACTTGCTTTACGGAGGTGGAATCAAGGGAGCAATCTAGCCACGTCAAAGAAGTAACATAATACCATAGGGCATTTCCAAGTACCATGCCACATAACGATAGATGATTGATGATGTGAATCACAATTCCAACACATCAAACAATGTCAAAAATGGATTACCTTAGCTCTCGTTATGTTGTTTGGAAGAAAAGATACTCTATTAACTCTTAATATAAAATAATCCTAAGTTAATGCAGAAGAGTAAAGGTGATGAAAATAGGTTAAAAGAAGTAGAAGAAAGTAATTTGTCACTTACTATTGTAATTTACCTTCTTGTAGCTTGAGAGTGATAAGTGAGAGAAGAAAATTTTGAGAAGATAGGATTACACACCTTCACGGATGGATGAGCTTCGAGAGTAGGTGGCATGCGGTGAGTTATACTATGAGGTAAGTCAATTCTACAAATTTTTCCTTATGATTTTGTAATAATTTAACGATTTTTAATGCATGGATAGGTTAATCTAGGATCTTGGAAAAAAAGTTCGCAAAGAGTCTCGTTTCTTCGCGTGTAGTGTCCCATTTCTTTGTGAAGTGTCTCGTTTCTTTATGAAATGTCCTAAAAGGGGTTTTAAAGTGTTTAGGTCCATTAGAAAAGCACACTAGATCTACTTTATCACACTTACATGATGAAATATGTAAAAATTGAAGATATTAGATTGATTTTTAAAGCATTTTATTATGATTTTGATAGGTCCCTGCCCGATCACAATAGAGAGTAGGGGGAAGAGAGCTTACTTTTCTAACAGATCACACTCCAATGCTATTGGCAGTAGAGATAGAGAATTTATAGATAGGAGGCTAGGTGATACTATTCAGCTTACTATAGATCATGTTCATGAGAGTGATTCTGATGATTCAGATCACGATCAGCCACCAGTCTTTGACAATAATGATGTTAGTAGCACAAATGAGCACAAGGAGTGGTGGTCAATGACACAAATAGCTCTTGTGTTCCTCATGGATGTCCCTATAGGTGATGCAGGACCAACACCAGATGAGGGAGATGAACCAGAGGATAGAGTGGAGGATGTACGATAGAGGTTAGCAAGCATATTTACTAATGTGATTGATGATGAGTACAATTCAAAGGTTGATCCTAACTATGAGGAATAGGATGGAGGAGAGGAGGATTATTATGAGGATGAGTATTACGAGGAGGATCCACCCTTTAGTGGAGGGAATGAGTTAGCGACGAAGGATTGGTACAAGCATGGAGATTCCTCACATACTTATAGGACCAGATCATGTACAATAGCTACAACAGAAATCATCACCCATAGTCAGAGAGATGCTAGCACTTCCTCCTTGACCCCTAGAGCAGATGAGGTTGACATCCCTCGCTCGATTGGAGACATACGTGATGACATTTAATTTTACACATGTACTTGAGTATTTATTCTTTTTTTATATGTATATATATACATATATCATGATGATGTTTACTGATTGTTTACCTTTTCTTTCTTGCAGGAATGACGAGAACTAGCAATAATTCTATCATCAACCTACCACAAAGATAGTTCCTGCATCACTTGATGAGTAGGAGATGGATCCGACTACATACCCCCACCAATCATGAAGGAGGAGGCATAGTCACTCAGACCTTTCACAAGGCTACGGGCAGCATATGAGAGCATGAGGAGACAACTCCATCAAGCTAAGAGTGTAGGAAAGTCATCATAAACCTTAGCAGAGGTTGACAGACTGCATGTAGAGCTAGCATAGGTACAAGCAGAGAGGCATCAGATGGTAGAGGAGTTTCTTGTGGCTATTGGTCAAGTACAGGGTCTAGAGTATGCACTTATACTCATTAGTTTATGGTCACAATCACACATGACCATATCACAACATCTAGGGACCAAATCACGAGTGCTAGAGCCCAAGGGCTCTAGCTCTCATTGACCTTTGTGATTTTGTATATGATAATGACATGTACATAAAACTTTGATATATATAGACATGCACATTTCATGTTATTATGATGTGTCTCATTGTATTTGAATGTTAAATGCAATGTGATTAATTAAATGAATTTATGGTAAGAGTATTTAATTAATGCTACATGACTTAACATGATTAATGTGATCTAAAATTAAACGTATTTTAGTTTCACTTTAGATACAACATTGATGATTGAAAGAGAATATGTTAAACTAAATACACCTATAACTCATATAAGCATCTAACTTAACATAAGATGAGGATGAATAGTATGAATCCTAAAGTAATTATAAAATGAACTTAAATAATTACCTTAGTGTTCTAGAAAAACAAAAAAATTAGTTGTCAAGAACAAAGCAATGTGAAAGTTATTTAGAATGACATCAAATAACTTTAGAAAAAATTGCTTTAACAATCATACTATTCAAAGAGATTAGAAGTAATACCGATGAAAATGTCTGGCATGAATAGGTTCCTTAAGGGGTGTTCCATTAATCTTTTTTAATACATAAGCACCAAACCCATAACCGGTATCAACTATGTAAGGTCCTAACCAATTAGGGCTGAATTTATCTTTATCTTCATTATCAGCATCGATATTACGTTGATTCGCATAAAGAACAAAATCACCCTTACAAAACATTCTAGGAATGACATGTGTGTTGTGTTTTTGTTGTAATTGTTTGATGTAAGCTTGGAGATGCTTGATGAGTCTAGTTTATGGTTTAATTTTGCTAGAACTTATGATCTATTTGTTGAAATTATCATGAACCTTGATGTTTGAATGTTGATATTTCCTCAAAACCATACACATTGACCCTAATTTAATCTCTGCAAATCTTTAATGACTTTGACATGTTATATGGACTATCTGTGTCAATTCTACATGTGGATTAATGAATTTTCTTTAAGATAGTTATAGATACATGATTATTGTGCTAGATTGAGAAGATTTCACTAGCTGGTCATTCACTATAATGGTTAGCAATGTGGCCATGAAAAGGTCAATGAAGGGAATCATTAAAAGAGGTTGATCGAGGGAGATTCCTCATGCAAACCGAGTTGTAACCGCCTTATAAATGATCTTTATTGATGTTCAAAAAATATAGGTGTTACTGTTGTGCCAAATCTGCATTGAGGTAGGCATGTCTGACTAGATTCCATGCAAGCGTAACCACCTCTCCACTTTCTCTACTTTCCCTAAAGTGGCATGCTCCCAATTCATGGAGTTGATCATCTTGTTTAGTTAGTAGCTTCTTTTCCTATAAATAATATTTGAATGCTCCTCACAAGGTTGTACAATCTGATATTGTACTTGCATTCTTAGTTTTCAGTGATACAGTTACACTGCTCTATTGTACTCATGTTTTTTGATGAATAAAATGAGGTTATAAGTCCATCCATATGAGTTTACATTAGTTTTAGAGGATACTCATCCAAGGGGGCTCACTTGGTGAGCATTTTGTCCTTTAGTTTAGTATTAGTTTAGTTATTACTTTTTGTTCAGTAATTACATAGGAATCTAGCACCTGTTGGGACTATAAATTTCTACCTGATTTCACAAATTTTCATCCCCCTAGGTCCCTTATGAGTCCTTATCGTAAGCATATTTTTCCTTCCATCATGACACTCTACTTACATTGTGCATTATTTCTATCGAATCATACATAATTCATATTTGGGTCTGTGTCGGCGTGACAATATCAGGGTCTCCCCAATATGTTTACTGCTTGCAAACATCTGGGTTGCCTATATGCAAGACGTTTCTTTTGTCATGGCGATTTGATTTTCGTTCACAGGCGACTTTTGATAGGACTTTCTCTTGGTCCCGGCGACAGAGTATGATACACATATCGGCAAAGGGTTTTGCTCATTGGTGAAATGTCATAACGATATCTTCTTGTCTTGTCGACCTGCGTTTGGAGGATTCTTATCGGCAGGAGTTAAAGGCTTCGATAAAGGTCATAGAAAACTTCCTTTGTCTTTTCAATCGGCACCATAATGATATACTCTTCGGTAGGACTCATGTGCATTGGGGTATGGTCATAGCGAAAAGGTTGGGTCTTGCTGACAATGTTTAATGAATGGATTTCTTTCAGCGTGTGTTCGCTCTTGTCTCAGCAACGCGGGTTGGCAGGATGGCTTTCGGTGTAACTCGATGAATTCTGTGGGACTTCTCCCTGACATTGGTTTGTCTCAGTGATATTACACATGAGAACTCTTTCGGTGAGAAAATCTGGATGTCTTGGTGAAGATCAATATAACAAAAGATATTGCTCGGTGTAACTGTTTTCTTTTGGTATGTGGTCTTGGTGAGATTTATGTGGTCTCGCTGAATGGAGAGTAGAGGTCGCTTTGTCGGCATGAAAATGGGGGTGTCACAGTGACATATGAGTAGATGGGTGCCTTCGGTGAAACATTGTATGATCTACATGAGGTCTCTCTGACATTATAAAGTCATAGCGATTCGATGTGGTGGAAGACTTTCGGTATAACGAAATACTGATGTATGACATCTCACTGACAGTAGAAGGTTACGGTGACAGGTTTAACTACGGGGCTATCAATGAAACAGAGTGTAATCTATACGACATCTCCCCGACTCCGATGGGTCACGGTGAATGCAAGCACAGTGAACACGGGATGATTAGCATTTGAATTTCCTTCAGCATAGTTAGCAATATGTCTCACTGACCATTTCACTTGTAAATAACAGAAATACAAATCTTGTGGCCGATAGGTTGATGTTTGAGGACCATTGCAGGCCGACATATTTTGAGCCTGAATTTTGTGCTGGGCCAACCTGTGATTCCTATATGATTTATTTTCTCATGCTAGTGTATAAATAGCATTTTGCAATTGTAAAAGGATGACCAATTATTAGATATTCAATACACGGCAAGTAGATACAGTAGAGTAAAATTATCAGATCAGAGACTATTGTTGCATGATTTTAAAATGCAAGTATTTATGAAATTCAGTTGATGTTGCTGCACTTCTCTGGTGTCAATTATTTGTTGAATCTAATGAAAGTATTGCTAAGTTGTCTTCAAGATGGATTCTTTCTGACTGTTTAAATTGATATAACAAGTTTATACTCAATTCATCAGTACATATTGTTGTATTTGTGTGATTAGTTGACTAGTTCTTTCAAGCAAAGATTAAATCCTTTTAATTGATCACAGAGGTCTGAGAGATTCATTTGGATTGTTCAAGTAGAGCTTAGCAATCATATTATTGCATGTTTACATAAGTTGTGAACATAATATATGCCAGATAATTTGAGTTTTCTTCAGAGAAGTGTTGCTCATCTTGATTTCATTTGACTCTACATACCCAACAAGGCACTGGTCTCTGCATTCTATCATTTGAATTTTTTTTGCTTCTTTATATCTATCAATTAAACATTTTAGGATTTAGATTTGGAATATTGTTCACTTCCATCTGCCATTGTGGACAAATTATTGCATGAAGTATAATCATAAGACAAGTCTGCTCAATCCAAAAAGGTATACCCACCTGGGTCTAGCAGTACCTTAAGAGTAGAAGGTTGAATTCTCTTAACCTTGTCTGTTACCATGAAGCATATCAAGAGATTGGCAGCCTCTTGAGGCATCTTGCCTAGATTTTTGAGAGCTAACAAATGGAAACTCCATTGGGGAGTACATTCAGAATCAAGGCCTTAATCATAGAGTCAGGAACTATATACAGACTCCACTAGGAATAAGAAACATCAAGTATTTTCTCATTTTTGATAAAAGTGAGTGGCGACTCTCACATAAATTTTGTAGCTTTTCATCATGAATAGAAGATCTCAGTACAGGGGAGGTCATACTAGAGCCCCTACTAGCAGCAGTATGTGGACACACAAAGATGACAGACCTCATAAAGGAAAGAGGATCAATGAGCACATGTACATAACAGACAAAGGCAAAACACCAAGAGCACATTGTGAAACATATAATTGCTATGATACATGGAGAGATGATTCAAGTGCTAAGCCTTGTACCCCAGAAGATCAAAGAAATCCTTTCCCTTCTCTCGATCCTCAGAAATAGGCAGAGTTCAAAGCTAGGAAGCAGGCTGAGTTTGAAGCTAGAATTCAGCCTAAACGAATCAGAATTCGGCATGAATATGATCAGAAGATGGAAAATGATCAAAACTAGATTAATGAGAATATGATTTCTCAAACTGATTATGAATCTTTGACTTATGAGGAAGTCAAAGCATGGTTTGAATCTCAGAAGAAGGAGAGAGAATAATAGGAAAAGGATCAGATGATACAAGCAATGAAAGAATTTGAATTGTAGAAAAATCAAAACATTGCTCAGATAGTTGATCGCCCCCCAAAGTATGTGCCACCTCATAAGTAGGGAAATCATGGTGCAGGGCCTTCTGGTCCACCTATATCTCCTCACCATCAGATGAGAAATCATGAAAAATAGCCAAATCATCCACCTCATATTCCCACATAGCATATAGGGATGCATCCACCTTTTGGTCAGCATTACATCCCACAGCATAATGCATAGTACAATAATCCCATGCATCAGCAACAATGCCCACCTATTCCTCCCCCTCATCAGCATACAACAACGATCAGGCAGTTTGATTTAGCAATTTTTAGTTGTACCCTTACCCAATGGATGGAAGTTGGAGGGGTATGGTGCCCAAATTCACAGGAAGTAATGCAATCACTACTGAAGAACATTTAAAAAATTTCAATGTATTCATCCAAGATATAGATGTGCCATATGAAGATTTACACATGAAGCTGTTTATGATGTCACTTCTTGAAGATGTTATGGATTGGTTCAACAGCTTGCCAGCATTCTCAATTAATTCTCTTCAAGTATTCCAGGATCGATTTCTTGAACAATATGGGAATCTAAATGCACCAGAGGCAGCTCTTCATGAATTGATGTGAATTCAAAAAAATTAGAATGACTCAATCTATGATTTCAACTGAAGATTCAACAAGTTGCAGACTAAAGTACCTCCTGGATCAAGGTTGCCAGATTCTATAGCTTTGAGTGTTTATTTGAATGCATTTCATCCTAAAATAGGGTATGAATTGAGAAATAGATTCCTGAGAGATTTGGCTGAAGCACAAAAGATAGCACAATAGGAAGGTTGCTGGTATAATCAGTAAAAGAGACAACCCGAGGCCTCCTCAGCAAAGCAATAATTATCAATACAGACGAGAGAATACATACAGAAATGAGAACAAAAATGAGAGGCCGAGGTTGCATGATATGCCTTATAATATAGACTAGAAGGATGGAAAACCTGTAATAACTAGGCCAAGAAACAAAGAGACCCCTGATCCATTGAGAAAAAAAGGGAACTTATATGGTGAGTAATAATTACTTCTGTGAAGTTTTGGAATCAGCCACATTCCCCAGACTATTGTGTTGTAGCTCAAAGGATGTAGGAAGAGGGAATGCTGATGGAAAACAATGAAGAAGATCACACAATGTATTTGACTTCAAATATTCCACACCATGTTGAGGAAAGATACTCATCTTTAGAGGATGAGGGTTATGAATATGATGTTTCAAATCAGAAATATAATGTCCATATGGCTGAGCAACAGATCCTTTCTGATTCTAAGGAAGATTACACTAAGCCACATTCTGTTGAAGCGCCTGCTCAATGCAATGTGAGGAGACTTACTGAAGATGAAATAGAGAGAATAACTATTGCTGCAGTTGAGGAAGCAAGAAGTAAATACTAGTTGAGAAACATAAAAGTAAATGACGTAGAGGGTGTTCTTGGGGGAATTTTTATGAAGGATCAGAAGGCAACACATGAAACTGTAAAAAACTAGAAAACAAGCATCATGATAAAATTGAAAAGAAGCCTATCCAAGAGCAGAAAGTTACATAATTACACAAGGAAATGCAAAAGCCTGATTAGCCTAGTAAAAAAGAAAAAGAAGAAAGGAAAGGAGAAATTCCAGAACTGAAGAAAACTGTTAAGACGAAGAGCTCCTCTTTTGACTTCACATAGGCGTTATCCCAGGTAAAAGTGTCTATTGCACTACTTGAATTGATGAAAATTAAGGAGTACAAAGATAATGATGTTCAATTGATTATAAATGGGAATGAAAAACATATGAATTCTGAAGTCAATAGGCAGGAAAAGATAAATAATTTAGAAGTATGTTTGGGTGATGCTTTAACAACCTCCCCACAAGTGGATCCTTTATTCACCACATTGCTTATAAATAATAAATTGCTAAGGAATTGTATGATAGATTTTGGTGCTGCTATAAACATTATGCTAGTAGGAGTCATGAAGCAGCTTGGCATGTGGGTTGATACTACTGGAGGCAAGTGTTATGCAATGGATAACAGGCCTGTTCCTATGTTTGGTATTATGAAAGATGTTGAAGTCAAACTAGCTACTTATCCACAGGTGGCTTATAATATAAACATAACAGTGATAGATACTCCTCCTCAATTCAGGATGCTCTTATCAAGGCAATGGATAGTAGTTGTTGGTGGAAATGTTCAATTTGATCTATCCTATGCTACAATTCCACTCAATGGTCAAGAGGTCAAGTTGTATAGGGAGCCAAGAATGAATCAACTTTTTGACTGTGTGCCACAAAATCAGATCAATTTTTTTTGTGATGTTGATATTGGGAATTTTAAAATTGAACCAGCTCAGCCAGAATTAACCAATAGTGATCCAATTGAAAAACATGTTGCATAGAATTGCAATGGTGTCTGGAAGATGTATTTTGATGGAGCCTACAACCAAGAAGGTAACTGAGCTGGGATTGTATTTGTTTCACTTGAAGGTACTACTTTTAAATATTCATTTCTATTAGCATTCGAATGTACAAACAATATGGCAGAGTATGAAGCTTTATTGACAGGCTTGAACATAGCTGTGAAACATAAAATCAACTTGCTGGCTGTTTTGGGCGATTCTGAGTTGGTTGTTTCACAAATCAAATCAAAATATGCAGCAAAGCACAAAAGATTAAAACAATATAGGAATGTTGTATGGGATACAATTGAGTTGTTTAGTGTGTTTTTGATTGAGTGGATTGACAGATCAAAGAACATAATGGTTGATTTCTTAGAAAATGTGGCACTCAAAAGAGATGATATTACATTGGCTGGGGTATCACAGATTGAGTTCAAAACAAGGCCTGCTATTCCTAACAACATTTATAGTTGGCAAGTCTTCAATGATGATATTGATCTACTGAATTTTCTTCATTGTATAGATCAATATGAAGCACAAGAAATTGACTTCAATGCTTTTGTTGAAGAAGTAAATGGGAAGCAAATGATGTTTGGAAAGGAAATATTATAGCTCAAAACAAATAAGCTTCCTAAAGGTTTGGTGGCATTGGAAAGGATGTATGATGGAAATGATCGATCTCTCATGAAGCAAACACCAATCAGAAGGGAAGATGTTGAAGAAGTCAACCTAGGGACTGAAATAGCACCAAGAAAGGTGTACATAGGCAAGAAGGTAAGCCCTACAATCAGAAGAATGCTGATAGAGTTATTGAGAAAATACAAGCATGTTTTTGTGTGGTCTTATGAAGATCTGAAAGCATACAGGGAAGATTTATTTCAGCATGAAATACCATTGAGGCCAGACGACAAGCCTTTTAGACATAAGCAAAAGCCTATAAATCCAACACTGGAGCCTAAGATGCAGGAAGAATTGACAAAGCTCATAGATGGAGGAATTATCAAACCAATCAGGCACTCAACTTGGGTTTCAAATTTGGTTCTTGTGAGAAAGAAGAATGGTGATAACAGATTGTGTGTGGACTTTAGAAATTTGAACATGGCATCTCTCAAAGATAATTATCCTCTACCCAATATGGAGGCTATATTGCATAAGGTGATAGGGTGTGAACTATTGTCCATGATGGATGGATTTTCAGGGTATAACCAAGTTAAAGTCAAAGAATCTGAGCAATACAAGACAACATTCACAACTCCTTTGGGAACGTACATATACATAAGAATGCCATTTGGTCTCACTAATGCTAGAGTGACTTTCCAAAGAGCCATGGATGTGGCATTTGCAGACTTGATCAATGTTATCATGGTAGTATACTAGGATGACTTGACTGCTTATTTGAAGAAGGATGAAGATCATGTACAGCATCTTGAAAAGGTATTTATTAAAGCTCTTGAATATGGTATTAGTTTAAATCCAAAGAAATGTCATTTCACAGTCACAGAGGGTAAGCTCTTAGGACATATTGTTTCAAAAGAGGGAGTTAGAATAGATCCTGAGAGGGTTGAAGCTATTGATAAAATTCATGTTCCCAAAATTGTCAAGGCTATATAGTCATTCTTTGGAAAAATTAATTTTGTTAGGAGATTTGTTTCTAATTTTGTTGAGATTGTTAAGCCCATATTGAAAATGTTGAAGAAAAGGAAAAAAATGGATTGGACTGCAGAAGCTTTAGATGCTTTTATATCCATCAAAAAGGCTATCAAAGAGGCTCATGTCCTTAAGTCTCTAGATTTTGCAAAAACTTTTTAGATATTCTCTTTTGCTTCAATGCACACAATTGCTGCTATTATGCTACAGAAGAATGAGGATGGTCATGAGCAGCTTGTGTCATTTTTTAGTAAGCCATTACAAGGGTCTGAATTGAAGTATGATATAATGGAAAAGCAGGCTTTTGCATTGGTGAAAGCTACTAAGGCCTTTAGGCCATATCTTGTTGGAGCAAAGGTGATGGCTTATGTCCCTCATGCAACTATCAAAGATATCTTGACACAATCTAAAATTACAGGAAAAAGATGCAGATGGATCAACAAGATTCAAGAGTTTGACATGGAGATATAGATCACTAAGCTAGTAAGAGGTCAAGGCTTGGCTAGGCTGATGGCAGAATCAAATATTGAAGCAAGTCAAGTCTGTAATGTAGAGGAAGGGAATGTAATTGCAAACATTGAGCACACTCCTTGGTATACTGATATCATGCATTACCTTAAATACATGAAGTGTCCAGATGGATTGAGTGACAGCCAAAAGAGAACTTTGAAGTTGCAAGCATCAAAGTACGTTTTCATGGATGGAGATCTGTTTTGGAAGAACATGGATGGTATACTATTATTATTCCTAGATGAGTCACAGGCTAAGCATGTCTTGAGTGAAATGCATGAAAGAGTTTGTGGAGGACATTATTCAGTAAAGACAACTGCACACAAGATTCTCAGGGCAGGTTATTATTTGCCAAAGGTTTTTAATGATTCTTTTACACATGTGAGAAAATGTGAGGCCTGCCAAAAATTTTCTAGAAAATTGAATTACTAGGGTGCTTTTCCACTTCAACCCTTGCAGACTAATGCCCCTTTCCATCAATGGGGAATTGATTTCATTGGAGAGATACAAAAAATTCAAGTGGAGGACACAAGTGGATACTGGTTGCTACATATTATTTTACCAAGTGGGTAGAGGCAATCCCAACTAAGTAGGCTACAAGTAAGGTAGTTAATAATTTCCTGATAGACAACATTATCACTAGATTTGGTTCACCAATAAGGTTGATCACAGAAAATGGGATGTGTTTCAGGTTAGATGAATTCAAAATATTTTGTGATAAGTATGGCATTACTATTTCTTATGCAGCCCCTTATCATCCATAAGCTAATGGACAAGAAGAGTCTAGCAATAAGAGTCTTTTGAAGATCATAAGAAGAATGCTAGGGCAAAACAAGAAGGCTTGGGATTCAAAATTGAAACTGGTTGTGTGGGCTTATAGGATCACTATGAAGAAGGAAATTGGAAAATCCCCATTTGAATTGGTGTATGGAGCACAAGCTAGGATGCCTCTGCAGAAGTTGTTACCAGTCTACAGTTTTGTCCTGCAGGAGGATTTGGATGCCCCTGAACCTATGGAGGAAAGAATGGAGCAATTGGCTAAACTTAATGAACTAAGGAAAGAGGAAAAAAGTCAAAACATGAAGTTACACACATAGATGAAGTATCTATTTGACAAGAGGGCAAAGGATAGAAAATTTGAAGACAATGATTTGGTACTAATGTGGAATGCAAGATGCCAGGAGAAAGGCAAGTGTGATAGGTTTGAAGCCTTATGGTTGGGACCTTTTTCTGTTGTTGGAAAGAAGGGTGAGGACTCATACTATCTATAGAACATGGCTGGTGAAGATCAGGAATTGCCTGTTCATGGGCAATTCTTGAAGCTTTTCTTCTCTTGAGCAACACAAAGGATTAAGGGTTGCTAGTGCATGGATAACTCTTGCTTATCCTCTTTAAAATTATTTTCCATGCACAGTCGTTTAGGATTTTTTCCATCTCCATTTCACTTTCATTTTGCATTCATCCCCATTTTGCATTCACTTCCATTGCCATTCATTCCATCTCTGCTCACTGGTTCATCATTTTATGTCTGGTCTGCTCACCCAAGATTTTGGATCCTTGCAATGATCTTACTATCATTCATCCCCAGATGGAGCCAGTATTGGGACGATAAATATCTACCTGATTTCACAAATTTTCATCCCCCTAGGTCCCTTATGAGTCCTTATCGTAAGAATATTTTCCCTTCCATCATAACATTCTACTTACATTTTGCATTATTTCTATCGAATCATGCATAATTCATATTTGGGTATATGTCGGTGTAACAATATCGGGGTCTCCCCGATCTATTTTCTTCTTGCAAACGTCTGGGTTGCCTATCGGCAAGACGTTTCTTTTTTCATGGCAATTTGATTTTCGTTCATAGGTGGCTTTCAAAAGGATTTTCTCTTGGTCCCGGTGATAGAGGATGATACACATATCGGCAAATGGTTTTGTTCATCAGTGAAATGTCATAATGATATCTTCTTGTCTTGCCGACCCACGTTTGGAGGATTCTTATCGATAGGAGTTAAAGGCTTCGATAAAGGTCATAGAAAACTTCCTTTGTCTTGCCAATCAGTAGCATAATGATATACTCTTTGGTAGGACTCATGTGCATTGGGGTATGGTCATAGCGAAAAGGTGAGGTCTTGCCGACAATGTTTAATGAATGGATTTCTTTCGGCATGTGTTCGCTCTTGTCTCGGCAACGCGGGTTGGCGGGATGGCTTTCGGTGTAACCCAATGAATTCTATGGGACTTCTCCCTGACATTGGTTTGTCTCAGAAATATTACACACGAGAACTCTTCCGGTGAGAAAATCTGGATGTCTTGGCGAAGATCAATATAATAAAAGATATTGCTCAGTGTAAATCTTTGCTTTCGATATGTGGTCTTGGTGAGATGCCCGTGGTCTCGCCAAATGGAGAGCAGAGGTCTCTTTGTCGACATGAAAATGGGGGTGTCACAATGACATATGAGTAGATGGGTGCCTTCGGTGAAACATTGTATGATCTACATGAGGTCTCTTTCACATTATAAAGTCACAGTGATTTGATGTGGTGGGAGACTTTCGATATAACGAAATACTGATGTATGACATCTCACCGACAGCAGAAGGTTATGGTGACAAGTTTAACTATGGGGCTCTCGGTGAAACAAAGTGTAATCTATACATCTCCCCAGCTTCGATGGGTCATGACAAATGCGAGAACAGTGAACACGGGATGATTAGCATTTGACTTGCCTTCAGCATAGTTAGTGATGTCTCACTGACTATTTCAGTGGTAAATAATAGAAATACAAATCTTGTGGCCAACAAGTTGATGCTTGAGGACCACTGCAGGCTGACATATTTTGAGCCCGAATTTTCTGCTGGGTCGACGTGTGATTCCTATATGATTTATTTTATCATGTTGGTGTATAAATAGGCATTTTGCAATTGTAAAAGGATGACCAGTTATTAGCTATTCGATACACAACAAGTAGATACAGTAGAGTAAAATTATCATATCAGAGACTATTGTTGCATGATTTTAAAATGGAGGTATTTATGAAATTCAGTTGATGTTGCTACATTTCTCTGGTGTCAATTATTTGTTGAATCTAATGAAAGTATTGTTGTTGTCTCCAAGATGGATTCTTTCTGACTGTTTAAATTGATATAACAAGTTTATACTCAATTCATCAGTACATATTGTTGTATTTGTGTGATTAGTTGATTGGTTCTTTCAAGCAAAGATTAAATCCTTTTAATTGAGCACAGTGATCTGAGAGATTCATTTAGATTGTTCAAGTAGAGCTTAGCAATCATATTCTTGCATGTTTACATAAGTTGTGAACATAATATATGCCAGATAATTTGAGTTATCTTCAGAGAAGTGTTGCTCATCTTGATTTCATTTGACTCTGCATACCCAACAAGGCATTGGTCTTTGCATTCTATCATTTGAATTCTTTCTGCTTCTTTATATCTATCAATTAAACATTTTAGGATTTAGATTTGGAATATTATTCACTTCCATCTGCCATTATGGACAAATTATTGCATGAAGTATAATCAGAAGACAAGTCTGCTCAATCCAAAAAGGTATACCTGCCTATGTCTAGTAGTGCCTTAAGAGTAGAAGGTTGAATTCTTTTAACCTTATTTGTTACCCTAAAGCATATCAAGATATTGGCAGCCTCTTGAGGCATCTTGCCTACATTTTTGAGAGCTAACAACACCGACTATTTTTTCAGCCACTAGAATTCAATTTTGTGACTATTCCTGCAGCCAAAGAAGACAGAGTAGTTTCTTGTTTGTTGCTCAGATTTTCATTTCGGTCATGCATTTCAGCTTAGTATAGTTGTTGGTTGATGATCAATAATTTTGTTATTGCTTTCCAATCAATTTACTTTTAGCATTGTGTCTTTCTTAGCTATAGTATGGAAATGGCTACCTTGGATTTCTAGTGCACATATTGTGTTGACCCAATTCAAGTTCAATTCCCTACATTGACAAGTTAAATGCACCTTCATGATTATTGAAATGACTATTCAATTTAGATGTCCATTCTCTGAATCACAAATGTAATGGCTTAGTTGTTAGATCATTTTTGGAGGCTAACATTTTTGGCACCGTTATAGGGGATGGTGTCAAACTAGGAAGTTCTTTGGAGTCATTGATAGTTTTCTTGTTGTAGTATTTCTAAAAGTTTTTCTTAGTATACCCCTCATTTGGGAAGTAATGACCCCCCTTATTCTTTACCAATTCTTTGTGTGATTTGGCTGATAGTGAGTTGATACCACATGCATAGACAAAGGAGAAGAGATTCTTATGGGAGATTCCTTCCTAATAATCCTAATACGTTATAGCTAGAAGAGCTTCCAAATCTACCAAGGAACAAAGAAGAAGAAGAGCCAAACCCCTTTGCTGATGCATTTCCTAA
Source organism: Sequoia sempervirens (assembly GCA_007258455.2). NCBI lineage: Eukaryota > Viridiplantae > Streptophyta > Pinopsida > Cupressales > Cupressaceae > Sequoia > Sequoia sempervirens. Next base: position 174,217,340 of record VDFB02000008.1, on the reverse strand, counting down.
TCTGACTAACTCTAAAGCTTCCTCTAAAGACCAAAATCAGTTTGAGAACCCCTTTGCTTTGGCACTACATCAAGTAGGCATGGGTGATGCAAATAGAAATAGACCTAACCAAATAGCTTTTCCTTTCCCCATTGCCCATCAGAATGAAGTTGACAATCTCAAAAATATTCCTGCTTCAGTCCTCCCCAAGTTTTATGGACTTGTTACAGAAGACCTTGATACTTTCTTGTTTGAGTTTGATATACTTTGTAGGAGTTATGACTATACCACTGATGCTCATAGGCTTAAGTTATTTCCTACCACTCTGAAGGAAGTTGCATTTAGATGGTTCATGAGCCTAGGAAAAGATACTATGGAGACATGGGACGACATGAAGACAAAATTCCTTGAGAAATACAAGGAGTATTGCAGGGGCAGTGACATGAGAGGAGGTGACATTTTTAGGATGCAGCAAAAGGAAGATGAGAGATTGGAGGATTAAATTGCAAGGTTTCTATTTTTCCTACAAAAAAATTCCACACCATACACTTATTGAAGACTCTCAAAATTTTCCTTTCCTGAGAGGAATCAATGACAGCTACACTGATGCTTTGGACCTATTGGGAGGAACAAATATCTCCCAAGTTCCTTGGGAGGATATTAAGAAGATATGCTAGAACTACTCTAGGGAAGCTTCAAAGAAAGGGAGTGCTTCCCAAAACTCCATGGGTAAGTCATCTACCAGTGGAGTTTCAAGAATGGAGATTACTCATTTGTTGGCAGACTTCAAGCAAGACATTATCAACAATCTAGCTACTCAACTAGATGCACTTCAGGCCAAGAAGAAACAAGAGGAGGCAGAGGAAACATTGGCAGAGTATTGCCCCTATTGTAGACAAAACAAGGACAATAGATGCAAAATGGTAGCTAATATTGAAATTAAGTAGATTTCACCTGAGTTCAATCCAATTCATATTGAAGAAGATCAAGTCTACTATGTTGCATAAAGGAGGCCTTGGGCTCCAAGACAAGGTATGCCACCGGATGCACTATCTTATGCTAGGCTATTCTTTAATTCCTTTTCATCTAGTAACCAATGGTAGCAACCTTAGGTGAATTGGCAGTAGTTTCAAGGAAATTGGAAACAAACAAATCAATGGAGGGGAGTACAACAATGGCCAAACTAGCCAAATAGTTACATGCATTCACCTTCCTATGCCCAACAACCTGTTATAATGCCTCCACCTGCTAATTCAAGCTCAAATACACCTAAACCTACTCAACTACCAACTCAGTCCACACCCAATCCAAATAACAAACCACAGCAATAGACTGTATACTCTACTGATTCAAATCAATTTCCTACATATATTATGAGTGTAAGTGGCATCCACTTGCATTCAAGAATTGTTATACCAACTCCTTCCACACCCATTATCACTAAACTTCTTGTGGAAGAAGAGGAGCCTCTGAATACCCCCATTCATCTCAACGCACCTAAAAATCTTGAACCAATCCATGCCAAGTAGACTAAACAAGAACTGTGTGTATGAAAATATGACTATCATAATGAATTCAAAACACATTCAATAAAACTTTATATCAAAGAAACTTAAAGAAAATATTAAAAAACTCTTATTTGCAGCTTCTTCAACGTCATTCTATTGCTCTCTATCTCCAGCGTTTCATTGGTTCAAGTTGCTTTGAGATTTAGTATGCCAAGCTCAACGAAATGGACTACTAGAGAATGAGATTTAAACTAAAATGCATACTATGCTAAAATGCAAAATTATGCCATACTATGATCAGATTATTGCTAAGATATGATTATTGATAAAATGATAAAGATGCAAATGCATAAGCGTAATTGTGTATGTGTGTTTGTAACCAATGCTTGGATTTGCACATGTATTTAAAGAGTTTTTGAAAGAACCTGATTGGCTATTGTGATCAATGGTTCAGATCAAGCTTGTTAGGATGAACAGTGAGAGATTTTTGAAAGTTGAGAGAGAGATAGAAGGTTTCCTCCTCTTCATTTTTTTTCATTCAGAACTAAAGGAAGGTTTCCATTTGAAGAATGAGTTGAGAATGAATTTCATAATTAAATAAATAAACTTATTTAATTATATGTGAGGATGAATTTAAAAGTTTACATAATTAAATAAGTAATATTTAATTATGTGTGAGATGAATTTAGAACTTTGCATAATTAAATAAGTAATATTTAATTATGTGTGAGAGATGAATTTAGAAGGTAATTAAATATTTAATTATGTGTGGAGTGAGAAAAGGTATTAAATTAAATATTTATAATATTTAATTTAACTATGAGATGAAGAGGGTGTTTGGAGGAATATTCCATTATTTGAATTCAAATATTCAAATTTAGAATAACATAATAATTAATATAAATAAATTATAAAATTTATTTAATTTAATTAAGAGGAATATGGAAGATGGTAATAATTAAATAAAGTTATTTATTTAATTAAGGTAGAAGAATTATAAAAGTGAACAATATAAATAAATAATTAAATTTATTTATATGTAGATGACTTTAGAAGATTAATTAAATAATTTATATTTAATTAATTAACAAGCTTGATTAACCATGACCATTTTTAGACGTATACATTTTCCCCCTCTTTGAAGTGATGTGTGAAATGCATTGCTTCAAAGAAAAGAAAAGAAAAAAATTTCCCCTGATATGTTTTTGATGTTGATGCTGATGATGCCCCCTCGGGAGGTAAATCACGGATGATGATATGAATTTCAAAAATGTGATAAAAAAACGTGATTAGATGATGATATGCTGCTGGTGATTCAGTGATTTAGCTCCTGATAATTGGTGTAAAAGATACCCTTGGTGAAAAATAAAATGATAGAAAATAAAATGCCACCAAAAACTCACCTAAATTTACCCATATAAGGTAAAAAGGGGTAAAAGTGGAAGTCATTTTCACCCTTTTGCTATAGTGATTTTGATGCTCTAACAATGATTTAGCGAGATGCCAATTCCATTTTACACGCATATTTTTGAGCAGGCCCGTTGATTTCAGAGACCAGCCACGTATAGATCACCGGTGAGTCGATTAAACCCTTTATGATTCAAAATTTTGTGAGTTTGATCAATTTTTAAAGCATTTTTGCACAAATTTAGGAAAAAAATAATGTTTTAGCACATACGCCAATCTGTTTTAGCGCATTCATAACTTTACATAGCACATCTAGGGTGTTCTTTAGCGCATATAGGTGTAGGGTAAAACCAGGTGCTCTACCACATACGAAGTGTAGATTAGCTCTTATAGGAGTTTAGTCCAGCTAGGAAACTTTAGTGCATCTAGGGTACAGAGTTGCACATTTAGGAATTGGCCGCAACAGAGGTGTATTAGCACATCCAGGGTATTAAGTAGTCATCATCTATTGTAAAACCCTTCAGTAATACTTTGAGTGATGGTATTTCAACTTCTAAAGGTAATATGGCTTTGGCTCCATAAACAAGAGCATACAACACTGCTCCTGTTGGTGTGCAGATACTGGTTCTATAGGCCCATAAGGGGGGATTGAGTTGAACATGCCAATCTTTCCCTGAATCATTCACAATCTTCTTTAAAAAAATTAGAATAGTCTTATTTGAGGCCTCTGCTTGGCCATTCCCTTGTGGATAGTAAGGTGTTGAATATTTGTGCCGAATGTGAAATCTCTCACAAAGTTCATCAATATCCTGATTTTTGAAAGGTCGTCCATTATCTGTGATAATGGAGTTGGGAATGCCATACTGAAAAATGAGATAGTTGAGTATAAAAGATGAGATCTATTTTTTGGTGACTTTAGTGAGAGGTACTGCCTCAATCCACTTCATAAAATACTATGTGGTTGTGATGATGAAGGATGAATCTTTCCTACTAGATCTAACCCCCATTAGGAGAATGGCCAAGTTGGCATAAATGGTTAAAGTTCCTGTGTAGTAGCATGAATGAGATTCCCATGAATCTGGAATTTTGAGCATGTTTTCACAAAAGTGAATGATTCTCTCTCCATTATAGGAAAGTAGTAACCCATTCTAATCAATTTATTGGATAAGGTCAGTCTACTCAAATGAGTACCACAAATGCCACCATGAACCTCTAGTAAAGCTTTGTTAGATTCATCATGTTCAAGACATCGAAGTAGAGTACCATAAAGACCACGGCGATAAAGGGTGTCGGCGATAAGAGTGTAGCGAGAGGATTGGCGAATAAAATTTTGCTTTTGGTTACAAGATAAATCAGGTGGTAAGATGTCATCTTTTAGGTAGGTATAAATCTTGCCATACCAATGTGAATCGGATCCCACCAAGTGGAAAGTGATTTGGATTTTAGGTGTGTCATATGCAGGTGTAAATGATTGTTCCACCAGAAATTCATAGCAAGTCTAAGTTTCTGGGAGTTGTAGCAATGATGTGATTGTGGCCATGGCATCAACTGCTTTGTTATCAAGCCTTGGAATTTGTGTGAATTTGATGTCCACAAAGTATTTCTTGAAGTCGTCAACCATCTTTTTATATGTCAATAGTTTATCATCTTTGGTCTAATAATCATCATTAATCTAATAAATGACCAACTGTGAGTCGCCATACACCTATAATTCTATAATTATCCATTCCAATGCTATTTTAAGTCTAGTGATTAATGCTTCATATTTGGCTATGTTTTTGGTGCATGGAAACATCAGCCTATATGACCGAGGAATGGTGTGTCCTTGGGGGGTGACAAAAAGTATGCCTTCCCCCGATCCATGTTGAGTGAAAGAACCATCAAAATATAAGGACCATGGTTGTTTGGATTTTGCAGTAAAGACGCTAGCATCGAGAAATTCAATGTGTAGGGGATGGTTTGCTTGTAGTGGTGCTTCAGCTAATTGATCAGTGATAACTTATCCTTTTATTACCTTGCGATCAACATTTAATGGATTTCAAGCTCACTCAGAATCATCACCCATTTTGCTAACCTTCCTATCAATGATGCTTTACTTAACAAATACTTGAGTGGATCAATCTTTCAACAAGATTGATTGTATGAGTTAACATGTAGTGTCGAAATTTCTATGAAGCAAATACCACTGCTAGGAAAGCCTTCTCAATGAAAGTGTAGTTGATTTCATGCCCTGTCAATGTGCAACTAATATAATAGATTGCACATTCATTTCCTATAGATTCTTCTTGTGCTAGTAATGCCCCTAAAGATGTCTTTGTTTCTGCAATATATAAGATTAGAGGTTTATCTGGATTTGGTGGTACTAGAACTAGTGGGTTCATCAAGTACTACTTGATTTGTTGAAAGGCCATCTTACATTTGTCATCCCATCTAAAAGGAACATTCTTATGCAGTAGATGTGTGAAAGGTAAACTCTTATCATCCAACTGTGCAATGAATCTACGGATAGATTGAAGTTGTCCCTGTAATGATCTCAACTGATTAATATTCCTTGGTGGAGGAATTTCCATAATCACTTGTACTTTAGTAGGATCTACTTCAATTCCCTTTTCTGAAACAATGTCCCCCAAGAGTTTTCCATATGTGACCCCAAAAACACATTTCTTAGGATTCAGGTGAACTTTAAATTTTTCCAATCTTGTAAATATTTTGGACAATATTTCCAGATATCCTTCTCTGGTGTATGACTTTGCCAATATGTCATCTACATAATCTTCCATGAATGTATGCATCATGCCATGAAAGATTGTAGTCATGGCTCTTTGGTAAGTAGCCCCAGCATTCTTTAGACCAAAAGGCATGACGTTCCAACAGTAAGCTCCCCATGGACATGTGAAAGTTGTTTTCTCCTGGTCTTCGAGTGCAATCTTGATTTGGTTGTAACTAGAAAAACCATCCATTAATGAATACATGGCATGGCCAGCTATCAAATCAACTATAGTGTTGATGTTTGGAAGTGGGAATCCATCCTTAGGACATGCTTTATTAAGATCTCTAAAATTTGTGCACACTTTGACACTCTTATCTGGCTTGGATATAGGAACAATGTTGGAGATCCATTCTGTGTAGTCAATTGATCTTATGAAGCCCACATCAAGGATTTTTCTCAATTCTTCCTTAACCAATAATGCAACATGGGGGTGCATCTTTCTGAGTTTTTGTTTCACAGGCTTAACCCCTGACTTGATAGACAAGTGATGCATGATAAGATCAAGATCAAGACCTGGCATGTCTGCATAAGACAAAGCAAAGTTGACTTGATTTTATCTTAGAAATTTCATGAACTCTGGTATTTCTTTCTCTGCTAATGATGCAGCTAACTGTAAAATCCTTGGTTTATCTGAAGTTTCAAGATTGACAGTATTTGTAGGCTCAATCAAAATAGGTGATCGCTCATGGTAGTGCTCTGGGAGAGTGTCAAGATTCCCATCGTCTGGTGCTTTAAAAAGGTTTTCACCATTTGATACACTCTTTATTTTATCTTTTGTTTGATCTAATACTGCCAGATTCTAGTTTTCACCATTAGATCTTTCTTTTTTATTTTTACTTTTGCAGCTAGGAGACTTGACACTCTCCTAATTGAAGACTCTATGCCAAAAATCTCTAGTGGAACAATCATTTGTGTCATATGAGGAAAGGAAGTTCACAATATATTCATCACTTGGAAACATAGGTATATCAATAGGTTTAGATGAATCCCAATCAATGAGATCAAGATGGATTAAAGATAGCAAGTCGTCAGGTTGCATGAAATAGGCTATGGTTATGGTCATAACAGAGTTGACCGTAGAATCCAAGGTATGAGGTGGATCAATGATGATATTGTTCTCATGATAGTCTTGTTCATTTAAATCTGACTTAGTATCACTAGAATCATAGTGACTTTGTAGTTCAAATTCTCATGTTTGGGACCCTGACCCTTCACCTTTGATTAGAGTTGGGGTATACTTGTGTATTACATCAACCTTTTTGTCTCTCCAGAACTCATCATTGTAAACTGTGTCCCATTCATATTCAGCAAAGTCTGTGTTAGAGCTATTATCCATGAAATTTTGAATTGTGGCCAAACATGCTTCTCTTGAATCTGAACCTTCTTGCAATGTCAAGATAGTGTCATGTAGCTGTTTAGATGTTCTTTATTTTGAGTTAGTATCATGGCCTAATCTAGTTTTCTCTTTTGAAGCAAGTTCTCGAAGGTGAATAGGCTCAACTACTCCTTTTCTTTTTCCGATAGGACCCTTATCATAACCCATCTTCTAGATGATTGAATACCCTTTTCCATATCTTTCTGTTGGTAATTTGACATTAAAAAAAATTTCATCTTCATATTTATAGAGCCAATTTAGAATTTCTCTATCTTTAGGATCTTCCATGGGGAATTTTTGTTTGATGAATCTTCCATTAAACTTTTTGTTTGGCTTTGTTGGTGGTTGCGTTGATGTTGATGCTGCTGATATTTGATGTTGTGTGATAGAAGGTTTTCCATGTGACTGTGGTGATGTAGGTAAATTAGCCAAACAAAGAGAGTACTCCTTGACTCCATGGTCCTTGAATTTCAATTTCTTGTCAAAACTATTAGCTAACTGACTGATTTGTGTGTCAATCTTGAGAGAAGTACTAGCACGAGCTTCTCTATTTTTAGGAACCAAAGTATCTTGACTGGCTTTGATATTGGCACAAGTTTGAATATTTGAATTATCAGCTGATATCATGATTTCCTATCCATCATAAGGAAACTTAAGACATTGATGATATGTGGATGGGACAGCTTGCATTTTGTGGATCCAAAGATGACCCAACAAGATGTTGTATGCAAGATCATGGTCTAATACTTGATAGAAAGTATTTTGATAATAGGTCCCACTCTAATTGGTAGCATTATTAGACCCTTGGATGCTCTTTCCTCATCATCGTAGGCTTTAATGGTAATTTTTCTTCTGAGATCAATGGAGTCTCTAGAAAATCCTAAAGCCTTCACTAACTTCATGAGGGTACATATGTTCAAACCAGCACCTCCATCTATTAGAACTTGTCTGACATGAAAATTGTGAACCATGACTTCTAAATATAATGATCAATTATGGGGATGATTTATGGAAACATCATCTTTTTCAAAGAATGAAAGGCATGTGGGTGAGGAAAATTTTCCTACCATGGCTTGAAATTGGTCCACATCCAAATCAGTGGATACAGTTGTTTCAACGGGGGCTTTTTCAAGAATTTCCTTATGTGCTAGGGAAATCTTTAAGAGTTCTAAGATAGAAATATGAGCATGAGTTTTTCAAAGTTGGTTGACTAAATCATACTGATGTTGAGGTAGGGGTCCATTGGGTTTTGAAGAGGCACCCTTTAAGACAACCTTAGCTTGTGCCCTTGTTGTTGCATTGACTTCTCTATATTCCATCTTCTCATTGACTTTAATAACATTGACCCATTCATCATCAGTGTAGATATGATTAATTATTAGATCCTCAATATGATTCACACTTTTTCTTGAAGATTCACCTTTTTGATAGTTGGGCAAAGGATTGTGAAAAGCTTGGTGGTCTTGATTTGATTGTTGATGTCCTTCTATTGTGATGGTGCCATTTTTTATTAAGTCTTGAATGGTATTCTTCAAGGCTTGATAGTTATTGTGAGATGACCTTTGCACCAATGATAGTCACAATAGTATGCCTCATTCCATGATGGAGGCTTCACACTAGGTTCATAGTTTCATTCAAGTGGCAAGGTAGTGACATTTTTATCCATCAACTCTTTGAATGTAGATTCCAAAGATTGACCCAGTGGAGTGTAAGTTCTTGTACTAGAGAAGAATGAAAATCATTGTGGATTTGTATTTGAGGTATTCCCTAAGGAGTTGGTATTGTTATTGGTTCCCCAGTAACCTTGATTGTTGACAGTCCCTTGATTGGGAGTAGAATGTTGATTCACATTGTTACTCGGAGGAGGAGGATTGTTTCCTTGATTTATGATCGAGTTGACATTGTTATAATTGTTGTTGCGATGAGTACTTGGAGTACTAAGGACAAATGGCTTGGTCAAGACATGATTCACATCAACAACACCATCATTCACCATGTTCTTGTTGTGAGTCCAAAATTTAGACTTGTCTTGATTGTTATGATGATTGAATGAGGTAGGATTGTCCTTGTCAAGTTTTATTATTCCTCTTTTGACCAAAGCACCTTCAATGGTTATAGAATCTTCAATCAATTTCTCAAAAGAGGGAGGACAATGTAAATTCAAACGATAGCTCATTTATGAATTTAAGTTGTTAATGAAGGTGACCATCTTTTCCTTTTCAGGAACAGGATGCAGATATCTAGTGAACATTCTTCTCCATCTCTAAAGAAAAGTAATAAAAGGTTCACCATGTTTTTGTGCATCTTTGAAAAGATCTATCATTGTGATTTTGTGTTGGATGTTGTACACATATTGTGATATAAATAGATTGATTAATTCTTTGAATGTCTTGATAGGAGGTGTGATTTTTTATAGCCATTCCATAGAGTGACCTTCAAGAATCCTAGGAAAAAAATGCATCAAGTAAGTGTCCTCATGAGAAAACTCTAAAGTCATGTTTCGAAAGTCTCTAACATGATCGATTGGATATGATTTCCCAGTATAACGATCAAATTTTGGAATTTCACAATGTTTGGGAAATGGAATCATGTTGAGACTTCAATCGAAAGGATAAGGACAAATGTCTTCAAGAGTATATTTCTTTGTTGTGGTTCCCCCTTGTAACTCTTTAATTTATCCTTGAACTGCCTTAATTTGTTGAGTCAAAGCACTAAGATCGGATAGGGGTATTTCCTCAGGTTTGCTCTTCAAATTCTCAGTATTAAAGTCATGAGGCAATTTAGGTCCTTGGTCAACTAGATAGAGGAAATATTTTTCTTTATCGCGTTGCAAGATATTTTCTATGGCTTTGTGAAATTTGGGATCTTGTTTAGCCTCTCTAAGACATTCTTCATCTCGCTCGTCATCACTATCTATATGGGTTTTGCTCGTGTCTCTGTATTGGTGGAATGGATTTTCTTCTCTGTTATCCATGTCGTTGTTGAAAAGTGGATTATGAATTATACTCTAAAGAGGATTACTGCTTCCACCTCCTTCTTGAGTGTTTTGATTATGACCTTGTTGGATTGTGTCCTTCAATTTATTGTATTGAGATCTTGTAAAGATAGGCATATGATTTTGAAGAGTTCTTCTAAACTTAGATCACAGTTCTGAGAAGTGCGATGATGATGATATCTTGATCTGATAAGATGTGAATCTTATGATATGATCAAAGATGTTCCTAATTTTTTATTGTGGCTTCCAATGATGAAGGATGTTAGAATCCTGTTGGGGAAGTTGAATCAATAATCAGATATTTGTTTGAAAAGTGCACTCTTAAAGATTTGATCTTTGTTTTTGAAGAAAGGTTTTAAGATCACTGAAGGATTTGACTGGGATGTGATGGATATTCAATAGAAGGTTGTGGTATATTATAAAAATCAAGAGTTTGATTAAGATTATGTCATTGAGATAGAGCTAATATTTGATAATAAGCTCGAGAATCCAAGGGATCTACAACGTACTCATCAATGAATCCCCTAACAAAGTCTTGGTATCTATGAAGAAATTTGAGATAGTGAAGCAAGATGTGTCGACTTTTTTACAAAAAATTCCTTCTTTGCAATGTTTTCTTGTACCCTAAATATTTCTTGGGTTTCTTGATCCTAGTGGAAACTGATTTCTTGACAAATTTTGTTGATTTCCACTCTCTAAGCATGGGAGAAATATCAGTATGATTATTGGACCAAAGATATGAACATTTTTTGAATGATTTCAGTTGTTGTTTTTCATGTTCACTTTGGATGATGTTTTATCTAAATTAATGTGAATGAAAACATAGCAAACACTTTGAATTAAATGTAATGTAACCAAACATAGATAAAGCAAGCACATCCCTTGGTAAAGCCAAGACAATATCCGCTAGATTCCATGTGGGTTTCCCCAGCTGCATATCGGTAGCGTGTGAATTCAGAAGCTTGGCTGCATGGGCTCCCCCTTACAGTGAACTCTCTTCTCAGGCCAACCAAGCTTTTAACCCACATGAAACTCCCATGGCAGATTGATCACCTCTACTACAGACTGCAAAAGTGTGGATTCCTTCACACCGACAGGTGTTGCGCTAGCAAATAGAAGGTTTTTGGTTTACTAAACAATGGTGTTTAATTTAGGACCCCCATTCAAGTGGCCATACATGGGGCAAGAGATTAATCACCAATTAGGTGGCACTCCAGCCTGAAGAAGTTAAGCTCAACAAGGTTTATGGGACTACTACTCTGTCTGTATGACACATTCGCACTTGTAATCTTAGGTTTTCCCTTAAGATTCACATTTGTATACCAGTTGGGGGTAGCTTGGCTTTAGCTCCATTGCCAGTTTGATTCACATTGGGGTGATGAAATCCCCAGGCAAGCCCAATTTCTATAAGCAATAATCATTTCTCTTTACACCCAGGATTGCATTACTGCACAAGGGGAGAGGATACTTCGGTTATTACATAGGGGTTACACAGGGATGAGGTGGATCTAGCTTTTTGATCACCTAGTTTGTACAAGGTGAGAGCATAGTCACCTACCACTTTCAAGCACAATCAAGCAAAGTAAACAGATTCATTTTAATGAACCAAATCATAATGATTTAACTAAGTAAAGATATTGCTTCACAACTAACATGGGGTTCCTTTCTAACTGCATGATCAAAGTGTGGTGACTATCCTAGATTGATTCATTTTAAACCAGAAAAGATCCTATCTGCGGAATGTGTCAGAATCAGAATCCTATTTTTTTGTTACAACTCAGATGCATAGAAACAGATTCCAGATGTACAGAAACAAAACCCAGATGCATAGAAACAGACTGGATATGCGCTAAAATAGATTTCAGATGCGCAAAAATAGAACCTAAATGCACTATAGAAAAATCCTAAATGTGCTAAAATAATTCTTAAATGCGCTACTTTAATTAAATGCAGATTTAAATCTCTAACTGACATAGCAGTTAATGCTCTAAAATCTACCTTAAATGAGCTAATTTAGCTCTTAAATGCGCTAAAATAGTTCTTAAATATGCTGCTTTAATTAAATACAGATTTAACTCTAAATGAAATGAGACTATATGCGCTATTCTATCCCTTGGATGCACTAAATTAACTGTCAAAAGCGCTGAAATTCCTCCAAAATTGAAACATTAAATTCCTAGATGCACTACAGAAAGTGTCGGATGTGCTAAAATGCTGAATTTTTCCGAAAGCCAAACTCCAAAACTTGGAAACCTGTCAAAATGTTCTACAAAAAAAAAATTCAAAATTGAGGCATAAGCCCCATGGTGGGCGCCATTTTATGTGTGTATGAAAATATGACTATCATAACGAATTCAAAACACATTCAATAAAACTTTATATCAAAGAAACTTAAAGAAAATATAAACAAACTCTTATTTGCAGCTTCTTCAAAGTTGTTCTATTGCTCTCTATCTCCAACGTTTCGTTGGTTCAAGTTGCTCTCAGATTTAGTATGCCAAGCTCAATGAAATGGACTACTAGAGAATGAGATTTAAACTCAAATGCATACTATGCTAAAATGCAAAATTATGCCATACTATGATCAGATTATTGCTAAGATATGATTATTGATAAAATGCTAAAGATGCAAATGTGTATGCATAATTGTGTATGTGTGTTTGTAACCAATGCTTGGATTTGCACATGTATTTAAAGAGTTTTTGAAAGAACCTGATTGGCTATTGTGATCAATGGTTTAGATCAAGCTTGTCGGGATGAACGGTGAGAGATTTTTGAAAGTCGAGAGAGAGATAGAAGGTTTCATCCTCTTCAATTTTTTTCATTCAGAACTAAAGGAAGGTTGTCATTTGAAGAATGAGTTGAGAATTAATTTCATAATTAAATAAATAAACTGATTAATTATATGTGAGGATGAATTTAGAAGTTTACATAATTAAATAAGTAATATTTAATTATGTGTGAGATGAATTTAGAAGTTCGCATAATTAAATAAGTAATATTTAATTATGTGTGAGATTAATTTAGAAGGTAATTAAATATTTAAAATATTTAATTATGTGTGGAGTGAGAAAAGGTATTAAATTAAATATTTATAATATTTAATTTAACTATGAGATGAAGAGGGTGTTTGGAGGAATATTCCATTATTTGAATTCAAATATTCAAATTTAGAATAACATGATAATTAATATAAATAAATTATAAAATTTATTTAATTTCATTAAGAGGAATATAGAAGATGGTAATAATTAAATAAAGTTATTTATTTAATTAAGGTAGAAGAATTATAAAAGTGAACAATATAAATAAATAATTAAATTTTTTTATATGTAGATGACTTTAGAAGATTAATTAAATAATTTATATTTAATTAATTAAAAAGCTTGATTAATCATGACCATTTTTAGACGTATACAAGAACCACCATTTCCTCAGAGATTGGAAGTTGCCAAGAAGAAGGAAGAAAAGGAGGACACAACTTTTGACATTATAGATCAGCTGAAGCATATATGTGTCTAGATACCCCTATTTGAAGCCATAAAATATTTCCCAATCTATGGCAAGGAAATCAAGGAAGCATGCTTTAAGAAGCCAGGTAGGAAGAAGAAAGACCACACTATGGTTCATGTGGTGGGACAGCTAGCTGACATCATGCTTGGAAAAGTGACTGTCCCTAAGTACAATGACCCAGGTAGTCATGTGGTAGGATTTGTTATAAATGGGATCCAAATAAAGAATGCTTTGATTGATTTGGGGGCAGAAATAAATGTAATGACTAAGGACATCCTGTAGAAACTAAACATTGCAAGCATGAGATCTACTCCTACTATCTTGCAGCTTGTTGATAGTTCTAGTGTTAAGCCTGATGGTATAGTAGAGAATCTTGTGGTAACTTTAGACTCCTGGGAGTACCCAGCAGACTTCATGATTCTTTCTCCTAAAGCTACACTAAGAAGGTATCCCATTATTCTTGGAAGGCCATGGTTAGCAACTATAGATGCATATATTGGATGCAGGATTGGATACATGACCATTTCTAATGGGAAGAGCACCAAAAAATTTATTCTTTATCCTCTTTCTCATCCATCCCATGATGAGGATAATCCCGTTTGGCCACATGTTGGTGAAGAAGTCGTGGAAGATAATTTTGTGGTGCAGATTATGATGTTAAGCAAAAGCTCTTTTATGCAAGTTCAAGATGAAGATGAATTATTGGCTAACATCATTCAGAATCATTGTGAAGTGGAGGAAGCATCATCTTCTCATTCTTTTATTCTAGTCAGGACACTTCTCCCTGCTCTTCTTGCAATCGTTATTCCTACAGACACTCTTCCAGTAGCCACTCTTCCTATAGCTGAAATTCCTACCACAACAGGGATGTTCCATACATTGTTGCCATATGAGCTCAAGGTACCATGTCTTAATGAAGAAACTATGATAGAGTTGACTATACAAGTACAGGTGTCAAAAGGAAATGATTTGAATATTAACAACAAACTGAATGAAGAACAACAGTTGTTGGAAAAATTATTGAAGACCCACCAACATGCATTTGTGTGGGACTATCATGAGATGAAGGGATTGGACCCTAATATTTGCACTCATATAATTTATATCAGAGATGATTGCACCCCAGTTAGACAGCCACAAAGAAGAATTAGCAATGCACTAAGAAAAATTGTAAAAGGAGAACTACATAAATTGCTAGGTGCAGGATTTATCTACCCCATTTTAGATAGCCAACGGGTGTCTCCATTGGTGATTGTGCCCAAGAAATGAGGGAAATGGAAAGTTTGTGTTGATTACAAGGGAGTTAATGCTACTACCAAAAAGGGCCATTTTCCTTTACCCTTTGTAGATCAAGTTTTAGACTCACTTGCAAGAAAGCAATACTTTTCTTTTCTATATGGCTTCAGTGGCTATAACCAGATCCAAATTGCACCTGAGGACTAGGAGAATACCACCTTTACCTATCCATGGGTGACCTATTCCTACTCAATACTCCCATTTGGATTATGCAATGCACCTACAAATTTTCAAAGGGAATTCATTAGCATATTCTCAAACATCTCTCATGATTGCATGGAAATTTATATGGATGATTTCAGCACCTATGGTGTTGATTTCAATGAAGCATTGGAGAATCTCAAGAAAGTACTACAGAGATGTGAAGATCACAATCTCTCTCTAAACAGTGAAAAGTGTTTCATGATGATGCAGGAAGGTGTAGTTCTTGGATACTAAATCTCTCACAAAGGAATTCAAGTATATCCTACAAAGATTGAGGTAATCACAAGTATACCCACACTTGCAAAACAAAAAGATGTTAGGAGTTTCTTGGGACATACAGGCTATTATAGGTGGTTCATCAAGGATCTCAGCAAAATAACAACACCATTGTATACTCTTCTCACCAAATATGTTGAATTTTAATGGACAAAAGACTGTGGCAAAGCAATTTCTAGTTTGAAGATAGCTTTGACTCATGCTCCTATACTCAGAGGACCTAATTAGGAGCTTCCTTTTCACATCCATATAGATGCATCAAACTATGACATAGGAGCAGTTTTAGGACATAAAGAAGGAGCTATTGAAAATGTCATTTATTTTGTCAACAAAAATTTGTAGGGAGCTGAATTCAACTATACAGTGACAAAAAAAGAAATAATGGATGTGATCTATGCCCTGAACAAATACAGGCACTACATAACATGCTATCAAATATTTGTGCACACCAATCATGCAACCATTAGATATCTCATGAATAAACCCCTAATCACTAGTAGATTGACAAGATGGTTCTTTTTGATGCAGGAGTTTGACATAACCATTATGGATAAACTAGGGAAGGCCAATGTTGTTACAAATTTTCTTTCAAGGCTAACTACATCAGGGGATAATCAAGACATAGATGACTCTTTTCTTGATGATTTTCTATTCTCCGTCAGTGTACAAACACCCTGGTATGCTGACATAGCTAATTATCTGGTCACAAGGAGAGTTCCTCCTCACTTCTCTCCAAAAGAGAGAAGGGATCTCATTGAAAAATATTACCTTTTTCATGGATTGTTGGATCTTTGTTTTATACTCGACTAGACCATGTCATGAGGAGATGTGAGAGAAGATGAGACATATGACATTTTGCATGCATGTTACAATGAACCATGTGGAGGAAAATTTTCAGCCAAGAGGATAGCAATGAATATTTTGAACATTGGATACTATTGGCCCACAATTCATAAGGATGTAGGAAGGTATACAAGAAAATGTGATAGATGCCAAAGAATGGGCAGATCAAACAAATATGATGAGATGTCGCTTTACCCCTAGGTAGTAATCACTCCCTTTGAAAAGTGGGGATTGGATTTTGTACGACCCATTGACCCTCCATCAAATGGTAAGTATTATATCTTGGTATGCATTAATTATGTAATAAAGTGGGTAGAAGTTAAGGCCATGAAGCATGCAAGAGATAACAAGGTTAAAGAATTTCTTTATGAGGAGATTTCCACAAGGTATGGAGTTCCAAGAGAGATAGTGACTGATCAAGGGGCTCAATTCACATCAACCCTTGTTGCAACACTATTCAATGAGTACAACATAAGACACTGGAAGTCTAGTCCTTATCACCCCTAGGCCAATGGCCAAGTTGAGGTGACCAATAGAGAAATTGAAGCTATTCTGACCAAAACAGTAGCTATCAATTCAAAGGATTAAGAAAACAAGTTACCAGAAGTTGTTTGATCCTATAGAACTACCTGGAAAACAACTACAGGCTTCACTCCATTTGATTTTTTGTATGGAAAGACAACCATGATTCCCATATAATTTGAACATAAGACTCTTAAGACTGTAGTATATTTGAGGATGGATATCTCTGAGGCACAAATAGAAAGAATCATGCAGCTAAATGTTTTGGATGAGATGATGAGAGAATCCTTGCATCACACAGAGGTAGTGTAGAATTAGAGAATCAGGTGGCATGATAAATTCATCAAGGACAAGAAATTCCAACCAAGAGATTGTGCCTTACTTTATGATTCAAGATATTAGGATACTACAAGAAAATTCTAGGTAAGGTGGCTAGGACCATATGAGGTTGTTGAAGTATACCCCAATGGTGTTGTTTAGCTCACCATTATTTACCCAGTCAGATTCAACCTACTTGTCAATGGTCATCACCTCAGACCGTATCACAAGCCAACTTCCAAAGAGGAGTTCCTACAGCAATTCACTTAGCATGCAACACCCAAGCTTCTTGCAGCCGAAGGAAGTGGACCTAGTTTCCCTCCTTCTAGCTAATTAAGGTATGTAGTTGTCATAATAAATACTTCCACTTCTGTGGGAGTCCACTTCTCCACCCATTCGCCCATCCATCTTCACCTTTCTCTCTCTTCCATCACTTCACTACATTCCACTGCACCTTATTCCACCTCATTTTCACTAATTTCTCAACTTATTTCTTAAAAGGTGACCAATACTTCCTCCATAATATTTTTAGTGAATCTTCCATGAATCTAGCTATGTGTGCATTAATTTCTATCTATTAATTGTCTTTAGTGCATTCATTTAATTGCTATAAATTAATACGAACGTTCACCATAGCATTCCATTATTCCTTGCCCTCGTCAAATCATCCTTACCACCTCACATGTGATGCCACATGCTCAAATTTAGGTTGGGGGGGAAAGATGTAAATATTTGGCCCATGTGTTAGCCCATGCTAGTCTATGTCAGCAAAATTTAAACTGAGCCAATTTGAATTTTGAGCAAGATGATGGTTCATATGTGTGAGGTGCCACCAACCACCACCACCATTTTTCTCCATCATAACTTTCCTTTATTACTCATTTACTACCATTATTGATCCTATCATAATATTAAGTCACCAAGAGGTAAAACAAAAAGAGCAAAAAAGAAAGAGGTACAATAGAAAAAGAAAAATTTAGACGGCATTAGTGTTCAAAATTTGGTAGTATTACAGGAAGGAAAACTTGTAGAGCGATTGTGATTGAAAACAATGGGAGGTGGGTTAATCAGGAATGAACCCATGGTTCATGATGTATTACTATAGGATGCACGTTCACTAGTTGAATTAAGAAACTATGGCTGGTTAGACTATTTCATGAAACTAAATGGTTTCAATGAAGAAATTGCATTAGAATTTTCCCAAACATTATCTGAGGGAAAAGCCATGATAAAAGGGTTGGAAGTATTGGCTACTAAAGAAAAAATTGTAGAAGTTATAGGGTTACCTATTGACAGTTAAAATTACCTTGCTTCTAGAGATGGTAGGTTAGATAGGGCTGAATTTACAGAACCTAGCGACCCTCGATTGAGCGTGGAAAAAAAAGGTGCAAAAAGAACCTCTCTGTCTTATCCATGGAAGCATGTAGTTGTTCATGTCATAAAATATATCACCTATGAAGTATGACAATCAAATCTACATTTTGTGCACTTTAAACTCTTGAATCACATGAGGCACAGGAGGAGGATGAATGTGTTGAACGTGTTATATCACCTTCTTTCAATTATGGCAGCCAAGACTCAGAAAGGTAGGGACAATTTTGTTTCCCACTATTGTTTGATTAAATTGTTAGTTGAGAAGTATTTGCATGACGTATCTGAGATTACTTGGGAAGAATTCATAAATATTGATCAAATTAGACCTGAGCATTTGCAACCTAGGGTTTTACCTCAACCTTGTAGGTCTACCAAGAGATTGAGAGTGACTAAAGCCACTCTTGGTACTTCACCCTCTAGTGCAAGCCCTAGTGTAAACCCTCCTATAGCAGAACAAACCATAGAGATTAGCTCTTCTGGGATAGAGCACTTAGACAAAGAAAGTTCCTCTCCATATTATGATGATGATGTCCGACTTGGCATCCTAATGAAAACTATGGCACAAAAGAGAGAAGGAAAAATAAGAGAAGGAAAAGCTAAAATGTAGCCGATAGAAAAAGAAGTACCAAGCTCTAAGTAGCGGAAGGTTGGAACTATTCATCTTGTAGCCAAAGAAAAACATGAAAATCCTCCAAGAAAATCAAGGCCAACCAGGACAACCTTTGGTATGCCTCCACAAGAAATCCATAAGTCTAGAAAAATATCATAGGGGGACACAAAAGCTCCAATGGGGCAAGTGAATGTCAAGGAAGAGGATATATTTAAGATGGTAGTAAACATAACATTGGAAGATCTTGTTGATATTGCAAAACAAGTGGAGAATCAAAGGTATGAGGAAAATCAGGAGATCCTATAGCAAGAGATCCTACAACATGAGTAAGAATAGGAACAAGAGGCCTTGCGGCTTGAATTGGGGAAACAAGCAAGACCCCTGCAGCTAGAGTTGACTAAACAACCTAAATCCCTATAGCTGGTACTATATGGAGAGAAAGCATCAGTGCTAGGAAAAATGTAGGTAGGAAGACATAACCCCCCTGATTTTTCAATGTGCATGGTAGCTATGCATTTATGGAAATAGAAGAAAAGAAGGGAAGAAGAATGGAAGGAGGACAAATGCGGGTTGAAGAATCAAATTCAAAAGAAAGATGAGGAGAGTGAAGACAAGGATGCAAAATTTTCTACCTTAAAGAAGAAAATGGATGATATGACAGCGTTGGTACCTCAAATTTTAGAGTGTAGAACCCCTCCAAGTTTCTATGCTCTACATTTGAAGGAGAAATATATTTCTTTGAAGTTGGCAAGGATTGTCTCAGGTTTGAACCCTTCCATTGAGAATCCTATGGAATTTTTCAATGCTTATCAAATTGCTTCCCCTGAGATGAAGAAATTGTTATGTGAATTCTATTTGCACAATTATGTTGTGACTCAATACCATGATTGGAATCCATTGGTGTATGTTGGGGATGTCTAATTAATGACATTTCTGTCCTAGGTATAGAATGAGATTAGTTGGGGACAAAAAAATGGGGCTTATAAGAAAATGGAATCCAACATCCCTCTACCCATCAGGGCTAAATCAAGTAATCTAGGGGACATTTACAGGGAATGACATAGAATGCTTCTCAGTCCTAGCTATGGTAATAGGATTATGCCTTGGATAGAAGCCATCTATAGTGAGTATGAGGTTAAGGAAAAAGAAAAGAGGAAACTATGAAGAGATACCTGTCACAAAGATGGAAAAACCTAACTAATGAGCTAAAGAAATTTAAGCCCCACTCTATATAGAACTATGTTGCAACTCTTAAACGAATTGACAGATCTATTCAAATTGGAAGGAAAAAAGGATGATTTTGGCTTCTCCTGACTTTTCAACCACCTATTCTAATGTGGACCGTACCAAATTTCAAGTTTTACCACTATGATATTGTTGCAGAGAGACTAAGATGGAGCAGATTGGACTGCCAGCAAGGGTTCTATTAGGAACCTGATCCACACACAACAAACACTGATGTAGGATAGTTGGTCGTTGAAAACTTTAGGGCTTTGACTAAGTAGAAGAACAACTCTTCCCCTGCTAGAGGACCAACAAAATCTTAGGTTGTGGGTAGTGATAAGTTTAGTTTGTGGGTTAATTTTGGTAGAAATTATGATCTATTAGGTGATATTGTAATGAACCTTGGTGTTTGAATGTTGATATTTTGTCAAAACCATAGAAATTGGGCCTAATTTTATCTCTATAAATCTTTAATGACACTGACATTGTATATGGACTATCTATGTTAATTCTACATGTGGATTAATGAATGTTCTTTAAGATAGTTATAGAAATGTGATTATTGTGTGTACTAATATTTCCATGCAGATATGATTTGAGGCCACTAGATTGAGAAGATTTTTTCAGCTAATCATTCACCATAACGGTTAGCAACGTGGCCATGAAAAGTTCAATGAAGGGAATCATTCAAAGAGGTCGATGATAGGAGATTCCTCATGCAAACTAAGTTGTAACCTTCTTATAAATGATCTTTATTGATGTTCAATGAATATAGGTGTTACTGTTGTGGTAAATCTACGTTGAGGCAAGCACGTATGACTAGATTCCATGCACACATAACCATCTCTCCACTTTCTCTGCTTTCCCTAAAGTGGCATCCTCCCAATTCATGGAGATGACTGCCTTGTTTAGTTAGTAGCTTCTTTAGTCAGATGCTCCTTCTCAAAAAAAAATGTGTGATCTGATATTGTACTTGCATTCTTAGTTTTCAGTGATACAATTACATTTCTCTATTGTACTCATGTTTTCTGATGAATAAAATGACGTTATAAGTCTATGCATCTGATTTTACATTAGTTTTAGAGGATACTCATCCAAGGGGGCCCACTTGGTGAGTATTTTTTCCTTTAGTTTAGTATTAGTTTATTTATTACTTTCTATTCAATAATTAATTAGGAATTTGGCACTGATTGTTCCTACAACCACTAGAATTCCATTATGTGAGTGTTCTTGTAACAAAAGTAGACAAAGTAGTTTCCTATTTGTTTCTCATATTTTCATTTTTGTCATGCATTTTAGATTAGTATAGTTGTTGGTTGATGATTAGTATTTATGTTATTCCTTTCCAAGAAATTTACTTTCAACATTGTGTCTTTCTTAGCTATAGTATGGAAATAGCTACCTTGGATTTCTAGTGCACATATTGTGTTGACCCATTTCAAGTTCATGTCCCTAGGTTGACAAGTTAAATGCACCTTAATCTTGATTGAAATGACTATTCAGTTTAGATTTCCAATCTCTGAATCACAGTTGTATGGGCTTAGTTGTTAGATCATTGTTGGAGGTCAACAATTCTCAAGAGCGTTAACGCACTTTTCATTGAGCATCTCAAGTTGGTGCAATTGTTGTTCTTTATAGGTGGCATCATCAATAAGGTCTTGGAGAGAAATTCACAATGTAGGAATTTCTAACTCCAAGGGCATGATCACATCAGTGCCATAAATGAGGTTATAGCATGTAGTTCCTGTTGATAATATAACACTTGTTCTATAATTCCAAAGTACATAATGTAATTGTGTATGCCAATCCTTATGATGTTTGTTAATATTTTTCCTTAGAGTTTGTTCCAGAATTTTATTAGTTCTTTTATCTTGTCCATTAGATTGCGGATAATACTGTGTTGAAAATCGATGTTGAATGTTAAACGTTTCAAGAAATTTCTTTACTTCATTATTTTTAAATGGGGTTCCATTTTTTGTAACCATTGTAGAAGGAATTATAAAGTGAGCAATTATGTGTTCCAATATGAAATGAAAAATTGCTTCAGCATTTGTAGATCTAAGAGGAATAGCTTCTATGCATTTCGTGATATAATCTATTGCAGTTATGATAAATGTATGTCTGGTAGAAGAGGGAGGTGAAATTTTTCCAATAAGATCCAATCCCCATACAAAAAACGGCCAAATGGGAACTTATGCATGGAGCTCATAAGTAGGAGCATGGATCAAATTTCTATGTTCCTAACATTTTTCACATCATTTAACATAAGAGTAGTCTTTCTCCATATGTCTCCAATTATATCCCATATGAATGATTTTTTGCACTAATGACCATCCTCCAAAATGACCTCCATAGGCACCAACATGAGCCTATTCAAGGGCTATAGGGATTTTAGAATCGTTAAGACACCTTAGTAAGAGACCATTAAAGAATCTTCTATACAACACACCAGCGAGGATCATGTATTAGCTGCTAGTTTGCGTAATTGATTTCAAGTGTTTGTCGTTGTGGGCTTGGGATTATTACCATCTTTTAAATAATGGTATATTGTATCATACCATTTGCATGAGTCATCTTGAGTTACTTGTAAAATGTCTTCTAATCGAGTATCAATTGAAGGTTTCATGATGGGATGAATAACAAAGATGAAGTATATTGAAGGATCCTGTGGGGATATATGAGAGACTGCACTTTCCATTGCATCTACATGTCTATTTTCTTTTTCGTAGGATGTTATCAATGGTGAATGATTCAAAATTCTCTAACAATTTCATTGTAAGATCCTTGTATATTGATAGCTTGTCATGTTTAGTTTGATATGTACCATTGATTTTTTTGATAATTAATTGTGAATCACTAAAGATCCTGATATGTTTTGCATCCATTGTTAAAGCATCTCGTAAACCTGCAATTAATGCCTCATACTCAACTGCATTATTTGTGCATATGAAATTTAATCAATAGGACAAGGGAAGAGGTTGGCTGTCGAGCGAAATTAATAAAACTCCACCACCAAAACCTATTCTACACTTAGATCCATCGAAATACAACTCCCATGTTTTAATATCAATGATCAAGACACTATCATTCGGAAATGAATAGGTAAAGCGAGAGGAGAAGGAGCATTAGCTAAGTGATCTGTTAAGGCTTGTCCTTTGATTTATTTTTTGTGAAACAAACTTAAGGTCAAACTTAGTTAACAATATTACCCACTTAGCTAAGTGTCTAGAAAGATCTTTTTTATTGAAAATATGTTTGAGGGCATCAAATTTTATCATGACTTGGATTTCAACATATAGTAAATAATGTCACAATTTACTAGTAGCGAATACAAGAGCTAAGCATCATTTTTCAATTGGTGAGTATTGAGTTTCATAATCAATTAAGGTTCAATTGATGTAATAAACAATATGTTTTTTTCCATGATCATCTTGTTGAGCCAAAAATGTTGCAAGAGTATGGGCTAATGCGGCGATGTACAAGATAAATGGTTTGTTTGACATAGTAGGTTGTAAAATAGGTGGAGTTGCAAGGTATTGCTTTAAACTCTCAAAATACTATTTACAATCCTCATCCCAATCAAAAGGTACACCATTTTTAAGAAGATGCATGAAAGGTAATGTGTGATTAGCTAAAGATGCGATGAAACAATGGATGGCTTGAATTTGACCTTGTAATGTGCACAATTGAGAAATGTTTCTAGGAGGTGGCATGTTAATAATGGCATCTATTTTCTTTGTATCCACCTTAATACCTCTGTGAGATAAGAAAAACCCAAAAAAATTACCACTATCTATGCCAAAGACACTTTTTTTGGATTTAATCGCATATTATATTTACGTATTTGTTCGAATATTTTTCGAAGAACATTTACATTGTCTTTACTTGTTAAGGATTTAGCAAGGATATCGTCAACATAATCTTCCAAAATTTTGTGGATATAATCGAGAAAGATCAATGTCATTTCTTTTTGATAAGTTGTGTCATCATTCTTTAAACCAAAGGGCATCACGACCCAACAAAACGTTCCCCTGAACCATAGATTTTTAGGTCTGTGATGCTATGTCTCTTTTGCTCAATTAGGGTCTTTCACCTAATGGAAAGAGAGATCCCACACCTAAAATCTAGGTGGTTCACTCAAACTAAGATATGTATGATGAAGTTATGACTCAATGCAATGATCTAGATGCTTCTAATTAACAAATTGGATTGATTATTAAGTGAAAACTATTGATATGCAACTTGTTTGAAAATACATTGTGATATGTAGAAAACACCTAGAAATGAATACAAAACTGAGCATAAATGAACCAAACTGAAAGTGTGCACCTGGGATCTAGAATGAGGCTAGAAATGACACTTGAAATGCTACTGATGCTAGAAATTTTTCCTAATGGGACTCATTTGCCATTCTGGGTGAATTAGTCGAGCTTCTGCGAAACTGAGTCAAAACACGTTTCGAATAAAAGGGTATCCAAAAATGCAGAAAACCTTATTCAAGCCTAGAAATGGGACTCATTCGCTACTGATGGAAAATGAGTCCACTTTTGAATTTTTCAAGATCCAAAAGAGGAAACAAGAGCTCTCATTCTACATTTTGGCTTCCTATAGGTGTCTGCTTCTGAAACTCTCATTTTTTAACCTAAAAGTGAGTTTTTTGGCTTAATCAATGAAGGGAAGACCTAAATAACTTTGTAATGCAATCTTCAAAGATTTCCAAGCTTCTAAGATTCCTAAATCTGTAAACACAAAAGACAAGAAAGAGAAATGTCTGATGTTAAGGCATGGGGGTTTGCCTTGGTCAAACCCCTTTTAGGTAATTAAACCAAAATGATGTAAGAATGAAATGTATTACCTTGCCAAGATGTTTGATCTTGAATGTCTGCAACAAAACATGAATAATCTTCCCTTGAATGTCTTAAAATTGTTATCTTATTGACTTGCAATGATGAAACCCTAAGTTGCTTGACTTGAGATGGAAGAATAATGGATGAATAATGAAGAATGAATGTTGAAAATGAGTTAGGAGAGTTGATTTTATAGGAAATTCACCTTATTAGCCTGAAAATTGGATCCCTACAACTGACATGTGAAAATAATAGACTTAAATTTCAATTTTTCCTACTCAAAGGTCAAAATTAGGCCAAATGGGACTCATTCACCACCCATGGTGAATGGGTCCCACATAGGCCATTTTGACATCTAAGATGCTAAGAAGTTAAGAAATAAGGCTTATATTGCAAATTTGTTGATTATTTGATTAATTTAAGACTCGGGATGCACAATGTGGGGTAATAGGGGCCTATTAATAACGATGTAAATGTCAATTAGGATTTGGGACACAAAATTCAATGTCAAAGTGTGATTTGAATACACTTTACAATACTAAATGAGGTCCAATAGCCTAGGAAGGCACATGAACAAATGTGAATGTGCAAGACACATTACAACACTAGTTTAACATTAAGTTTAATTTACAAGCCTTCTAGATTTATGTGAAGATGTCATTAAACACATTTTATAATTTTGAATTAGGGAGAAATGGGTTCATTAATTATAGAAAAGCATGAAAGTCCTTTACAACACCTTTACAAGGCATTGTTAAAAGCATGGTATTCAATTTGAAAGGGTCCGAGTCCTAGTGTGGATGCATAAAATGCCTCACAACACCTGAATCAAGGCCTTGTTAAGTCCAATTTATCATGAATTATTCCCATGTCAAGCAATTTGCCTTTTTTATATGGTATATTTATCCCCCACTTTAGTGAGAGGATGAACTTGCTTCAAACTCACACTAAAGTAGACATTCAAGAGAGATCCAAGTCTACAAATGTAGATGAAAAAGAGTGACAAAGATCAAAGGATGTGGCCAAGCCCCTAGGATAGAAGATCCTAAGTCAAACCATCAAGATACAAAATCATGCAATGGCAAGAATAAGAATGATGAAAATGAAAGGGGTCGTTCAAGCTTCGATCATTTGTCCAGCTAGTTGTGGATCAGATCTAGGGTGTTTGTTCAGAAAAAAAAAGTCTACTCAGTCTGGGGCGACAAAACTCATGGTTTTCTACCAGGTGAGAAAGCCTGAAAGGTGAGAAACATATGCTATTTGGTATTCACTCACAAACACATAGGTGGCTATGGGGAAATTCATGCCTCGGAATGGGCTTCCTGCTCAACCATACCAAAGTTATAACTCCTAATAACTTTAACAAGGCACCACAATGAAAATGATTTTTGAGCTCTATGAGGTAAGCAAAACTTCGTATGCTTAACACTCAGACATTTTTAATGCAAAATAGTGTAAGGATTGTTTAAAGGGATTTTTCTTAATTCGTGCAAGGTCTCATCTTAGGGAACATCATGCATAACATCTCCAAGAGAGGGTGTGTCAAAAGAAGTATTACGCTCTTGGAGGGAATCAAGCCCAATGACTCCACCAAGAAAAGGATTCATCGCAAGAAGAAATAAATCACACAATGAAATGTGAGTGGTGATGTATGCCCCCACTTTAAAGTGGTTGCAAACACCAATAAGTTGTGAGAAATTTCTTTAAAGTAGAAGAAGAGGACATGAGAGCTTACTCGGAAATCCTATGTCAAGTCATATGTTTCTGATAAGTTGTGTCATGAAGAAAGGGAAGTATGTAATATGTGAGCCAACTTAAGGCATATCATCCATATCCCCAACTTTCTCTTATATATTCATGAAAGGTTAACAACTAGCCAAAGGAGGCAGTGAAAAGTGGCATACAAGGACAAGGCTATTGAACCCCTTTCCCCTACTTTGTTCAGGACAAAGGTAAGCTAGGAATGGATGAAAGTGAGTATTAAGACTGTAGAGGAAATAGGTGCTTGAGCACAAGGAAGAGCACCACACTCCTTTAGATGTTGAATGTTATTGTTGTGCAAATTCTTTGATAAAAGTGGAGATAAGGGAGATACCCCTAGATCTTTCTTGAAAGAGTATGAGATGTCGGTTTGGCTCATGTGTTCATTGCATCCATGTATAGGAGGAAGATTGTAACTGATACCATAATAATCTTCCAATTTAGATGAAGGGGGTGTGTCTTTGTGAGAAGGATTGGTTATTGTACAAGAAAAAAAATCCTTGTTAATATTATGTGTCATTGCTTCATGAGGGATGGGAGTTAGATTTCCCCCATCACCACCATGGGGTAATTTGGTAGAACTAAGTTGATTGAATGGAACACAAGGTTGTTTGGGTTGAGATTGTGCTATTTCATATTCTCCCTTAAAGGTAGGTGTGAAACCCCAATCACTACTAGAACTTGTGTCTGAAAATGAATTGTTTGTATATGAATCTTTGGACCATGAGGGTGAGATTTTGGAAATGTTATGGAAAGGTGTAGAATCTAATGTCCCCCAATTATCATGAAAAAAATTTAGTGTAGGTGAAGAATTAGCATCAACTTGTATAGGTTGGCATTTGGATCTAGGAATGAGTAGATTAGGGGAGTTGTGGGTGTTGTGATTAGTTGACACATAGCTTCGCTCATCTACATCAATCATGTATATTTTTTTATTGTATTCGAATTTCATTACATGGTGAAGGGTAGATGGGACTCCTTTCATGGCATGAATCCATGGTCTCCCTAGGAGAAGATTGTATGGAAGGGGTACTTGCATGATATAGATAGAGGTAAGAGACACTATAGGTCCAACCTCAATAGGTAATGTGATCATCCCAAGTGGTTGCCTATTAACATTTTCAAAGCTATGAATGCGAACATCATTAAGTTGAATCAACATTTTGTCCATGCCAAGTTTGTGTAGGAGGTCCATGCTACAAACATTAATTTCTACTCCATTTTCAATGAGAGTATGCCTAACTAAAGTTCATTAATGATCACCTTTATCATCAAGGGATCATTCTTGTTTTGAATCTTAGGTGAGGGTAATTCATGTTTAGGGAATGTGATTTCTGACTAGGTGGCTTGCATGGGATGAGAGGAGGATGTTACATGATTTTTTTTATGCAATATTGGATCTCTTCCTTCTATATTTGCAACATTTCATGAAAGAGAAGTTTCACTATATGTGAGAGTTGAATGAGTTCCCATACATATATATTAGCAGGAGTCTCTTTAAGATCTTCAACACTAGGCATTTTTTGAGGAAAAGGTAATGGTGTAGGGGTGTTTTATGGTCCCCTAGATGTTTGAGCCGCTAAGTTACAACTTAGCGGCTACAAAAAATTGTTATGAGTAGATTGCATAATGTATTTGAAGACATCTCTAAATTTTTTGTGTGATTCACTAATGGAAAGTGACTTAAGAAGCTCACTAATTAAAGGAGATCCCACTTGTGTCATCATAACCTCAAGTATCTCTTCTTTATTGGCATGATGTGTTGGTGAAGTGGATTTGAATGTCACTTTATTATTGTCTTTCATTATGATAGGTTGCTTAGGATATTTTTTAGGAGAATGACAAACTGAATTTTTTTGACATTCATGGGTTGGTTCTTCTAAAAGTTCTTCATCGCAAGTAGGGGAATGATCAATGGTTCAATATTGTTTCTCAAGAGGGGTTTTGCAAGGTGAAGGGTGAAAACTAATATATTAATGACCTTCATCGATTGTGTTATCTAACATCAAAGTATCTACTTCAAAACTAGGAGAGATACTAGAAGAAGAACAAATGGTGTTGTCATGATTACCTATGGTTGTATTGTCTTGTTTATCAATGTATTTTCCACTAAGAGAGGTAAGAGGAGAGAAACAACTAGGATTCTCAAAACTCTCATGGATTGGTTCTTCTACCAAAATATCTTTGTCACCAATGGGAGAGATATTAGGAGAGGAACAAATATGATTGTTAGGAATGTCGAAGGTTGTAGTCTCTTTCGCAAAAACATTCTCATATGGAGGGGATACAAATTTTTTCATAAAATGTCTAAATATGTAAGTGACCATCATTGCTTGAATAAAAATGAAAATTACATGTAACTATTTCATGCAATGTTTCAACAATATGAACAATGTATATGCAAAGGTACAAAACATTCTTATCCAATATATGCAAGATTTGAAAAATGAAAACAATGTACATGTAAGAATGAAAAGAAATTTTATGAAACTTATGAAAAAAATTATGAATAGAAATATTGTATATGCAAAAGTGAAGAGTACTTTTATCATTGTTATGCAAAATTGTAGAAATGGAAGCATTTTTAGATGTATGGATGTTGGCAAGTTAAGTGATTTCAAGAATGAGTAATCTAAAATGATGTTTTAGAGCTAGATGCATAAAAAAAAAGTTCCAAAAACTATCTATACTTATACTATATGATACTAGGAGGCTTAGGAAGCACATAAACGAGGTTTCTAATGCTGTAATAGTTAGTCAAAAATTTGGATAGGGATTGATTCGCCTAGTATGGTGAATGAGTCCCATTACTATTTTTTACAAAATTTTCTAAAAATTTGAATTTATTTTTATATGTTTGATGTTGTATGCTACAGACCTAAGAAGGAGATGTATAATTTCATAAATTTTTAAGGAAGTTATATGCAAAAATGCAATCTAAATGACCTTTTCGCTAATGCAAAAATTTGAAACCCTAGATGCAAATTAACCAATGCAACTCTAATGCAAAATCAATGCAAGCTAGGATTAGGACTCCAAAGAAGAAAATAAGACGTTCAAAAATTAAGTTCACCAAAATGAACCATAGATTTTTAGGTGTGTGATGTTATGTCTCTTTTGCTGAATTAGGGTCTTTCACCTAATGGAAAGAAATCGATCCCACACCTAAAATCTAGAT
Organism: Sequoia sempervirens; assembly: GCA_007258455.2. Classification (NCBI taxonomy): domain Eukaryota; kingdom Viridiplantae; phylum Streptophyta; class Pinopsida; order Cupressales; family Cupressaceae; genus Sequoia; species Sequoia sempervirens. Next base: position 174,187,340 of record VDFB02000008.1, on the reverse strand, counting down.
GTTTCACTCAAAATAAGATATGTATGATGAAGTTATGACTCAATTCAATGATCTATATGCTTCTAATTAAAAAATGGATTGATTATTAAGTGAAAAGTATTGAAATGCAACTTGTTTGAAAACACATTGTGATATGCAGAAAACGCCTAGAAATGAAAGCAAAACTGAACAGAAATGAACCAAACTAAAAGTGTGCACTTGGGATCTGGAATGAGGATAGAAATGACACTTGAAATTATTTTGATGCAAGAAATTTGGCCTATTGGGACTCATTCACCATTCTAGGTGAATTAGTCTAGGTTATGTGAAACTAAGACAAAACCTATTTCGAACAAAAGGGTATCCAAAAATGCAGAAAACCTTGGTTAGAACTTGAAATGGGACTCATTCACCATTGATGCAGAATGAATCCAATTTTTAATTTTTGAAGATCCAAAAGAGGAAACAAGAGCTCTTAGTCTACACAAGACAAGAAAGAGAAATGTTGGATGTTAGGGCATGGGGGTTTGCCTTGGTCAAACCCCTTTTAGGTAATTAAACAAAAATGATGAAAGAATGAAATGAAACATGTAATAATGAAATTGATTACCTTGCCATGATGTTTGATCTTGAATTTCTGCAACAAAACATGAAGAATGTGCCCTTGAATGTCTGAAAATTGCTATCTTAATGACTTGCAATGATGAAACCCTAAGTTGCTTGACTTGAGATGGAAGAATGATGGATGAATAATGAAGAATGAATGTTGAAAATGAGTTAGGAGAGTTTATTTTATAGGAAATTCACCTTATTAGCCCAAAAATTGGATTCCTAAGGCCAACATGTGAAAATAATAGACTTAAATTTCAATTTTTCCTACTCAAAGGTCAAAATTGGGTCAAATGGGACTCATTCGCCACCCATGGTGAGTGGGTCCCACTTGGATGGGCTGATTCACCGTGGACACAAAATGGGTCCCACAGGGGCCATTTTGACAACTAAGATGCTAATAAGTTAAGAAATAAGGTTTATATTGCAACTTTATCGATTATTTGATCAATTTAAGCCTCAGGATGCACAATGTGGGGTAATAGGGGCCTATTAGTGATGATGTAAAGTTCAATTAGGATTTGGGACATAAAATTCAATGTGAAAGTGTGATTTGAACACTTTACAACACTAAATGAGGTCCACATAGCCTAGGAAAGCACAAGAACTAATGTGAATGTGCAAGACACATTACAACACTAGTTTAACATTAAGTTTGTTTTACAGGCCTTATAGATTTATGTGAAGATGTCATTAAACACATTTTATAAGTTGAATTAGGGAGAAATGGGTTCATTAAGTCTAGAAAAGCCTCAAATTCCTTTACAACACTTTACAACACCTTTACAAGATATCATTAAAAACATGTTATTCAATTTGCAAATGTCCAAGACCTAGTGTGGAAGCATAAAATGCCTCACAACACCTGAATCAAGGCCTTGTTAAGTCCAATTTATCATGAATTATTCCCATGTCAAGCAAGTTGCCTTTTTCCTACGGTATATCCCTAAATAGTTGTAAAGGCAGTTTTGTACTGATCTTGAGGATTAACAAGGATTTCATTATAACAAGAAAATTCATCCATGAATGACAACAAAGAATGTCTAACAGTTGAATCCATGATCATGTCAGTATTACGAAGAGGAAAGTCAGCTTTTAAAGAAGCTAAATATTCAAGTCGAAAAAATCCATACATATCCTAATATGATTATTGGGTTTAGCAACTGCAACAATGTTTGAGATCCAAGGAGAATAATCAATAGGTTGAATGAATTTTGCATCAAGGATTTTTTCAAGCTCTACTTTAACATGCAAGGCTATGTTAGGGTGCATTTTTCTTATGTTTTGATGAACGGGTTTAGTATTTTCATCAAGAATGATGTTGTGTGTCACAATTTTTGGGTCAATTCCTGGCATATCAAAATATTTCCAAGAAATTTTTTTAAGAAATCATGAAGTTAAGTTGTAGTGTCCTCTTGTTCTTCATCATCAAGGCACATCCCAATCTTAATAACTTTTTCTTTATCATCAATGTTTATTGGCACATCAATTGTATCTCCTAAAGGGAGTGCATTAGATTTAGGAACTTTAGACTCATGAAATTCTTCAATGATATCACTATCATTTTTCTTGGTAATGATTGTAGCACGAGTAACCCATTGCATGGGGGCAGTAGAAGATGCTTTATCATAAACTCCTAACATTTGTTTCAGAGTTTCATCACTATTAGCATACTTCCATGACAATTTTAACTTTATATCAAGCAATTCAGGATGTTTGATGGCGAGTTTATGTTTTGGTTGACATGTAATGGTGTTGAAATTCAAAGATGGTCATTGAGTAGCTTTTGTCATTTTAGAAAAAGAATAGCCCAATCTAGTTTTTGTCTCTTGCGTATTAGGTTTGATAGGAACACGAATACCTTGTTCATGTTTTCCACACCCTTTTCCAGTATATCCTAATTTTTTACAAGTTTGTATCCTTTTCCATAGACTCATTCCATTTCTTTTGGATTAGGCGAGGATTGATAATCCATGTCATCAAAATTTGTTGTGTATGTTGCATTTTCTTCCAAAGTAGAGGAGATAGAGGTTTAAGATGATTGTTTAGAATTTTGAGTTGACATGATAGTCGGTTGTTCTTGTTTCTCATCTATCTTTTGTGTGATTATGTATTCACCCATAAATGAAGGTGTAAATTCTAAGGATCCCCAATCATCACCAAATAATTTAGATACCAACTCCTCATCGTTGTGTTCACTTTCAAGAAGGTCTATATTGGATGTTGAAATTAATGTTTTAAGAGGACTTGTAGCTTCTTTTTCAAGGAGCAACCAACTTTCAAGCTTTGGGTCTATTTCAACTTGATAAATGTGATTGTTATAGACATATTTCATTATATGATGAAGGGTTGAAGGAACTGCATTCATTTCATGAATCCATGGTCTACCTAAAAAAAGATTATACAAAAGATCATAAGGCATGACATGAATAGGAGTTTGCAAAGTAGCCACCCCAACCATAATAGGTAAAGTGATTATACCGAGTAGTTGATTTGTTGCATTTTTAAATCCTTGAATGGATAAAAAATTAGGTATTATTTGTGACTTTTCAATATGCAATCTATCAAGGAGATTCACACTACAAACATTAAGGGAAAAACCATTATTGATAAGGGTTCTTTTGATACCTATGCCATTGAATTGAGGAATTATCATAAAGGTGTCATTTTTTTTCATAAATCTAAAGGAGGGAGCTCATTTTGATGGAAATTAATGTCTAGATTAATTTGATTCATTCCATGTATTAAATCTTCCATATCATTCAAAGTTGTACCAGGGAGAACTGCAATTTTTTGTAAGGCTGTTTGAAGAATAGTGTGGTAATTTGGTGAGTTTTTAAGTAAATCCCAAAGGGAAATCTTTGTAGGAGTACTCTTTAATTGTTCAAAAATATCATACTCCTTTGTGTGTGGGAGGAAATGAGGAGCACTAGGTGGATTAGGTAAAGGTAAAGAGGTTGGGGTTTGTTGCGGATTGTTTTGGGTATTATACATATGAGCAATAGTAACATTACTTGATTATTGCAACACATTGGTTTTAGGTGGGTAAAGAGTGTACTCGGGTTTATTGGAAGGATGAATTTTATGTGAGGGTGGGAAAAGAATGAGTTGAGGTTGAATCACATTAACATCCTTAGTTTAGATTTCTGACAAAAAACCTTAGTGGATGACTTGAGTGAGATGAAATCTTGAAGTGGTTCATATAATAAATCAAAATCATCATGACTAAAAGGTTTGAGGGGTAAATAATCATCAATTGGTTTAAGTTGTTTAGCATTAAAGGTGTTAACGTTTGTTATTGTGGATTTGTCACAACAAACCTTAGTGGATTACTTATGTGAGATGAAGTCTTGAAGGGCGTCATCTAACAAGTCAAAGTCATCACAACCAAAAGGTTTGAGGGATATGTTATAGTTAAGTGCTTTAGGTTTCTCATTGCAAGCATTAAAGGATGAAGTGAGTGAGAGGAAGTCTTGAAGAACTTCATCTAACATGTTGACATCATCACTACTAAGGGGCTTGGATGAGATGTTACTACCTTGAATATTTGTTTGAAAGGTTGTTTTGATGTTTCTATTTTTGTGATTTTATGTATCGATAAATCTCATCTAAAAGAACTAGGAACGGATACTGAAAAAGGAAATTTGCAAAAATGTAAGACTATATATAATTTCCATTAACAAAAAAGATGCTTATGCTAATGAAAAAGAAGATAATTGAACTATGATAAAAAAGAAACTACAGGAAACAAAAATGTGCAAAGCAATAAACTAAATTATGGAAATTCTAATTCAAAAATTGCAGTGGGACTAATTCATCCAACATGGCGAATGAGTCCCAAGGGAGGTATTTTGAGGCTTTTTCTAATTTTTTTCACTTTTTTGAATGTGTTCAGGTTTGTACAATGTAGATAAAGATTGAAAGTGCAAAATTTTGGAATGATGATATGAAATAAGATGCAATAATGAACTCTAAATGATGCTTTCACTAATACAACTTTAAGAAGCCCTAGGATGCAAAAACAATGCAAAAGACAATGCAATTGAGTCCTAGTATGCCAATGCAAATGCAAATCAGAATGATATGATGTTCAATATGTAGGTTCACCACAATGAACCATAGATTTTTGGGAGTGAAACTTATAGGCTACTCTTGCACTCTTAGGATGTTTCACCTAAAAGGAGAGAGATAAAGCTCACTAAAATCAATGTGGTTCACTCAAATTAGGAAATGTATGATGTTATTAAGGCTAATTGAGATTATCTAAATGCAACTAAATTAACTAATTGACTAATTATGAATGCAAAACTTGAGATATATGCAATGTTTGAAAACACAATGATGTTTGAAAAGAGCTTAAAAGAATGAACAAAATGCAAATTAAACCAAACAAAAAGCTATTTTTCAGAATGTGTGCACCTAGAAAGTAGAAAATGATTGAAAAGTAACTGGAAATCTGGGAATTCTAATTTTGAGCTAACTGGGACTCATTCGGCACCTTGGAAAAATCAATCCCAAGTCAAAGGTTTTCTACCCAGAAACTATTTTCTACTAACTGGGTGTTTGGATTTTCACTTTACTCAAAAATTCACCTCACGAGGGAATCATTCACTATTGAACCCTAGATTTTTGGCACCATGCACTCTCTAACTCTTCTAGGGTTTTTCACCTAAAAGGAGAGAGCTTAGGCTAAAAATGCTAAGGGTTCATTCAAATTATGTTATGTGTGATGTTATTTATATTAAATGAAATGGTCTAAATGCAACTAAGATATGAAATTAATCGAGTATGAATGCAAAATCTAAGAAACAAGTGATGTTTGAAAACACATTGTGTAATGGAACAATGAACTAGAAATGAATGCAAAACATAACAAAACTGAATGAGACAGAAAGTGTGCACCTGAAATCTTGATGAAGACTATAAATGTATTCTAGAAATTTGTTGATGCTTATTTTCAAGAATAGTGGGACTCATTCGCCATTCTGGGTGAATTAGTCATGTTGTGCCTTCAGTACACACGCCCCGTTTGGAATGGGGACCCTCTTTTTCTTTTGCCTTGTTGGGTCATTTTTGTCACTACCTTGTTTTGTGTGCCCCGTTTTGAGGTCCCAAGTGGTCAGCATACATTTGAAGCCTCATCATAGGTTGACCGGGCTCCTCCCTTTTAATTTTCTTAAGCTCTGGTGCCTCGTGGGGTCTCTCTAGCAGTTTGCCTCTGCCAGTGGCCTTTGGGTTTCCCTGGCCAGATTTCCCTGTTCAGTCTACCATTCTTAATGGCAGATGGCTTCTGCCTTCTTGGGCCCTGGGCCCTGGCATACTGATCTCCATCTGTCGAAGTTTTTCAAGTTTTGGCTGCCTCCAGGTTCCCCGGGCCCAAACCTTTGGACTTCCACATCCGGAGTTCCACATGGTTTTCACCTTCCCTAATAGCAAACTCATGGCATACTTCCACCCTCTGAGTCTCAACCTCCCCTTTGCCACCAGTGATTTTCAAGCTAAACTTTTCAAACGGCTGTCGCCCTGCGTCCTCCCGACCGTCGGACCCCGAATCTCCCGTCGCTGTCCGCGAATTCAAATTCACCAACTTCCTTGCTCACCATACCTAAATTTAATGTGGCCATTAATGGTGGCTAGGGTATAAATAACTTGCCCAAACCTATCATCTCACTATTCAGTGTTGCAGACAAGGATCAAAGAACTTGCCAGAGGTGCCCATCGTCTTCGTCAACCATCACCCTTGCACCCATTGCCTTCACTTGTCGACCGCTAGTGGATCCCACACCTCTCTGCATCAATTTTTTGAGGTACGTTTACAATTTTCCCTCTCGAGTAATGTTTTCATGATTTTAAAGGATTTAAAATGAACAATAACAATTAAAACGACATGTGAATGATGAAACATGACATAACGAGCAAAACCCATGTCTTAAAAACTTGAGAAACCCCTTGAAGGTACCCTCATGATCAATTTGGATCTTCTTTTCGGTGTGGTTGTTCTTCGCGCAAGGGCATTCATGCCCTCTGGGCCCAGGTCCCCTCTTGGCAGTCAGAAACTGAAAACAATGAAATTTGCTAAACGGCAATTTGACCCTATTGGCTCGGATCTTCGGACCTCCGTCCTTCCCCCGCCGTCGAGACTAAAATATTAACACATAAATCTAGTCGAAGTTTTGCATATTCGGGCCTGAGCCACCAGACTTCTGTGTCTAAAAGTCCATGAAATGTCACTGTATCAAATAGCGAAGTTACCCCATCTGCCCGGTCCTCGGGTCTCGCCTGGCAAATAGCCATCGGATCTTGAGTTTTTCCAATCTCCCTCTAGCTCCCTGGGTCCTAGGCTACGAAATTCCTCCCTTAGGATTCCTCGTGGTCTTTGTCATTTCAAACATCGAATACTCGGCATCCTTCCGCCTCCCAGACCCTGGACCCCTTGTCCTCGCTAGGAATTCACCATTCAATCTTAAACAGCATTATCTGTGTTGGGCTCCGCTATCCAGGACTCCATCCCCTCCCTACCACCAAGTGGATAATTGTGTTCATCTCTCCAGCCCCCGAGCTCTGGGTGTCTCGTCGCCAGTTGGTAAGACATTGCAGATTCGCTAAGACATTACATCGATGAAATATTTCTCACCGATGTGTTTTCTTTTTTTGACCATCGGTTGACAAGACCAAAGGATCTCTCTAAGACATCTCTCCGCCGCAAAGACCTCTTGCCAACACGCTTGTTTGTTCCACAGTGGTTGGCAAGACCTGAGGAAGTCGACAAGACCTCATGACGAAAGAAGAGCATTCTATCGATTTTCCTCCCCCTATCAACGTTTGGTATGACATGAAATGCTTGCCATGACTTCACTTCGATGATTGATGTCTCGCCGATCGGGTATCTCCGGGAGAATTCCATCCGCCTAATTGAAAATTGAAAATGACATGACGGATTTTTCCCCTCTCGGGTCCAGTCCGTTGGGCTGACTTCTCTAGACTTTTTCCTGATGATTGCCATCCCAAATGGCGAAGGCATGATGACATCCCACTCACTTGGGCCTAAACACTTTAAACTGTGAAAGTAAAAACCAAGCCACCGCCTTTGGACCCTCTGAGTCCCAGACCCTAGAACTTCATTACTGTTCGAACATTCCAAATAGCCAACCCTGGATGACTTTCTGGTCTTGTACCTCCGGATGCTCCTAAATCAATCCAAATCACCTCAAATTTGAAATCTGATCTTGACCCATGTGCTTGAATTTGGCCCTCTTTGTTACGATCCCTTTGAATCATCAAACTTCAGTCAGGAAAGATCTCCCAGGTCAGTCGGCCCCATTTTCCCTTTCAAAATAGCATTCTTGCCAGGGAAGTCCGGACCTCCAGGTCCAAACTATCCCAAAGCCCTCAATCAAAAGACCAATAACATCGAGAGATAAAAGTATCATGTTATGCATGATAGATTATTTAAAATTGATTTCATCTTTGGGATTTCAACTAACATAAAGATTCTTGTGATCAACTGCACTGACTACGCCTTTGCTTGCAGAATATATGGAATCAAGTGCGGGACCTTCAGGGGTAGCCGTCGAAAAGCACAAAGGAAAGAATTCAGGAAAAACTCCTTGAGGAAGAGAAGACAAGGACCAAATTAAATACCAGTTCCAGGGTGAACCCCTACACTCAAAGGTTGCCATGGATTGCAAAGAAATCACCGACACCAATATCAGCTATGTCGATATTGACTAGTTCAAGCAAAGGGTCATGGTCAACCCAACAACAAAAAATGCAAGGCTTATTAGAGAAAGTGGAATAGCAAAGGCAACAGGCTTTCCTCCATCTCTTGTAGCCCCAGAGCTTGTCCTGGCCTGTCGGCAGGCATATCAATCAAATACAAGAATAATTGTCGACAAGGAGGGCAACATTCTCACCGATATGTTGGTTGAAGGAATCATAGAGACCTTTCATATTTCCACCTTCACCGACATGGAAACACCTACCATTGAGGAGTGCCAGGCGGCGTGGGATGATAACCCTACAAGCTACAAGAAGTAAATAAATTAGCATTGGCTCAAGGAAAAGTTGGGCAACGCTGCGAAGGTTCCTAACGAACTCTTCCACAATGATTTCTATGAAGACTACCATGATTTGGTCACAATGCTAAGTAGGGTTATGGGCCTCTGTACTACGGCCTTCTTTCAGGGGTGGATGGTGTACTTTGTCAAACAGATCCTTCGGGGGAATGAAGATGTTACCACAAAAACCTCATTCTATTGGGGAGGTATAATAAGCGACTACTTTCATGAGTAGTTCCTCAACATTAAGAAAAGCTCCAAATTCTATATGAATTCATACCTCGACTACTCCTTGGCAGATCAGAGGTAATACAATGGGTTGTTCGTGGCACTCGATGAAGAGCTGGGTCAAAAACTGAAACCCTATGACAGGTATCCCCAACTCTAGTACAAAAACTTCAAGAGGGAGTATTGCAGAGTGAATGACGTCTTCATCGGCCACATCATCAAAATGATTGCTGAGGATTTTTAAAGGAGGGTTTCCCACAGTGCTCGGGAATTCTTAAAGCAATATGCCTTCCTCTTCATTCAATACCTGAAGTTCACATACATCCGTGCCCAGGGCTTCACTGAAAGGCCAAACAAGCTACCTCGATATCCCAATGACCGGATCATTCTACTAGAGCTTTCTCGACCGCTCCAGCACATACAGGAAATCTTCAGTGGCAAACACATAGCAGGGATATCTTATCCCATGACTCTTGGCCAAGGCATGTATAAACTACAAACTTCCCAATGTGCTGGTAACTCTGAGAAAGAATTGAGGGATTACCATTTTCATCTACACGCTGCTCGCCCACGGATGGACCCATATGGGCATGTAAGGAAGGCACTAGGACTGGGGTTCACTCATCTACACCACATTGAAGACTTTTGGGGGGATTGTCAACATGATCAAGAGGTATGTGCAAGGCACTATATGTAGATGACTGTGCATTTTGTAAGAAAGGTGCAGCCCTTTCCCATACCGGACCAAGTCGAAGAAGATGAGAGCACCATAATGGACCCCAGGTACCCCACAGTTGCCAACTTGTCATTACCAAAAAATAGAATGGGATAAGCAGGAGGTCGACGACCTCAATATCATAACCAAGCCAATATTGGCTTGCACCAAGGAATGGGTTGATAGACAAGTGGTCTGACTGAAACAGTAGGAGGTAATTTTGACTTATGAAGGGCTCAAAAGTGAGCCAAGTGCCATGGAGGATATTGCTGCCACCACTTCAATGAGCGAGACATCCAAGTCCCCTCCAGTCACCAAATCCAAGAAGAAGAAAGAGATAGAAATAGAACAGTCTCTTGACCCGAGGTCTATACAAGAAAAGAAACAAGGGGCTCACCCTCCAAAAGACTTAAGCAAACAGGGGGTATGGCAGAGGATCCCTTAATCCAAGAGGAAGAAGTAAAGGGTACAAATCAATTAGAATCCCTCTTGGCTCTCCCTCCCCCAACTATCGCACCACCCACTTCTATGGCCATGATCACCACATCCCCGCCAGCAGTGGACATCTCTGTCTATCTCGCCCCTTCACCTATGGCTGAGTCTGTGATTGTAATTGACTCTTCCTCCACCATGACTACTCCTTCTTCCTCCGCTGCTATGTCACCCGCCACGTCGATCCCTTTAGCTACGGTGACAACACCTATACCAACATCCACTTTACCTGAAGCCTTCTCTAGGCATATGCAAAACATCCCCTCCAAGCTCTCCTAGATCCTCATGGATCCCATGCTTCAAGTAGCCTTAGCTCAGGTCCTCGCTACTACCAAACTTTCACAAACCTTGACAGGTCCACCGGCTATGGAAGCCACCATGCTAATCTCTAAGGAGTGGGAAAAATGAGAGCAAGAAGCCTTGAAGCCATTTAAAGAAGAGTTCGATGAATATCACAAGCACCCAGAGTATGAGCACCGAACAATTGACAGGGTGGCCTATGAGGAGGAGGGAACTGGTTCCTCAGAGAGTGGGGATGAGGAGGAGGATGGTGGTGGTAGGGTCATCATGCAATCCTTCGACAATGATCTTGAGAAAGAGCTGGCCCGACAGCTGAAGGGCACTAAAACAAAGGCAGAAAGGTTGCTCCTTGAAGAAGAAGGACAACAATAGGAAGATAGTTCAGGGAGAGATGAACCAGAGGGTGAGGCTCATGCTATCAAGAGCATCAAAATTAGGCAACCCAAGGAACACAAACCTGAAGATGAGCAAACCAAGGAGATAGAGAAGCAAGAAAGTCCCCAACAGCTATTATCTACCAAGCTTCCTATCAAGCTCCTCGTGTTCATCCAGGACTCAATGACGAAGAAGGAGATGCTACTAAAAGGGAAAAGGAGCCCCCCAAGGGTGGGGAAATTGAGGTCTCAACCAAGGAAGGTAAAGGTGATCATGAATCACCTAAAGAAAGGGCCACTATGCCCGAGTGGCTTGAAAGACAGCTTGAGAAGAAAACTCTCACGCTAAAGGACCCAAGAGCAAAGTTGGAGGTCATCCTGGCCCAAGCACAGGTTACAACTAGAAAAGAGAAAAGGCCTAAGGTCAAATCCAGGGTAACAATGGATGCCTCTAGGTCTCGAGCTATGCAAATAGCCACACTCGTGGTAGGTCAGGAAGGGATAACTTACAACATCTCCACCATGGATCTAGGGACCACCACCAAAGAACAGAAGGTAGGCCATCTTGAGGAGTCGATGGCCACGGTGGTGCATATGATAAAACAAGACAAGATTTCAAAAGATGAGCTCAAAGCACAAGTGGCTGCTTTAACAGATTATATCCAGCAATGGTCTTCAGTGGATGACCTGCATACTACGTCCATAATTGCACTCCAACTATTGTCCAAAGAACAAATTGATAAAATGGAGAGAAGAAAGAACTTGGAAAAGACTACGGAGAGCTGGTTCCAACAAGTCTTGTATGTCGGGAACATGGGAATTAGCTAGGCTGTACAGATAGCCAACAAGTTCTTAGACCTGCAGCAATCTTTGGAAGGAACAAGGAAGCTCTGCACCGATTTCCCTATGACATACGATTCTACCTTTCTGAAGATCGAAGCCATCCTCCAGCTGCCAAAAGCCACATGGGGAAAGGAGCTTGCGTTTAACAAGGATGATCACTGGTTGATGGATGTATGGTGGCGGTACTTTGATAATATTAAGGAAAGGTTGGAGAAAATAATGAGAAAAGTGGATCCTGACATAGAATGGATCAAGGAGATTAGGGCGGAGTGTGCTCGTTATCTCAAGCTGATGACAGAGTATGATATGTCTGCAGTACAAATGGATCCAGAAAAAGTGAAACCTTACTTCCAAAAGAGGATTGAGGATGGGATGTCTAGTGAAATAATAGTGGAATTCATGAGTTTTGCTGCCTGTGCCTTCAACCAATCAAAACTGTTTAGGAATCAAGGTACAAAGTATGATGAGGACTGAAAGAAACTAGAAGATAATGCAAAAGAATGGAGCTACCAAACACTGTGATAAAAAATTATTGAGGTGGACAAACTCCAGGCAATCATCTTGAAGTTCATGGAATATACATCATCGAAGAAGCAGGAGGATAGCCCTGTTGATGATAAAGAGCTCCCCAAAGAGTAGCTACAGTAAACATCAATCAACAAAAAAACAAAATGCTACAATGTCGTCACTAGAGGACAAAATAGGGAAAGAGACAAAATGTAATTTTAAATTGTAATATATTGAGGGTTGATGAAACCCTATTTTGTAATGAATCTTGGCCACACAATGAGAATTAATCTTGGCCATTTATTGGATCTTTTGGGCACTATAAATAGGGCTCTCCTCTCATTTGCAAAGAGAGTTGAGTTGTTGTAAAGACATGTTGCAAAAATTTATAATGAAAATACATTGACTTGGTGCATTTTTAGAGTTTCTTACATGTTACTTGATTCAACCTCCATTGTTAGATGCTTGACTTAGAATCATATTGTTGTTCTAGTTAGTTTTATTCTTTCTTTGATAGATTTTAGAAATGTTGTTTTGTGGTTGTGAAATTCCTGCGCTGTAGATGCCTTCTTAGTCCACACTTTTTGTTGTTTACTGATGGTATATAGTTGTGTAAAGTTAGTTTGGGCTTAAATTCAAAGCTGCTCCAAAATTTCATCTTTGTTCATACATGCACATGGTGAATGAAAGACGAAATATTCACAGACCTTAGAAGATAGCACAAATTTCATGAGAGTATGAGATTTCTGGTTAAGTGGAATATTGTTTCCAGGAAATTATGCATCGCAGGAACTCCATTATCACTATTCATAATTAGTTGTAGGTCTAGGAACCTTCTCTCTTCCCTACCCTTTTTTCCTTTTTTTTAATAAGCACCCTAGGAAAGGTTCATTGCACATTGTAAAGCTAAATCCAATGATAAAAATGGAGTCCAATATTGTTGTTTGAACCTACAGCAAATGTACAACTTCTCCATCTTAGGAACTCCATTTCAAGATCCAACTTCCCATGCTTTGTAACTCATCCGTAAGTCTGCCTTGTGATTCTAGCAAATCACATCGAACAACTAAAATATTCCAAGCATTGTCAAGACCTGAAATTAGAGACCTTGGGATAGTGTTCTACAATTTGATTGTGGAATATTGTCTTTCAAAAGAGGTAGTCCACATACGCACTTCCTATGTTGAGAAGTGCATAAAACCACATCAACAAAACTAGTGCTAGAAGGAGGGCGACACGTTGGGAATACAAAGCTAAGGGTTAAAAGTGAAGCTGGATCAAATCGGATCATTCTCCTCGGAAAGATTTCAAAGAGTTCTATGGTCAGCACCAAATAAGGGAGAACTCCAAGAGTTGCAGCCTCCTACAAGGGAAAAATGAGTTAAAGGAAGTAGCACTGCTTCTTCCTCTTCCTCCATTTCACCCAATTTCATTCTACATTCACCCTCATTAAGTTGGCATTCGTCTTCCACCCAACCACTTGAAACTGCATTTTCACCTCCCATCTCCAACAGCCAGGAGATTGCTTCTCCCCCGGCCCTTCCAACCCAAGGTACAATCTAAATAGCTGCAGCTCAGGTGCAGTCCCAAACTGTTGTTCTAGTGCAGGCGTAGATCGAACTTGCTATTTTTCAACAACAAATACTACCTCCGCCTCCCGCCATGGCTTGGTTGGCACATAACCCTTCGCTGATACATTTTGCCACTTATCATGATATGCCCAAGAATTCAGAAGGCTTTTGTTCAAATTTCTATCCTCATGACCCATAAAGAACAGTTGAAGAACATATCAAAATATTCAAGACAATAATTACCGAAATGCAAGTCGACCATGAGGATGTTTCATGCTTCATTTTTCTGCATTTGTTGGGAGAAGAAGCCTTATATTGGTACATCAACCTACCGAGGGGATCCATTACCTCATGGAACCTAATGAAGAATTCCTTCCTACATAAATACAAGATTCCCATCAGTCCTTCAGAACTTTACCAGCAGTTTATGTCTGTCCGGAGAGAAATAAATGAGCCTATTGGCTACTTCAATAATCATTTTCATTAGGCCTTCACAAGGCTCCAGGACCCATACCTCCATAATGATGTCACGACTCTCCCAGTCTACTATGCGGCGTTGGACAACCTCACATCAACATTGGTGAAAAGGATGCACCCACCACTCACCATGCTAGTGACTGCCTATACGAAGGTTGTTATTACTAGTCCAGATTTGGGGCAATACATCTTCGACCCACTGCCCTCATTGGGACCAGTGGCACACCTAATGTAGATTCAAGGGCTGAATCAGGCATTCACTCATCATACCCCTCTTATGAACTAGATACCCCAGTTTCCCATCATCCCACACCTGGAGCATCCACTGAATTATGTGTCTCTCACGCCTTCATAGTTGCAGCCTCAGCCATAGCACAACTACTCTCAGGCTCCTCCATAATAGCAAGTGTTTTTGCAGTAGCCCCAGACACCATTATACCTACCAGAGTCAGAATTTCCTCTAGCACATCAAAACCATCCAGCAACTCTCCCATTTTTCTCCAAAATCCAGTGTCACAGCCGGGCAACACGACTGAGAAATACAAGTTAGAGGAATTGATAAAGATGATAAAGAAAATGTCCACATAAATGAAGCACCAAAAAAATAGAATAATTAGTTACAAGCCTCCCAGCGTAACTTCCAAGCCAATCTTAATCAGGATAACCGAGACAATAGAGACAATAGGGACAGTAGGGACAACCAAGAAGCAAGCACTTCCTCTGGGCAGAATTATGATAGGGGACCAAACACTAATCAAAGTTCAGAAAGGAGACCTTCTAAGAGGAAGAATCGTGCATGGAATACAAGGCCTAATAATGGAGGTTTCCCTACGCCTTTTGACCAACCGGAAAGTAATGAAAAGATAACCAGTGGAGTGTACCTTGCTGAGGCAGCTTTATCTGGATGGTGCCAGATTCACAAAACCAGCAGACATTTTGAGTTGGATTGTCTCGAATTTCAAACAGTTGCTGAAATATTCCAAGTAGAGGTGCAAAATGTAGTTGATAATTCCGGCCGTAGGGACATAGTTTCATCTGAGCCATATGACTCCTCTTGCCTCTTGGTCAACCAAGCATCATTTCCGCGGGGCGATTATAACGAACCTGAAGTCGAGCCCGCTCCCATTAAGGGTGAAGAAGTGCAAGAGGTAAGTAACAAACAAACTTTGGTTTAGCTTTTTGATTCAGTAGATAATGGTCCAATAGACGAAGAAGAATCATTTGTAGATAAGGTCCACATGTTCCATCAAACATCAACTCCCTACTTCCTCAGGAATAGGCAGGCAGGTGGACCCTTTACAACCTCTACTCCATCGAACAATTTCGCCACCCCCCTGATCCTAATGCCAACAACAAACTTGGACTCCCCCATATACCCACCCAATACCTCAACAAGAATGGGTCTCAATACTAGTCACAAAATTAGCCTTAAGGCCAACCCCAAAATCAGCCTAGTCAAACAAAAGTCCAACCTCCTAGCTCTGCAATAGGTCAAGCCTTTAGTTTGGAAATTGAGCAAATGGGTGAATACGTGGCAAAAGATTTCAAAAGGGTGAAAATCAGTTTATCTACCTTTGAATTACTCAAAGTCCTTGCCATAAGGAACACCTTTTTTAGGCTCCTTAATGGGACCCCTTCCTCCAGAACAATGTAGGAAACATCAACTAAGAGAGTTACCTTTGAAGAACCAAGGCAAGAACTGGTAATAGAGGAGAATATCGGGAAAAGGAAGGATGTCCCTGTAAATCAATCTGCAAGTAAGTAAATGGAAAAGGAACCAGAGCAGAGTAATATGTAGATTTCCAAGGACCAGTCGTTTAGGCAGACTAGGGATAAAGGCAGCGATAAGAACAATGGTCAGGTAGCTCACATGGATACGCCCACGGGCATCTTTCAAGGAAGGCTGGAAACTCCCCCTTTCCTTACCACCATCTGAATATTTGGGAAGAACTTGCATAACTTCCTACTTGATTCAAGAGCATTTGCCAATGTCATGCCATTGGCCGTATGCAAGGCTCTTGGCATCACTCCCACGCCTTCAAAAAGGAAAGTGACCCAACTAGATAAAATAGAGATCAACATTGTGGGAGAAATAAATCAAATCATGATGCAGATTGCTATAGACCCAAGGATATAACAAGTTATCGATATCCAAGTGGAGGACATTCCTGACGCATATGGGATCATCTTGGGGAGGGAATTCACCAAGGTACTAAACAGATATACTACCACGAACCTTTCTCACATGTGGCTGCCATGGAAGAGGCTGCCAAACTAAATCCGTATTGACCATGAATCTCGTATGAAATATATGATCACGGAATACAACAATCTCAACGAAGTGTTGTTTGTTGAGACAGAACTAGGCAATTATTGTCCCTTTTCCTGCCAAAATGAGGTTGAGCCTCATGAAGAATGTGCTACCAAAGTACTCTTAGTGTTGTGCAGTCCTCTGATCAATTCTACTCAAATACCTCCAAGCATAGAAGTGTTGGTAGAATCAGATGACGAACCCGATAAAGACGATAACTGGGAACTACTCAGTGGTTTCTAAGAATTCATGGAAAAGTGTGCTAGAGACCAACTCATCTCAAGCACCTGAATGGATTTGTAGGATCTCTTATTGCTGAATTGGTGTAGGATTCACAATGCCGCCCACTCTAAGTTTGACTATTGCTTATGTTAAAGAGTGGTAGAACATCTTAAAAAATTAGCTACTCAGATAGAAATGCCAAAAGAAGTGCCAGTAGAACCACCAGTAGCTCAACACCCTAAGCTAGAGAATCCCCCTAAGATGGCAAAAGCAACCACCAAGCAAAAACAAAGTAAGGAATTAGTTGGACCCAGAGTCAAAGAACTTTCTAAATTTTGGATGCTCCGATTTGATGGATCTAAGTCAAAGCAAGGAGCTGGTGATGGGTTCGAACTCATCATTCCAATGGGTAAGACCTTCCTTATCGCCCATAAATTGTAGTTTTATTACACCAATAATCTAGCAGAATATGAGGCTTTGGTCCATGGCCTTCTCATGGCCTTGAAGAGAAATGTCAAAATGCTACATGTTTTTTGGAGATTCTGAACTCGTAGTTAAATAAGTTAGGAAGTTATAATCCTGCCATGATAGGAGACTTGCAAATTATAGGCATAAGGTTTGGGATCTCTTAGAAGGCTTGGATGCATTCAATATACACCTAATTTCTCATGTCCAGAACTATACAGATAATGCCTTCGCTCAAGCGGCCAGCACTTTGCAACCCCTCTCTTTGTCTAGACTTAAGAAATTTACCATTGAGTTGACATCTACGCCATCTTTCCTAGATAACATCTCTCATTTTTAGGTCTTCAATGATGACAAGCATATTCTCGAATTCATGACCAGTTTTTATGTCTTCATAGCCCAAATAATCAATTAAGTCAATCCACATGAGGCTGAGTGGGATATAGAGGGGGTTATTAACCTAAAAACTAATACCATTCCTAGGAGCATGGTTCAACTGAAACACATATTTGATTTGGATCAGATCAAAGAACAAAACTAGCAAACAAAGAAGGAAGCCATAAGCAATCATTGTGATACCCACAACCTTGGGACAGCTGAGGAGATCAAGAATGTTTTTATTGGCAAGGTGTGCATGCCAAAGGAAAAGAAGGGAATTACTGATGTGTTGTGGAAGTACCATGATGTGGTGGCATGGAGATATGAGGATTTAAAAACATGACACATCCATCATTACACACACCATCCCTCTCAAGACAGAGGTGAGACCATTCCACCAGTGGCAGCGTCCTATCAATGCCTTATTAGAACCCATCATTTATAAAGAAGTGTAGAAGTTGCTTTCGGCAAGGATTATTTTTCCAGTTAGGCATTCCACATGGGTGGCCAACTTGGTTCCGGTTAGAAAAAAGAATGGGGAGATTCAATTGTGTGTAAATTTCTGCAATTTGAACCGAGCTTCAGAGAAGGACAACTATCCAGTGCCTTCATTGGATGAGGTGTTGCAGATCATCAACAGCTCCCAGATAATGTCTTTCCTCAATGGATACTATGGGTATAACTGGGTGATAGTACAGTATGAAGACAGTCATAAAACAACATTCACCACTAAGTGGGGGACATTTTCTTATACGAGAATATCTTTTGGGCAAATCAACGCTGACGCCACCTTCCAACGCGCCATGGATATCGCCTTCAAAGATCTAATTGGAAAGTGCATAATCATCTACATGGATGATTTAACCATGTTTTCTAAAAGGTAGGGTGATCATGTTTTTGATTTATGCAAAGTGTTTTAGAGGTGCAGGAAGTTTAGGGTTTCCCTTAGCCCCAAGAAGTGCATTTTTGGTGTGACTGAAGGTAGATTGCTCAGACACATCATTTCAGAATAGGGAATCTCCATAGACCCTGAACGTATCTAGTCATTGCTGAAAATCCCACCGCTAGGCAGCAAGAAAGAATTAAAGTCCTTTGGGAAGATCAACTTCATTAGGAAATTCATCATGGGTTTTGCGGAGATTGTTAAACCTCTCAATGCTATGTTGAAATAGGATGCCAAAATTGAGTGGACTCCCGACACCAAACAAGCTTTCAAAGAAATCAAATGGGCCATTGTTGAGGCACCTGTCTAAGTCAGCCTGGATTATCTGAAGCCTTTCTACATCTACTCATTCGCTTCATAACATTCTTGTGCTAGCACGTTGACTCAGAAAGATGATGAAGGAAATGAGCATCCGATCACCTTCATGAGTGCTCCCCTGAAGGATGCTAAATTGTGATATCACAACATAGAAAAGTAGGCATATGCTCTCATCTGAGGGGTGAAAAAATTTCGGCACTACATCCTACAAAATAAGGTGTTTGACATCTTCCCCAACCTAGCAGTAAAAATGTTGCTCATGCAAAATGAATTGGGTGAACGAAGACCCAAATGGATCACCTTGCTCCAAGAATATGACATGGAGATCCAACCAATGAAGCTAGTGAGAGGACAAGCACTCACCCGCACGATTGTTGAGGCAGTGGCAGAGGCTGGACCCAAACTCACTATGCAGTAGTACCAGCTTGAGGATGTTTCCCCGAGAGAATGGTACAAGAGTCGTTTATTATTTGCTGAATCACAAGTGTTTGTTGCACTTGCAGGGAGTCCAAAAGTGTGACTTTAGATTGAAAAGAAATGGTTACATGCTACAAGGGTCCATTCTCTACAAGAAGAATCATGAAGGTATTTACTTAAGTTGTCTTGGTAAGGAGGAAGCAAATCGAGTCTTAAAAGAGTTCCATGACAAATTTGGCACGGGCCATGGTTCTGGTTCTTCCACAGTACATCAGATATTGAGAGCAGGGTATTATTGGCCAACTGTCTTCAAAGACGCTCATTTTCATGTCTGCTCATGTCACACATGTCAGACAACTGCCACCAAAGAAAAGAATGATGTTGTCCCACTGTAGCCTGTACTGGAGGTAAGGCCATTTGGACAATGGGGCCTCAATTTCATCAGTCTAGTAAGCCCTCCATCATCTGTGGGACACAGGTACATTCTTACCACTACTAATTATTGTACTAGATAGATGGAAGTATTTGTATGTAAGCAATGCACAACTGAGGTAGTTACTAACTTTTTAGAAAGTTTCATTTTAAATTGCTTTGGTTGTCCTTATGCTTTGGTGTGTGACAATGGACCTACTTTCACTTCATTGAAATTTGTGAGTTGGGAATTTGACTATGGGATTGCCCTTAAGTTTTCATCCAATTAATACCCTCAAGGCAATGGCCTTGCTGAATCTACAAATAAGAACCTGATTACTGTGATCAAGAAACTACTAGATAGGAATCCCAACGACTGGCATACCCAGCTCCATTTCACCACTTGGGAAGATCACACTCGCCATAAAACAGCCCTTGACGACTCCCCATTCCACCTCGTTTATGGCCTAGAACCCATATTTCCTATCCATCTGAAGATTCCCACTCTTCAGTTTATCAATTACTTTTATGAGGGAGGAGATCATAGAAAAGCTCGGTTAGCTGAACTCTTGCATTTAGAAGAAGTCTAAGACTGTGCAATAGAAAATTTCATCAAACATCAAGGCATGTTTAAGAGATGGTTCAACAGCTGAGCCAAAATAAAGGCCTTTAGAATTGTAGATTTGGTCCTATATTGAGACAAGGACCATGAAAAGAAAGGGGGGCACAACAAATTCAACAAGCTTTGGCTTGGCCCCTTTCAAATAACTGAAATTTTGGGAGACAATGCCTTCTGCCTAAAGACCTTAACTGGTGAGAACGTCCCATTGTTGGTCAATGGGCAACAATTGAAGCATTACTTCCAGGCTTGAGCTCTTTCAAGCTCTTCTTTGTAAATATTTGTATATAGGTTAGAGTAGATTGCCCTTTTGATTTTCTTGTGTCTTTCTGTTTTGCATCGCTCTTTTTGCTTTTTTCCCAGCTATTTTGTTTAAGAAAGATGTTCCCCGCCCCTTAGCGGTGGTCGTGCTCGCTTGATGAATGGTTCATTTTGTTGTCTGTCCTTGGTGTTCTTTGGCTAAACATTCACTCTTGACCAACAGTCTCTGAAGGTTTCCCATGAATCATTTCCTTGTTTGAACTCTGCCCAGAACTTGACCCTTGATTGGAACTCTTTACACACATCTTGGATCTCATACAAAACATATAATAATCATTTCTAAAGGACTGTACCGTGATTGTTATGACATCCTAGTGAGTGAAAAATATTAAGTCTACTCTAGTGACCATTGCAGTCCCAAACCCATGGAAGGCTTCAGTGCTTACCTGGTCGAATGAAAGATAAATGAGAAAATGTACATCAAAAAAAAATATCAAAACAAAAGAGAAAAGGAATTTTAAAAATTAAGTGACCATATGGGTGTGCGGGTAACTCTACCAAGGCTATGGATGCCCAATCGGTAGTAGAGCAATATCTGTGGGATTGCAGCGACAACTCCATCAGGGCTATGGACGCCTGACTGGTAGCAAAGCAATGTCCAGGTTACTTTTGGTGCTAGATGAGTTAAGTAGCTTGCTCGATTGGATTAGCAGCCCCTGGTCATCATCCCGGGGAAAGGAATGAATTCACAACACACACTTCTGAGATGTCTTGTAAACTGACCCAATTAAGCAACTCATTCTCCCAGTTCACCTTTGGAACCATTCTTGGTCTGCAAAACCAGAGATTCTTGATCCTAAATGAATTTTATCTTTAGAATGCTCAGGAGCGTTTCTAGCAGAGTCACCATTTGTTGTGCCTTCAGCACACATGCCCCATTCAGAATGGGGACCATCTTTCTCTTTCATCTTATTGGGTCATTTTTGTCACCGCCTTATTTTGTGTGCCCTATTTTGATGTCTTGAGTGGTCAGCATACATTCGAAGCCTCATCATAAGTTGACCGGGCTCCTCCCTTTTAATTTTGTTAAGCTTTGGTGCCTCGCGGGGTCTCTCTGGTAGTTTGCTCTACCAGCGGCCTTCGGGTTTCCCCAGTCGAGTTTCCCTATTGAGTCTGTTGCTCCCAATGGCGGATGGCTTCCACCTTCCCAGGCCCTGGTCCCCCGCATCCTGATCTCTATCCGTCAAAGTTTGTCAAGTTTTGGCTGCCTATAGGTTCCCCGGTCCCAAACCTTCGAACTTTCACGTTTGGAGTTCCGCATTCCCTGACAGCAAACTCATGGCGGACTTCCACCCTCCGGGTCCCAACCTCCCCTTTTCCGCTGGTGATTTCAAACTTGAAACTTTTCAAATGGTTGTTTCCCTACATCCTCCCGGCTGTCGGACCCTGAATCTCCCACCGCTGTCTGCGAATTCAAATTCACCAACTTCCTTGCTCGCCATACCTACATTTAATGTGGCCATTAATGGAGGTTGGGGTATAAATAACTTCCCCAAACCTGTCATTCTCACTTGTCAGTGTTGCAGAGAAGGATCAGAGAACTTGCCAGAGGTTCCCATCGTCTTCATCAACCATTGCCCTTGCACCCATTGCCTTCACTTGTCGACCGCTAGTGGATCCCACACCTCTCCACATCGAGTTTTTGAGGTAGGTTTACCATTTTCCCTCCTGAGTAACATTTTCATAATTTTAAAAGATTTAAAATGAACAATAACAATTAAAACAACATGTGAATGATGAAACATGACATAACGAACAAAACCCATGTCTTAAAAACTTGAGAAAACCCTCGAAGGTACCCGCATGTTCAATCTGGAGCTTCTCTTCAGTGCGGCTGTTCTTCGCGTAGGGGAATTCATGCCCTCCGGGCTCGGGTTCCCTCTTGGTAGTCAAAAACTAAAAATAATGAAATTTGCTAAACGACAATTTAACCCTTTGGGCCCAGATCTTCGGACCTCTGTCCTTCCCCCGCCGTCAAGACTAAAATCTTAAATCATAAATTTGGTTGGCATTTTGCATCTTCAGGCCTGGGAAGTCCACGAAATGTCGCTGTATCAAATGGCGAAGTTTCTCCATCTGCCCGGTCCTCGGGTCCTACCTGGAAAATAGTCGTTGGATCTTGAGTTTTTCCAATCATCCTTTGGCTCCTCTGGTCCCGGTCTGCTGACTTCCTCCCCCAAGATTCCTCATGGTATTTGCCATTTTGAATAGTGAATACTCAGCATCCTTCCACCTCCCAGACCCCAAACCCCCTATCGCCGTTGGGAATTCACCATTCAATCTTAAACAGCTTCGTCTGTGTCGGGCTCCGCTATTCAGGACTCCATCCCCTCCCCGTCGCCAAGTGGAGAATTTTGTTTGTCTCTCTGGCCCCCGGGCTCCGGGCGTCTCATCGTCGGTCGGTAAGACATTGCGGACTCACTGAGACATTACATCGATGGAAGATTTCTCACTAATGTGTTTTATTTTTCTGACCATCGGTCAGCAAGACCAAAGGATCTCGCCAAGACATCTCTCCGCCGCAAAGACCTCTTGTCGATGCACTTGTTTGTTCCGCAGTGGTCGGCAAGACCTGAGGAAGTCAGCAAGACCTCATGCCAAAAGAAGAGCATTCTACCGATTTGCCTCCCCCCTATCCCTGGTCGGTGAGACATGAAACGCTCGCCATGACTTCACTCTGATGATTGATGTGTCGTCGATCGGGTATCTCCAGGAGAATTCCATCTGCTTGATTGAAAACTGAAAATGACATGACAACTTTTTCCCTTTTCGGGTCCGGTCCGCTAAGCTGACTTCTCAGGACTTCCACCCAATGATCGCCGTCCCAGATGGCGAAGGCATGACGGCATCCCACTCACTTGGGCCTAAACACTTTAAACTGTGAAACTAAAAACCAAGCCACCGCCCTTGGACCCTCTAAGTCCCAGACCTCGAAACTCCGTTCCTGTTCAGACATTCCAAATGGCCAACCCTAGACGTCTTTTTGGTCTTGTACCTCCGGATGCTCCTAAATCAATCCAAATCACCTCAAATTTGAAATCTGATCTCGACCCACGTGCTTGAATTCGGCCCTCTTTGTTATGATCCCTTTGAATCATCAAACTTTAGTCAAAAAAGATCTCCCGGGTCGGTCGGCCCCATTTGCCCTTTCAAAATAGCATTCTCGCCAGGGAAATCCGGACCTCTAGGCCCAATCGGGTGCAGGACCTTCAGGGGCAGCCATCGAAAAGCACAAAGGAAAGAAGTCAATAAAAACTCCTCAAGGAAGAGAAGAGAAGGACCAAATGAGATACCAGTTCCACGTTGAACCCTTGCACTCAAAAGTTTCCATGGATTGGAAAGAAATCACCGACACCAATATCAGCCATGCCAATATTGGCAAGTTTAAGCAAAGGGTCATGGTCAACCCAACGACAAAAGATGCAAGGCTTATTAGAGAAAGCGGAATAGCAAAGGTCAAGCTTTCCTCCATCTCTTGTAGCCCCGAAGCTTGTCATGGCTTTTCAGCAAGCATATCAATCAGATACAAGAACAATTGTCGACAAGGATGGAAACATTTTCGCTGATATGTCAGCTGAAGGAATCACAGAGACCTTTCATATTTCCACCTTTGCCGAAATGGAAACACCTACCATTGAGGAGTGCTAGGTAGCGTGGGATGATAACCCTACATGCTACAATCAGTTAATAAATCAGTATTGGCTAAAGGAAAAGTAGGGCAATGCTGCAAAGGTTCCTAATGAACTCTTCCACAGTGATTTCTATGAAGACTACCATGATTTGGTCACAATGCTAAGCAGGGTTATGGGCCTCCTTAATGCGGCCTTCTTTTAGGGGTGGATGGTGTACTTCGTCGAACAAATCCTTCGGGGGAATGAAAATTTTACCACAAAAACCTCATTCTATTGGGGATGTATAATAAGTGACTACTTTCATGAGCAGTTCCTCAATGTGAAGAAAAGCTTCAAATTCTATATGACTTCATATCTCATCTACTCCTTGGCGGATCGGAGGCAATACAACTGGTTGTTCATGGCACCCGATGAAGAGCAGGTTCAAAAACTGAAACCCTATGACCGGTATCCCCCACTCCAGTACAGAAACTTCAAGAGGGAGTATTGCAGAGTGAATGATGCCTTCATCGGCCACATCATCAGAATGATTGTCGGAGATTTTTAAAGGAGGGTTTCCCACAGTGCTTAGGCATTCTTAAAGCAATATGCCTTCCTCTTCATTCAATACCCGAAGTTCACATACATCCATGCCCAAGGCTTCACTGAAAGGCCAAATAAGCTGCCTCGATATCCCAATGACCGGATCATTCTACTGGAGCTTTCTCGGCAGCTCTAGCATATACAGGCGATCTTCAATGGCAAACACATAGTAGGGATCTCTTATCCCATGACTCTTGGCTAGGGCATGTATAAAATACAAACTTTCCAGTGCACTGTTAACTCTGAGAAACAACTGAGGGATTACCATTTTCATCTACACACTGCTCACCCATGGATGGACCCATATGGGCACGTAAGGAAGGCACTAGGACCAAGGATCACTCATCTGCACCATATTGAAGACTTTTGGGGGGATTTTCAAGATGATAAATGGGTATGTGCAAGGAACTATATTCAGATGACTGTGCATTTTGTAAGAAAGGTGCAGCCCTTTCCCATACCGGACCAAGTCAAAGAAGATGAGAGCACCATAATGGACCCCAGGTACCCTGCAGTTGCCAACTTGCCGTTACCAACAATAGACTAGGATGAGAAGGAGGTCGATGACCTCGATATCATAACCAAGTCAATATTGGCTCGCACCAAGGAATGGGTTGATAGACAAGTGGTCTGACTGAAACAGTAGGAGGTAATTTTGACTTATGAAGGGCTCAAAAGTGAGCCAAGTGCCATGGACGATGCTGCTACCACCACTTCAACGGGTGGGATATCCAAGTCCCCTCTAGTCACCAGATCCAAGAAGAGGAAAGAGACATAAATAGAATAGTATCTTGACCCCAAGGTATATACAAGAAAAGAAACAGGGGGCTCACCCTCCAAAAGACTTAAGCAAATAGGGGTACAGAAGAGCAGCCCTTAATCCAAGAGGAAGAAGTAAAGGGTATAAATCAATTAGAATCCCTCTCTGCTCTCCCTGCCCCAACTGTTGCACCACCCACTTCTCTGGCCATGATCCCCACATCCCCGCCAGCAGTGGACATCTATGTCCATCTCACCCCTTCACCTCCGGCTGAGTATGTGATTGTAATTGACTCTTCCTCTGTCGTGACTACTCCTACTTCCTTCCCTGCTATGTCACCCACCACGTCGCTTCCTTTAGCTGCAGTGATAGCACCTATACCCGCATCTGCTTTGCCTGAGGCCTTCTCCAAGCATATGCAAAAGATCCCCTCTGAGCTCTCCTAGATCCTCATGGATCCCACGCTTCAAGTAGCCTTAGCTCAGGTCCTTGCTATTGCCAAACCTTCACAACCCTCGACAGGGCCACCGGCTATGGAAGCGACCATGCTAATCTCTAAGGAGTGGGAGAAATGAGAGCAAGAAGCCTTGAAGCCATTTGAAGAAGAGGTCGATGAATATCATGAGCACCCAGAGTATGAGCACTGAACGATTGACAGGGTGGCCTATGAGGAGGAGGGAACTATTTCCTCAGAGAGCGGGGATGAGGAGGAGGATGGCGGTGGTAGGGTCATCGTGCAAGCCTTCAATGATGATCTTGAGCAAGAGTTGGCCCGGCAGCTGAAGGGCACTGAAACAAAGGCAGAAAGGTCACTCCTTAAAGAAGAAGGATAGAAATAGGAAGATAGTCCAGGGAGAGATGAACCAGAGGGTGAGGCTCCAGCTATCAAGAACATCAAAATTGAGAAACCCAAGGAATACAAACCTGAAGATGAGCAAACCAAGGAGATAGAGAAGGAAGAAAGTCCCCAATAGCTATTATCTACCAAGCTTCCTATCAAGCGCATCATGTTTGTCCAGGACTCCAATGACGAAGAAGGAGATGCTGCTAAAAGGGAAAAGGAGCCCCCCAAGGGTGGGGAAATTGAGGTCTCAACCAAGGAAGGTAAAGGTGATCATGAATCACCTAAAGAAAGGGCCACTATGGCTGAATGGCTTGAAAGATAGCTTGAGAAGAAAACTCTCGCACCAAGGGACCCAAGAGCAAAGTTGGAGGCCATCCTAGCCCGAGCACATGTTACAACTAGAAAATAGAAAAGGCCCAGATCCAGGGTAATGATGGATGCCTCTAGGTCTCGAGTTGTGCAAATAGCCACACCCGTGGTAGGTCAGGAAGGGATAACTTACAACATCTCCACCATGGATCTAGGGACCGCCACCAGAGAATAGAAGGTAGGGCATCTTGAGGAGTTGGTGGCCACGGTGGTGCATCTGATAAAACAAGACAAGATTTCAAAGGACAAGCTCAAAGCATAGGTGGCTGCTTTAACAAATTATATCCAACAATGGTCTTCGATGGATGACTTGCCTACCACGTCCACAACTGCACCCCAACTACTATCCAAAGAAAAAATTGATAAGATGGAGAGAAGAAAGAGCTTGGAAAAGACTACAGAGGGCTGGTTCTGGCAAGTCTTGTACATCAAGAACATGGGAATTAGCTGGGTTGTTCAGACAGCCAACAAGTTCTTAGACCTGCAGCAATCTTTGGAAGGAACGGGAAGCTCTGCACCAATTTCCCTATGAAATACGATTCTACCTTTCTGAAGATCGAAGCCATCCTCTAGCTGCCAAAAGCCACATGGGGAAAGGAGCTCGCATTTAACAAGGATGATCACTGGCTGATGGATGTATGGCGACGGGACTTTGACAATAGGAAGGAAAGGTTGGATAAAATAATGAGCAAAGTGGATCTGGACATAGAATGGATCAAGGAGATTAGGTTAGAGTGCACTCGTTATCTCAAGCTGATGACAGAGTATGATATGCCCGCAGTACAAATGGATCCAGAAAAAGTGAAACCTTACTTCCAAAAGAGGATGGAGGATGGGATGTCTAGTGAAATAACGATGGAATTCATGAGTTTTTCTACCCATGCCTTCGACCAATTAGAACTGTTCAGAGATCAAGGTACAAAGTACGATGAGGACTAGAAGAAACTAGAAGATAATGCAAAAGAATGGAGCTACCAAACGCTGCAATACAAAATTATTGAGGTGGAAAAACTCAAGCCAGTCATCTTGAAGTTCATGGAATATACAGCATCGAAGAAGCAGGAGGATAGCCTTGTTGATGATAAAGAGCTCCCCAAAGAGTATCTACAGTAAACAACAATCAGCAAAAAGACAAAATGCTATAGTGTCGTCACTAGAGGACAAAATGGGGAAAGAGACAATGTAATTTTAAATTATAATATATTGAGGGTTGGTGAAACCCTATTTTGTAATGAAACTTGGCCACACAATGAGAATTAATCTTGGCCATTTATTGGATCTTTTGGGAACTATAAATAGGGCTCTCCTCTCATTTGCAAAGAGAGTTGAGTTGTTGTAAATACATGCTGCAGAAATTTATAATGAAAATACATTGACTTGGTGCATTTTTAGAGTTTCTGACATGTTACTTGATTCAACCTCCATTGTTAGATGTTTGACTTAGAATCATATTGTTGTTCTAGTTAGTTTTATTCTTTCTTTGATAGATTTTAGAAATGTTGTTTTGTGGTTGTGAAATTCCTGCGTTGTAGATGCCTTCTTAGTCCACACTTTTTGTTGTTTGTTGATGGTAGATAGCTATGTAAAGTTAGTCTAGGCTTAAATTCAAAGCTGCTCCAAATTTTCATCTTTGTTCATGCATGCACATGGTGAATGAAAGACGATCAAACAACTAAAATATTCCAAGCACTGTCAAGACCTGACATTAGATACTTTGGGATAGTGTTCTGCAATCTGATTGTGGAAGATTGTCTTTCAAGAGATGTAGTGCACCTACACACTACCTGTGTTGAGAGTGCATAAAAACACATCAAGTCCCAATTCTATCAAACTATACCAGAACCTATTTCTAACAAAAGGGTATCTAAAAATGTAAAAATCCAAAAACTAACCTTAGGGTGGGACTCATTTTCCACCCATGGTGAATGAGTGCACTTTTGAATTTTTGAATTTTCAAAGGTGGATTATGAAGCTTTCAATCTACACTTTTATGTGCCCTACAGGTGTCTTCTTCTGAAACTCTGATTTATAGGTCTGAGAATGAGATTTTGTTGATACTTTGACTTGTTGAATGAGAAGAATACTTAAGAAATATTTTAACTTTATCTTCAATTATTTCCAAGCTTCCAAGGGTCCTAAATCTACAAACACACAAGAAGAGAAGAAGAAATGGTGAATGTTAGGGAATGGGGGTTTGCCTTGGTCAAACCTTGTTTAGGTAATTAAACCTAAATGATAAAAGGATGGAATGAAACATGAAAATTTTGAATATATTACCTTTCCATGATGATAGATCTTGAAATTTTGCAACAAGACATATAGAATCTACCCTTGGAGGTCTTAGGAAGCTAAATTAAAGACCTACAATGTGAAAGTTTTAGCTTACTTGACTTGAGATGGAAGATAGATGACGAATGATGTGAATGAGATAATGGATGTAAAAATGAGTTTAGAGAGATTCTTTTATAGGAAATTCACCTATCTTACCCATTAATACCTCATCACAGGTTGACATGAAGCAAAATCAAACTCAAATTTCACGTTTTCCTGCTCAAAGGTTAAAATTGAGCCAACTGGGACTCATTCACCACACATGGCGAATGGGTTCCACCTGGATGGGACTGATTCCCCATGCATGGTGAATGGGTCCCATATGGGCTATTTTGATAGCTCAGATGCTAAGAGATAAGGAAATAAGGTTTAAAATTCATCCTTGTCGAGTATTTGATCAATTTAAGCCTTAAGATGCACAATATGGGTTAATATGGGACTATTAGTGATGATGTGAATGTCAAATATGGCTTGGGACACAAAAATCAATGTGAAAGTGTGATTAAATACACTTTACAACACTAAAATGAGGTCCACATAGCCTAAGAAGGCAAAAGAACCAATGTGAATGTGCAAGACACATTACAACACTAGTTTATCATTAAGTTTAAGTTAAGAACCTTCTAGATTGATGTAATAATGTTATTAAACACATTTTATAATGTTGAATTAGGAAGAAATGGATTCATTCAATCTAGAAAAGCATGAAATTATCTTACAACACCTTTACAAGACATCGTTAAAAGAATGTTATTCAATTTGAAGGGTCCAAGACCTAGTGTGGATGCATAAAATGCCTGACAACACTAGATTAAGACCTCATTAAGTCCATTTTGCAAAGGGTCCTTTTTTTTACGACACAATAATGCATGGCGAATAAGTCCACTTTCAAATTTTTGTGGTTTCAAATCTTTGTTTTGCACCTTGACACTTGTACAACACTTTCTGACAAAAACCAAAATTGAGATCTTAGAAAATACCTACAAAAAAGCTTAAAATTGTTTGTCTAATAGGGGATTTTCCTTGGTCAAACCCCTAGTTAGGTAATTAAACCTTAAATAGAGAAAAATCTACATAAAACCCTATCCTTAAGTGTGTTAAAGACTAGGAAAGTCTAAAGTATGTTAAAGCCCTACTCTATTGTGCTAGAACAAGAGATGCAAATGTGATTTGAGTGATGCAAGACTTCAACCCTAGAAACATTACAACACTTCGAAAATGTAGATAAATGACATGCAAATAGAATGTAAATGAAATGCAAACCTTAATATGAAGATAGAGAGAAAATGGAAGATGGAATCACTTTGAAACCAAGTCTTTAGGTGTGATTTGATAGCTAGTTGCATCTCCTCAACCTAGATTTCTCCATGATTCACCATAGGCATCCATCATCAACCCTTTGCAATGTTGAATCTTGATAAAAAAGTCAGCTTCAAGACCTGCAAAAACCCTAGTGTGCTTACCTAAAACTTCAATTATGTTAATGAAACTTGTTGTAGAAGACTTGACTTTAGAATTTTCTTTTGTGAAATGACTAAAAAGATGTGTAAAATGACATAAAATGAGTATTTATAAGCAAAAACACCTAATTTTCCCATTATTTAGACCTAATAGGCCGACATTCACAGAAAAATTAAGTTGAATTGATTAAATTCCTGCTCAAAATTGAAATTTACCTCGAAAGGGATTCATTTGCCACCCTTGGTGAATGGGTCCCACTAGAGGGGACTCATTCACCTAAGGTAACGAATGGGTCCCACCAGTGGTTTTTGAAGGTTGGTTTTTCGAATATGAATGAATTAAGTGTTGTTTGTGGGGATTTCAGTGATTTCTCAGGTGAAACAGGCCTCTAGATCTAAAATAATGGGTCTTAGGGGCCTATAAATGTCATAATTTTGAAGAGTGAATAGTGTAAGGGTACTCAAAAGTAGGTCTAATTAGGCATGAAATTGTCTCTTTTCTCAAGAGTGTCCAATTTTCTACACCACACTTCTCAATAATCCTTTTGTTTGGGTCATAATGATTTATACATTCCATGACCAATTTAGGGGCCTCCATTGCTAGCAGAAACCCTCTTGCTAAAAATAACCCATTTAATATAACAATTTTGGCACATTGAGAATCATTTTCTTTCTGTACTCAAGTGTGAGTTTCAACATCCGAAGACCACCAGGGGATGAGTATTTATAACTACCATGCCAATTAGTATGGCTTGTGAATTACAGTATTTAAATTCATCTTCTATATTTGCTTTAGAATTACTCATTTCTACCAGTGTATTCTGCATTTTCAAATGTGTGTCATGTGTGTGAGTTAGGGTTAAATTTAACCAAATTTTCTTACAAATTTATAAAACTTTCAATTCAGCTTTCAGTTAAATTCAAATAAAAAACAATCAATATTTCAATTTTCAAAGGGAAATACCATTTTTGAAATTTTTTTGTGCATGAAAATGACAAACATAATTTTGGTTATTTGAAACATACCTGGTTTTGGTTGATGATGTTCAAATCTCTTCAGAATAAAGCTTCAAAACCCTTGGCAGTTGTGTTCTTGGTTTCTTGAAATTTACCTTTTCTTTCCCACCGGTATTATTTTGTTCGTTCAATGTCCTTTACAAATTTGCAGCATGACAGGAAGTGGAGTGTTATAAAAGAAATTGCATGCTTGAAGTTATGCCAAGTACATGAGTATTTCACCACCTTCATTAATTACTTATTATAATGCATTAATTTCTTCAATAAAGGTGTAATCATTATGAATTAGGGTTCAAATTATGAACACCTAGGTTTCTACATGGGCTCACTACTAGAGGAGAAAGGTGATGCAAAGATCTTGTGTGGAACTCTGGTGTCTTTGATTTTTGTGAGGAAAAATTCTTTAAGATATGTGATCAATTATGATCACTGGGATTAAAACTTCCAGTACCAAAATTTGAAAATAATACTAGGGACCAAGACACTTACCTCCAAGCAAGTTAAAAAAAATTGGAATGAAGAAGATACCAGAAACTGAGTTCAAGAAAGATTAAAAATAATCAAAAAAATTCATAACAAGACCTTCAATTTCTGAGTTTTGACTAAAGACAACAAAATAGCAACAATCAAAATCTGATAAAAAGGAGCCACTAGGATCAAAAGCTTTTCGGCTAATGCCTTATCGGGTGGGGCTAGGATCAACTGAAGATACAACTTTCTTTGATACGACCGCAACAACTCCAAGATTCTGGTTTCTAGTAAAATATTAAAACTTCATGAAAAGACCGAAACACAGAATCTCATAAAGAATAATGATTAAAACAAATACCAGGCAAACTTAAAAAAAATGAAACCTGTAATCAACCAAGCCAAAGCAAGCAGAAGTGAAAGGTATCATATGCGTTGAATTATACATTATTATATTAGATAGAATTTCATTAATCACATTTGATCTAAATATATTTTTCATTCATTACTGCAAATTTATGCTATCACTTTTCTCTATTCTAAGAGGTTAGTTTGGTTTTACAAGTGATCTTGGGAGCTTGAGTCCTTGAGTGAATCTAACACTTATAATTATTTTAGTAGTTCTTTAAGGGTGAACCTAGTTATTAGGCTTTACTATGTGCTCTATCCATAAGTTTCATCAACCTAGAAAGACAGGGGTCTAATTTTATGGGTCAATCTAGTTGAAGTAAACAAATAAATCAACATGAAAGTATCTTTTTTAGAAAATCAAAAATGATAAAAATACATATATTATATCTCTTCAATATATTCTCCTTTTAATTAGTTATCTATCTTCAAACTTACAAAAATAAAAGGAATTAAATGTGTATTATCTACTAATAATTGCATGAGTAAAATATTCATAAATGAATAACAAACACAATCAATAAGATATTATATCAATAGATTTAAACAACAATTAATTTAATTAAAGCAAAAATCCATTGAAAGCATCTAATTGCTCTCTAACTCCAAGATTTATTAATCAGAGAGGCTCCCAGATTTTGTAAGCACTGTGATTGTTAAAATACCAATCTAGAGAATGAGATGATGTAAAATGTTGGAATCCAATCCTATATGATAATTGCTAAATGATATGATGTAAACCTATAGATGAAAATGATATAAAACTAATAAAATAAACTAAGATGTAGCTATATGAAGAGCCATGATTATAAAACTAAGATGATTCTAATATGATTCTATAATGATGATTTCTATTTTACTAATATGATAATCGCTCAAATGCTTCTAATGCTATTTCTACATAGTAAGATTGCACAAAGTTGGGATCCATTTCCTATAGAAAGAAGACGTATTTATAGATTTCCTGGTAGCATATTTGTGATGTGGTAGCATGTAAGGGTCTAGATTTGATTTGAAGGATTCAATGGTGAAGGATGAAGAATCCTAAGAAGATTATGGAGATTGTTCCTCCCCACAAAAACATTCAACCAGAGGATAGGAATGATAAATGGAAGAAGATGAAGAAGTTTGTCTATAATTTATCTCAAATTTGTCTCCAAATTTGTTCGTGAAGACTGAGTTGAATTAATTAGATATAAAATATCTAATTTTTTTGGTGGATATGATGAGTGAAAAGAGGAAATAGCTGTAGAAATATGCTTTAATTGAATTATTTGGATTTATTCAATTTAGCAAAAGAGGACATTTTTTTAATAAAACCAACTATAGAAGTATTGTTTATTAAATTAAGATAGAATGATGTGATTAAGATAGAATAAATACAATTATAGAAGAATTTGATAATAATAATTAAATAAAAAAAAGTATGTGATTTGTTTATTTAATTAAGATGAAATAATATGATAAAGATAGAAGAATTAGAAGTCAACTATATAAATAAATATTTCTATTTATTTATAAGTAGATGAATATAGAAGGGTTAATTAATCAAATAAATCATATTTAATTAATAGGGTATGTGCAGGATCATGATGGGCCAAAAGTGGCAATATGATGGGCATGTGGCTGACAACTTTTCTTTTACCCAAAATTTATGAAATGAAAAGGTTTTAAATGAGATCTCAATTTCCACCAATATAAATTATGCTTTACTTTGAATTTAATAAGTAATTATTATTCATTTTTTATTCAAATTATGACTAAAGTCCTGATTGATAGGCTAATTGAAAAAAATCTATAGCTTTCAAATGGTATCACATTTTTTGAATCCAAAACATCGTCACATTCTATGCTTCACATACTATAGGATTAAAAAAGAAAAATTGAATTTCATGAAGTTTAGACCAAGTTAAGGTGGTCAGACATACAAGTTTTTATATTTTTTAAAAGTTTTAATAAAAAATCATAATTAATTATTTACTTGGAAAAAAAATTAAAAAAAATATGCATCACATCGGGACATGAGTCCTCTATTTATATCTAATATCTTATAAAAAAATATTATCATTTTATTGTGGTTAGGGTGGTTAGATAGACACCTACTTCTTATTTTTTCCCTAAAATTTAAGTACTACTACATTGAAATTTCAAATTTTCACCAAATGGATTTGTTTATTTTTTAAACAAACCTAGTAGTTTAGAAACTAAATTCAATTCTCTACATATTCTATTGTTACATATTTTTGAAATAATATAGATAATTTATTCAAATGTTTACGTCAAGTTGCCTAACTCTGATTTTTCTAAATTTTTTGCCACTTAAGGGCCTTATTTTTCCATGATGATCCAGCACATACCCATTAATTATATTATCTAGACCATTTTTAAGTGTATACATTTTTCCCCTCTTTGAAGTGATGTGTTTACACATTTTTTTAGAGAAAGTTTTGTTGCTACTTCTAGTATTGACGAAATAATTTTTAGTATGCCCCAGATGTTTATTTTCAAGTGATGATGGATATATGCTCCCTCGGGAGATAAATCAATGATATTTTTTTGTATTTTTCAGAATTTTTCAAATTCTTATGATTTTTCAATGATTTGATGATTATTGATGATGCAACGATTTATCTCCCAACAAATAATGTGAAAAATACCCCTATGATGAAATAATGAATTAAGCCTCTTTTGGAAAAGAAATTTAATAAATCCCACCAAAATACCTCTTAATTAACCTTTTAATAGCTAAAAAGATGGATTTTGAATTCATTTGTGCATATTGAATTTTGAAAATTGAGAGTGATAGTGTTTTTGAGCAATTTGGAGCAAAATGTCCATCCCTTACCACACTCATTGTTTTGAGCGCATGCATCGACACAACTACACGGCCGCATATAGACCTCTGGTATGTACCTTAGAACTTCCTCTTATTTGATTTTTTTCTTGATTTTTGTGCTTTATTTCATTTTAAATTTGTTTGATTTCTTTTAGTGCATATATAGGTTGATGTAGCACATATAACGTCTATTTTGGCGCATTTACTAAAATAGCACATAGGCTAGCTCTTTTAGCACATTGATAGGATGAAATAGTGCATTGATAATCTAGTGCATAGGTCAAATATTTTAAAGCATAGACTTCACGGATTAGCGCATAGAATGTTATAGCGCATTTGTCGCCTAAAATGGCACATAGACTCACTAAAATGGTGCATACACAGATATAGCACATTGGTCGCCTGTTTTGGCGCATAAATGAGTTTTTATAGTGCATTGAATTTTCTAGCACATTGAAACTTTGTTTTAGCGCATCCAAGCCAGAATGATAAATTTTATCAATTTACTCCTTGATTTTGTTGATTTTCGATCACGTCAACCTTTGAGTTGATGTTGATCAACCTCTTGATAGGAAAGGTTTGATGATTGATTGATGATAATTAACCTCATGATAGGCGAGGAATAATTATAGTTTGATTGATAAACCTCATGATAAGCGAGGTTGATTTGATTCATTGATCTCATGATAGGTGAGGTGCAATTTTAGATTGATGATTGACCTCATGATAGGTGAGGTTCAAGGATTGTTGCTCTCAAGATTTTATCAAAGTCTCACCAGAGCTGATTAGATTTGAGAAGTTGATTGATGTTTGATGAATTGACAAAGATTACTAAATTTTGATATTTTGTGATGATAGGAGTCT
The DNA here is from genome assembly GCA_007258455.2 of Sequoia sempervirens. NCBI lineage: Eukaryota > Viridiplantae > Streptophyta > Pinopsida > Cupressales > Cupressaceae > Sequoia > Sequoia sempervirens. Next base: position 174,151,212 of record VDFB02000008.1, on the reverse strand, counting down.
TTGACGAACTTACAGATACATGAGTGATTTCCTAGGACATTTGATTTGATATCACAGCTAGTACAAGTTGAGACCGTAGTTATCACATGATGTGGATTATCCTCTCTTCTAGATATGCCCTAGATTAGGATTAATCAGGGACTATTGACAGCCTTAGCAGAGAGATGGCATAGTGAGCACAATACCTACCACCTTCCCACCAGTGAGATGGCAATGACTCCCGAGGAAGTATGGTGGATTTTGAGGATTCTTGTTGTTGGGGGGCTGGTAGTATATGATTCTTCTAAGTAGGGTGGGACCGATGCACTATGTTGAGTTTTCCAAGATGATACGATTAGTTGATATGAGATTCCATGGTGAGAGATGTTCGACGCTTATGCTACCTTGCCATTGGTTCTTGTTGGTTTCATTGGAGGGTTCCTTTGTCCTGATCGTAGGTCAAAGGGACTTTCTATTGGGTGGGGCTATATTTTGGAGAGCATGATCGTCCATGGTACTAGATATGCCTAGGGTATGTGCATGCTTGCTCATCTTTTCAATGATTTGCATTAGGTGGTCTACCTCTGAGGTGCCAGTTTGTCTTCTGGGGTTACATTACTTTAGGTGTGGGCGTGGGAGGATATAGTTGTTACGCATCTCTAGTGATGGTCAAACAATGACCCAAGTTGTACATTCATATATATGTAGGTCAATTTGCTCAGCCTAGATTGGGCAAGTTTGAGCATTGGAGAAGAGTCCTTGATGGTGTAGAGGTTGTTACATGGTGGCCCTATCTTGATTTTGAGCACTGGGATGATGATGATATAGAGATTCCATACCTCTGCCACTCCATGTATTTGATTGGTAAGAATTTTTTTGTTATTGAGATTTTTTTGTTGAGGGTTCTTAGATAGTATGGAATTGTATAGGGCATGCCCCATGGTGTTGCACATTTTTCCCAATGTCAAGTAAATTCCACTGATTGGGGATCCAGCCTATCATATGATATTGCAATTCAGGAGTACTAGGGTCTATAGCCTTTGGTTTGGGAGATTCATCCTGAGATCATTGAGGCTCCTATCATAGTAGATTATGTAGAGTACCTTGCTTTACATCCTTTTCCATGGATATCTATTCCATATTATCCAGTGCCTCTACCAAGTGAGGAGGATATTGCAGTTGCACACGGTCGCTGACAGAGGAGAGATGTGGGAGGTGAGGAGGAGGAGGATTTGGATAGCAGTGATGATGAGGAAAGTAGTGGTGATGAGGAGGGAGATGGAGATGGTGGAGGAGGTGGTGGAGATGGTGGAGGTGGTGGTGGAGCTATTGATGTTAGAGACTTCATGGTGCCTCATAAGAGGTGATCACTTGTAGCTCCTACAGAGCAGCATGTGCACATTGGAGTACCTTCCCAGCAACAATAGACCTAGATTGCAAGCTTACAAGTTTAGGTGCAAACACTACAAGGTTAGCTAATACAAGCCCGAGGGTTATTAGTGCAGATGCAGACACATATGCAGTCATAGGTGCAGGCTCATGCAGAGGATCTCTCACAAGTACAGGCATAGTTGGCAATTACACAGGCACAAATAGCCTCCTTGACAGCTGAGAGATGCAACTAGATGTGCTACAAAGTAGGCACAGAGATTGGTTGATAGATTACAGAGATTAGCCAATGGTACCTCTATGGCTAATTATATGAGATATTTCATTCGTGTGGGTAGAGAGGGTGAGTATTATAGAGGTCGATACCATGATGCAGTTCCTTCAAAGCAGAGAGTTAGTTATGCTCAGTCTTGATTAGGTAAGAGTTGGTCCAAGACTATGAGTAGGGGTGTGGCATAGCCTCTTTTGAGAGATTTGACAAATCCTAGGATGTCTGGTAGAGGAGGCATTGGTCCAGAGATGCCAACACCGTCTAGGGCCAACAACGCATAGCCTTATGATTGGATTCCCTAATGTATCATATATACTCTAATTTTTATTCATTGCCATTTTTGACATTGTATCTCTTGACATTTCAGACATCTTTGTATACTTGACATTGTGATTCTTGAGATTTATATGATATGCAACAGATTTATTGGGGTGATCCCATAATAGTGGTTTACAATTTTTGGTCAAACTGGACACTGAAATTATTATTTTTAACTAAATATTCACTTTCGAGCACCTATAGCGGCTAAACTGTGAGGAATTTGAAGATGATGCAAACTAGAGTTTTGTGACATTTTTTCTGAAGATTCTAAATATATTTTTTTCAAAAAATTTGGATTCAGATTGCACTTTTGTTTCCATCTCTCTCATAAACTAGTTTTTTTTCATAAAACAACATTTTAAAAAAGTGATGCTCCCCGTATAACACATAATTTTTTTTCCATGAAGGATAAAATTACAATTATTTCAAATTTAGATTTATAACTCAAATATCTAGTGCTTACACTTGGTTAGATAGATTTTTATTGAATATTTTTTCTCTAATCAAGTTTCGAAGGCAAACCAATTACAATTCAGACATAGCGCGACTGTATAATGTGTAACTTTTTTTGTATGTATCGAAATTCAATATCATTTTTTTCATTGGATCAAGGACTTAAATATCTAGTCCACTCATATTTTTCAAAAAAAAAATTTGATAATCTTCTATTTTTCCACGTGTAGAACAGAGAACTTGATTTTTGTTAGAAACCCTACATTCACAAGAAATAAAAAATAAATATAATAATAAAATTTAATTTAATTAAAATTATACTTTTTGGAAGATTATAATAAGGACTACATACTTACAAAAAAAAAATTAAATGAATTCATTTGATCCCCCAAAAGTAAATTAAAGGTGGTTTTTTATCAGCATTTTGATAGGTGTAAAGGAGACTCTATAGGTATGGTTTAAAACTAGTGGGGTTATATCAAGGGGGATTGGTCTAAGGTGGTTTGATAAAACCCTCTTTAATTGGAATCCTTTAAATAGAAATTTTCAAGGCTTAAATCATTATATTTTTAAAAATATGTGATTTCAGCAAAAATCAGGATCACCCAAAAGTGTAAACCACTATTGTGGCAACACCGATTGATCTATATGTGTTCTATATGATTTTATGATGGATGCATTTACTTTCTTGTTATATGCCATGTGTGATTTATATGATGTTATGGATGCAATTTTTTTATCATGATGGCATGCTATGATTTTATGATGTTTTATTTATGATGTTAAATGTGATTATGCTTATAATGATGATGTACGAATGCATGGTGCCCATAGTATTTACATGGATTGATATTTGGATGATAATTTATATACCCAAATGATATGATAATACAACTATATGTATGATTTTGGATATGTTGTTTCTATGATATATGACATAATGATGTAAATGGAATATAATGCACTACACTTTTGATATTTCAAATGAAAATATATGATGTAATGAATGGATGAATGAATGATCAATGTGATGATACTTCCAATGTGTGATGTATGATATGATAATGTAAATGAAAATGCGACTATGTAGATGATTTTCTTTTTGATATTTTTCTTATGCAATTAGATGATGTGATGCACAAATGAAAAATATGGTATGATAAATGTAAATATATGATCAAAGGTATGAATGATTAAATGATATAATAATGCTTTCCAATGTATGCAATGAAAATTATTATGCAACTATATGATAATGATGATGTTTTTGTTAATGTCAAGTATACTCAATCTATCAATGATAAAAGATAACATCGTTTTTGAATTCTTCACCAGCCTTTGGAACAAAATACTCTACAAATGAAAAACTAACATAAATGCAACCTAATTTTACCATGAAAATATACATATGCCAAAGTTGTCACCTTAAAAGTCCATTTATTGTCCTTTTATCATCATTGAGCCTTTAAAATGTTGAAAGTGAGTACAAGCATTGATGGTATGGGTTAGACCATGATGACCTGAGTACTACTTTCATGATTTTTGATATTGCAAATGGACACAAGCATCTAGGTATAATTAAACCAAAATGACCTAAGCATTTCTTGTGTAAACAAACAAGAATCAATCATTTTCCTATGTGAATTCAAAAACTCGTCAGTGATACTTTGTAGAGCACATCTCATGAAAATTCCCACAATAATAATAATTAACTCACAAACTTCAGATAAAGAGAATACTATTCTCCTTCCTAGCTTCTCTAGTTCAATACATCATCGAGTTGCTCCAAATAAATGATAACAAAAATAAAAGCACAACATTTGAACATTCAAGCTAAAGTGATAAAATCATGATTCAAAAGAATATCATCCATCTGGAGTTGTTTTGATTGATTTGATTTCAACCATTTTGATGTGGATGGTTGATTTTCTAAAATGTTTTGAGTTTGATGTATGTCCAATGTTGAGTTTCCCTATGATCATTGTGTTTTTTTTGTTGTCATACCATTGTTGTCTATTTGTTTAAACTCAAAGTTTATTGCCCCCAGTAAGTTCAAGATTTTTCCCCCAAGCTAGTGTGAGACATAACCACTTTTCCAGGATATGTTCATGAGATTTCCCTTCAATGATAAGCATAAATGATGGTGAAAGTGAACAATCAAGACATGCATCTAATAGATGGAAAAGCTAGTTCAAATCACAAGTAGTGCATGTTTCCAGGTTTTCACTACGTGTTTTTATTGCACTTTTTCATATTTATGATTTTTTTGTATTTTTCTCTTTTCTGATTATTTTTTTTTATTTTTTTCTATCACCAAGACCCATGTTTGCCAAGTTTTCATCAAGGTGACCATTTTTCCATGCACTAGATGATTCAGGTATAGAATTTCCTAAGATGGATATTGCTGATAGGTTCATCAAAAAATCCCCTTCAGGTGTAGATAGTTGATAGGCTCCAGATCCATAGACTAATATGACAACAAAGAGACCTAGCCAATTAGGTTTAAATTTCCCTTTCTTGCAAGTTGTCCTATTGAATTTGAGGGTTTTCCTTTAGGACCAAATCACCAACCTGAAATAATCTAGGTTTTACCATGTGATTGTAGCTTTTGGACATCCTCTATTGATATGCCTTCAAATGATTCACAACTTGTTGATGATGTTCATCCAATAGTTTCAATTCTTGAAGTCTAGACACTCTATAATCCTCATCTCAAATTATTCCCTTTAGTGACACATGGAGTGATGGTATCTCAACCTCAATAGGTAGTATGCCCTCTGATCCATATAGCAAGCAATAAGGTGTATCTCTTGTAGGTGTTCTAATGTTGGTTTTGTATGCCCATAGAGCAGGGTTTAATTGTGCATGCCAATCACGTCCAACATCATTGATAGTCTTCTTCAAAAAAATTAGAATAGTTTTATTTGAGGCCTCTGCTTGGCCATTCCCTTGAGGATAGTACAGTGTTGAAAAATGATGTTGGATATGAAACCTCTCACACAGTTCCTGAACATCTTGATTCTTAAAAGGTCTACCATTGTTGGTTACAATAAACTATGGAATACCATACCAACAAATGAGGTAATTCAGTATGAACGAAGAAATATGTTTTCCAATGATTGTTGTTAAGGGAATAGCTTCTATCCACTTTGTAAAGTACTTTGTGGTTGTGATTATGAATTTTTTTCCATTGGATGAAGATGGATTAATATTTCCTACCAGGTCTAGTCCCCACTGACAAAAGGGCCATGTTGAAGTAAACGGTTGTAATTCTTATGCTAGCGCGTGGATTAGATTTCCACGGATTTGACATTTCTGGCACTTTCTAACAAACTGAAAAGACTCCTTCTCCATGTTCAACCAGTAATACCCCAAACAGAGGAGTTTCTTTGCTAGGGTTAGTCCACTTGAATGATTTCCACAAATACCTTCGTGAACCTCATGTAAGGTTGTCATCGATTCATTATGTTCTAGAAACCAGAGAAGAGTACCATCTAGACCTCAATGGTAAAGTATGTCGGCAATTAAGGTATGTCATGTGGTTTGGCAGATGAAGTTGCATTTCTAGTTTTTGGAAAGATCGGGAGAAAGGATATTGTCCTTTAGGTAAGCATAGTTATTTCCATAGATTGAGGGTTCAATGTCAACTATATGGAATATGGTTTGAGATTCGAAATTATCATAAGAAAGATTAGACACTTCTTCCACAATAAATTCATAATGACCTCAGTTTTCTAGAATCTGCAAGAGAAGCAATTGTTGCTATAGCATCAATAACTTTACATTTTATGCCCTTAGAATCTGTTCAAATTTGATATCTACAAAGTACTTTTTGAAATCATCCACCATTTTCCTATATGGCATCAACTTCTCATCTTTGGTTTGATATTCATCATTTACCTAATAAATGACTAATTGTGAATCTCCATATACTTGTAGCTTTGTGATCTTTCATTCAACTGCCACTTTTATGCCAATGATTAATGCCTCATATTCAGCTACATTATTTTTACATGGAAACATGAGTCTATAGGACTTTGGGATGGTATATCCTTGAGGTGTAACAAACATAATTCCTGCAACTAACCCACGTTGTGTGTAGGACCCATCAAAATACAACCATTGTTGTGTTTTCATAGTAAGAATGTTTGCATTAGGAAACTCAATGCCCATTGGATGATTATTTGGTAGTGGAGCTTCGGCTAACTGATTAGTTATCACCTAACCCTTGATGGCTCTTCGATCTGCATACTGGATGTCAAATTCACTTAAGATCATGACCCACTTGGCTAGTCTTCCTTTTAGGGCAGCCTTGTTGAGTAAATACTTTAGTGGATCAATCTTTGCAATGAGCTTGACTGTGTGGGCTAACATGTAATGCCACAATTGTTGGGTAGAAAATACCACTGCCAAACAAGCTTTATCAATGAAGAAGTAATTTATCTCATAACCATTAAGAGTCTTGTTGATATAATAGATAGCTTGTTCCTTTCCCGCGGGATCTTCTTGTGCTAATAAAGCACCCAAAGAAATCTCAGTTGTTGCAATGTATAGTAATAATGGTATATCTTCTATAGGTGGCATTAGTATGGGTGGTGACATCAGGTATTTATTTATTTGATTGAAATTTTTTTCACATCCTTGAACCCATTTGAAAGAGATATTCCTATGTAGCAAATGATTGAATGGATGACTTTTGACTACTAATTGGGAGATAAACCTCCTGATTGATTGTAGCCTACCTTGTAGAGACCATAGTTGATTGATATTCTTTGGTGGTGGAATTTCCATTATAGCCTTGGCCTTGGCGGGATCCACTTCGATACCCTTTTATGAAACTATGTATCCTAAAAGCTTTGCTAATGTAACACCAAACACACATTTCTTAGGATTTAATCCGACATTGAACTTCTCTAATCTAGTAAATATTTTGTCCAGGATCTCTAGATGTCCTTTTCTGGTATATGACTTTGCTAATATATCATCCACGTAATCTTCCAAAAATGTATGCATCATGTCATGGAAAATGGTGGTCATTGCTCGCTGATATGTAGCTCCTACATTTTTCAACCCAAAGGGCATGACGTTCCAGCAGAATGTGCCCCATCGACATGTGAATGTTGTTTTCTCTTGATATTCTAGTGCTATTTTGATTTGGATGTAACCTGAGAAGCCATCCATTAGTGATAACATGGCATGTCCTATTGTTAAGTCTACAATAATGTCAATGTTTGGTAATGGAAAATCATCATTTGGGCATGCCTTGTTGAGATCTCTGAAGTCAATACATATTTTGATACTATTGTCTAGTTTATAAATAGGTACAATATTTAAAATCACTCAACATAATCAATAGGTCTGATGAATCTTGCATCTAACAACTTTTTTAGCTCTGCCTTTACCAATAAGGCGATATGTAGATGCATTTTCCTTAGTTTTTGCTTCACAGGTTTTATCCCAGATGGTAGAGATAAATGATGCATTAGAAGATTTGGATCTAACCCTAGCATATCAGAGTAAGACCAAGCAAATTCAATGTGTCTATCTTCAAAGAACTTGATGAATTTAGTCTTTTCTTATTCAATCATAGATGTTGCCAGATGTAAATTTTTTTCTTTCTTTGTCATTCCAAGATTGATAGACTGTGCAGGTTCCACCAATACTGATGATCTTTCATGATAGTGTTCTAGAAGGGTGTCAAATCTCCCATCTTTTGGTGCCTCAGAGAGGTTTTCACCGTCAGATGTGTTCTTTATTCTTAATTTTTTGAGATCTAATGCTACCATTGAATGGTTTTCACCATTAGATCCATTATTCTTGTTTTCAATTTTGCAATTGAAAGATTTGACACCCTCCTGATTCAAAGCATCCTTATGAGATTCATGGTAGAACTTGTGTCAAGTGTGTCACAACAAAGGAAATTAACGATAGCATCATCATTCGCAACGATAGGTACATCAATAGGTTCAGTTGGTACCCAGTTGATAAGTTCATGATGTATTAACGGTAAAAGGTCATTAGATTGGTTAAGGTCAATGACAGTGAGGGTTTCGATAGCCATGTTTTCAAGGTCTATGATATTACTCTCCTCCAAGTCATCTATTTCACTTGATGTATGCCCATCCTCACTTGAGTCATTGATATTTTGTGATCCTAATACAAGAGGTCTAGTCCCTGAGCTTTGTCCCTCCTCACGTGTGGGTGCATACTCTTTTATAACATCAACTTGTATGTCCTTGTATGATACTTTTGATAAAGAATCCCACTCATACTCATTAGAATCGGTTTTAGAGCTATCTCGCATTTAAATGATTCTTTCAACAACTCTATGAGTGTTTTCTTCTTTTTTTTCCCCTTTATAACCCACTCTCTTTTTATCTTTTGACTGAAGTGTGAGAGGTTGAATGGTTTCTATAATGCCCACTTTTCTTTCTCCAATAGGTCCTTGTCCTTCATACCCCATTTTCTCTAATATTGTTTTTCCCTTTCCATATTGATTTGTCTTTATGCTGATAGTTGTTGATGTAGATGCTTCCTCATCATTGTAGAGCCAATTGAGGATGGCCTTATCTTTAGATTCATCCTCTAAAGTGCCTTCATTTACAAATCCATCATCCAAAACCATGGTAGGTTGTGATGATTTTTGTGTTAATGTTGACGGTTTCCCATATGATCTTGGAAATGGTAGCAGCTGTGAAAGACATAAAGATTGCCCAATGTAATACTCTCCCATGCCTTTGTCTATTAACTAGATCTTTTCTTTGAATTGTTGTAATAGAGAATTCAATTGACCTTCATTGTTTGATAGAGTGGAGTCAGTGACACTAGTATCTTTTGATTGGTCCTTTTTCTCAACCCATTTAGATACCACATTTGGTTGTCTCTCACTATTGGATGAACTAGAAGTGTTTGCTTCCCTATTATGGGGCACAAAAGTGCCTTGAGCTAGTTTAATCATGTTACAATATTGGGGATTGTTTTAATCAACTAAAATAGTAAATTCTTGTCCATTAACAGGAAAATTTAAGCACTAATGATAAGTTGAGGGTATTGCTTGCATTTTGTGAATCCAAGGGCATCCCAAGAGTATATTATAAGTCATGTCTTTGTCTAGCACTTGACAAACTATATTCTTCACAATTGGTCCTACTTGAATATGCAACATGATAAATCCTTTGGAGGATCTCTCTTCTTCATCATAGGCTTTTATTGTTATTTTCCTTCTGGCATCAATAGCATTATCATAATATCCTACTGCATGGATTAGTTTTAAAGTGGAAATGTTTAAACCAGCTCCACCATCTATCAGGACACGTTTAACACAATGTTTATGGATGAAGACTTCAATATGAAGGGAAGCATTGTGTGGATGATTAAGTGATAAGTCATCTTGTTCAAAAAATGATAAGCAGCGAGGCATGGTTAAATGTCCCACCATAGCCTAGACTTGGAAAACTCCCAGATTATTGGGTACTGTTGTCACCACAAGAGCTTGTTCCAAAACCTCCTTATGAGGTAGTGAGATTTTAAGGAGTTATAATATTGATATTTGGGCTGATATTATTTGTAGTTGATCAACTATGTTGTACTAATTTGAAAGGGCAGTAGTGGTTTTAGATCCAAATCCTTTCAATATTACCTTGGATTGCCCCCTTATTGTCATGTTGACAGGTAATCTTGCTTCTCCCTAATTTTTATGACATTAATCTAATGGTTGGATGTGACCATGTTCGGGATCAAATTTAGTGGTATGATGTCATTGATTCCAGTGTTATCAATTCAATTATCAGCTGCATCATTCTTCTCAACCAAAGAAATACAATGAATAGTGTTGTCATAAATGTAGTTTACATTTTTACCTTTACTGTTTGCAGAGGAAGATTCTACCTTTTCATAATTTGATAAAGGATTTTTAAATGCACTCTGATCATTGTCTGTTTGATGTCCTTCTATGAATACTTTCTTATTGTCAATCAAATCTTTTACTAGATGTTTCAACTACATACAATCATTCTTTTTATGTGCTTTGTTTTTATGAAAGTCACAATAATCCATGTCATTCCACCAAGATGGATTTACTTTTGGTTCCCAATTTCTTGCTTTAGGTAATGTGATAAGTCCATGTGTAAGAATTTCTCTCATTGTTGATTCAATTGTTTGTCCCAACGGTGTGAATCTTCTTCGATTTGATGGTTTTTGATATGATTGTGGTTTAGATTATCCATTGTTCGAATTGTTGTTTTGATTGAAATTTTGATTGATGTTTTGAGCATTGTTTTGATCGGTCTTTGTAGTAGTCATTGTCAAATTAAATACCGGTTTCACATTTTGTGTCTCATTTGCAGCATCATTATTACTAGTATTTATATTCTTTTTCCAAAACTTTGGTTTATCATTGCTATTGTAGTGATTCAAGGAGTTTGTATTATTTGATCCTTCATTGTACTATTCTATAACCCATCTCTTGACTAAAGCTTCTTTGATCTTGAGCCCATTTTCTATCACTTTATCAAATGTAGGTGGGCATTGTAGTTAAAAGATGTAACTCATCTCATCAGTTAGGTTGTTAATGAATAGTTCCATCTTTTCCTCTTCAGGTATGGAATGAGGATACCTAGCAAAAAAACTTTGCCATCATTGTAGAAATGAGAGGAATGTTTCACCTTTCTTTTGTTTCGTATTGTAAAGGCCCTTTATTGTTATCTCATGTTGAATATTATAGGAGAATTGTGAGATAAACCTGTTGACAAGTTCCTCAAAATATCAAATTCCTGGTTGTAGTTTAGAGAACCATTCCATACATTGACCTCCTAAGCTTCTTAGAAATAACCTCATTAGATAAGTTTCCTCTTGTGCAAATTCTAAACTCATGGTTCTAAATTCCCTCACATGATCAATTGGATGAGTTTTACCATTGTACTTGTCATATTTTGGGAATTCGTAATGTCTAGGAAATGGTATCATGTCTACACTTGGATCAAAAGGATAGGGACAAATGTCCTATAATGAGTACCTTTTTCTAATCCCTTTTTACATATCTTTAAGTTGTTGGTGCAAGTTTTGCATTTGATGTGTTAGGACATTCACTTGATCTATGTTTTGTGTGTTTTGTGGTTCAGTTTCAGCTACTATAGGTGGTTTTTTTAGTCTATTAAAGTCAAAGTCCTTCAGAAGTTTTGCACCTAATTCAGCTAACATCAAAAGGTATTTTTCTCCATCCCTTTCCAAAACATTTTCCATAAATATATCAAATTTAGGATCGTGTTGTGTCATTTGGATATCCTCTTTAGTTATTTCATTACCATCATTTTGGTGGAATCTAGAAAAGGGATTTTCTTCAGCCATAGTATTTAGTGTTTCAATTTCTTTCTCTCTAAGTTTTTGTATTTGTAACCTTGTTAGAATGGGCATACAAGTGTTGGGGTTTTCACTAAACTTTCATCTTTTTGTGACGTAGTGCTAAGGATGATAACTTAGTCAAATAGAATGATAAATTCTATTAATGAGACCAAGTTATATTTTCTCTTTTTATACCATTTCATTTCGTGATTGTAGGATGATTGATCCTAATAAGGAAACTTAAATTAATAATCAATAGTTGTGTTTGATGATAAGGCATTTTAAAATTGTAAGATCTTGGTTTAATTTTGAAAGATTTTGACTTGTAAGGTCCAATTTTCCAAGTTTAAGACATTGGTTTGACTGAGAAAATGTTTTATTTCTGGTAAAAATTCAAATTTTGATGTCAACTATTTGATAGGAGGTAAAAATAACTCTCTAGTTTTTTATTTTGTGGATGCACTATAAAACACCTCTGATGCGCTAAAATAGAGTGTAAATGCGCTAGTAGATTGGGTATATGCACCATTAAACAAGGCAGATGCACTAACAAACTGGGTAGATGCACTGAAAAAGAGTGTAAATGCTCTAGTAAACTAGGTATATGCACTATTAAACAGGGCATATGCACTGACAAACTGGGTGGATGTGCTGAAACAAAACATAGTTGTGCTAATATTCTGGGTAAATATTTTGACCAACTAGGTGTAGATGCACTAAAATAGAATGTATATGTGCTAAAATACTAAGTAGATGTGCTGAAATAGAGTTTGGTTGTGCTAAACTAGAAGCGATCAGAGTTCAATCTATTTGTTCTGCTTATTTTTCAATAAAGGATTGATTCCAGGTTGTCATTTTCTAAACAATGAAGATTTTGGAGGGTTGTTTTGCTTGTAAATATTCAAATTTGATGATCTAATTGGATGATTCCTTTGAAAATGAATTTACACACACAAAAGAAAGTTTGTAAACATTGTTTCCAACACTACACATTAAACAAAGAGTGTGTATTCTAGAATCAGGTCTGATTCTTTCAATTTCCACTAGTTTGACACAAATAAAGACAATTCAAGCATTTTTCTAATTGTCAAGTAGGTCACTTAGAATATCACATCCCACAACTTGCAACTATGTCATCTCACATAGCCCAATCACCCCCTAGAGGGCACCGATGTTTTTTCCTTTCCTGAGTCTTAACCAAAGTCGAATCATCCACTTTTGGCCAGGGTCTCTGATAGTTATATGGTGAGTAAATCTTGGGGGGATATTCTTCCCTCCCCTTGTATTATGATATAAAAAGTGTTCAGAAACTAACACAGTTGGATTCTACTTTAGAGTTCTTAGAAAGGGTATCTGTTCGGAGTGACGAATGATAAACTCCCTCAGGAGACCTCCCAATCTTTAGAACAAAGATTTTGGGGATGGTTATCTTGCACACTTCTGGTGAATGTGGGTTTCCCCATATTCACTTTTGTTTTATAGTGGGTTGGAAAACCTGGCTTTGGTTGTTCCCACTTAGGTCATTCTTGTAGGGTGAATACTTTTTCCCACTACGGCAGGCCTTCTAAAGGTGTTAATAAAGTAGGATAGCAAGTCTAGCATTCTGATCACCTAGTTAAGGGGAGAGCATAAGCCTATTGCTTTCGAAACATAGTAGACATGGGGTTCAAACTATTTCTTTAATTAAGCTAGATGTACTATCTTAACTAAAGGAAAAAGCAATAATGAAAGTAAATCCCTGCAAACACCATTAGTAATTTGTGAATTTTTGTCTTTGATCGGTGTAAGTGTTTTTGACAATCATCTTTGACAAGCATATTTGGTACCTATGACACAGAAAATGGTGATTAATTCCTAGATTTTTAAGATTTTGTAAAAATACTTAGATGCGCCATAACAGTAATTAGATGTTCCAAAAGAAAATTTGAATGCACAAAAATGACAGCTCTATGTGCTATAGAATTTGATGTATGCACTAAAAGATAGGGTCAATGCACTGAAAGAAAACCCCATGACTGGTGAAATAGGATACTAGATGCACTGTAACAATAGTCGTATGCACAAAAATATCTGTCGGATGCACTGAAACAATACTCAGATGCGCTAAAATATATGTCGTATGCACCGTAAAAAGTCTCAATCGCGCTAAAACAAAACACGTCAAAATCCTGCGAGCATACTTTTCAAAAGAATATGTTAAAAATGGGGTTTTATGCCCCACAGTGGACACCAATTTATGTGAGTAAAATATGCATAAATGAATAAAAAACACAATCAATAATACATTATGTCAATAGATTTAAATAATAATTAATCTAATTAAAGCAGAAATCCAATGAAAGCGTCTAATTGCTCTCTAACTCCAAAGATTTATTAAATCACAGAGGCTCTCAGATTTTGTAAGCATTGTGACTGTTAAAATGCCAATCTAGAGAATGAGATGATGTAAAATGCAGGAATCTAATCCTATATGATAATTGTTAAATGATATGATGTAATCCTATAGATGAATATGATATAAAACTGATAAAATAAACTAATATGTAGCTATATGAAGAGCCATGATTATAAAACTAAGATGATTCTAATATGATTCTACAATGATGATTGCCATTTTACTAATATGATAAATGCTCAAATGCTTCTAATGTTATTTCTGCAGAGTAAGATTGAACAAAGTTGGGATTCATTTCCTATAGAAAGAATTTGTATTTATAGATTTCCTAGCAGCATATTTGTGATGTGGCAGCAAGGGTCTAGATTTGATTTGAAGGATTCAATGGTGAAGGATGAAGAATCTTAAAAATATTATGGATTGTTTCTCCCCACAAAACATTCAGCTAGAGAATAAGAATGATCAATAGAAGAAGATGAAGAAGTTTGCTAGTAATTTATCTCAAATTTGTCTCCAAATCTATCTGTGAAGGCTGAGTTGAATTAATTAGATATAAAATATTTAATTTTTTTGGTGGATATGATGAGTAAAAAGAGGAAATAGCTGTACAAATTTTCTTTAATTGAATTATTTGGATTTATTCAATTTAGAAAAAGAGGATATTTATTTTAATAAAACCAACTATAGAAGTCTTGTTTATTAAAGTAAGATGGAAGAAATAGATAATTAAATAAAACAAAGTATGTGGACTTGTTTATTTAATTAAGATAGAATGATGTGATTAAGATAGAATAAATATAATTATAGAATAATTTGATAATAATAATTAAATAAAACAAAGTATGTGATTTGTTTATTTAGTTAAGATGAAATAATATGATAAAGATAAAAGAATTAGAAGTGAACTATATAAATAAATATTTCTATTTATTTATAAGTAGATGAATATAGAAGGGTTAATTAATCAAATAAATTGTATTTAATTAATTATATTATCCAGACCATTTTTAGGTGTATACAATAATTTCTAGTAAATTTAGGTAACATCAATAAAATAATTGTATAAACTAAAAATCCATATAGGTATACAATGCTATATATTAGTAGAACTATAATATATGTACAAAATATTCATATAGGCTTACAACAAACCATATAGATGCACAATGTCACATGTTGGTAATACTAACTAATGTACAAGAAAGGCACATAGGTATATAACAAAGATATAATATTATCAATATTTTCCACTAGGATGGAAGAATCCATAACCCTTTGACTGTGAAGTAGGTGGAGAGGCAAGTGATGACTATTTCTTTCAAACTCACCGAGTTGACCTCCTCTTCAAAAAAATTTGGAGGTACACAGGTAATACAATTATTAAATATATACATTAATATCAAAAAATTAATTATACAACGATATATAAGCAAATACACACTTACCAGCATCTAATAATAAATCCCAATCAATCATTGTATCTCTTCATCCATTTGGAGGGAAGGTGCATGATTTGGATTTGTGACCCCTTGTGACAAGAATCAAGAAGCATAATTGAAAATTACACTAATAGACAGAGGATAAAACAAGAAATGGAATTTGACATTTACTAATTTGGCTCATAACTCTAACAAAGGTATAAAATAAAAAATACAATAGCAACACCCACCTCCATTGTGCCATGAATATCAAGAGGATTTTGAATTGATGTCATTAACCAAAAATACAACATTATTTTACCAAAATATGCCTAACATTATTTATAAATATAATGATTAGATACAATTTTACATGTACTATATTTATTATTTCTTTGCTAATTACATACTTATAGACCTAATATGGTCCTGTAATCAAGAGATGAAGGGTGAATAGATGTAGGATGAACTCTCTAACCCTAAAATTTTATCACAATCAATTTACATTAATTTTAAATTATTATAGATGAATAGATATTTTGAAAAGAAATATAGTAAATTACATTTTACCTTATTCAAAATTGCATGTCCATCAATGTCAAATTCCTTATCTAGTAGGTCATTTATGAACACAATTTCATCTAATATGGGTGTTTCCTAATATGGCCTCATGTATCTCGAAAATCCTCGAATCCATAATCACAATTACACCCACAATCTCAACAAAGGTGATTTTATTGTCGCAACTTAAGATCCTCACCCTCATCACCTTATAGTACAAGTCGATTGTGTTGTAACAAGGTCTATATGAGGAATTTGATATACTCTAGAGTCTCCACCTCAATACCCTCCTTCATAATGGGAGGGATCTTGACATGCTCAATATTTGGCCCATCAAGGGGTCTTTGTGCCCACTCATAGGCACAACATTCCCCCTATCTCCTATTGAAATTCCTTGTGCCTCCACCCTAGAAGTCACACATAAAGTAGATTGGGATTTCATTTAGTACAAACTTACAATAGAGCTTCCTCAAAAAATACCATGGGTCCTCATTATTGTTGAATGGAGGATGGTAAAAACTATGCACCATCTCTCCCAAAAAAAACCCATTCCTTGGTGTTGGCACCAATGGATAGTGAACATCTTGCTATTACCATGTAAGGTGCATTATTTTGTGGATCAATGAACACCACACAAATAAAATTTTAATATATATTTTTTACTTGTTGGTATGTACAATAATTTTGAGGCATAAAATTACCTTTCTTCCTCCCTCTTATTTGACCACATGTTAATTTATCCACTCATGGAATATATATGATGGATGATAGGTTTCAATGAGGTGGTGAGGGTTGTCGTAAGGGAACTAGTTCCACTTATATTTTTCAACCTATCGATCAATGCTTGGAGTTCCCTTCTATTAATTTAAAATTAACCTATTAGGTTTTGTTGCATTTGAGAAATATATTGATGAATTGATATATTTTTTTGAGTGTTTGGTTTTCCATGTTCTTCACTAGGGTTTCCATTAATATTTGAATTAGGGGCTTCATTAATTGGTGAAGGATTTTCATTTCCTAGAAATTCAAAACATAGAATTCAAATCATTGCTAAATTGTTACTTTATCTAAATTTTACACTTAAAAACTAGAAAAACTACCTCCTTGACCTCATAGATGTTGTGGTGACATTTTGACAGTGGCTTGATCAAATTGAGAATGTATTAACCATATTTATCACTCATAGTTTGTTGTTGCAAAGGTAAGAGGTTAGGTTCAAATGAGCTCAACCTCTTTAGATTTTTATTTTTAACATAGTTATAATGTGAGCATATTATGGTTTGCTAGTGATTGGCCTAGGCTTGGACAATACCAAGCCATAATTTCCTAGGCTTGGGAACTACCAAGCCTTAACAAAAGTGTATTATAATGTGCCTTTGTTATGTCTTAAATGGACCAAAATGTTGTTGTGGTAAATTTTTGGTCCCTCATAGTTTTGCTCAAGCCCATACCCATTATAAATGTGTATATCTATTCTTAAAAATATTGAGTACACATTCTAAAAGAAATTTGTACCCTAAAGTGAGTATGTATGGAAAAATTCATAAAACCCATCACAAATACTTCCGCGAAATTATAATATCCTATTAATAAAATTCTTTAGTATGTAAAAATAGGAGAGTGGGACCCATTCTAAGTTCACTTTCCTAGGAACCAACTATAATGATAGAAAATGTCCCCCCCCAACATGGCCTTGATTTGGTGTTGTAATGTGTCTAACATATTCACATTAGGTCTTGGGACCTTTTGGATTAAATGAGCTTATTGATGCCTTATTTAGAGTGTTGTAAAGTGTTGCAACACAATTTCACACTTTTCTAGGGTTTTATTAAATAATTAGGATTCTTTATTCTTTAATTGGCCTCATTTTACATCCACAAGCCTCATTTAATGCATCTTTTCGAGGATGATCCAAACACAAATCAACATCCAATCATAATTTAGGTGTTTTCAGACTGTGTGGCCTAGATTTGGTGGTTTGGGACTCATTCGCCACCTTGGGCATATGAGCCCACCTAGGGTTTTGGGTCCCAATCCTAGTTTCACACCTTTCTAAGAATTTTTGAATTTGGTCCCATAAATTATGCCTAATGGGACTCATTCACCACCTTGGGTGTATGAGTTCCATGTGGCCCAAAATTAAAATTAATTTAATTTTTTGGCAATATTTTATCCTTCTAGATCTGATGTCAACTTGTAGTGTTGTAATTTTGAAAAATCTTGCATAATTTAGTATAAATACAAGTTTATTTCACTCATTTTACACCTAGCAAGTTGAATGAGCATCCTTATAGAAAGTTTGAGTTCACAAGAGCATTAATGTGTTTACAAGAGAATTTGAGAGCATTAAAGGGTAGATTATCAAGCATCATGTCAAAGTATTCATTCATCATGTTTCTTTTTGAACTAACAATTGTGATGTAGGGTTTTATGATTCAAGCTAGCATTTCACTCAAGATCCATCACATTCAAGCAAGAGTCAAAATCTACATCCACTAGAGCCATCTCATACATGTTTACAACATCTCATTGCTAGGGTTTGGTGAGTTGCAACATCATATTTTGTTCATTTATCATTCTCCATTCCTTTTTCATTTCATTTCAAGGTTTGATTACAAAAATAGGGTTTGTCCAACGAAAACCCCTATCCACTAGTAAAACAACATTTTTTCCTCTCTTTAGTGTGTGATTTGCAGGTTTAGATTGAAGACACATTGAAGAGCAATTTTGAATAAAGTTATCAAAGTGTTCAAAGTTCTCACCTTGCATTGGAGATACTTGGAAGAATTCTAGAGATTGCAAATTAGGGTTTCATATTCATAAATCAATTGGGAAATACGAAGAAGACCTTGAAGACTAGATTCAAACCTTGAATTTTTAGAAAACCCTAACTGGACTACTTCACCAGTTTTGGTATATGAGTCCCAATTTAGGTCAAAATTTAGGTTTTTATAGATTCAAATACCCATTTGCCAGATTCCTATTTCTGCATGGAAATCCAAATCTAGGATTGATTCATCTAACCTAGCATATGAGTCCTAATCAGCATTAAAGTCAAAATTTCATGCATTTTAGAGCCTCATCTAGTCATCTTTAGGTTTTTAGGTGCACATATTTCATCTTGCGTCTTTTTATTTTGTTTTATTTCCATTTCTAGGTCATTTAGTGAAAGATTGCATTGAATTAGGGTTAAGCATTACATATTGCATTTCATTTGTATTTCCAAGTCTTATCTTGGTGGTGAACCTTGCATTAGTTTACAGTCAGCCCCTAGGAAAACCCTATTGCAAGATCCCTTTCTCCTATACATTGAGATCTCTAGGGTTATCCTTGAATGAAATAATTGGAAAGTGGGTGTACTCTATGTTCTAAACCATCTGAAAGCATGTCTTACCCATTTTCAGTCATTTCATTTTGGTGAACCTGCATTTAGAACATCATAATTCTGATTTGGAGTGCATCATCATCCTATATCTTGCTTGCATTAACATTACATTAGGGTTTACATTAGTTAATTGGCATTCTGGGGTTTTCAAATTTTGCATTATTGAAAGTGCATATAGATTACATTTTTTCATCTCATGTAATTGAAATTCATACAAAATATGCATTTACACTTAGGTTATAGATCATGCAACATAAAAATCATAAAAATCAATTGATTTTTTTTTAAAATTAAAAAAAAAAACCCACTGGGACTCATACACCCCTTTGGGTGAATCAGTCCTAGTGCAGATTTTGCATTGCATTTTCTAGTATTTAAAACATTGTTTCTGAGCTTTTGTTTGTTGTTTATAGCTTTCTATTTCAGTTTCTAGAAATTTTGTTATAATAATTTGATTTTTCTTAGCTTATATTGCATTTGCATTCATTTTGAAGCCCTTGCATGAGTATTTGGTGTCCTATTGCTAATATTGTAGTGAGACAAAGTTCAAGATTCATGTCATCTTGTGATAGCACAATATTTGTGGACCTTGGGTTATCTTTCTCTTTCACTCCTAGTATTGACACTAGTACACTAGGTATGGACCATACCCTTAACAATTATTTTCCTTCAAGTAGTGTGACACATATTGAAACAATGGTTGCTAGTGTCCCACAAGAAAACATAATTCAAATCCATGAAGACTTAGCAAACCTACAACATAAAGTGAAAAATGACAACATTTCAACTACCGCCATCCCTACTATAGATAACATTCATTGCATTCTTTAAATTGAATATGGACTTGACCTTGTGAAAAACATAGTTCAAATATTTGGAAAACATCTCACCTCAACCACTAGTTGTCCTTTACCTACAAGAAATGTCACAAGCCAAGGAGGAATTCAAATTACTCTTCCCAAAGCAATTGCCTAAATACTTGCCTATACTAACCCTCAAGTCACAACAATAATGCAACCAACTAGTAATGTGATTCCTTCCCTAGGTATTTCCGCTAGCATCCCTAGTACCTTTGTGGCATCACGCGTCATATCTCCTACTACCTTACCACATATAAGAATTCCATTCACTTGTCCCTCAAACACATACACCCATTCACCTTTTCCACCTCCATCTCATAACACAAGCAATGAACCTCTCATAAGTCAACTCCTCCAAACCGTTTCATCCCTTCAAAAGAAAATTTACACCATCAACCAAAATAAAAATGGCCCACCTACATATTATGTCAAAGCCAGTCCATTGTCCTTGGAGATATTGTGAACACTGATGCCACAAGGTGTAGAGGTTCCCATATATTCAAGAAATATTGAGGAAAGGGAGATCCTTCTAACCATGTTAATGCTTATACTACATTATGTAGTGGCATTGTCCTTGATGATAAACTCTTGGCTAAGATTTTTCCTAGGTCC
This sequence comes from Sequoia sempervirens, assembly GCA_007258455.2. Lineage (NCBI taxonomy): Eukaryota > Viridiplantae > Streptophyta > Pinopsida > Cupressales > Cupressaceae > Sequoia > Sequoia sempervirens. Next base: position 174,130,229 of record VDFB02000008.1, on the reverse strand, counting down.
TTGAAGAATATTGCCTTAGAATGGTTCTCTTCATTACTGAACAACTCAAATATTTCATTCAATGAACTTGTTGACACATTTTTCAACTATTTCCAAGTGCATATGACTCCTAAGATGACCTTGGCAGATTTGGTGAGATATAAGCAAAAAGAAGACAAAGATAACTGACATTATCTCACACTACCAATCACTTTATTCCCAAATTGATGTCAAGGTTCCTCATCCTCGCCTTCAAAAGAGGTTCATCAAAAAATTGCAAAATAAAATACAAGATAGGCTTACCATGATGAAATTCTCATCCTTTATGCACTTGTGTACTACCCTCTGTGATTATCAAAATTCAATTAGTAGTCGAGATACAAAATCCACTTCTAGCCGTACTGAGAAGTTCGAGCCCACAAACCAAAACAATTCTCAAACTTTTTGAAAAAATAATTAAATTTTCCTTCAATTTAATCCCCCTCAATAAAAAACTCAGAATTTTAATAACCAAGTAGCTACTATTAAAACCGCGATACCCTTTAGCTATTGGGACCCAAAAAGGAAATTCACTCCCTTTCCTGATACCCTTCACAACACAATGTCACAACTCATAGAATAGAAGATGATTACCTTGCCTCCCGTTAAAGCACCTAATCTTAATAAACCATTTCCCACAAACTATAGAAAAAATTCTTAATTCCATTATCACCAACAAAGTGGACATGACACAAAACATTGTAGGCGTCTTAAAAATCTTGTGCAAGACCTCATTGATTCTGGTCGTCTTTCTGTTGGAGGTGTTAGTGATCAAGGAAATAAGTTCGTGGCCCCTCCTTACCAAAACATGCAAATTCTTACCAACCATATGCCTAATCATAACATTTAATTTGTCAAAGCTAGTGAAACTACAAAAAATGATGTGATGAATGTTGATTCGAATGATGATAACAATGATTCTATTCAACATTATCCTATAAATATTGATTTTATGGATGATATGGTAGGAGTGATAGATGCCATTCCTCACAAGGTTCAAACTCAAAAGTGTCTTGAACTTGCTTTCTCCTCTAAGGATATACTTAAACATGCACCCAATGGTCTTCTTTACATAGCCAGTCGAATCTATGACAAGCCCACTAATGGAATATTAATAGATCCTGTTTATGGAGAGAATGTGATCACCGAAGAATTCTTACTTCTATATGAGCTCTATCAAGACATATATGATAAACCAAAAGCATGGATCAAGATACACTATAGTTTTTCTTGTCGTACGATGGGATTGATCACCCTTCCTTTATAAATAGGACCGAAAATATTAGATATCTCATTCTCCATCATCCTATAGTTGAACCAATTTCGTGTGAAGCTAGGCTATACATGGCTTCACTCCATGAATGCAATCCATTCACTTGTACATGTAAATGTTTAAATTTTCTCTTTAACAATGAAATTTTCACCGTCCATCATAGTGGATTTAACCAATTGTCCCCCCATGGAAACTTTTCATTAGATTTGTTTTGGCCCGAGCCTATAGAACCTATCAAACCACGAGAAGACTTCTTTTTCAAATCCTATCAAAAGTTCAAGGAAAAAAAAATAGTAGAACTATCCCTCTGAAACATGCCTCAAACTACAACTGAGCCTACCATCTTGATGAAACCATGATTGAACCTAAATAAATTCCAAATGACCATGACCAACCTAAGACAAAACCTTCACCTACTTCCTATAAAGACCAAGAGATAACAAAAAAAATCTCATCATGCCTCCTCAAATGAAACAAGTTTACAAAATCAAAGAGAAATTGGTTGAAAAACCTCCTACAGTTCCTTCTATTCCTCCCCTTGGGGAAGAAGAGAAACATGTGGTTGATCAATGCGCTCCTACACAAATGTAACTTGAAAATAGAACTAAAAGAAATAGTGGTGCTAGAGAGCATAGGCATAGATGTTGTGCCCTTCCTCGTAGGTTACATGAAGAAATAAACAAAGAAAATCAAGATTCAAACTTGGCTGAAGCAATGCATGATGAGTTTTCCCCTACCCCAACACAAAACAATTCTATAATACAACCACAACAAGAGTTGAACCCTTCTTTATACATTATCCTTTGATCTCTTTTAATGATTAATTTAGATGACGATAAGAAGATTATTAAAATTAATGAGGAAGTTCATAATGAATTGAATACATTGTTTTCCTCTGCTATGAGCTTAAATGACAATTCTCCTAGGAAGATTGTTGAACTTGGTCATCACCCCAGTCCAGTACTTGCTATTATCCCTTTAGCTAGTTGTCTTCCTTCGACATACAATGAACATGATTGTGATGTGTTAGCTCTCAAAAACGCAAGTGAGATGCCTCAAGAGGCTGCCAATCTCTTGATACATTTTAGGGTAATAGACAAGGTCAAATGAATTAAACCTTCTACTGTTCAGGTGCTGCCAGACCTAGGTAGGTGTACCTATCTGGATTGGGAAAAATTGACTTAGGATTATCCTTCTTGCAGTGATTTGTCCACAATGGCAGATGGAAGTGAACAAATGAATTCAAACTTGGTACATAATGTAATAGCAATCTTCTGATCTAAATTCTAAAATATTCAATTAACATATATAAAGAAACTGAATGAATCCAAATGATGAAGTGCAGAGACTAGTGCCTTATTGGGTATGCAGAGTCAAATGAAATCAAGATGAGCAACACTTCTCTAGAGAAAACTAAAATTATCTAGCATATATTATGTTTACAAGTTGTATAAACATGCAAGACTGTAACTACTAAGCTCTACTTTAATAATCCAAATGAATCTCTCTAATTACTATGATCAACTAAAAGGATTTAATCTTTGCTTGAAAGAACTAATTGATTAATCAAATAGATACAAAAAATGTGAACTGATGAATTGAATATAATCTTGTTATATCAATTTAAACAACTAGAAAGCATCAATCTTGGAGATAGCTTAGCAGTATTTTAATTAAATTCAACAGACAATTGACACCAGAAATGTGCATCAACATCAATTAACTTTCATAAATACCTCCATTCTGAAATCATGCAATCATAGCCTCTGTTCTGAAAATCTTATTCTACTGTATTCATCTCTAATCTACTGTATATTGAATATCTAATAGCTCGTGATGCTTTTACAATCACAAAATGCATATTTATACACCAGCATCAGAAAACATATCAATTTGAGATCCCATGTCGGTCTACCACTGAATTCGGGCTCATCCCATGTTGGCTAGCAACTGCATTTAGCATTCACATGTCAGCCACAGTGTTTGAGTTTTGTTAATTATCAACAGACATTCATCGTAACATTCTAGTAGTCATGCCGAAGGCAATTAAATCGCCGTCAGTCACCCCATGTGCTTTGCTATGACCTTTTTTATCGGGGAGATATCTCGCATATCACCCTATGTCTCACCGAGACATACTTTTGTGTCATATTTGTTCCAATCGCTAAGACATAAGAATTTTCTACCGAAATGTGCCTCCTTGTTTCATCTACTTCGCTGTAACTTTATGATATCAGTAAGAGGTCACATAGATCATTCCATGTTTCACCGAGAGCCCTCATGATTATTTTGGTCGCTGTGACATAAGGGTTCTCTCACCGATGCATCCTTTTATCTCATGCGGGTCGCCGTAACAAATCATAGTCGGGGAGATGTCTTGTCGACCACACTATGTTCCACCAAAAGTCTTCATCCATCTTGTGTGTTGTTGTGACCGACAGAGTCATTTTGTGCCTTATCAGTGAGACCCAAGGTACTCGGTGAGACCTCGCACTGATAGAAAATTTTCTCACCGATGAACCTTTTGTGTAATGTCGATGAGACCGCAAGTCACTCGCCAAGACCTCACTCCGATACTGCTTAACTTGGCTGATGTGCTTGCTCAATGTGCTAGTCAATGAGACATTTTAAATTCAATAAGACATTACCCCAACAACCTGACTCTCGCTGATGAACCTCCCCATGCATTAGTCAGTGAGACCTGACCCATTTGGGGAGACCTTACCTAGGTGAAAAATACTCCTGCTGATAGGAATTTTCCTCTGTCGCCAAAACCATATGTATGTCATGCTGATATGTACCCATAGGTGAATGTCAATCGCTATGACAATGAAGAAATCCTATCGATAGGCCTACAGTGAACATATGTTAGCACAAAAGCATTATGGGTCGGGGAGACAGTTATGAACTCATGCTGATAGGAACTGCAATATGAAAAATGCATGACCCGATGGATTTTATGGGGCTATATGGGAAAAATATGGGTAAAATATCATGAAGATAGGAAAATGTGCTCAAGGTAGGACTCATTTGGAAGATGCATGGGTACGAACAACATGAAAAATCATCAAAATTTCATAGTCCCAACAAGATGTAGACAACCTACTTTAGGTTGACTTGCACGTTCCTTACTAGTTCTTTGCATTATTTGTTTTTATTTTGTGTGATTTCATGTGCGTAATGTGATCCCCCATGATGTTCTATTTGATGTTCTCTCTCATTGTGGCATTCCTCTATTTGTACCTTCATTCTTCTCTATGTCGTAAATCTTTTATCTTTATCTTTTTATTTGTCTTGTTTTTCCCTTTTGGGGATGACACAAGGTGTTGAGACATCCATGTCTCTTCCATGTTGACCCAAAAATATTTTCCTTTATTTTTCTTTATTTCTTTTCATTTGTCTTATGTTTTCCTTTTGGGGATGACACAAGGCATCGAGACATTCATGTCTCTTCCATGTTGACCCAAAAGCTTTTCCTTTATTTTTCTTTATTTCTTTTTATTTGTCTTGTGTTTTCCTTTTGGGTATGACACATTGAGACATTCATGTCTCTTCCATGTTGACCCAAAAAAATTTCCTTTCTTTTTCTCTTCATTTTTCTTGTGTTTTCCTTTTGGGGATGACGTAAGGCATCAAGACATTCATGTCTCTTCCATGTTGAATCAGAATTTTTTTTCTTATTTTCCCTCTCTTTGTGTCATTCATCCAGTTATATGCATATTTAGGGAATGATAACAATTTTGATCTCTCTAAAACATTGTAGCAAGAAAATACTGACCCCAAATCCATAGATCATTTATGTGTTTGGTGTGTTCATTTTGGGGGAAACCCCTCTCTTTTCTTTCCTTTTCTCTTTCACATGGCATAGTTTTATTTGGAAACATATGACTTGGTACAGGGATTTCCAAGTTAGCTCTCATGTCTTCTTTATTGTTAGCATTTATCATTTGCTACTTTAAAGTAATTTCTCACAATATGGTGTTTAACAATTCCTTTAAAGTGGGGGCATACATTAGCATTATTCTTTTTTATTTTTATTTTCCATGGTTCATGGTGTAGTCTTTTTATTTCATATGATGCATTTTTCACTTTGCGGTTAACATTGGGTGTGATGTCCTTCAAAAGTGTGATCCCTCTTAGCATATAATATTCCTCTTAGTGGCTTGATGTGACACAATGCATCCCCTAAGTTTTGAATATTCTATTCTTTGATTGGTCCTCTCTTGGAGACATTAGGCACAATGTTCCCTCAGTTAAGAATTCGTATGAATTTAAAAGCAAGACTCCTTTGAATATTCCTTACTATTGCATTTGAATTTTTGGTTATATGGCCACCTTGCATAATACAGTTAGCATGCCTATAGAGCCTTCTTTTTTGTTCATGATTTCCAAGAATACAAAGTTTTCCTTTCCTCATGAAGCTCAAAGTTCATTTTTGTGTGGCACCTTATCAAAGTTATCAAGAGGTATAACTTTGTTATGGTTTGACAAGAAGCCCATTTGAGGGATGAATTTCTCTTAGCCACTCATGTGTGTTTGAGTGTATATCGGATGTGTGTGTATGTGTCTCACCTTCTTGGATTTCTCACTCAATGGACAATCTGAAATTTCGTTGCGTCAAAGTGAGTGTGCATTTTTTCAACAAACAACCTAGATCTAATCCCCATCGTGTTGGACAAATGGTCAAAGCTTGATCCACCCCTCTTTTGTTTTCTTTCCTCTTTGACTCTAGCAATGTATGCTTAGGCCTTGATATTATTCTTCATATCTTTTTTTATGTGTGTTCTTTTGTGCCTATGTGGGTTTTCCATAGGACCTTGGTCCTATGGGCTTGCGCAACCCTCTTGATCATGGTTGTCCTATCTTACTAGCATTGGTGCATTTGGACCCCTCTTGATGTGCATCAGTCTAATTTAGTGTGAGTTGGAAGTAAGTTCCTCCTCTCACTAAAGTGGGGGCTAGATGTAATGACAAAAAATTTCCCCCGCAACATGGCCTTGATTTGGTGTTGTAATGTTTCTAACGTATTCACATTAGGTCTTGGCCCCTTGTGGACTAATTGATCCTATTGATGCCTTATTTGGAGTGTTGTAAAGTATTGCAACACACTTACAAAGTTTTATAGGGTTTTATTAAATAATTAAGCTTCTTTATGCTCTCATTGGCCTTATTTTACATCCACAAGCCTCATTTAATGCATCTTTTCGAGGATGATCCAAACACAAATCAACATCCAATCATAATTCAAGTGTTTTTAGACTATGTGGCCCAGATTTTGTAGTTTGGGACTCATTTGCCACCTTGGGCATATGAGTCCTATGTGGCCCAAAATTAAAATTAATTCAAATTTTTGGGGGGATTTTATCCTCCTATATCTAATGTCAGCTTGGAGTGTTGTAATTTTTGGGAATTCTTGCATATTTAAGTATAAATACAAGTTTCTTTCACTCATTTTACACCTAGCAAGTTGAATGAGCATCCTTATAGCAAGTTTGAGTTCACAAGGGTATTCAAGTGTTTACAAGAATATTCAAGTGTTTACAAGAGCATTCAAGAGAATTCAAGGGAAGATTATCAAGCATCTTCTAGAGCATTATTCAAGCATCAAGCATCATGTAAGAGTATTCATTCATCATGTTTGTTTTTTAGCTAATAATTGTGATGTGGGGTTTTATGATTCAAGCTAGCATTTCACTCAAGATCTATCACATTCAAGTAAGAGTAAAGATCTGCATCCATTGGAGCCATCTCATACATGTTTGCAACCTCTCATTGCTAGGGTTTGATGAGTTGCAACATCATATTTTGTTCATTTGTCATTCTCCATTCCCATTTCATTTCATTTCAAGGTTTGATTACCAAAATAGGGTTTGACCAAGGAAAACCCCTATCCACTAACAAAAAAAAAATTCCCCTCTCATTAGTGTGTTATTTGTAGGTTTAGATTTAAGACACATTAAAGAGAAAGTTTGGAGAAAGTTGTCAAAGTTGTCACCTTGCATTGAAGATACTTGGAAGACTTCTATAGATTGTAAATTAGGGTTTCAAATCTGGAAATCAATTTCGAAGCATAGAGAAGACCTTGAAGACTAGATTCAGACCTTGAAGTTTTAGATAACCATAAATAGATTGATTCACCAATTCTAGAATATGAGTCTTGGTTTAGGTCAAAATTTATATTTTTACAGATTCGAATACCCATTTTGCCAAATTCATGTTTTTGTAAAGAAATCCAAATCTGGGACTGATTCACCCAGCCTGGCATATAAGTCCCAATCGGCATTAAAGTTAGAATTTCCAATATTTTAGAGCCCCACCCAGTCATCTTTAGGTTTCTAAGTGCACATATTCCATCTTGCAACTTTTTGTTTTGTTTTATTTACATTTCTAGGTCATTTAGTGAAAGATTGCATTGAATTACGGTTAAGAATTACATCTTACATTGCATTTGTATTTCCAAGTATTAACTTAGTGGAAAACCCATCATTAGTTTACAATCAAACCCTAGGATAGTCCTATTGTAAAATCTCTTTCTCCTTTGCCTTGAGATCTCCAAGGTTATCCTTGAATGAAAAGTGGGCGTTCTTTATGTTCTAAACCATAAAAAATCATCTCTCACCCATTTTTTGTCATTTCACCAACCTATCTCACAACCCTACTTTAACACATTATGAACTCATCCCATAGGGTTGCAAGGGACCTCTAATCATCTAGCTTGGAAAATGGTTGGTGTAATCACATGTTGATATTTATCTAAGTATGATCTATTGAGAACACAAGAGTTATTAAATGAGAACATATATAATTCTTAATATAATCTAAAGATCTATCAAAAACTTGTGTTATCCACTCGTTCGAAATGATAGGGTTCAAAACGTTCACACATACTCACATCATGCTATATAAAAAACACTGTCTTTATGAAACTTGTGGGATTTAACCTTAGCATGTCAATGATATCATTGATGATGTAGGAAAACTATGTCAAGAAAAATTAGAGGAGCTTGTCATCTTTCTAAGTTGTAAGCTCAAGATTTATCACTCAAAATTAATTTTGATATATTTGTGCCACCACCTAAGATAGTGAGGGCCCTACAATTGGAAATAGATCAATAAATTTCTACAATCCCGAGATCTCAAAGGTTCTAGCAACACTTGTTGATGACAACATTCCTTGGATTAGAATTGGATCCAATTATTGACACAAATCCAAGGTGAAAACAAACTTTAACATCTCTTTAAACTTTGAGGGGGTAACCCACTTAGCTCGAATGGTTGGCATGGTTGTACTAAGGCTTTGGGTTCTTTCCATGTAGGTCCAATGTTTGATTCACACCGACTAATTGTTCCTAATTGTAGTGTGCCTAGGCCATGTTGTGCAACACCCAAAGGAATAGTCTCACCTCAGCTCATCTCCCACCCCAAAACCTGACATAAAATGTAAGCACAAGGAAAGAGCAATTGAGATCGCTAGGCTGAGTCACATATCTAAGCACTTGCCATGAGGATAGGGGATAGCTATGAGTTATAAAAAAAAACATTGAGAGTTGTTGATCTTGATTCTCATCAAACAATTATTAGGCCATAATTCTTAGAAACTCCCAACACCTATTGTGATTAAGCAATATAAATAAGACCAAAATACATGAAAACTTGATTATGAATTTTTTGAGCTTGAGGTAGAGTTCTATTTAGGGAACCAAGCAAGACAAAATTGAATAACTTAGATTAACTTATCAAATGAAATTATTTTATAATAAAATCATATTCCTTTAATGTGGTTAATATGGATATAGTAGCTTAAAATTGGTACAAAAATTAGTCTAATTTTAATAGCCCAAGTGGGATGTTATAAATGAAAAATGTATATGAAGAAAGGACTACCATGAGCTATATGAGGGATATTATCACCATTAGGTCTAGCAATATCAAGAATAATATGGAGTATCATCATAATTGGATGCATCACTAGAGTATTGAGGGATGTGCTTAAAACCAAATAGTTATCGTATGTCACGAAAGGCATATGATCATTATGAATCTTGTGAAAGTGAAGGTGTTAAAAACACACTATGAATAAGGATAAATTAGAAATATGTTGAAATAATTTATTTGTATAACATGGACCACAATACTTTTTTCTTGAAAGTACCTAATATTTGTTAACTAGTAGATTGCACACATCAATCTCAAGAGTTAGGAACTGTAGTGTCAAAAATATCACTGTTTACATTTGAACACTTAATTTGGGAATGACTAATGTTAAAATAAACCTAATATTACCTTTATCTAGTGTTTTAATGTGTTTTACACATTCACATTGGGTTTAAGGCCCTTTTAAGCTAAATTTGCCTAATTTTGCCTTAATTTTATATTGTAAAGTGTATATATTTGCACCTTTACATTAATTTTTGGGCCCTTGTAAACTAAATGGACCTAATTATGTCTTATTTAAGGTGTTGTAAAGTGTTGTACCACTCTTTCACACGTATCTAGGGTTTTCATTATTAATTGGGCTTCTTTATGCCTTATTTGGCCCTATTTTGAAACCACAAGCCTTATTAAATGTATTTTTCCAAAGATAATCCTGACACTTATCAAATGGGCAATCAAAATTTAGTGTTTTGGGTCATGTGTCCTAGATTTAGTGGTTTGGGAATCATACACCACCTTGGTCGTATGAGTCCCACCTAGGTCTTGGGACTTGATTTGAATTTCACATTAATCAAGACCTATCTTGGAGTGTGTTCCCCAGTTTTGAGCCACTAGGACTCATACGCCACCTTGGGCATATGAGTCCCACTCAAGTCAGGACTATATTTAAATGCAATTTTTGGTAGGACTTTATCCTCCCCGATTTCGGCTTGTAGTGTTGTAATTTCAAGAAATTCGGTAGAAATAAGTATAAATAAAAAGTTATTTCACTCATTTTTCAACTAGCAACTTGAGTTTCATGCATTATAGCAAATTTGAGCATTTGAGAGTTCACAAGAGCATTCAAGTGTTTACAAGAGCATTCAAGAGTCTTCAAGAGTTGATTATCAAGTGTTTTGGATCATTATTCAAGTATCAAGCATCATGTCAAAGTCATCATGCATCATGTTTGTTTCTAAGCTAACAATTATGATGTAGGGTTTTATAATTCAAGCAAGCATTCAATTAAAGATCTATCACATTCAAGCAAGAGTAAAGATCTACATCCATTGGAGCCACTTCATACATGTTTGCAACATTTTATTGCTAGGGTTTGGTGAGTTGTAACAAATGTACATGTTGTTCATTCATCATTCCTTTATTTCATTACAAGGTTTGATTACCAAAATGAGGTTTGACCAAGGTAAACCCCTTTCCACTAACAAAACAATATTTTCCCTTCTCTTAAGTGTGTGATTTGCAGATCTAGGTTGAAGACGTTCTAAGAAGACAGATTGGAAAGAATTTGTTAAAGTTGTAAATTCATTCAAGTTGTTACGTAGTTTAGAAACACATTGGAGGACACCTACAAAGTAGAATCTTCAAATTTAGATTGAGAAACCAGGTCAAGAAGGAAAAGCAAAGATTGGAGAGTAGATTTAGATCCTAATTCTCCATAAAAGCAAAACTAGACTAATATGCTACTTCTGGCATATGAGTCCTAGTATAGTGAAAGTTGTAGTTTTCTAGGAGTTCCAGACATCTCTTTGCCATATTTTTATTCCTATGTAGAAACCCTAATCTAGGGCTAAATCGCCCAGTCTGGCATATGAGTCCCAATATGTATTAATTTCATCGTTTCCAGCATTTGAAGACTCCATTCAAGCCTCTACAGGTTTCCAAGTGCATATCTCTAGTTTATCAATTTTCTATTTTATTTTGCATATATTTCTAGGTCATTTAGTGAAGTTTTACATTGCACTAGGTTTAAACATTAGGTCTTGCATTTCATTAGTCTTTCCAAGCCCTAAATTGGTGGTGAACCCCTCTTTAGTCTCTAATCAGACCCTAGGACACTCTATTGCAAGATCTATTTCTCATACTTCATCCTTGGATTGATATCTCTAGGGTTTCCTTGAATGAGAGTGAAGAAGATTGTTGTTCTATGTCCTAAACCATAAGCAATGGCAATTTTCCGCCTTTTAGGAACAAACTCTCTTGAAAGGAGATTGAGTGATCTCTCGAAGGTCTCAGGCTTGCTAGGTCTTGAGATTGAAAATAGTTTAATAGTAAAATGCATATTATTTTAATCAAAGGGCATGTTTAGGAATCTCAATGAAGTGTGTTAGTGGTCAGTTTTTTTTAAAAGATCAAGTTAATGAGTTTAAATAATTAGAAAAATAAGAGAGGAAGAATATTTACAAGATATAATATATCTAATGTGTGTATTTATGAAAATAGGAAAGGGCTTTATATTAAGAAGCTCTAAATTAATTTTGTGATTCATTAAAAATAAAAGATAAGTAAAAACTTATTGCTACCTATTATACTAATCTTTACAAACAAATCATGAATGGTGTTTAGAGAATAGGAAGAAAAATATATTATTTAGATTCTGCCTTATTTACTATTTTATTATGAAAATATATTGAGAATTTATTCTAATCTAATTTAATTTATTACCTTGTTTTGTGAAGACAAAAACATATTAATTAACTTGTCAATAAATATTTTTTATTTATTTTCACTAGCCAATTATAAATTTTATTTAAACTAAAACTAAACTATAATCTATTCTAAATGATGGTAAAGAAAGAACAAAAAGTAAAAAAAGAGTAAAGGAGAGAAGAACCATGTGTTAGCATAACGAGATGGCAAACAACCAATAAAGTAATCTCTACATAGTTTATTATTACACAACTGAAACATAAAATAATACTATTACAAAATAATTAGTAAATCGTCAAAATTACAAACTATCATTCACCATATTCATATATTGAAAAAATCCAAAATCAACAAAAAAAAATTCAATAATTCAAAAATTATATCTTATTAAATAAAAATATATTTATTATATCTCTCAAATCACAACATAACCCTTAAAACACTACTCTAATACAAAATTATTTTTTAAATATATTAAAAAAAAAAAAAACTACTTCTATCACTATAACTAATAAAAAAATAATTTCTCTATAACTTCTTAAATCTATCTATAAATCTAAAATTACATATATCTATCTCTAAAAATGAACGTCATCTACATATGGACACCTACTTTCAAATCTACTAAAGCCCAATTTTTTACTAAATGCATTGAACCTGCACCTCCCTTCACCCATTTAGGCGCCCATCCTCTTGTACTTGTACTTCATTAAGTCAGACCCACTTTCATGGTCTACGTTAGCTTTCCTTTTAATGCGTTTGTCCATCTATATCTCCCAAGATTTTATCTTTATAAACAACTCTCTTGAGGTAGATTTAAGTACTTCCATACCTTTTAATAGACGTCTCCTTTTAAATTTATGACGTACCTTATGTGGAAATGTGTCTCCATCCTTATTAAATACACTTGTCTCCTTTTGATATGCCTCCGTCCTCATTAAGTAAACTTGTCTCCCTTTGATATGACTTTTCCACGTACCTCTTAAAAGAGAAATATTACCTATTAACCCATTAACAAATCATATCTCATAAGCCCGAATGAAATGCCTCCAATGAAGAATTTTCATTTTGAAAATAACCATATTCATCTATAGCTAGTCTAAGACATAAATTAATAAGATAAATAAATGTGATGAAATTAAAACTAACCTATTATGAAAGGTAGACTAAAATTCTAAATTCAAGTATATATTATATTAAATAATACAATTTTTCTTAACTTTTTAAATTATTTATCTATGATTTACATTAATATAAGAAAATCTAATTAAAACATATGGATGATTTAAACAATTTCAGATTCAAAATATAGATTTAATAAAGAGTTTAAGATTTATGAAAATGAAAATTATGTGAATTAAATCATATAAATTTTAAAAAATAAAAGTGGTATGGACTATGAGAGGATATAGAGTGCAATGAAAGAACAATCTAAAAAAATTTAAGAATAAAAGAAACCATACAATAAAACACAAAGTTTACATATCTTCATTAATAACATTTGATCTAATTGGGATGAATCAAAATAACATGCTAGTGAGGTTTGACCAAAATGCTATTAACACAAAGATCTAAAAAACAAGGGTATACTTTTCTAACAAAAAATGTATGTTGCACAAGTAGCAATAAATAGTGGATCTTAAGGGAGAATGTTGAAAGATGTTCATAATCTAGATTCTTTGATTAAAACCAAAAAAAAAACAAATAGAATAAAATCATGGCATAGTTAATGTTGATCGTATCCAAATTGCATTAGAAACTTAGAGAAAGTAAGCACTAGGCTTTGACAATTTGATCATGTGTGCACATGATTCATTTATCCATCTTGAAATCAAGTAGGATTGGTAATGTGAAAAATGTTATCAAGTGAATAAATAAATTGGTCATAACACATCTTGAGGCATTGCTTAATTGCTAACTAGGCATCCATAGTTTTAATGGAGATACATCTAGTCCCATTCGAGGCATAGCTCTAATATTAATAAAAAATCTATAGTATTAGTAGAGATACTTGAATCACTTAGAGTTTTTTTTTTTATTCTTTCTTTTTTGCTAAATTTTGTTTTTTCTCTTGATTTTTCTTTTATTTCCTCATTTTCCTTCCTTTGAATTTGTTAGATCAATCAACAAGCAATGAAGCTCACTACCTAGATTAGGGACCACCATTGATACACATGATATAATTGATCAAGAAGTACAAAAAAATGATAACATAAAACTCAAATAGGTCACCCTAGTAAACTAGAAGGTACCATATGTGATTAAAAATGTTTAGATTAAAAAAATAATCATCCATACTTGACAAATAAAAGATGACTCAAATAAACCCAACATAGCCTCAAAGATAGATTCACCTTGTTTAAAATCTCTCTATAAACCAAAAAGATGAATTAAGAAAATCATATAATGTTATCTCAAAAAAGTGTATTGATGCCACTTGACAAGACACAAAGCAAATGCTAGAGAACAAACTAGAAAAAAATCAAAACGAAACCAAAGATGTAGGAAACACACATAAACTATATATAAAATAAAATTTCTTAACCTAGCCAAACTCTATACACTCAAAGACTTGAGAAAATTATTTTCAAGGTTACTCTTGAACTTTTCTTTTTAAAAGTTTTAAGCAAGATCAATTAGAATTTTTGGGTATAGAGGTGGGTAAGAACCACCTTGAATATAAAGATGGTAAAAATTTATACAATTTAAAATCAAAATTTGTGTCCCTATCATGTAGGATAAACAATTAAAAGATCATTCAACTTGTTATCATGTTCTATCGAAATGCATGTTTTCTAATTCAAGACATCATAATCAAAATAAAAATCATGAGAAAATATAGACAGGTTAAAGAAAGTAGCTCCATTATTTTGATTATGATTGGATGGGAGCATGTGTTTTCCATACACCACTATTTGTTAATAAACAATGTATATAATCTCATAGACATCATGTCTCTTCTGGCCCTACACATGAAGTAAATGCTCATCAATCAAGACAAAGACATGTTAATCCTAATTAAAAAATAAAATTAAACAATATTTACATAGTCACCATAAAAATTGAGAAAAAATTCATCAAGTTGTCTCATATAAATATAATGGCATAATACTTACCTAGATATTGAGATTTTTATTATAATTATATGTCAATTTTACATATTAAATATAAGCTATAGTCATCATATCATAAGTCAATATTATCATTTCCAAACAATTTGCCTAGCTCATGACTAAACTAAATATCATCACATTCACCATTTACATTCATGTCATTAGAAGAATGAGGGATCGTTAATTTGATTAAGTTTGTGTGTATCACAATGTCACTCAAATTTGAATTATCCTTAATTTCCTCATGCTTAGCCTTGTGCTCATTCGATTGGACCATCTCAAAAGGATGTGATAAATTTTGTGTCTCTATATCATCCTCAAGATAAAAAAGAATGGGTTCTACAATCTCATGTTATAATTTTTTTTCTTCATCCATATCCATAATAATATATTTAAGAAAATAAGGGTGGGGGCCCTAGCTTGGCTGGCTAAATATTTATTGTTGCAGGAGGTTGGTCATGAGGTCTAGTCTCCCCCACCCTTGTGGTACTAGAGGGCATGTCACGCTAGTGCCACCAGTCAAGTTAAAAGTTTACCAAGCACGCTACAATTTATAGGGTGTTGAGAATCTTTCACAAGAGCATTCAAGTTTCAAGAGAAAGCAAAGTTGAAGGATTGGAGCAACATTAAAAAGTGTTTTTATGAGTCTTCAAGCTCACTTTCATTCAAGATCTAGGATTGTCAAGGGTTGATCATGGTTTTCTATGGTGAATCATGATGTATTCTAGGTTGGGAGATGTAACTAGTCATCAAGCCAAGCCTAAAGACTCGTTTCCTAAGTGATTCCATCCTCTATTATCACTCTACATTCAACCTAAGGAAGGTAGACACATCATTAGGGCTCATTTGGGGTGATTAGGGGTCTCTCCAAGTGAGTCATCAATCTTCACATTTCCATTCTTGCATCATATTCTTAAACATTAGAATAGGATTGCATCATGTTTCAAATTTCTTAGTCTTAGATACTCTTAAGGTTAGTGTTTTCATGCACATTTCATTATTTCTATCAGGTTTAATTACCAAACTAGGGGTTTGGCCAAGGTAAACCCCCATTAGAAAATCAATTTATATTCTATTTTGTAGGTATTTTCACAAAGTTGGATTTGGAATTCACGTTGGAAGGAAAGAGCAGGCGTTGAAGTTCAAATTAGAACTTTAAATTCCTAGAAAAGCAGAAGGGACTGATTCACCACAAGTGTTGAATGACTCCCACTGTAGTTGTTTTCCAAATCTATTTACAGACTCAAATACCCTTTTTCTCGAAATAAGTTCACGTGCAGAAACCTGGATGTAGGACTGATTCACCCTGGTTAGAGAATGAGTCCCAATTGGTCAAAATTTTCAATTCTCCAATGTTTCAAAGTTTCTTCTAGTCACTTCCATATTTCTAGGTGCACATCATTCATTTCACTACTTTTTTATTCTATTTTATTTGCATTTCTAAGGCATTTTCTAGGTCATTGCATTAAATTAAGGTTTTATATTTCATCTTGCATTTCATTATCTTTTCAAAGTTTAAACTTGGTGGTGAACCACTTATTAGATCCTATTCATCCCCTAGAACAACCCTCTTGCAAGATCTCTTTTTCCTTTGCAAGGAGATCTCAAGGGTTTGTTCTTGAGTGAAAGTGAAAATTGTCCTTTCTAGGCCCTAAACCCTAAGAGAGGAACCCAAAAAAAAATTCCACCTTTCATTTATCAAGGGCGGCCTTCTTATAGTTATCCACACACATCTAGCACCATGAGGAAACTTTGATAATTAATCTCACTATGTTTCTCTATAAGGTCAATGCTACACAAATTGAGAAGAGATAGATTGATAAAGCATCCTAATCATCCTAAAATTAGCATGTCATTACTTTTTTTTGTTCTAGCCTTGTTCTTTCCTTAATTTCAAAGTCCAGAGTGAAAATTTGACTAAGCTTAAGTCTATGATTGAGGAATTAATCCCTAGGCATATCATAGATTTCTAATTTGTTTCTTCTTTGGATGAATTTTCATAGCTCCCCTTGTGTTCTTGTGTTAAGCATGGTATATCTAAGCTCTCTTGCTCAAGTTTTTCATTAAATATATTGATTCATTTGAATCATTAATTTGAGTAGCGAAATTAGTACCATCATCTTCCATAAATATCATATTGATGTCAATAATATTGTGAACTTCAACATGAAATGAGATGCTAATACTCAAACCAAGATCATGTTGGGTGTGAAAATTAGGAAGTGCTATGGTAGCCACAAATGTCAATCCCTTTTTGTTTTAAAGAAATAATCAATATGCTCTTTAACTATTGCTACAAGAATTGATTTTCTTCAATATTTTCCTTATGCTCATTTTCACTTTCATTTGGAAATTCATGTCTCTAAGTTTAGGGTAATTTAAGAATTTGAATCAAGTCTTTGGTGATTGAATTTTATGTCTTGATGATTTCTTGTTTTATAATTTATGAAGTGACTCTATTTTGTAGGATTGTCACATTGTTGTTGAGTTTTTAATTTTTTATTGAGATTTTTTCATTTCTAAATTTGTGATACAAGATTAATTTTGATGTCTATCTTTTGATTTTATGATTAGATGGTTAGAAATTTGGAAGTGTAAGAGTATGTTTTTGGCCATTGATAGGAATATTATGATTAAATTTATGTGTTGTCTAAAGGTGGTTGATAAATTAAAGGTGGAGACATAGGTTACATAGTATTAAGAGGGGTTACATGAAATAAATTATTCAAATGAAATTGATTCCTTAAAGTTCTTGTTGGGTAATATGAAAAATGCTCTTGATTTTTCTTGATTACTTAATATATATGATATAAATTTAGGAACATTTAAAAAAAATCAAAATTGGATTTTTTAGTAATTTATATCATATGAGAGATTAATTTAACGCTAAAATATATAATTGTACAATATTAGTAAAGATAATTATTTTGAAGGGCGGGGCCCTAGCTTTGAATTGCACGAGTTCTAGTCTCCTACCGTGCTTAGTTTCGTTACTCAAATTGATAATTATTTTGAAGCATAATTTTTTAGTCTTAGTTTCTTCTCAATTGATATTTTCATGTGTGCTTTAGAAAAAATGGGGATTGTAAGGATTTGGTTCCTAATTAACATATATGTGAGTTTAATGTACTCATATATATCTTAATAGCCACATTTTTTTTGGCAGGTATGGATCTACCAAAAAAGATATACAATCTTTGCAATCACATGTGTTGATGGGACTCATTGACTCATTAAGTTCTCTATAAAAAGTGTCAAATTGATGATACACGATTGTGGGGTCAATGGGAAACCTATAGTAATTCAGTAATTTATTTTCTAGATCAATCTAGGAGGATATTGACCTAATAAGTAAGGTAAGGTAGTAGACATTTTTGGATTCATCCAACGCATAGGGGAACATGTCACAAGCTATATCTTTGTGACAAATTTGGGCTTGTATAAACATGCTTCTCAATTGTATGATTTTTATTACATTAAATTTTTTAGATGAAACTATCAAGTTTTTTGGGCAAATGTTAACTAGAAATGGATAGGCTTAGAGGATTATTCCCTCACACTCAGAGTGGTCATTTTGTATACATGGATTATGATTGAGATAAAATGAATCGATTTATGGGTAAGCTATATGAATGTAGCAACAATATTCATTTCTTGAAAACCCATGCATCCCCTCTAGAAAAATTAACTACTATGAAGCAAATAGGATTCTAACCAACCCTCCTAGTATAAAATTTTGATGAATAGATTTGTATGTGTCAACCTTAGGTGTTAAGAACTAATTACCCTCTTGAAAGGAGATTGATTTATTTCCCCAAGGTTTAAGGGTTATTTGGTCGCAATATTATAAGATAGTTTAGCAATGAAATGTTTACTATTTTAAGAAAAGGGCATGCTTAGGAATTTGAATGGGATGTCTTAGTAGTCAAGTTTTTTTTTTTTTAAGATTAGGATAATGGATTTAATTGATTGGAAATAAAAGAGAAGAATAATATTTACAAAACTTAAACTATTTAATATACATTCTTGAAAAAAAGCAAGAGGTTCATACTTACCAACTCTAAATTTCATGTTTCATAAAAGAAAAATAATAATAATAATAAAACTTACTACTACCTATTATCTTAATATTTGCAAGCAAGTCACAAATGACATTTAAAAGACTAGGAAGAAAAACATATCAAGTGAATATGATCTTATTTACTATATTTTTATGAAAACAAATAGATAAGTTATTCTAATCAAATTTAATTTATTTCTTTATTTTGTGCAATAAAAGGATATTAATAAACTTGTTAGTATATATTTTCTTGATTTTTATGAGTAAGTTATATATTTTATTAAAATTTAAATTAAGCTATTATTTATTAAAAACTATTATAAATGATGAAAAAAAAATGGTAAAGGAGAGAATAATCATATGTGATCTTAGCACATGAAAGTAAAATAAGATAAACAAATAAACAATAAATTATCCTCTATTGCAACTAGAAGATGGTATTATTTCCAAAAGATTAATCAATTACTAGAATCTTAAACTATCAAATTCATTTAATATGTCTATAATTTCAAAAAAATTAAAACAACACTTTAAAATATAAACTTTATTTCTAAATATACACACATAAAAATGAATAAATAACATCTCTTTTTAGAAAAACTACTTAAACACCTCTTTGTCATATATCCATAAAAGTACCTCTTTTAACATCTAACCATATAATTCAATTTAATAAAGTTGTCTCCCTTATAACATGTTACACCCACTTTATCATATCTCCATAAAAGCACCTCTTATAACATCTAATCCTATAATTCAATTTAATAAAGCTCTCTCCCTTACAATATGTCTGTAGTTCTAAAAAATCTAAAACAACACTTTAAAATATAAAATATATTTCTAAATATACACATACATAAAATTACATAAATAACATTTCTTTTTAGAAAAACTACTTAAACACCTCTTTATTACATCTCAATAAATGCACCTCCTTTAACATCTAACCATATAATTCAATTTAATAATGTTGTCTCCCTTATAACATGTTACACTGACTTTATCATATCTTCATAAAAACGCTTCCTTTAAGATGTAATCATATGATTCAATTTAATAAAGTTATCTCCCCTATAATATGTCTAATTCTAAAAAATCTAAAACAACATTTTAAAATATAAATTTTATTTTTACGCCGAAGGCATGTCCTATATGAACTTTCAGAGCTCATTTTCCTGTCAACGGTCCAAAACAAAGAATAGGGCTTGGTTGACATGATTTACATGAATCTCAATCGTCCAGCATTTCGCCGTGTTTTTTCTACTTTCCCTGCCACTATCAGTTCTGCTTTCCCCGCCGCTATTGGTCTCGTCGTCGTCAACTTTCATCTACGGATACTTCTGCAGTCCAACCTTTAATCCTTGACATCAACATATTTAATTTTCTGCCCTAATCAGAGTTACGACGCTGTCATAGTCCACTTGTAGGCTTTAATTGGAGTTATGCTTGTCTTTCTCCTACCCACTGCCTCACCGTCCTTTCCTACTCTTCAGTCTTTACAGACATGATTATGAAGAGGATTGAATTCCGTTATGAAAGAGCACCTACCCACTGCCTTGTCGTCCTTCCATACTCATTAAAACTGCAAATGCAATACTTTCATGCTTGCTATGTTTTTCTGGGGAGACTTCTTCGTCAAAGCATCAGCTCACTGGTAAAGGAGGAGGATCGAAGCGAAGAAAATTCAAGACAAAAAGAATATGGTGGTTAAGTTTTGCAGAAATCAGGCTTTCCTGATAAAGAAGGCGCAGGAGCTGTTAATGTTTTATTTCTTCTCACACCGCCAAGCTCTCAGTTTTCCAGGATCAGGTGGGCCTCATTACCTGCTTCTCACTAGGCAGTTTTTATTATATTCGCTTGCTGTTATACAAGTTACATTGAAGCTGATCATATGTTTCATAGATAATAGATTACAGAATTTCTCACACTGATTTTGATTTGGACCGTTTACCCGTAAAAGAGAATGGAAGGAAACAAAAACGTGAGACTTTAAGACCAACGGCAAATGGAGTTTTCCCCTTCATAATAGAACATTCTGTTATTTATAGAAAAATATCTATAATAGATTTGTGGGCAAAAGGGAAAGTATGGATCTATTTCCTGAGATTGAATAAAATGGTGTTTTGTTTTTTGGCATATTTTCGGTATTGAATAATTTATATCCGGAGCGTAGCCTCTGCAAACCATAAACAAGAAACTTAAAGAATATCCCTGTTATCAAGTAGCTGTGTGATCGGAACTGAAGACTAAGTATTTGTGAAGCCGTCTAGGCTACGTTCAATTCATCAGCCTTTACGGCACAGACCAGCCAGAACATGTCGGCACAGACCAGTAGGACCCCTCAGCGCCGACTTCAGCCGTCCATCGCCGTCTTCAGCTGCGCCATACCATTCACGTTGTCCTCCTTCGCCTATCTATCATAAATGTTGCAGCTAACACCAGTCGACAGTGAAGGAAGAACTTATAATGTATGAGCCTATATTCAACGGAGCTCAAATTCCGAGTTTTACTCTGTTTTGTGTCTTCTCCTCTGTTCCATGTTTTCTTCCAGTTTTCGTTTCTTGAAAAGTAGCCGTTATTTATCAGAACGATAGGCTGCCCGCTTTTTTAGCACGTTTATCCTAACTTATGACTGTTGCCAAGTTTGGGTGAAGAGAATATTTTGTAGAGTGAGGATTGTAAGTGGGCCTCCATTGTAGATTGCTCACCTACAGGAGGCATTTGACACTTTTGATGTGTTGTTTGTTTAAAAAGAGCGGTTTAGCTAAAAACAACGAAATTTCTCAACAATACTCGGTAGAAGCTCTAGTTCAGGAAAGAGAGAATAAACATTATATATCACAAATCAGATTTGGCAGCCCTTACGTTGAGTGGCTGGTCTGCATAGTACACTTTTAGTTACTATGAAAAATGCAGCGTCTATTTCCAGCTGTGAACAAGAGCTACAGAAAACTTTGCCACTTGGTGACAGCCTCACTTGGTTACCCTGATTTATGTAAAAACAGGGTCACAACAGCAATAAAAATGAACAGCAATGGAAAATAGGGCAAAAACAAAATTTATTTGGCTGAACAAAATAATTTTGTTTATCTAGTTTTTATTACATTCAATCTACCAATATAATATTAGTATTATTTGTAATGAACAGTCTTATATTTATATTTTAAATTTCTAAAAATTTCTTATTTTATAGAATATTTTAGAAGAATTTTTGTATTGTTCAAGAAAATCTTACTTTTCCTTAACATACCCCTAAAGGGGAATTAGCTAGGACGGGACATAGAAGAGACAAAGGAAAGGGGAACCTTATACCACTATCTCCCCCTAATGTTCACCTAACATATCAAACATTCCTCATAATTTCAAATATTTAGTTTCAACCATACTGCTCATAAATATATAGTTGTTTGTTCTTCACATAGACAAAATTGTAGATTAACAATAGTTGTTTGAAAAAGATCCCGAATGTAGTGAACATCAATCTCAATATGCTTTCTTTTAGCATAGAAAAGTAGATTGTTTGCAACCTATATGGTACTTTGATTGCCACAGTACAAAGTAGTAATAGAACTTTGTAGAAAACCAAGAACAAATAAAAGACTTTGAATCCACATTGTTTCCTTTCTTGCTTCTTTAGTTGCTCTATATTTTGCTTTACATGAAGACAATGATGTAGTTTTTTTTTTTTTTCACTACTTTGGATAATAGGTCATTATCCAAACTGAAAAACATAATCAACAATATATTTTATGTCATCTATAGTGCCACCCTAATCTGAATTTGTAAATCCAACCAAAGAAATTGAGGTTTTATAGCCATAGTATATTGTTCCACAAAAATATCACATTTTGTTTTGCATTCAACTTATGACTTTCTTTAGGTGCCTACATAAATCTAGATACTAAATTGACCAAAAAACAAACATCTCATCTAGAATAAGTTTAGATAAACTAAATTATCTACAAGTGATTTTTATAAAGTAGCATCTACCCTCTTGGAGCTACATTCTTTAGTAAGTTTGATTCCATATTGAAAGGGAGTAGAAGTTGGCTTGCATTCAAGCATGCTATTTTTTTTTTTTAAAGATCCAAAGCATATTTGGATTATGAGATGAATAATCCATCATGTAGCCTAGACAAAATTGTAAACTAAAAAATTAACTTAGTTCACCCAAATCACTCATATGAAATGCCCTTTTAAGATTTGATTGAGATAGAGAAATGCCTACATCAAGCATAGAAGGGTGACAATCCATTTCTATGGTGATAACAAAATGACTTTGAGGGGCCTACAAATTTTTCTAGTGCACTAAAAATCATGGTGGTTAATTATTCACAAGCAAAGCAGACCATTGGATCTATAGGAGAGTTGTGTGAGTGAGCGATGATGGTAAAATGGCTATGGTGGAATTCAGTGAATAGATGGCTTCTGTCTAGCCTGAAAGTCTGTGCTAGTTGATCTAATGGTAGAATGTCAAGTGACATGATGAAGTCAATAGTGATGGGTTAGGTAATCTACACAATTAAGAATTCAAATATATGTTTTATGCATGTTCACAATAATAAGAAATGAGGCTACATGTTTGGTTCCCATGGGAATGATAGAATGACTAAAACCCAAAGGTCTTCATTTTTGCTTCTTATATTCCACCATGGAAATAGAAGTATTGGATTATAAAGGGGAACATAAAGAATAGCTAGTTGTGTGCATGGACAATGCATATTGGTATGGGGGACAAATGAGAAAATTTTCTTAGGGGTCCTTGTATGCATCAACAAATAGGTGAGGGCCACATGACCTTTGGCAGATATAGTGGAGTCGATTAGAGCTTTATTTCTAATATGTGTCTAAAATAGGCTTGTATGATGGTAGAAGTCTATAGGTTGTACATATGACTAGAGGGCCACATGGTCAAGGTGGTGCTAAGTGACTAGTGAAGGATGAATGATATGTGGTGACATGTTGCTAGTACTAAGGGTGGTGGGTCTACATATGTTTCTTGCCTTTACAATAGTTTTGAGTGATTCCATGCATATAGTTCTTGTTGGGAACAACTAAACATAACTCCTACTCTATATTGCAATTTTAGATTTAAGGTGGTTACTGGGTGAATGCCAACTTTACTGGTGGACAATGACTCTAGCTAACCATGTTGTTGAAGAAAAAAATGCAAGGAAAGAATTAGGAAGAGGAAGAAAATTGAGAGTGAAAATAATAGAAGCAGAGGAGCTCTTCATGTGTGCCTCACGATAGGCCATCTACCTCCATTGGCACAATAAAATCTTATGCTAGGCAACTATTATTTTATTTTTTCTTTATATTGTACAAGACTAGTCCCAAAGGTAAAGGGTTTCATAGATTAGGAATGGCCTTTGGAAATAATTCTTGTGCACTTATGTACATTTCTTTAATGTTAACTTGATGTTATAAAAATTGAGTTGAGAAACTAAGGCGTCATAGATCAGGCTTATTTTTCCAAATATTTATTTTTGTATATATTTGTGTATTGGTTGTTTACTTATGAAAGGAATTTTAAGAAAAGAAATAAATGTATTGAAAACTAGTCCCCATCACCATTGTGTATAGAGCCAAAATGTTAGGCCCAAATACATTCAACCAAATACTTAGAGCTTTGTGATGATTAAAGTAAACAATTTTGATAATTTATTGTTTTTTCTAAAGGTTTTATATCATTTTTAGATTGTAATTTGTTGGTGTTGGGAGTTGAGTCTAAATTGATATCTCTTCAACTAAGAGTTAATGATTGATGTGTATTCATTTCACCATAATATTTGAGGTGTGGTCTTGACAGTCATACCTTATATTGCACCTCTAGGGGATTTGAATTTTGGTAGATATCAAAATCAAGGAACACACCATTATCCTTCCTAATTGTATTCAACCAACTGAGATACAACCCTTTATTGATGTAGTCATTTGATATAATAAATTTATAAAAAAGGAAAATAAAATAACTATTAAATGAATTTGTAGAAGAGCTTAAACAATTTACTATGTGATATATAATTTTGTGTGCATGGAGAGAGGTGGAAACAACTACCTGAACATGCTACTGGAAGATTAACTAACAAAATGGGTCCAAGTACTTGTCTTACATAGGGAGTCCTAAATAATGAAATAATTTCATGACATAGGGAAATCTTGGCTTATCATTCTAAGAAATTAACGTACTTCCCTAATAAGCTTGAGAAGAAAAAAATTGAAAATAATTTTAAAATTATCAAGGGAAAACAATGAATGGAGGTATTTTGAAATTGTAAAAATTCATTAAAAGGATAATCTTGTTGGATGAGAAGAATTATTTAGTGTATCAAATATTTAGGGAGAGTTAAAGAAGATTTGGATAATATATCTACTTGACTTGAAGCCCAATGTTTTTTAACTTTCAAAAGTAATAATTGTGCCTGTTGTGTGATGTCAAAGTCGAAAAATATGATCTTTATGTATATGATTATGATGTAAGTGTAGTATGCATGTAATATAATGGTAAGCATGCTTGTGAATTAACTATCACAAGTCGTAGGTGGTCGAAGAGAAATTGAACATTACTAATTAGTCTTGCTACCCTAGTGAAGTTATATAATTGTAATTATGTAGAGAGTGAATCTTCATGGTTGTTTGTTTTCAAAGTTGGATGATGGTAATCTTGGTGGTACTAGTAGCCAAATGGTAGTCATCCTTGTCAAAGTAGGATAATGGCTATCTTAGTTAATAGCTAGATACTATGGCTTTTTTTACAAGGTGTTCCCTTATTCACTTGTGCTTTGGATCAATGAAGTGGTTTTAGCCTTTTAAGTGTGCATATGAATCCATTTGGATCTAGATATGATAGAAATTATATTACTATGTGTACATGCATGAGTGACATATGAGTCCAATTTTGATAGAGTGGTCTCGAATTAAGTGTGTAAATAATATGTAAGATCATAAGGTATGAAAAATGAGAAGGGCTTAGAATATAGATTGACATAAAATTACTTAGGATGAACAATGTTCTAAATTTGTTTGATTAGTTGAAACCCCTAGAATGGTCACACATCTCACTAACACCCCTATTAAGTTGAATACCTCATTGTGAGAGTGATCAAGTGGAAAAGAAAGCTTGATAATTAGCTTGGCCTTTGAGTAGAGTTATGCATACTCTAGTAATTAAATTGAAGATATCTACACTTGTGATCCATAATTATTTATATGGTACTAATTATATCTCTAATTCTTGACTAATGATATAGGCATTAAAGTATTTGTAGCCATTAGAACCAACTAGTTGAAGAGTTTGTTTGCCTCTCCATGTATGTAGATATAAAATTTAGATGAAATCAATGACAATAATGAATTCCATAGGATGATGCTATATGAGATCAATTATATTTAAGATGAAGTAGGTTCCCCTAAAATTATGAGGTTCTAAGACAACACAAGATTATGTACTGTAGAAAAAGGATAGCTCCATGACCTTATAAAGACTATCATAGTGTATTTTATTACATTTGATTGAATTATAGACATTGATAAGTAGGGTATTTGGAAATCCATTATAATCATTCACCCCCTTCTAGGCATGCTTCTCAACCCCTAATAGCTACTTGTATCCCACTAATTAAGTATCCCTTTTCCTAATATTCAAGTGCTATATTAGGCCATATGTTGGTTATTGAAAAAACCCTACTATACATGCACATTTAAGCTATTTTAAAAAGGGTGAATCAATACAAATATTGCAGTATATCAATCTAAATGGTGGAACATGTTACAATCCTAAGCACAATAAGGTACACTCAAGTACATTATCTCCTCATCAACATAATGAGCATATAAGATTGTATCTTGTTGTGTAGGCAAGACAATCTTCTCTAAATTGGAATATGTGAAAGGAAAAGGGAAAATCTCCTTTAATTTTACATACAAACTCTTGCAACCTCCATTTCATTTTGGTTCTTGTATCCAATGAAATTCTAAAAAGTTTGCCTATGTTGGTTTGATATTTATTTAATTCTCTAGCTCCACTCTCTACACATGACACTCAACAAAATAATTTATCAAGTTAATTAATCCCCAACACATTACACATAGTTAAACCAAATTAAATCTATCCAAATTGGTGGTGCCCACATCACTAATTTCACCACCTATGATTCTAATCACTTTACCAACCTTGATATTTCCATTAAAATTCTCAGCCATCACACATCACTTACCCTTTCAGTTTATTCCTTTGTAGCAAAAAACACTATTTTATATAATGCTTTCCATTTTGAAAGTTTTATGGACAAAAATATTCATTATTAAACCCTTTTTATTGTGGCATAAGATCAATATTGTTGGCTGATCTAATTAAGATCAATGACCAAGGCTCTAACATAGCTAGCAAAGCTGTTCACCTTTTTTTTCACCATTTTACTAATCTAGTAAGAAATTAATAACATTATGTATCCACCAATTAAATTTCACTACATGGGCTAGTAGAATCACATGGAGCCATCACATTTATTGGTACATATAGGAACCTCTAAGAAAAATTATGCATTGGTCCTTGAATAAATAAATATAATTTGAGCACTTGCACATGCCTCTTTGTTTTTGATAAGGTAAGCAAGGTTTTGAAAGAACCAAGAACCTTTTACAAAGATAAGAAAAGGACACTTCCAAACAACAAAGTCTCAAACTTTGCCAACACAAGAAAAAAACAACACTAGAAGAAACACTACAACATAAAGCATAAACACCAACAACACTTGGTCACCAAGTAACCAGGCATGGTAGGACACTCAAAACCAACAATAGTCCCAAAACAAAGACATACCAACAACCCAAATCTGGCACCAAAACCAGAAGCAAGCAAAAACTTGGGGAAAACAACAGTCCTAAGCAACCTACAACATAGCAAGCCCTAAGGTCTTTCCAAAAAACAACCAAGCCACAAACCACCTACAACAACTAGATTGCAGCAAAACTATTGCTCAAAACTGAGCCTACCGGATTCCTAATAAAAGAGGGGTAAGAATCTCCCATAGCTATAGGGAAATGATCTTCAAAATGCACCAACCAACCAGGCACAACCCCAATAGGAGAGAGCGTCACCATTATAGGAGCAAACACTGCAACAACCAAACCATAGCAGGCCAACCTCACATGAGTCTTCCAACCACAAAAGAATAAAAAATAGAGATAGAGAGAAAAGTTGAAACATGAGAAGCATCAACCAACATGGAGCACCAACTCACCTAGTAAACCAACCCAAACTCCACCTCAAGAGGAGAGAGCTCCCCTCTATAGGAGCAGAAAAAATGAAAACCATCCAAATGAGAGCCACCACTCGCCCACACATATAGGATCCACCTCAATAGGAACTCATAAGAGGGGAAATATCTCTTCACCATCTCAACAACAATCAACTCCACCTCAAAAGGAGAGGGCTTCCCCTCAATAGAAGTAGACTCCACCTCAAAAGAAGCCAGTTGTAGAACATGGCAGAGACCAATGATAGTAGAAAGGAAGGAAATCACATTCATTGTCATAACATGCATCACATATGTGCCTTACTCCACCGACCAAAGGCCCTAGGGGACCTAAACTGAACACCCCTGATAGAGAGTTGGAAAGAAGGTAGGTAGGTAGGTTCAGGTTCTAGCCCAACGAGGGAGGGAGTTCACCAGGGAACTTGCCTGGAGCTGGGAAAGCAACTGGATCAAGCTCATGTTGTAGAACCAGTAACTATAGTTCGATCCATCTAATCCTCACATGGGAAGAGGGTGGGTGGGAAACTATAGTTCCAAGAATGCGCCATCCCTTACCCCGGTGGGAGAAACGAGAAGCTTCTCTCTATTCAAAACTCTCTCTCGCCCAATGTTCTCTCTAGATAGCCCTACCATAAAACAATAACAATGAGTTATGCTCCATCCCAAAAGCTTCAAACCCCACCTAAGGCCTGCCTTCAGCAACCTAAGGCCTACCTTTGACATCACATTCATTTTCATAACATGTATCAAAAACATGATATAAGGAGGAAAAAGCAACACATCCAACAACTTAAAGAAACCACTTGTCTAAGCCAACCAAACAAGGCCCAAGGAAAATACCATAGAGAAACCAACAAACTTTAACTAGAGCACAACCTCAAGAGACCACAAGTCCCCACCAGACCCCACGAAAGGGGAAGAACCACAGGTCAGCAACAGGACGCCAAAAGCTCCCACACATTGAGCATAGCACACCAATAGAAGCACCTTGCCCCAACCAAACCCCACAATAGACAAATGGCCAATGAACTGACTACCACCACCAGTAGGGGAATCACACAAAAGAGGATACAAGAGGCTAAGAACACCACCTTCACCTCCACCAAGCACAACAACAACCCACAACAACATAAATGTTGAATGAAAGGACCCAAACCCAGTGGCCAAGCCAACAACACCACAGTGCGCCAAAGTGGAACCAAGCAGGTCTTGAGCCATGGCACATTGGAAATAGTCACAAAACTCCATCCAAAGGAAGGTATGAACAACATCATAAACCAGCCTCCAATGAAAGAGACAAAGCCAACGAAGCACCTCCTTCACCACAAACGCCTCATCAGACCACAAGCAAGGAGGGAGAAGCACATGACACAAGAGGAGACAAGCAACTCCCCTAGATCACCAACAAATGAGGATGAGAATTCCATCCACTATCTCCACACCCAACACCATATTTCTAGCACAAAAGGCTAGAGGCCCAGAGTGAAGAAGGGGGAAATACCTCTACAACAAAGCAACAACCACTATGATATCAAGAGGAACACTATCCTCATCAGCAACAAAAGAAACAGGGCTCTACAAAAATATAGACCCAACAAGCAACCGAGCCACAAACAACTCCAAACAAGGCACTCCCCAGAATGTGAAACCTAGCCACCACTGCACCAACCACATAAAAGGGGGAGAGACAATCATGTGAGGGATAATATCACACAAAAGAAAAAGCTTCAAATAAATGACAAGCATAGGAGAGCCATCCACAACTAAAATGACACCACCAGGAACACTACCACCCTACACAATAATCTTCAGCCAAACAGAAAGGGAACCACCATCCCCATCCTCATCCTCGCCATCGCTCTCCATCACCATTTGGTGAAAAATTCAAACCATCACTCTTCCTGCACATGCCCTTTGTTATCTCCTTTGAAGTGATACACTAGAAAGCAAGGCTCAACACCAAAACAAATACATAAGGTTTAGCCTTTTATGTTTAGTTGTTTTCAACATTAGCTAAACATATGGCCTTGTTAAAAAATACTATGAAGGAAAGAAATATATGCAAGCCCACCATCCTTTAGTGCGTAGCAATATATGGTCATATTTTATTCATCCCTCACTAGCCACTAAACACCACCTTGACACTATGACCCTCCATCTATATGCACAACCTATAAATCTATCCCATCAAAAAAGCCTATGAGCACACATATTAGAAATAATTCTCCAACTGGCCCACCATACATGTCAAAGGCAACATAGCACTAACTTATTTGTTAATGCATAGAAGGACCCCTAATAATTTTTTCTCATTGGTCCAAACATGTCAATAGGAAATGTCCATGCATACCATAATTGTTTTTGTGTTCCTCTTTATAAACCAATAGTTTTTTTTTTAAGGATGAATAGAGGTAGCAAACATGAGGGCTTTTGGTCTTTATTTGTGTTTTCATTTCTAGTTTGAATTGAACACATAGGCCCATTTCTTATTACCGTGAAGGATTAAAAATATACCTAATCCCACAACTATATAGATTACCTAACACATCACTATTTTCATACTCATGCAATGTGACATTCTACCATCAGTCCACATAGCACAAATGATTGGGGTCATCCATGTTTTCATCACCGAACCAATAGAAATACATGTGGCATATAATTCATCTATCCACCAATGGCACCACATGTATTTTACTACTATCACTCACTTAAATAACTTCCTTGTATCTATCTAATGAGACACATTGATCTGTGAAGATCAAGGACCCCATTTTTAATTATTAACTAGGTAAAGTTTCACACTTGCACAAAGATATTTCACTATTGCCTATAGAAAGTAGTCATGCCCATATAGTCATGAACCATTTGGCCAATTTAAACACTAAGATTATTCCATTATGAAGCCGATCAACATATGCACATACTCTCACACAATGAATTCAAGACACACAAGCCCATAACATATAATAGAATGTTGTCCACCATTTCATAGTCAAATGGATTGGATAACAAAAGAATCAACAAAGGATTTAGCTAATGTCACTCCATAATAGGGTAAAAATAACATATGTAATCACACATTTCCAATGTGTTAGAATGAAATGTCGACAGTTGATCACCATCTAAAAGGAAGATGTTCACTAAGTTATGTGCTATAGTCTATAAGAAGTCACCAACCAATTAGAAATAAAACATATTGACTTAGAGGAAATGACTTGAGCACATAAACTAGGCTCCCATGACTATGAAGATAAATCTCAAACAAGACACAAAATATGGAATATACACAAGGTCAAGGAACTACACAAAACATTAATTCAAATAACTTTGATCAACTATCAATAAAATGGCTAAATGACAACACAAAAATATAGAATTTAGGTCAATGTAAGATTAGGTCTAAACTATGTTGAGGAAGAAATGTACCTCTTAAAATATTTGAATAAAATAGAATTCTTATTAGGTACTATGGTCACTAGCTCTAGCATTAATTATTGAATCAATAAATTACTATGATGTAGTAGTGGCCATTATAAGCATAATCATATTATTAGAAGGTCTAAATGGACACACTTAGCATAGTATATACATTAAATAAATACAAGGAATGTAAAAAATCTTGTGTTTATCTACAGTAGATGATATGACAACTAAAAGCTTATGAAAAAACTCTAGAAATACAAAAAATACAAAGGATATAAAAAACTCCCATGTTGATTTGCAATAAATGATATGACAAGCAAAAAAAATATATGAAAAAAACCCTAGAAATTCACATACTTATTTTCTCCTCAACAATAAGCCCTAAATTGTAATTTTTTAACAATTCAAATTTTGGAACACCTATAAACATAATTAAATTTCCACAATGTCTCAAATAATGTTACCAAAAAAGATAAGGGTTTCCCCATTTCTTGTCATATTAATGAGAATAATAGCATTTATATTTGCAACAATTAGTTTTGGGCTAATTGAGGATTACTTTTAACTTACACCATTTCCAAAGCAAAAGTTATAGTAACAACATTTTTGTTCACTTTTACTTGCGCTACAAAAGAACCCCCAAATTACAAATCATAATGAAAAGGTATATATTATAAATAGAATATAATATAGTGTGATTTTATATTAATTTAGACTCAAGAGTTAATCATATATTTATAAGTACAATTAAATAGATTTGAGTTTTTTAACTATGTAAATAAATAAAATTTAATCAATTAAAAGTATGTTAAGAGAAAACATACAATTTAATTGTTTTTGAATATATAAAATTGGTAAAATAGGGGAAGGGGCCTAGTTACCACCCATGTTCCAATAATCGTTCACTCCTTGCTCACTTTACCCCACAAATAACTTTTGCATTTGACCCACTAAAAAACTTGTAAAAGTCTAATAACATATTGGAAAAGCACCAATACATGTACACATGTCAATGTATAGTTGACCAATGTATGTAGTCAACTACACATACAATTTTATTTACAATATAAGACAAGTTGCTCCTAAATACCCACTTTTTCAATTTATAATAATCTTTTACGTCTACAAATACCCCCACTTGCAAAGGGTGCCAGACTCATTACATATTAAATTAAAAATACATATGCATAGTTATTAGTGCAAGTCATTTGCCATTATGAGAAGCTCCTATCAATTTTATGGGCTATCAAATAAACAATCTCCCATACTTCCTCTCACATGTACATGTATTAACTCCATTCAGTGTAGGTACCTGCACAAATAGTTAATGGTATAAGGATCCCCTAATAAACATCAAATCCAAATATAACGGAGAATTCAGTCATTTCAACAAAAAAATCATATGTAAATGACAACTAGAAATTCAAATGATTGGATCATCCCAAAACAAATTAATATTTGAAACACAACAACCAAAAATAATACATTCAATTAATAGATTTGAATTATTCTATAAGAGGGAAAATAGCCAACATCAATCTCACTTATTCTTGTTTGCTAATATCCTCTGCATACTATAGAATATTGACATGCAACCTTTGCACATTCCTCAAATATCCATGCATCTTCATGTTGGTATAGTCTTTGAAAGTTACATTCATGAAGTGTGTTAGGTCTCAAAAATGCAAGTTGTAAATCCTAAGAGGATGCTAGACTCTATGATCAAACTTACAACATTTTTGGGCTAATGAACCTGAAGATAACCTATGTGGTTGGTGACTCCCTGCACTTCAAGATCTACTAAACCTAGGCAGGTGAACCTTGATAACTGAAGCATATTTAAACAAATTGTGTGACTTAGTTGGATTTATGGATCTACCCACAGTGGCATAAAATGTGGAATAGATGAAAACTTAATGGCTACTCCTAATCCTAGTGCTGAAATTTGAAATGTAAATGTATAATTAAGATTTTGTAGAATGTTGTAATGAAATGGGTATGACCAATGCCTACTTTTGTTGGGCTAATGGATTCAAGAGATAAATGATATGTGGCTTACTTACTAGCTACAATTCAAATTATTTGGCACTTGTGACTGCTTATGACTAGCATAAATGTGCAAGGATGTAACTACCAGACTCTTCTCATCGATCCAAATGATTCTTTTCAAGTTATTGTGATTAGCTAATAGGAAATTTTAATCCTTTTGAAGGAACCAGTTAATTGAATCACACAAAAGTAACAAGTGCACCCTGAGAAATCAAATAGTTTTGATTTGAATAACATTGAGATAGAATCAAACTGGATATAGTATGATAATTTTATCAATTATAGTGCTCTTCTTATCAATCCAAATGATACTCCCAAATTACTGTGATTTATTAAAAGGATTTTTAATTCTTTTGAAGAAACCAATTAACTAAACCACACAAGAATGACAAATGTGCCTTGATAAATTGAGCTTGATAGACCCATTTAAATAATAAGAAAGCATCAAACTGGAGATAGCCAAATAATCATATATTCACAACAAACAACTGACACCAAAATTTAGCCACCCAGTAAAAAATTCTTCATTGTATTTACTTAAAAAAATGGTACATTGTATAGAAGAAGTCTTTTATGTTGTAAAATATATATGCTAACCTTGTTGCTACTTTATTGATAATCCTAATCTAATATATTTTTCAAATCAGGCCTTGGTTTCCCTTATATATGTGGGAAGCTACAAGATTTAGGCCTTTACAAAAAGTTGTGTTGTTTCATAACTAAAAAGCTAACAACTTGTGGATGCTAAAATATGCAAATACTCAAAACAAACAACTATTAACATTGTTAGTCAATTTAAAATAAGCAAACTCAAGCATCCCTATAAAATATTGGATCATGCTACCTATGCAAAAGAAGAAGTAAGATATCAAATATATTAAGTGAAAGCATAAGAAAGCAAGAATCAAACTCTATCCCATAGTGGATTGGTGCTTCTTTGATGTGGAAAGAAGCCCTTTCCTAATCCTTGATAAGCTCCTAGATGATGGATGTGGATTCAAATGACTGAGATTGTGTAGTTGTGGAGGATTAATACAATAGAGGAGGCCTCTATTTATAACCAAGAAGGATGGAAGAATGAAAAACATGGAGGATGTGGGACTAAACATGAGCCAATGACAAGATGCCACTTGTCAAGATGTGAGAGGATGAAGGTTGTGCACATTTCGATCAATGTGCCAAAGAGGGGGAGATTTGAAATTCAAAAGATGGCTTGTTGGAGGGAGAAGAAAGAGTCTTAAATGCCAAATGGGAGACATGTAAGAGACAATGTAAGAGGAGTTAATGCCATATTGGAGGACAAGACATGTGGGAGCGAAAATTCAAACTTGAAGAACATTCCATCTTGATGTCCTTTTTGAATGAAATTAGATGAAATAATAAATCAAATAAATTGATTTATTGTGTAAGTTGTAAAAGTTAGAGAAAAGAGGATTAGGATTAAATTAATCAGTATTTGATTAATTTAATAGGAGATTAGGTGATTTTAACTTTTGACTTAGATTTTAGGATTAAAATAAATCAAAATGAGAGGAAAATGATTTTAGATTTAATTAAATAAAGATTTGATTTATTTAATCAAAGAGGATGATGTTAGTGTTAAATCAAATAAAGATGAATTTATTTAATTTAAATGGATGACTTTAGGCAATTAATTAAATAAACTTGATTTATTTAATTAAAGAGATAACTTAGGAGATTAATCAAATAAAATAGATTTATTTAATTGATGGGTGAATGTGATTTAATTAAATATGAGGAATGCATGATGTCAATTTTGCATGTCTACACAACTGTATTAGACATTAACAATAAAAGTATGAAGTCCACAATAATTTGTGATGCACCAGGATTTGTTAATCTTCATCAGGTACCTGTGATCACTAAAGATCTTTTAAAGGTCCATACTCCATGATAAGGCATCAAATAATTATGAAACTTTGATATCCCCTATTTCTCACTTTGTTTGAGAGATAAAAAATTAACTTTAGATAGGTTCTCGATATATCCTATTTTAGCATACGTATCAGCGTTGCTAATGATATCTTTAATAAAAAATTCGAGAGTAAAATCCACTCCAATTGTATATGTGCCTTCTCCATTACTCTCTCTTCATTGTTTATTTCATCAAGGACCACTGGTAAACATTGAGTGATTTCATTCTTCCATACATCTTGTTCCTTCAGCTCCCTTCATCACTGAAGAAGTTTGGTAAAGGCATACTCAAAGACTAATTGAAATCGCTAAGTTCTTGCATTAGAATGGTGTGGACATGGTCATGCATCTTCATCAATTCTTTGTACTTCTAAAAGACATGTTCATCAATATTCTCTTTGGCTGTTATTTGTTCCTTTATCTCCTTCATTCTACTGTATACCATATTATGTTCTTGGTAGGCTACAAATTTCTTGCTGTGGATAATCCAAACCTTATCAATTTTCCTAAACATCTTTTAAAATCCTTTTTCTTACCAACTTTGAAGCCATTTCAAATTTAGTATTCTTTAATTCCTTTCTTAATTCTTAATGTTTTTACTAAATTATTTCATACCTTCGCTTCCAATGCGTGGTTTCAGACATAGCTCCAAGTACCTTTCTTTCACAGTCTACCAATGGAGAATAAAGTCTAGAGGAGGAAGGCAACTTATCTCTATAATTAATCACTTCTTAATTTAATGTCTCATTTTTAGAAGCAAGCCACTTGTTATCTCTTATCAATTTTTCAATTTGAGCCTTAGTGAATTTAGCAACATTTACATTCAATTCAGTGGTCTCAATAGGATTTACATCTCCCACTCATTGTACTAAAAGATGGCTGAATACTTGATTGGGGTTATCAATAAGTGTTGGCCTCTTCCCTAGTAGGTATAGAGCCCAAATCTATAAAGTAGCATTATTCATATTATACCCTGAGCCAATATAAATCTCGTCACTAGCTTCATCTATCAGTTGTAAGGTTTTATTTTCCCTCCTCATGAAATTGTCAAATACTCTAGCTGAACTAATATCCCATCCTCGAAGAAGCATGACCCCAACCTCCTGTAACAACTCTGGTCATCTTTCAGGGGTGATATTTTTCATTTCATTTTCAACTTCTTCTTGTAATTCTTTTAGAGCATCAACTTCTTGCTCAAGATTAATTTCATTCATTCTTTCTCTTATTACTTTTCCTTTGTATTCATAAATGAATGGCTTAAAGGGGTTTGAACAAATGCATCATCTGAAATGAACTCTTGACTTGCATGATGTCTTAAATCATCAAAGAGTATTTGAGGCTTCAAATGAGACTATACTCCTTTATGGTGGTAATTCATATTATGGGATGGTAGGAGCAATTATTTGTGTGACCTCATCCTCCTCTTCAATGTTATCTTCAATTGTAATGGGAGTATCAATTGAGAAGCTAACATCCAAAGTGGGCTATGGTGATGAATGACTTAAGGGAACTATGTTTTTAGCTTGTTTCCTAGAACAAGCACCTCTTCTTTTCTCAAAAGCTACAAGAGGTACATCCTTGGTAAATTCTTCTTCATGTAGGATTAATTGCTCAATTCTTTCCATAGGGTCTTGCACTTCATGAAATATTTCTATATATAGTGGATTATTTCTTTTCCTCCATGCCTCTACTATCATTACCTTGTTATATGTAGCCTTTCTTATCATTGCTTGAGATTCATCTCAGTTTCTGATTATATCATCTACGAAGAACTCATGCTCATATCTTTTCAACTTTTGTGCCATTTTGGAACTATGAATTTGAAATGTTTAGGATCAAAATTTCCCTTCCTTATGGCATACCATAATAGTCTATCATGCCACCCACAAAATCATATCCCTTTTCAAAAACAATAGTAAAATGACCAAAACATAAAGTTGAAGGCATGAGAGATTACTTGCCATCAATCTTAAGATGCATATAATCCGAATAAGTGAACTTCCTACTATCTCTAAATATGCAATCCTGTCAAGAATTGTTCTAGGAAGAAGGAATGGAGCTACCTCAAACCCATATACTCTAATCATAGTGCAATCCTCATAGGTGTACTAATATCCCCAGTTGTGGTTTTCCTTTCTTGTCGGGTTTTTCTCTTTGGGTCTAAGAAATCTTCGTATCTTATGAGACAAATTATAATCACAATGATGACCAAACAATCTGTATAAGGGTTTCACAAAGTTTTCTTCAAAGTACAAGCAATAAAACCTCCTGCATGTACTATCCCAAATTGAAGTCCACATTTGTACCGGCCTTATGTTCTCATCTTCATACAAATCCTTAATTCTCAATTCTTCTCCCCAAATCCCCATGCATTGTCCTTCATATAAGATCATGTGCATTAGCAAAGAATATTGTCTAAAATTAATTACATCACTTTTCTATAACCTCTGCCAGGTGTCCATGCTGTGGAATTCTTCCAAAAGATCTCTAATTCTTAGTGGCATTTTCATAGATGTATGTAATTGAAAAACTATAGCAATATACTCTCTGGTGATGGGGAGAAAGTGTGATCCATCACGCGAATGAATCATCCTCATTTTAGGGTTATACATTTTGGTCAAAACCTTGATTAATTCCACGTTGATAAACACATTAGGCATGATGAGCTTTCATAGATTCATATTCCATGGGTTTGACATAGGCTTATGCCTATACTTCTTTTTGTAATGGTATATGAATATGTCATCCTCGTTGTGGAGTCCACACATCTCCTAAATTCTTGTGTTTATCTTCTAACTTCTCAGCTTAAGGGTTTAATTGGGTTGTTCATCTTGATTTTGGTCTAGAATTAGGAAATTGTTCAATTAAATCTTGGTTTAGCAATCTCGTGTTTTATTTTTGTCTTTTCAATTTGGGTTTCTCTAGCATTCCTTCCATGTTTCAAAACCCTAGCCCTACTACAATTCAAATAAACTTTGATAAATTCTTCAGCTGAGTCTTGAGTACTTGACTAGTGTCACATTCTCCAAGCTTCTCACTGTCACTTGATCCTGCATCCGCAACTTTCAACTTCAATTCATTAAGACTTTGACATATTATGAGCAAGATATATCAAGATTTGGCACACTTCTATTGACTCTAGTTCATAAATGTTGTCCCTACCAACTTGCTAATTGATGGTGGCATTAATGTTAGTTGTCTCTTTGAAACCACACCAGTCATGTCAGCCAAGTGAGATACTTTTTTGTTGTGTCGAAGAGACTTTACTTATACTCTCGTTGATATCTTGTTCTCCCTTTGACATGCTTGTGTCCTTGTTTCTTTTTCAAAATTTCAAAGAGACATGTGATTACTTCTCTTCGATATCATATGGTCTTTCCGAAAACTTCGTCCCATGTTTTATTGCTTTTCTTATATTCTACCCTTCTTGGTTATTGAAGTTTTAGAGAGACTTACAACCATCTCCCTTCGATATGCCAATGTCCCTTCAACAATCATCTCCCTTCAATTTATTAGAGTTTTGGAGACTTTTATTTATGCCTCCCCGACATGAGCTCATCTCTTTGATATTTCTTGGCTTTATTCCTTATTTCAGAGTTTGGAAGAGATATGCTATTACTTCTCTTCGATATCCTATGGTCTCCTCAAAATCCTTGCCTCAATGTTACTTTGCCACATTATTTGTATCTCTTATCTCATTTTCAGAGTGACCGAAGAAACTTTTATCAATGTCCTCTTGATATAAGCTTGTCTCTTCAATAGTTTCTTAACTATTTTTGTAGTGTCGAAGAGACTTTTACATTTCTTAGCTTGATTATTCAATGTCTCTTCGAAATTGTCACTGCATCCGCCAAGTCTTGGATTTTCCAGTTGTCCATTATTTATTGCATAATAATCAATTATGTTTGAGAGATGTTTTTCTATTTCCTGAATGCAAAAAAAATTTATCATATTTGAAATATCAATATTTATTTGGCATCTTGCATTTCAGCTCATCAAAGAGACAAACTGTCTTTTCCCTCTGAAACACTTAAGTGTCTTCAAAATATTCCTATTTGGGATGTTAGAGAGACTTCAAAACATGTCACTTTGAAGTGTGGTGGTCTCCCTGATATTCTATGTTGGTTTGTTTTATTGGCTTCAGAGAAACTATAGTGTAGATCTCCCCAAAATGGAATTGTTTCAATGAAATATGTTTCTAGTTATGGACTTAAGGGGATGTATGTGTCAAGGTAGCGACTATGGGGAAGGTGATTTTTGAATAATATTTTTAGTGGAACAAATTGAAGGAGATAACAATTATGATAATTTTAAGCCTATTAGGAAAAAATGATGGTTTTGAGGGATGATGTACATGGTGTAAAATAAAATGGTCATAATTAGGTGGCGAGGACTAGTGAAAATTTTAGGTTAAATTTTGGTTCTAACAAAGTGTGTGTTTAAAAATTATATTCATAAAGTATCTATTTAAATGTTAAAAATAAATGAGGGTCTTTTTTTCTCACAAGTTATTCCTTTGAAACCCCATTTACAAGTTCAGGAAATTGTGTCTTTATTTACTCTTTTTAGTTAATTCATAGAAGCCTCCATTAGATTCATGAAACTGTGTATATATTTCTTGGCTAATTCATAGAAGCCTCCTTTATATTAATAAAAGTGTACACATTAGCTTGCATTTTCATTATATATTCAAGTCATGGAAATATGTAGTATCCCTAAAGTTTGGACTGAAAATTGAACACATCAGCATACCTACATCTTCATTTACCCCTTTGAAATTTCCATATCATATTTCAAAAATTCCTAAAGCCATTCCATTGAGTGGCACATTCTGTTGAGATAGTGTCCTATGTTTGATCCAAACCCCAATTAGCAAGATAGTTTGTTGTACAGATAGATTCACTAATCCACATGTTTTAAGTTTTTGTTACCTTTGGTTGTAAACCCAAACTTTTGGTCTTACCTTTTCATATTATATTTGGATTTCCAACTAAACACAACATACATCTTCATTTTTTATATTTTCCTTGTGTTTAAATTACTCTCCTTTCATTGTCCATAAGAACATAGTACCATGCATTTTCTATAAACTGTGATAGTATTTGTCTACTTTTTATTGCACATACAATAGAGCAGTGCATACATATATAGGATGAACTAAGTTGTAACTTTTATTCTTTACTTAACAACTTAAATTTTTATTGTACATATAGATATTCATAAAAAGATAAATCTATCTACATACATACATACATACATACATACATACATACATACATACATACATACATACATAAATACATACATACATATATATATATATGTATGTATGTATACTCATATCTATACATATATGTACATATCTATTTGTGTACTTTCTATCCTTTTAGTCATGAAACCCTATATCTCTCAAGTTTTGAATTGCAAATAGAACACATGAGCATACAATAGAGTAGTGCATACATATATAGGATGAACTAAGTTGTAACTTTTATTCTTTACTTAACAACTTAAATTTTCATTGTACATATAGATATTCATAAAAAGATAAATCTATCTACATACATACATACATACATACATA
Organism: Sequoia sempervirens; assembly: GCA_007258455.2. Classification (NCBI taxonomy): domain Eukaryota; kingdom Viridiplantae; phylum Streptophyta; class Pinopsida; order Cupressales; family Cupressaceae; genus Sequoia; species Sequoia sempervirens. The sequence goes on along the minus strand of VDFB02000008.1, from coordinate 174,088,930 downwards.
CATACATGCATATATATATATATATATATATATATATATATATATATATACATATGTATACATATCTATACAAATATGTACATACATATCTATTTGTGCACTTTCTATCTTTTTAGTCATAAAACCCTATATCTCTCAAGTTTTGAATTGCAAATAGAACACATGAGCATACATCTTCATTTTTAATATTTGTCTTACCATTGTTTAAATTTCTCTCCTTTTGATGTCCATAAGTGAAACATTAGAAAATGTGGTGAATCAATAATGATAACAAAAGGGGGAATGATGCACCTACACTTTACCTTATCTCATTACGAAAAAGAGATCCCCTAGAGCAAGATTGAATTTCAACCCTTAGGTGAGTCAACCTTGGTGGAGATCTTGCAGTTTTCCTTATGACCTAGGATGGGTTAAATCAACCTGAAATGCACTTTTGGGAAATGAGTAAAAAGTACTAAATGAATGTAATGGTGCAATGTAATAAATAAAACCTCTAAATTAAACCTTAATATGACATAATCTAGAAAGCAATTGCAGATCTAAGAAGGGCTTGATTTTATGCACCTATGATAAAAATCCCGCGTTGAGTGTCCTCCTGGGAATCATTCGCCCAAGGGAAAATGGATCTTGCTACAGGGGTTGAAAAATTACTTTCATATTCCTCTGGTCCTATGTCCACACTCTCGATTCCTCAGGGTTTCACATTCATAAATTTGGAAATAAATTTTGAATGTGAGTTTTTCGTGGCTCGGTGACAACTTTGACAACCTTTGGAACTCTGACAACTTCTGCAATTTTTCTCTTTTGATAGATCTTCAATCGCTTTTCAACCTATGATTTGCAAAACACACAAGAGGGATTTTTTTTTTATTAATGGGGGTTTTCCTTGGTCAAACCCCATTTTGGTAGTTAAACCTTGAATAAAGAAACATTGAAACATGAAAGGAATGATGAATGAAAAAGTGCTATGTAATCCCTTTTCAACCTAAGATCTACAAAACACACAAGAGGGAATTTTTTTTTTTTGATTAATGGGGGTTTTCCTTGGTCAAACCCCATTTTGGTAATTAAACCTTGAATAGAGAAAAAGTGAAACATGAAAGGAATTATGAATGAAAAAGTGCTATGTTGTAAGTCACCAAACCCTTGAGGGACTAAAACTTAGTAGATCTCTCCAAGGTCTTGATCTTGCATGAATGGCTTGATTGGATGTTGATCTTGATGCTTGAAATTTGACTTCAATGCTTGAAACCTACATCATAATGTTAGCTCCAAAAACATGCATGATGCTTGATAATTTTAACATAATGCTTGATAAATCTGCTCTTGAACACCTTTGACAATAATCTTTGCTTTAGGAATAATCTCTTTCTTGTGCTCATGAAATTCTAGGATTTGAATTGATAAAAATACCTTGCTTTTATAGACAAATTTCTAATTTCCCAAAAAATGAACATTACAAGTTGACATTTGAATTTGAATTTAGGATCATAAACAGGCTGCCAAAAACATATTTAAAATTTGAAATAAGAAACTAAAGGGAACCCCTTCTCCCAAGGGTGAATGGGTCCTGGCCTAAATTGCTAGGACCTATTCATTTCAGGGTTTTAAAAATGATAACTACGTTAATTAAATCATGATTCCCCTTTTGAAAATTGCAATTAATTAGGCTTGTATATGCATAATAGGGCCAATTAGAGGTTTAATTAAGCTCAATTAATTAAGTGACCCAAACATAGTGTGAAAATGTAAAGGAGTACATTTTTCGACACTACAATAAGAACATAGAACAATATATTTTTTGTAAACTATGTTAGTTTTTGTCTACTTTCCATTGCACATACAACAAAGTAGCATACATATATAGGACAAAATTTGTAACTTTTATTTGTAACATATATTCAGAAGTATAATTCACTCACCTTCTACAATCTAAAACCCCCATTTGAATTAATTAAATTTTTTGCTTAGGGGATAATTTTACATAGTTTTTTGACCAATTTCATCATTTCTCATCATGCATCATTGTTGGCCAGATGATGTCTCCACCATAACATATGTCTATTGGATAGTTGTCATGGTTTCAAGTAACGTCAACCTATCGTTTCTCATTTCATTTTGCGCACAATGGTGATCATGAATCTATTTTTTCCCAATACTCTTATCTTTCTTGCATCATTTTTCAAACCGTATAGGTTTTGATTATCATGACCACATTGGATTTTTAATGATATACTCAAATAGGTTGTATAATCATATAGTTTATTAATTAAAACTTTTGTTTCCATTCTATCTAGGGGTTTGTTAGTTTGTATGTATATATTCTTTTCTGACCTCCTCTATTTTTTGTTTCTATTATTTTCAAACATATTGATGCTTTTCTAAAAAGTATAACATATACTTTTGGGTTTTATATGTATAACATGAGCCAGTATTGCTACTGTTTGCTTCACATTCAGGTTCAATGAAAATCATGGCATGAGGGAAGAAGGGGAATAGATCAAGTGGAAGGCACACAATTAGAGTGAGTCATGGAGTGACATTCAATATTCCACAAATGCTCAATCAGGTTTGGAACAACCTGTTCACATGAACGCCAATTAGTTGGCATGCACTTGAGGTCCCCAAATCTCTCGACAACTCATTCATCTATCTTTGACATGTAAAGTACAACTTAAAATGTTGAAGATAACCATATGTCCATTAGGAGTGCAATAATCAAGTGGGGGAATAAAGCCTAGTATTTTGAGGGCATGGCTATATGGAGATACAACCACCAAAACGAAGGGGCCACAAACAATTCTATCTAAAAAAGATGTTGAAATTTCCAAATGGTGCAAGGACATGGCTGATATTCGCCATGGCCTTCAAATCTCTCAACTGAAATCTTTTGTGGCCTAAATGATTGAATCAAGGCCTAACTTGTTCACAAATGGGGTGCCAAGGAGGTCATGATGGGTTGGTTTTCAACAAAGGCATATTGAATTAACAATTAGAACTATAGAATGGGTAGACACAGATAGAACAATTATACTATGACGCTCCAAAGTGTCATCCTTTTATGACAACTTGGAGAAGTTGTACAATGAGCACCACTATCTGGTCAAGTAGAATATGAAATTATGATGAAACAGGTGTGCAAGCTAGTAGAAACTGAGGCATGCAAGTTATTGCAAGGATGGGGTCAAGATGTGTATCACTCTTAATCTTGAAAAGCAGAGAGTGGATCACTATTTTAGGTTGTCTTAATGCAGCAGGATACAATATACCTAGTTTTTATTTGTTTAAGTCCAAAATATATATGAAAAAATACATTACTAACTATGAGCCAGGGGCATGCATGGAAACCCAAAATCATACATGGATGATTAAAAAAATATTTGTCAATTGGATCAAACACTTTGCAACATCAATCCCTAGTAGGGATTCACCAACAAACCAAGCACTTCTTGTCTTTGACTATCATGGTAACTAAGTGGCCTTCAAGACAATAGATGAAGTAAAGAGTATAGGCATAGACTTGCTCACACTACCTACACATACTAGCCATAAGTTGTAGCCCCTAGATGTTAGTGTATTTACTCCCTTCAAGAATTACTTAAAAAAAAAGGATTGTATGGATTTTTACCCACCCCCAAATTGAAATTGGAAGGGAAGAGTTGGTAACTCTTGCTAGTAAGGAATTTGCATAGGCATTGAATCTGTGTAATATTATAAGTGGCTTTTGAAGAATAAGAATTTGGTCATTGAATCGAAGTGCACTTGACAGAGATATGAGTCCAAGTGAAGCCTTCACAGTTCAAGATGAAGTAACCACTATTAGAGCAAAAATTGATGCCATGATAGTCAAGGATGATGCATAGTTTATTGCAGAAAAAAATTGCTTGAGACTAGTTGCTTTTAATAAGGATTAGATTGATGAGTTCGTGCAAACAATTAATACTAAAAATTCCTCAAATGCAACAAATAACTTAGAAGGACATTATGTACACAAAATAATGATGTTAAATTGTAGGAAAATGAAATACTTATCATTCTATAACATTCCCAATGTTTTACCCATTAATTTTTACCATGTTTTAACCCACATGTGAAAAAATATTGCAATAAAATTTTTCTTTTATAATTCAATATCAATATGCACATTTGAAATAACCTCATTCCAAACTTTCCCATTGCATTACAATCGTAACATTACAAAAACCCAAGTAATGATTCCATATTACATAATATCGTGATAACATTTCACATTCACAACTTCCATAGAGATGGATACATGAATTCATAACTTCTAGTCCTGAGCTTACTGATATAGAGACGCAAATGGTCCTGATGTCCCAACATTGGTTCATACATTCTAGATGTTTTGATTCCTTGGTGCATACATTCTAGTTGTCCCCAATATTGCACATATATCCTCAAATCTTGGCTGCCAACTACATGAGAGAGAACATCACTCAAGCACTTTTCTACCAACCACAAACTTAATCCAGTCCCCCACACATCTACCTAACTAGTAAGATGGATGCACCCTTCGACAAAGAGATTGGTTTGGTAACCTCATAATACTAGCCTTCCAAAAGCATGGTGTTGTGTCCTACATATCTAGAGCTTCCATACAGTGGCTACAACCTACTTGTATGATAAGCCCCACCTAGTATGCAAACCTAGATCATAGTGAATTGATAGTGTAAATAGTGAAAACTTACAATAATTTGGACAAAGTATTCATCACCTAGATTTAGAGTGGAAACCTATCACACGCTCACCCACCTTTCTAGCTCAATTTGGTTTATGACCATTCATACTCATTACATAAATTCCATCTAGAAAGAAAGTGATGACATAATAACTTGACTAACTAGGTTACACCCTTTCCCATGTATTATCTTAACCTCAAGAATAACCAAGTTATCCACATGGATAAACATAATGTCATAACATTAAATGACTCTATTTTCAAAAGTACATTCTCAACAATAAAATTCTCCATTCAAGAGTGTAATCTAAACAATAAATGACTCCCATCAAAAGTATAATCTCATCAATAAATGACCTTAATCAAAAGTACAATCTTCAATAATAAATGACTTCAATCAAAGATATAATCAACAATCAAATTATCAATCAAATCATATAGGTTAATCCCAACCTATTTGCTTCAATCAATAATCAAGTAAATAGCCCAACCAAATAGGTTATTCTCAACCTAGGGTTTCAATCAAAAGTGATGTACAATGACCAAGTGATCATAAATAAATAATAAAATCTCTCTTTCAATATACCTCAAATATTCACATGTTTACAATGTTCACTATATTTTTATATATTCTAGAGGAAATTAACCTATGCAGATTTTTTGCTTATGCACCTATAAGTCCTCTTCTCAATACAACTTTGGTTTGCTGAAACTTGAGTCCTTTTCTTGAATTTAGTGAATAGGAATAGACTCTTAATCAAAAAATAATAAAGTAACATAATAAAAAAGTAAAATTTTTAATCCTAATGTTGAATATTGATATAACAATCAAGTATACACCCTAACCCTAGGGAAAATACTCTCTTCCTACTTTCAAGGAGATATGAGTAATCAATCAAGTATAGACTATCAATATGGTTTGCATGATATCACAACCAATTAATGATGACATGCCTATCATGCCATTATTCTCGTTGTATTACTAACCTCATTATCCATAGAGGTTCTCCTAGCCTCATAAGCTAACAAATTCCAGATAGCACTTCAATGTAATATTAATATAGTCTTCACAAACTAAGTATAGTTTCAAATAGCAACATAACCACTCAAATTCCAAGATATAGTATTTATATAAACCCCAAATACAAGGGTTTCACCAATCAACATTTCTACCAAGAATCATGTAAGATTATCCCAACTAGGAAATAAATCAAGTTCGCAATAGTTAGAATTGTGATAAACACGAGCCATAGGATCAAACAATGAACAAAGACACCTTCCACACAAGAGATCTGCAAACAATATGTGCAATATTCCTCAACAAGAAAAAGCTACATAAGAACCTCAAGAATATTTAAGGAAAACAAAATTCCTTAAAGGTCGAGAATTCAAGAGATAAGAATAATATCCATATTGATAATACATTAAGGGTTGAGTGCTATATAGGAGAAAAAACCTAAAAATATAAAAGCACGCTTAAGTTTAGCTTAAGTGCATGAGAATAAATTAGAATAATAATAAATTAAAAATTAATTAATTATTAGCTAATGCATGATTACTCTAATAAAAGCAACTTAACATGCATTTAAACCAATCCTTTCCAAACAAGGCATTCATAATCAAATAACCTTTAAATCACAAAATAGTAAAGGAATAGAAATCAACATGCTTGTATTAGAAACTCCAACTAATATTACTTCCTTCGAGCTCAATTCCACAAGCCCGCTTGCTACTTCTTCTAAGTTCAACCTATCTTCCACTCCTAGCCTCTTTCTAATTCTCTCAACAATTACAATTGCAAAATCAAAAAGTATCTCACTAACTCTCAAAATTCTCTAATTCACTTGCACAAAAAATACAAAAAAATAACAACAGAGAAATTAGAATGAAAGGTGTAACAAATGGTAGCTCGAGAGCGCCTCTATATATACTAAAATTTGAGAATCCAAAGGATACAAACAAGCTAACAAATCTACCACCTTCCTTATCAAATGCATCAACTTAGCTGAATAAAATTCTTAGATTGCAACACATAACAATCCTCTTATTTCCAACTTCATAGAATGGCCGAGTCAACTTCATTCTTGTGACAACATGTCTCTTTTACTGAGTCAAGGCTCAACAATGCATTAATATATGTTTCCTATTTGATTTAAAAGTTGACTACCTTCATATATTATAGCTAGTTGCATTTTGACCAAGTCTCCTTGTTGTACGTTGGTTTGAAGACTTCTATTTTCTTTCCATTTACTATTTGGTGTTGAACTTTTCCACACAAACATGTTGTGCATTGCTTTTCATATTATTAGAAACATTTAAAAGAAATGCATGCCTATTCCTTAGCACAAGTTAATGCTTTATCTTGTATCATTAAATTTGCATATATTTAACTCTTTAAACTTTATGTGCTTGGAGTTATATCCTCTTCCAAGCGATTTTTGGATTTAACTTAAGCCATGTTTACTATTATGGGTTGCACATTATATGCCCCCTATGTTACTTTGTAAACATTTTAAAATGCATTCCATATTTTATATATATAATAATATATATATTTATTATAATGTTACCATTTTAATATATATATATATATATATATATATATATATTATATACATAAAATCATTCTTTGATATCAAATATATATATACGTAATATAACTTCTATATATATATATATATATACATTTATTAAATAATTTTTTTCCAATCACACATTTATACTATCGTTTATAAATATATATACATATATTAATATGTATGTATTTAATATAAACTCATATATATATATATTAATATATTTATATACTATATACATATATCAATATCTCAACATCCATTTATACACATATATTTACATGTTGATTAATGGATATATATATATACATAATGTATATATATATGTCATATTTACCCTATCAATATTCTCATGCACATGATATATCTGTACATGGGTATGTGTAAGTACGTCTAATAAGTATATGCATGCATGCATATACTCATATGTATGAGTGTATCACAACCACATATACACATATATACATTTGTATGTATACCTCCATTGGTCAATATACAAATATAAACTCTCAAAGATGTAATTACACTTAATACAAGGCATAACCACGAATCTTAAAACAAGAAAAATCAAAGGATAAACCCAAAACCATTACCAAACATTTCCATTCAATGACCAACTTCAGTTTCCCAATTGGACCACTTGTCAAAAGACTTAGCTAGAGAAGCAAGAAGGGCCAAATGACCCTCGTCATCAACTTCACTCAACTAGGCATCCTTATAGTTGAGCACCTTCTCTTCCATATTTCAAATTTTATCTTTAGTCATGATTAATTAGGCTAGCAACCATTTCAGAATATCGTTCTAAACATTCAAAGCCTCACTCAAATCATAATTTTTTTAGTTTCAGAGGAATGCAACTAGCACAAACAACAACATCCAAAGGAGGGTCTTCTAGGGCATTGTCCAAGTTAACACAAAGGATAGGGGAATCCTAAGGGCTAGGAGGGTTGGTCGATAGGGGAGACTTGGAGGCTTCAAAAAATTCATCCCAAATAGGGGAGCCAGTAGAGGAACCATTGGGGGAGGGACACCAAAAATCTTTGGAATTATTCGAAATAGAGATCTAGGTGGGGTCAAAAAATGAAACATTTTTTTTTAGAAATCGAGTTAGGGACCTCTAAAATAGGGGATTTTTCTTTAGCTCTAGTGACCCTTTGGGAATTTGGGGATGATAGCGACCCAAGTCTCAGGATAGAAGGGAGGCCCTCCAAAGACTTAACTAAATCCCTAACCACGAGGGTTCTTTTCATAGCAGAGACCAAAGAGGGGGAAAGCCCCACCTTGAAATGATACAGTCTAATGATCAACCCTTGGTAAAGGGTAGATTCTTCCCCTTATCCTAAACAACCTTAATAGATTGTTTAAGAGGAAATTATCTGGAACCCAAAATTCATTTTCACATTATAAGAGAAGTGATTGAGCATGGGCAAAAGGTGGGCATGGAATCACCTAAACCTACCTTCCAAAGTAACATATCTCATCAAAACTTCCACCATTCTACTCCATACTAGATTGGGAGGTCATCTCTATTGAATCCATTCTATAGATGATTAATCTTCTCCTATTTCTTCAAAAATATGTCCATCTCTCTTTGATAGTGGCCTTTAGGCTTCCTAGGGAGATAGGTCCCTTCTAAGGAAAGACCAGTGACCTCAGCAATAAGCTCCATGTTAATAGAGAAAGTGTAGCTCTCATCAACCATGTTGTCATCTTTCCAAGAGTTGAAAAATTCCATGGAGATGTTAGTGTCATGCTTTACCATGCCCTCAATATAATTAGCCAGCTTGCCCTGTTGAAGGATAGTTCAAACATCCTTATCCTTCTTCCAAACATCACAAGAAGTAGGCTTCTCTTGGATGAGATCACCACCCATGATAGTAGACATTTTAGATAGAGGAAAGTTGAGAATTATATAGAAGCACCAATTACAATGTAAAAACAAAGATGGAGCTAACTTATGAAAAGGTGAGACAGGGTGAAAAGATTGCTTAGTACACAACCCGTGCCAGTTGTCAATATGAACTAATGACGAGTTCAACTCGAACACAAAATTATAGTAATTTTTCATCATTAATTAAGAGCTCACGCATATACTCTAAGATCATTTAGAGATCATCCCAAATTGTAATCTTCTTTGTATATGCTCCTAGATTTACCAAAGCATCCATCACTTTGTTACTAGCTCAAAACATGTGAGAAAATCTAGAATTCCCAAGGTTCATTAAGACATAATGAGCTAAAAGGATAGGGTCTCGTAAGGTCTAGCAAGGGGTCACCTGGCCACTCAACGACATGATTGTGTTTATCAAATCACCTTCAATTTCTAGAGTGGACACTCCAACATTCTTAGCAATAAGGATCCCATGGTAGGCTGCCACCACTTTCGCATAATTAGAATTTTGCATACCTAGATTAACAACATAAGAAATGATCATATTCCCTCTATGGTCACAGATTATGCCACCCCCATCCACCAGACCTGGGTTCCCTTTGGTCAAATTGTCAAATTTAAGTTTAAGGAATTATATATTAATGTTATGCCACAAATCAACTAGATGTTTTCTATGTAATGTTTCATATGTTGTACATTGATACTCTTATACTCTTGGTTAAGATTACTTTGTTATTAAAAAATCTTAATTTCATGTCACAAATTAGTTGGATATTTTATATAATGTTTCATATGATATATATGGATACTTGTGATTGTGATTACTTTGTCACTTAAAAAGTTTCTAATTCACCCGATTAAAATCCATAATCACCCCTCCAACCTAAACCTAGATTATGGTTGGAATTTAAGTTTCACTTGGCATCCTCTTTTGAATCACCTTAAGAAACTGTTTCTCCCTTCTCTCTAGTTCTCACTTCCTCTTTCTTGCTCCCCCCTTCTCTTGGTGCTTTCCTCCCTTCCATCTAACTAGTGGTCAGCCTCAAGTTGAAGCTTTTTGGTGTTCTCCCATTCTTTCGCCTTACCTCTTCCCCTCGTCTCCCCTCCTTTCCTTAGGTTTTCTCATCTATCTCAAGCCTATGTGGAGTTTTATGCTTGTTTTTTCTTATTTTTATGGCTTAGTTAAGGTTCCTTTCGAGCGATATTTATATATCTTTATTATATATTGATATATTCTTATAATCATAGTGAGGAAAATATATTAATTTTGTTTAATTTTATAGCTTGTATATTTATAGTTATCCCTTGATTTCGTATTACTATTACTTATAGGTATATTATAATAATATTTAATCTAGCTATAGCTAATTTTATAATATATGATTTTTAATAATATAGTGTTGCATATATAATATTTTAAATTTCCTTTTATAGCTTGGTGGTCTATAGTTATATTTTTGTTTAGAAATGATTCTTTTTAAGTGTACATTATGTATTTTATTATCTAATTTTCTCTTTTAATTGTTCATTTTTTTTTAGCTAGAGGTATCATATTATAGCCTTCTAATTGTGTACATTAGCATAAAAGAAACATAACCATGTATAAATAGCATATTATAGTGAGACAATTATATTATCTTATTATAAATGCATATTGTCTTTCAAATTATCTTCTTATAATCCATAGTTTATAGTTTTCTCTTTATTTAATTTTAATTTAATCTATATGTATCTTATAGTTAAATTTTTTACAGCTATAATAGATGCATATATTATCTTATAATAAATGCATGTTTTAGATATTACCATCTTATAACTACATATTTTTTTTTTTTCCTTTTATTTAATTTTAATATTAAATATAGGTATCTTATAATAATATTGTTTTTAGTTATAGTTAGCATTATACTCTAATATTTGACTATTTTTCTTGTGTGCATTCACTCTTACATATAGTTACCACTATAATATGCTATAGTACAATAACTAGAAAACTATAAATAAAATGTCCTAATATGTTATTATAAGGTAATATAGATAATATTATATTTCTAATTATCATCTTATAATATCAATTATAATAAGTTGTTCATGGCATAGTGTGATGGTCAAATCATGTCATTGTTGTTGTGACCACCAAGATTCAAACCTCTGCTAGGCCATTGTGATCATGGGCATTGTGCCCTTGACAATCCATTGTACTCACAAGTTTGAATCTTCATGTTGATGTTGTTGGTGTTCATACTAAGTGACTATGTGATCCAAACCCTTGCTCGTCTAGTGTACTTATGGGATTTGTACCCCTACTAGGCTACTTTGCATGCGGATTTGGACTCTTCATGGTAATATTGGACATTCATTTTGGGGATGAGGTCTATTGTTTATGGCCTCACTTGGCTTAGGCCAAACTAAAAATTATTAAGATATTGACCAATATATAATTTGCTATAAATAAAAAAATTTAATAGTTATAAAATGATAATTAATAATATAATTAATGCATCTATTATTTTATAATAAATACATAATTTATATATTATTGCATAGCTTTCTAATTTTTATATTAAATCTATCTAATTATCATCTTATAATATTATATTCCCATAGATTATAAGATAATATATTTGCATATATATGATACTTTCAAAGATTATATTTTTGTGTATCAAATTATTATCATATTTTATTTATATCTTTCTTTTATCTTTTGAGTCATTTGCTATAATGCAAGTAATTTTTTAGTTAATAGTATATGTTTAATTGTTGGAAAATTGTTTCCTTGTTTATAATGTCCTATTTCAAAATAAGTCAATTTATATTTTGAGAAATATGCTCAACAACCCGAAACATGGCATGTTCAGATTTATAAGACATTCACCCAAGAAAAGGATATAATTCACTAATACATAAATTAGTCACAAGGAAGGTAACTTTAAAGGAGATTAAGAAATGACATCTAAACTAATATCTCTACGATTGGGTTTAAATTAAATTAAAATTAAAATTAAAATTATAGTTTATATCAAAAGTCAAAGGATGTATGAAGGGCATGAACCAATAAGATATATAAGGGAGATAATTTAATGAGAAGAGGAGATCAATCAATTGGGAATAAATATTATGTGATAGAGCACAAAAACCCTGCATAGAAAATTAAGAGATTTAAAGATGAAAACCATTAATTTCTCCTATCAAGTTATTGGATAAAAACCCATAAATTTTCTAGATGTCAAGGACAAACATTTAAGGAAAAATAGCTACAAATTGAAAGAATAAACATAGCAAGATAAGATTATTTTCATAATTATGTCAAAGTGAACAAAATCTGAATATTATAATAAAATTCACTATTTTGATTACAAATTATATTTATAAATATAAATGCAATTATCATTTTAGAATTAGAAATATTGTTTTAAGGAAAAAATAGGAAAAATTCTAGAAAGAGATATCACAATTGGTATGAAAGCTTTGGTCTTGCTAGCTTGTGAGGTAAAGATAAAATGTTGGAGACATTCTAGTAAAAAAGACTTGAATGTCTACAAAAGGAAGAAAACATGGATATAATGCAAGAATTATTGTACAACATGAGGCCCCTAAACTATTGACCGATATCAAAGATTTCTAGATCATGCAAAAGCTTGCGGTCCCTTTGATGAATACTTGGAGGCACTTGAGTACTAGTTTCCCAAAAAAATAGATCTATATGAGTACAAAAGAAAAATGGGTAATGAGGATATCAAGAAGCAATATCCAAGAGAATCATTAGTGACAAAAAGAAGGGTTAGAATTAGAATCATAAGAAATCGCTAAACCCATTGAAGAAGAGCCAATATTATGTGTTGAAAATATGTCAATAATAGTAGGTGATGTAGAAGAAACATCCACCCAATTTTTTAGTAGGAAAATAATTGAACCATGTAATAATGAATTGTAATATATGGAAATTATTGGACCATGTGATGTTGTGAAAAATGAATTTTCTAATATTGACCCCCATGACAAGGAATTGTGAGTTTATCAAGGAAATTCAATGATGAGACACACCAACTATATGGAGGTTGACTAGCAAATATTTGACTCCCTTGTTCCAAGATCGATGAGCTCATTGATGGGTTATTTTATATTCATGAGAAGGAGACTTTTGGTTTGCACATGATTGATTTAGGAGAGACCAACTTGAACATTGGATAACAATGTGCACATTCACTAGGTTGTCATCCCACCCTACTTGAAGATAAAATAGATATACTCACTATGAGGTGCTTGATGCTTAAAGAAGTGAGATATATGACCTACAGTGGAGGAAATCTAGATTCCTTTACTCATACAGTATTGGATTTGCACAAAGGAGTGAGATCTTGGTAGTCATAAAAATCTCACAATTCATCATAACAGAAGATGCAACATTGTGCTATTATTTTGAATGTTAGCAATGAAAATAAGAGTTTGTAATCATTACCCAAGATCCATGGTAGAAATAAATAATAGAATAATTTTGTGATATTTTAAAAAACTCTCTGATTGGATTGATTAGAGAACATGAAAATCTCAAAAGTGGACCAAAATGATATAAAATCATTTTAGAAAAAGAACATTGCATTTAAATCATAGATGTGTGACATGTCTCTAATCCTCATCTTAATTCATGGAAAAGCTCATTTTCCTCTTTGAATCAAAGAGATATTCATGAAAGAATGCAAAGGTTTGGCCAACCAAATCTGTTCTTTGTAGATACAATTGATGCCACAAAGGAAATTGATCCTGGGATTGATACTTCCTTTACCTGGTTTCAAACTATGCTTTTGCAAAATTTCTTTTTGTTTCTTCTCTTTGAGGATGAGAGAAAACTTATCTTAAATTACGAACCTTGCCAGTTTCTAGCTCTTAGTTTCATTATTGAGATTTATTGGGAAATACAAGTACACAAGCTAGAATAATATTGGACAATTCCTCATAATTTTGAGGATGGTATTAACCTTATGGTCCATTAAAGGACTATATTGGTAGTCGAGTTGAGAAACTAATCACATCACAAGGAGTATCAATGTCTAGGAATTACAAATCTCTAAGTTTGATTTAGGATCCAAGTCATAGAAAAATGATTCAGTTTGAAAAACTAAGAGTTGAACCAACATTACTTGATGATAAGCAATCTTTGGGAAGGGAAGACTGTAATGCCTCATTTGAAAATAAGCCAATTTACATTTTGAGAAATTTGCTCAATAACCTAAAACATGGCTTGTTCAGATTTATAAGACATTCACTCAAGACAATGTAATTTGCTAATACATAAACTAGTCTCAAGGAAGGTAATTAAAGGAGATTGAAAATAGTGCCTAAACTAAGATATCTGTGATTAGGTTTAAAGAATGATTAAATTAAAACTAAAAGTATAGCTTATCAGAAGTCATAGGGCATATGAAGGGTTGTGTCTCATGAAGAAATAAGATATATAAGAGAGATCATTTAATGAGAAGAGTAGATTAATCAATTAGGAATAAATATTATGTGACTTTGCAAGTAAAAATTACAACCAAAGAGGACAAAAACTATATAAGGAAAATCAAGAGATTTAAGGATGAAAACCCTTAATTTCTCCTCTCAAGTTATTGAATGAAAACCATTAATTCCTCCTATCAAGATATTGGATGAAAACCCACAACTTGTCTAGATATCAAGGAAAAACATTTAAGGAAAAATAGTTGCAATTGGAAGAAGAAACACATCAGAAAATCAAGATAAGATTATTTTTAGAATTATGCCAAAGTGAAAAAAATATGAATATTATAAAAAACTCATGATTTTGATTAAGTTATATTTATAAATACAAATGCAATTATCATTTTACAATTAGAAATATTTTTTAAGGCAAAAATAAGAAATGTTCAAGAAAGTGGCATTACATTGTTTTACTTCCATTCTCTCTTTCCTATGCTTTTTTTTGTTTCAAGTTTAATTTGTCATATTTTTTCCTTGTAATTATTTTCATTTGCTTTAGTTTCCCATTTGTCCATTATGATTTTGTTGTCTTTCTTGAGTATTTTCCTTCTTATCCACTTCTAATAATTTGAAATTGGCATGACTTTATTCTTTTCTTCCCTTTCTCATCCATCTCATCTAGCTTCTAGGTTCTTGTGCCAATTTGTCTTGTGCCTCTTCTCCATCAATCTATTTAGTCATTTTTGGTCTGCTAAAATCCTCACATTTCTCCTCTTTCTTTCATACCCTGATGATGGATCATGGAGTTTGATCCAAAACATTGGTAATAAAATCTACATGATCAAATCTAGAAAAAACATTTTCTAATTAAATGTGCAACCAAGTAAGCTTAATATTATAGTTAAAAAAAGGATTGAAATCTATACATTGAATTTCGAATATGCATTTTTGTACACTACATTTATCCCCCACTTTAGTGAGAGGATGAACTTGCTTCAAAATCACACTAAAGTATCCAACCACACAATCAAGAGGGGTTCCAATGCACAAACACTAGTAAGATAGGATCAAGGTCCTATGGAAAACCAACAATCAAGAGGGTGGGCACGCCCCCAGGATCAAGGTCCTATGGAAAACCAACATAGGCACAAAGGAACACGCTTGTGGATGATAAATGAAGCCATAACCAGATTACAAACATACACCATCAAAGATAGGAACAAAGGAAAAAGAAAAAGGAAAAAGGAAAACTGCAACAGATCAAACTTCAACTAGCCATCCAACGTGGTGGACCAGTTCTAGGTTGTTTGTCCAAAAAGGGTTTACAAGTGGAGCACACTATCCACTATGCAAACAAAACACACTCTCACAAGGGCTAGTGGGAGCTAGGTGTCCACTAGGTGAGCCTCAGGGGACCATATCAAATACATACCTCTATGACTTAAATAAGGTACAAAAATGCATGCTCACAAGGGCTAGTGAAGCTAGTTGTTCACTAGGTGAGCCCTAGGGGACCATATCAAAGCCATACCTCCATGAATTTAATAAGGTAAAAAAATGCATGCTCACAAGGGCTAGTGAAGCTAGTTGTTCACTAGGTGAGCCCTAGGAAGTCCATATCAAATCCATACCTCCATGACTTTAATAAGGACAAAAGGAAAATGCAACAAGAAAGAGGGATGTTCAAAGGGATTTTTCTTAGTTCATGCAAGGTCTTACTATAAGGGGACATCGTGCTTAACATCTCCAAGAGATGATAGATGCAAGGTCTCATCCTAGGGAGCATCATACCCAATGCTTCCAAGAGAGAACAAGCACAAAAGGTTTCATCTTGTTTCCAAGAGAGGACAAGTGCAAGGTCTCATCCTGGGGAACATTGTATCTAATGTTTCCAAGAGAGGACAAGGAAATATCATATTCTCAGAGGAAGTCAAACCCGAAGACACTGCCAAGAGGAAAAACACATTGCATAATGACAAAAATAACGTAAAGCAACATGAAAAGAAAAATTTCAAATGAAATCATGCTAAAATATTGCCAATGTATGCCCCCACTTAAAGAAATTTCTAACACCATGTTGTGAGCAATTACTTTAAAGTAGCCAAAAGATGAAAAAGGAGAAGAGGGTTGCCCGCAGAAATACATAAGGGATCTATGGATTTAGGGTCATTATTTGTCTTTGCTACAATAATATTAGAAAGCTTAGAACTGTCATCATTCCCCAAATACATGTATAGAACTAGAAGAATGACACAAAGAGAGTGAAAACAAAGAAAAGCCTTTTGGGTCAACATGGAAGAGACATAGGGTGTCTCGACACCTTGCATCATTCCCAAAAGGAAAACACAAGACAAAAAATGAAAAGAAAGCAAAGATAAAAGATCAATGAAAGGGAAAAAGTATATGAGATATAGTAAAATGAAGGTACAAATGGAGGAATGCACATAGAGAGAGAAACATCAAACAAAACATCACGGGGGATCATGTTACACACATGCAAGCAAACAAGAAAGAAAATGCAAAAGACTTGTAAGGCACAGGCGAGTCAACCTAAAGAAAGTCATTTGCCTTCCAATCTCATTTTGTATAAGCAGAAGGTAGATAATGACCCTAAGGGACAACAACAAATTCCTTAGTAGGACAAGGCCATCTACTTCTTATCCCCATTGAGTGTAAGACAAGAATGGGCCGAGGTAGGTGATGGGAAGGGTCATGTAATAGTGAGAACAGAGTATTCTACAACTATTACATGATAAGAGGGAAAAAAAAGGATAAGTTATACTATCACTTGATGGCAATCATTGCCATCAAAGTGAAAGTTTTGCAATATTAACTTGAATGCACGACACTCATCGGTACTATGTCTGAGAGTTTGATGATATGCATAATGTGGGACTTTTGCATCTTTAGGATAAAGCACTAGTCTATTCATAGGTGGTAATGTTATGAATCCTTTGTTGAGAAGTAGTTGTAGAACTTTTTCTTTCACTTTCAAGTGGTGGATGAAGAGGTTGTAGCTTTTGTAATTTTAAGGTCTTTTGTGTTTGATAGATTCACCAATTTCTCTAGTTGAGGGAGGAGGAGGAGGACCTAAGGTGATCCTATCATCCTTGTCATTGTTATGTGTCATTGGTTGTTTTTTAGGAAGAAGGACATTCATAATAGGGGGAGAATCAAAGATCACCGTACCATCGCTACAAATTCTTAGGTATTTTCAAAGAGGTTGTGTAATGTGAGGGGGATCTTGATATCCTAACCATATTGTGTTTTTATTGTTTGATAGATGTTCTAGGACTTGGTGAATATTATGTTCATTTGTTGTATCACATCCTTGTTTGCTTAAGATTGTGAATACTATTCCATATGTTTCTTCTAGGTCAAGATTGGAGTGTTTGTTATTTGGTTATCATAAAATGGTTGAGTGTTTGTTTGTTTAGGGGAACTAGGTTCACCTATTGTAGGGAACTTAGGTTCAACTTTTGCTTCAGTTTCAGGATGTAAGTAACCAAACATCTCAAGAGGTGGTATTGTGGGAGGATCTGGTTGTTTCATTGATGGATATAAGGATGCATTAGCTTCAAGATTATCAAGACAATTGTTCAGGAACTTATTCATGCTATCATCATCTTCTCTAATGATGTCAACATCACGAGGACATGCATTAGGAGTTGAGTGAGTATGAGTGAGTTCAATTTCATTAAGGTCATTACCAAAAGCATAATTTGACACATCTACCAAAGATTTCAAGGACATACACAACTTTCCAAAGAACATATCCATGAAGCAAGATTGAACAAATGCACATGAAATTAAAGAAATTGAGATAACAACAATTCTAGAAATTGAAATAGAAAACTAAAGGCAGCCCATAGAAACACATAAAAGCAATTTGAGACGCTAAAAGTGTCAAAGTCAACAAGGACTAAGACACCAGGAAGGGCGTTTTGGTCCTCTTGGTGATATTTTGAAGTTCCAAGGAGTGAAACAGACAACAAACAATAGAGAGAATTTTGAGGCAGAAACCCTAAGAGGGACTAAGACGCAAGGAAGGGCATTTTAGTCCTAGTAGAGGTATTTTGCAGAAAAATAGTAAATTATGGATTGCCTACAGTGTTTGTAGATTGCCTATTCAAGATGCTAATATTTAGAAATAGAAAAATGTGCAAATGAGTGCAATAAAAAGTAACTAGGAACAAGCAATTGAATGCAATATTAAATGCATTTTTTTTTCAATTTTGAATGCAATAAGAATGTTTCTAAATGCAATTAAGATGATGAACAATGCACCTTTCAATTTTTTTGTGAATGTAATGAAATGATGCAAGAAAGTAAAAATGCAACCTATATGCACTTTCACTAACGAAAATATAGGAAACCCTAAATGCAATTTCACTAAATATGCAAAACCCTAGATGCACCTTCACTAATGCAAGATGTAATGCAAGAATGAAAGTAACCCAGATCTATAACTTTAATAAGCTCCAAATCAGAAGATGAATGCTCAAGAATTCAGGTTCACCAAAATGATTGAAGGGGAAAGTGGACATACAATATCACTCTTTCTCCAACTAATCACTCAAGGATGTCCTACGGGCCCTAATTGGATTGACTAACAACCTCACAAGGTGAGTCAATTCTCAATGAGGAGGACCTAGGAGGGGGCCTTTTCAGCTTTAAAGGGGTTCACCACCAAGCAAATGCTTGGAAAAGACATATGAACATTTAGCCTACAAAACCTAGTTATCCAAGCTAAATGACAGATACAAATAATGGAATTATGCAACAGGTAGTTAGGATGTGTGTACCTAGGAAATTTGGAGATATGAGGATTCTAAAAATTGCAAAGAAGCTACCAAAAAGTGCTATGGAGGACTAAGACGCCTAAAGTGGCATATTAGTCCTACTGCTATTTTTTTGGGTAGATGCAGAGTCTTCGAATGTCAGAACTGGATCTAAAGGAATCTTTAAAAAATATGCTCGGGAGGACTAAGACACCCAAGGTTCTATATTAGTCTTGTTCTGAATTTCTGAAAACTCTGAATCTGATCTTGAGCTCCAAGGTCTACACTTGCTTCTTTTCTGATCTCAGTTTCTTAAACTTTTGGATTCATCCTATAGGTGAGTTTCCGTGAAGATGACAAATTTGCAATGCAACTTTGTAACTCTTACAACTTTTCACTCCAAATGATCTTCAAGACTTCATCCTAAGTCTGTAATCACAAATAGCAAGATGGGAAAAACTTGTTGTTTGTTAGTGAATGGGGGTTTTCCTTGGTCAAACCCCTTGTTGGTAATTAAACCTTGAAATGAAATAGAAATAATGGAGGAAATGGTGAATGAACAACAAGCAATGCTACAACTCACCAAACCCTTGTAATAAGGTCTGCAAACTTGTGTGAAATGGCTACAATGGATATGGATCTTGAACCAAAGATATGATCTTGAATTGTTTGCTTGAATCAAAACCCTACATCACAAATGTTAGCACAACAACACACATGATGCAAGAAGATCTTTGATATGATGCTTGAATCTTGATGATGGCTCTAAATGTTTGATAGAATTCACTTAAATGTTTGAATACTTGAATGCTTGGATGCTTAGATTGCTTGTTAGCTTTTTGGGGAAAAAATGAGAGAAGGAACCTTGTATTTATACTTATGCTTAATATCCTAAAATTACATCACACCAAACCAACATATGAATTCATTAAATAAAGGAGGCTAAATCCTACCAGAATTTGAAATTAAATCCTGAAAATGACTCAAGGACGACTAAGACGCCCTAAGTGTTGTCTTAGTCCCAAGTCCTAAAAACTTGGGGCACAGACACCAAAAAGGGGCCCAATTAGGACGCCTCAAAATCAGGGTCCTGGGACCTTTAAGGGACAAAGACACCCTAGGTGGCGTTTTAGTTTTGACCCAAAATTCAGGGACACTTCGATGAAATCATTAAATTATCATTTAAGCATTGGAGAATGTTGTGATTAGCTAGAAAAAGATGTAATTCATAGGGCTTGTGCACACAAAATAGGAACAATTAAGCCATAAATGAGGATAAATAAAGCAAAGCGGGCCCAAACAAGTGTGAAAATGCAAGGGCATGCATTTTACTACGCTACATGAAGGTAATTAAAGGAGATTAAAAATAGTGCCTAAACTAAGATATCTGTGATTAGGTTTAAAGAATGATTAAATTAAAATTAAAAGTATAGCTTATTAGAAGTCATAGGGCTTATGAAGGGTTGCGTCTTATGAAGAAATAAGATATATAAGAGAGATCATTTAATAAGAAGAGGAGATTGATCAATTAGGAATAAATATTATGTGACTTTGCAAGTAAAAATTACAACCAAAGAGGAAAAAAACCGTCCAAGGAAAATTAAGAGATTTAAGGATGAAAACCCTTAATTTATCTTATCGAGTTATTGGATGAAAATTATTAATTTCTCCTATCAATTTATTGGGCGAAAATCCAGAACTTGTCTAGATATCAAGGACAAACATTTAAGGAAAAATAGTTGCAATTGGAAGAAAAAACATAGCAGAAAATTAAGATAAGATAATTTTTAGAATTATGTCAAAGTGAAAAAATTTAAATATTATAAAAAAAATTCATGATTTAGATTAAGTTATATTTATAAATACAAATGCAATTATCATTTTACAATTAGAAATATTGTTTTAAGAAAAAAATAAGAAATGTCCTAGAAAGTGGCATTACATTGTTTTACTTCCATTCTCTCTTTCCTATGCTTTTTTTTGTTTCAAGGTTAATTTGTTGCATTTTTGTCCTTTTAATTCTTTTCATTTGCTTCAGTTTCCCTTTTGTCCATTATGATTTTGTTGGCTTTCTTGAGTATTCTCCTTCTTATCCACTTCTAATAATTTGACATTAGCACGACTTTATTCTTTTCTTTCCTTTCTCATCCATCTCATCTAGCTCCTAGGTTCTTGTACCAATTTGTCTTGTGCCTCTTTTCCCTCCATCTATTTAGTCATTTTTGGTCTGCTAAAATCCTCATGTTTCTCCTCTTTCTTTCATACCCTGATGATGGATCATGGAGTTTGATCTAAAACATTGGTAATACAATCTACATGATCAAATCTAGAAAAAACATTTACTAATTCAATTTGGAATGTGGAAATATCGTGATTTTAATGTCTAAATATGCAACCAAGCAAGCTTAGTATTATAGTTAAAAAGGGATTTAAATCTATACATTGAATTTCAAAAGAAATATTAGTATTTGATTATGTCATTGTTCTTCTAATATTAAAGCTATGTGCTCAATAATATTAATCATGAATTTTTAATCATGCATACAATTAAAAAATTAAGAATTTTAAAATAAATAAACAAATGAATATATTATCTTTTATAATTATTTCTATAATTGAATCTTTATATATAAAAAAATAAAAATAAAAATAGAATTATACAACAATGAATAACAATAATTACTCTTAAAAATTTATGTAAAAAAAAAATATTAAATTTATGATTACAACTAAATATAAACTTCAAAATTGATAAAATTACAATTAAAAAATATTCGAAATAATCTTTAAGTTTGAAAACTTTCTTTAAAAAAAAGTCATTTATATAAAATCTTAAAAGGCTTCAAAGAGTGTGTATCTCCCAAACAACTATAGATCTTCCACATTTAGTAAATACGCGACACAAAAACACCATTTTATTCAATCTCAGGAAATAGATGGAAAACCTCCATTTGTTGTTCGTCTGAAAGGCTCCAAGTTATAGCTTAAATCTGATAGCTGTATGGCCGTATTTGCACAGTATTTAGACCTGTATCAATGAAAGGGGAGATTTTAAAACAAAACATTTTCGTCACGAGAAATTTGCTTGACATGCATAATCAACCGTCAAATTTATTCCCTAAGAAATTATCTGTTCATGTCAACGGCTTTCATTTTTTGTGGGTGAATATTATTTAGGCTAAAGATTTTTCGACACAAGGCAATAATAGCGGAGACAGGTTTTTCTCTAACGTTTTTGTTTCCTTCCATTCTCTTTCCCAAATCTAAATCGGCGCAAGGAAATCTCTAATCTATTATCTATGATACATATCATATCCAATACACCTTGTATAATAGCGAGCTACTGTAACGAAAGCTGTCTGGTATGAGCTTTTGGTGAGAGTTAGAAGTAGATAATGAGACCCACCTGGGACTGGAGAAATGAAAGAGCTTGTTGGCGTGAGAAAAGATAATGACACCCATTTGAGCGTCGCACAACACACAGAGCTCCTGCACCTTCTTTATCAATTTAGCTCGGCATATGTAAACGTTACAACCTTATTCTTTTTGTCCTGAATTTTCTTCAATTTGATCCTTCTTCGCCCCTTCTGTAGGGGCATGGTCATTCAAAATATATTCAGGTAAACAGGGAACATGGAATGTGATCTGGGACATTGCACAGTGTTCTACACGGTTGCTAGGGATGTGCATGAGCTTTCTTGCAAAGGCTGACACATAGTCCTAAACAAGTCAAGTGGAGTAGTTTGGTTTTGCATTGAGATGACTCTAGGGTGATTCCGGAGTCTCGAACTAAAGAAGCGAAGTAATTCGATGTTGCATGGGATGACTTCATGTGTGAGTTGTCTACAATGATAAAGGTGATTGTTGAATTGGGTGAGCCCAAGATAATGATGCTTTTGGGGAAGCTATATGGGATATTTGTTAAGTTGGAAGGGTGCTTGCGACAGTTGGTTGTTGTGAAGGGCACACACCCAAGGTTGTCTAAATGCAAAAGATGCTAGAAGAGGTTCATGGCCTCGAGTCTCGTGGAATTTGAAGCGACTTTGTTGGACAGGGTTTCACTAGAACTCGCAAATATTCAGAGAGTTCAAGTCAAGTGGCAAGTCCATTATGCGTAGTAAAGAGACTAAGAGGTATGGACTCTTAGTACTCAAAGCAAAAGTGGGGCCTACAAAACTAGGTTATGGTTTCGGTGGTATTCTAGTGTGATGCAAGAGTGGGGTCTTGAGCTACAAGGGAGATTGGAGCTTTGCAATTGAGTATTAGGGGCACAAGCTAGTAGGTCTAGTGCATTCTATACAATTTCGTGTGTGTATTGGTTGGATGTTAGGGGAGCATTTAAGATAAAGGTGTAGTTCAGTTCACTTAAATAACTCAATCCACAAGGCAATATCAATAATATGTCCAATGTTACATAGGGAAGTCGCCCAGTTGGTACAAAATTGTTGGAGGGCCAAAGTAAGAGCTTTGGAGAAGCGAAGATTAACACCAAAGTCATGGAAGACAATTGTAGTATTTGAGTTATGGAGGGGTAAGTGTGTGTCAAAGCTATGACTTGACATCAGATTGAAAATTGGGATATAAGTTGAGATTTGGTTGTTGAGTTGGGGCTTGGTTGAATAGTAGGGATTTCACTAAGGGCATTGAAATCATGAAAAAGTATGATGATGCATTTGGCCTTCATAACAAGTGGTACTTGTCTCAAGATCCATTAGGGATGGATTGAGAATCAAAAAAGAAGTGGGGAAAATAATATTGTAAATCAAATGAGTTGGGATTTGCCGCTCATGAGTTTTGGAAGATGAGAGTAGGACTCTCATAAGTCAGTGAATTGGAGCATTAGGATCTCATTGGAAACATAATGGAAGGTTTGATCTCCATTAATTGAAATGTTACCATTAGAAGGAGCCTTCTCTTATGAGGTAACAAGTGTTGAGGCCTTTGAAGGTATGATCTAAAGGTGAGTAGTTATGTGACCACTACTAGATTCGAACTAGGTTCTAAGATGCCAAGGGTATCTTGGAGGACTAGAAGAGATAAAGTTTAGGGAACTTAGTAAGGTAAGAATTAACACAAAAGAAAGTCCATTTGAGTAAGATGAGGTTGGGTGAGTCAATCTTGGGCACCAAATTAATATTACAATATTGAGAATGCAATCTATAATATTGGGATGGCATATTAGAATATTCCCAAGCAAAATTTTTAGGAAAATCATGAAGTAAAGTGGTTGTATCTTCTTGTTCCTCATCATCAAGGCACTTCCCAATCTTAATAACTTTATTTTTTTCATTAATGTCCATTAGCACATCAATTATATCTCCTAAAGGGAGTGCATTGGATTTAGGACTTTTAGATCCAGAAAACTCTTCAGTGATATCACTGGCTTCTTGCTCGGTAACATTCAAAGCATGGTTAATGTGTTTCATGTAAGTAAGCGAGTATTGAGTATCATAAATGGAAAACATTTGTTTCAAAGCCTCATCACTATCAACATACGTCCATGAAGGCGATAAGGTTCTATCAAGCAAATCGAGATTTTTGATTGTGAGTTTGTGTTGCGGTTGACATGTTATAACATTAATGTTTAAAAATGGTCATTGAGTAGCTTTGGTCATTTTAGAAAAAGAATATCCCAATCCAATTTTTGTGTCTTGTGTATTAGGTTCAATAGGGACGCAAATACCTTATTCATGTTTTCCATGCCCTTTTCTAGTATAGCCTAGTTGTTTTACAAATTTATAGCCTTTTACATAAAGCCTTTCCATTTCGCATGGGGTAGGCAGGGATTGGTAATCTATCTCATCAAAATTGGTTGTGTATGTTGCATTGTCATCCATATTGTAGGAGATAGATGTTGAGACGATTGTTCAGAATTTTGAGTGGACATAATTGTTGGTTGTTCTTGTTTCTCATCTTTCTTTTGCATGAGTATGTATTTTCCCATAAACGAGGGTGTGAATTCTAAGGATCCCCAATCATCACTAGATAATTTAGATACCATCTTTGTATCATTATGCCCAATTTCAAGAGGGTCTATGTTAGAGGTTGGTATTAATGTTTTCAAAGGACTGGCAACCCCTTGTTCAAGGTGCAAGCAACTTTCAAGCTCGGGATCTATTTCAATTTGATAGATGCAATTGTTATAGACATATTTCATGAGATGATGAAGGGTTGAAGGAACTGCATTCATCTCATGAATCCATGGCCGGCCTAAAAGAAGATTATATGAAAAATCATAAGGCATGAAATGGATAGGAGTTTGCAAAGTAGCCACCCCAACCATAATAGGTAAAGTAATTATCCCAAGCAGTTGCTTTGTTGTAATATCAAATCCTCGAATAGAGACAAAATCAAGTATTATTTGTGACTTATCAACTTTTAGTCAATCAAGGAGACTCACACTACACACATTAAGGGAAAAACCATTATCTCTGAGTGTGTTTGATACCTTTTGCGATTGAATTAAGCAATTATCATAAAGGCATCATGTTGTTTACACAACTCCAAAGGAGGGAGCTCATGTTGGTGGAAAGTAATGTGATTTTTTTTTTTTGGATGAGGGTTGTCACATCATTCAGAGTGGTACCAAGAGGAATTGTGATTTTTTTTAGAGCAATTTAAATAATGTTGTTATAGTTTGGTGAGGTTTGAAGTAAATCCCAAAGGGAAATTTTGTAGGAGTACCTTTAATTGCTCAACAAGATCATAATCCTTTGTGTGTGGACTATAACAAGGAGCACTAGGCAGATTTGGTAGAGGTAATGAAGGTGGAGGTGGTTGTGGTAGTTGTGGGTTGTTTCAGGTGTTATATGTATGAGAAATAGTATCGTTACTAGACTACTGCGATACATTGGTGTTGGGTGGGTAAAGGGTGTACTGGGGTCGGTTAGAGGGGTGAAGTTTATGTGAGGGTGGGTAAAGGATAAGTTTAGGTTGAATTACATTCATGTCTTTGATGTTAGAGGTCTTACAACAAACCAAAGAAGATGATTTGGATGAGATGAAGTCTTGAAGAGACTCATCTAGCAAATGCAAATCATCACTACTAAAAGGTTTGAGGGGTAAACGGTCGTCAATTGGTTTAGGATGGTCAAGAAAAGAACTAGAGGTGTTAATGGTTGTTATTGTGATTTGGTCACCACAAACCCTAGTGGATGGATTATGTGAGATGAAGTCTTGGAAGGCTTCATCTAACAAATCAAAGTCATCATTATCAAAAGGCTTGAGGGGGAGTTTATCATTAAGGGGTTTAAGTTTCTCATTGGAAGCACTATAGGATGAAGTGAGTGAGACGAATTCTTGAAGGACCTCATCTAACTTATCAACATCATCACTACTAAGAGACTTAGATGAGATGTTCCTAGCTTGAATCATGTGTTTGAAGGGATTGTTTGTTGTTTCATTTCTGGTGTCGTTATGTATCAAGGAATCTGATCTAAAAGAACTAGTAATAAAAACAAAAAAAGAAATTTCCAAAGATCTAAAACTATCCATGAATGCCATGAAAAGAAATGAACTTTATGCTAAGAAAACATAAATAACTGAATTGTAACAGAATGATAATGACATAAAATAGAAAGATGCAATGCAGGAAATTGAAATCTGGAAATGCTGATGCAAAATTGTAGAGGGACTGATTCGCCCTAGGTGGTGAATGAGTCCCAAGAGATGA
>VDFB02000008.1:173784717-174061769 GCA_007258455.2 Sequoia sempervirens | reverse complement strand
AGATGTTAGTTAAACGACTTAATGGTTTAAGTGTTCGAGTACAATTATAGTTGTGAAACGGTGAATCAAAGAAAATGTTATTTTAATTAAATGATAGTCAATAAATTGGTTGATTATGATTTGGTTGTGGTACTAAGGATGAACAAATGACTTGATTTATTGCAATGTTGTGGAATGAAATTTAGAGTTTGATTAGATAAATGCAAGGAAGGAATATTGTGATTGACTGGGTTTACGAGACCCGAATTTTAGTTTATTTAATTTCTAGAAATACTTTTTATGTTTATTCTTCCTTGCTCGATGTTGGAAGCATGGGGTCATTGTTTGAAGTCTTTCTGATAGGAGATTTGCATCCTGTTGTGGGTTGTTGTTATGGAAGTCAACTTTTGGTGTGTCGTAAAAGATGTGCATAGTTATACCTTGTGGATCACCCGGTTTTCACGAACGGGGATTTGTGCCTCCTTGGGTGTAGGAGAGGGTAATGTAATTGGTTTCCTCCAATGTTGGAGTGGGTTTTGTACGTTGTTTTCCTCCAGTGTTGGAGTAAGTTCTTGTTCTGTTTCCTCCTTGGTTGGGAGAGGTCATGTTATCTAGTTTCTTCTTGTGGGTGTGTTTTCGATAGGAGAGTGGCTCTTGGTGGGGGTCCGGCACACAAAGGGGCGCCAGGGTAACTCACCTAGAGTTTAATTAAGTGATAACTTAAATGAATTAATGGGGATCTTTCAAACTAATAAGATAATGAATGCCTCTCTCTCGTGAAGCAAGTGAATGATAAGGCTCGAGATGAGATGGGACGCATAGTTTTGCATGAGGGTCCGGCGCCGGTAGAGGCAAGCCAGGGTAACCCAGGATGGGGGTCCGGTAGCCTAGGAAGGTAGAGCTAGGGTAACTCATGGCAATTTATGTATGACACTTTTCCTATGTCGACCGTTAATCAGTTATTGTGTGATGTACATGATCGTTATTCTCTAAAAGCATTGTAACTTCGTGTTAAGTGATGTTGTGACCGTTGTGGCTTAATGGCATTGTGGTTATGGATGTTAAGTGGTTTTGTGATTTTAGTTGTTTCAACTCAGTTTTGGTGCAAGCCTGTGTCTTGAGGTAGATGGTCTTGTCTAGGAAATCCTGGTTACTATCTCCTAGCACGGAGGGAGTGGGGCCTTTGGGTTCCACGTGGTCGGGTGGCGTGCATCTTTCCGTTGGTTATTCTTCATGTTCGTGAGTTTGCGGTTTCCAGTTGGAGAGCTCGTGGGAATCAGTTCTTCTCATGCCTTGATCTCTCAGTTCTTATTGTATTTTATTACCCCTCATTTGTTTCGAGGTGGAATTTGTAATTGTAATTATGAGTATTGGATTTACCTCATTCGGGGAATGAGTGTTGTAACCTTATTGTTTAAATGTGAAATTGGATTATTGAGGTATTATTTATCCTTGTTGTAATTTATCTTGAATGGAATGTATGTTGGATCATTTCCTTAAATGCAAAATGTTTCAGTTTATGTTAATGTTATTTGATGTTGGGTTTTTAAGTAATCTTGTCTCGTGGCCTTAGAGGTTGTTGGCAATATGTATTCACCTTACATGCTATTTGTACTTAAACAAAAAAAAAATTGGTACGTTTAAGTGGTGAATTGCAACTTCCTCTAGGGTTGCGTGGCGGGGCATTACACATGGTATCAGAGCCTAGGTTTAAACACTGGGAACTCTGGGATTATGTTGGACCCATTATGTTGTATGTGTGTAGGTTTGTACTCTGGGCACTATGAGCCATTGTATTGACCTAGTTGTTTTCCTCTTTCGTGTTATTTTCCTTTATGGGTTGATTTCTCTTGTTTGTCATAAGTTATCGTTAAGTGGTTTTGGTCCAATGGTGCAGGAAACTAGTGGAAAGGATAGGATCCTCAGTGTAGTGCGCAATGCACTGATATCCTTTCTATTGGAAGAATGCATTATGGATGATTGTGTAGTGTGTGATGGTGATGTGTTGTGTGTGGTGGACGACAATCAGTTTGTTGTTGCTTCCACCCTTGCTTGTCTTTTGGTTGAATGCTTTGGTGAGGGTTAGGCTCGCAAGCCAACCAAGAGGGGTGTTTTGTTTGGCTTCCTTGTTGCTTGGATTTTCGTTGTGTAAAGAGGTTGAGACCCTTGAGTGGATTCTTGAGTGTGGTTGTAGTGTGTTTGTTGGGTGTATTCCAAGTGCTTGGTATGGCAAGATAGACATAGACCTCTTTCCCTGAGTGCCTTAGTATGGCGTTTGTATCTTATGAGAAAATGTTTATGTATTCATGAAGGGTTGTTTCCTAGATCAAACCTTGGGTAAAGGACCTAAGTCCCCAAGTTGCATTCATAATCATGGAAACGTATAATATGAATAGAAAACCATTTTGTAGTATGTAAAAGTTTAGAGAAATAAAAGATTAGTGAAACCATAGTATGAAAACGATAATTGCATAATAGGTACATCTTGTTGGTGAGGCCTATAGTCCCCAACTTTATTGTTAAATTTTAAGAAAATCATGTTGATGTTAAATTCTTGTACCTTGATTTAAAATGCAAGTGTTAAATGAATGTTGAAGTGATAATGCTGCATATCTTGTCTGGAGTAGACTTGTAATGATATTGATTTATGCGTGATCTTATGGAGTTTGTATAGGGGAGCTTGCAGGCTTCCAGGAGTAAGCCTGACCCTAGGGGGGGAGGATGTAACACCCCTCCTTTTTTGTACTCTGTTAATCAGGCAATGTTGTCCTATGTTATGCTTCGATCATGTTAACATGTGAATTAATGATGTTAGTTTTGTCAGTTGGTGATATTGTATTGGTGAAGGGGACGGGGTTGTATCACTCGCTTGCGAGTGCCCTACGATTCTGAGATTTCCTCTTCACGGTGTGTCTGATCATATTATGTATATATGCACGTTCGACATGCTTTTTGTTGCAGGTTGGCAGGTACATGACATCGACTCCACCTGGTTTCCAGGTCTGAGCGTGTCCATTGACCAACGGAAATTAATTGGGAGATAGTAGCTAGGGTTTCCGAACCAGGTCATCACCAGCCATACAGCATGTTGCCGGTTTGTCGTGAGGGATCGTTGTTTAACTTCATTTCCATTCCGCGAGCGTGCTTCTATTTGAATACTGCTGTTTGGCGAAATGACTCTGCGATGCAGATTAATAATGACTAAATGTGTTTAGTTGCAAGCTAAAAGTGATTAAATAGCTTTTGAAAATATTAAATGATGAATGTTTTGTCTTATTGAGATGTTGAAAAGTTAGTGATTAGTTAATTAATTTAATTGAATTAATAAAATAATCTAATTTCGAATTAGATTTATTTTATTGATAATTTGAATTAATTGTGTGAATTGATTAAATTATCCCTATGAATTAAAAAGGGTAAAATATTTAATTCTTTTGTTGAAAGAAAAGTGCAAAAATATTTATTGGAAATAGAAAATGGGTTAAAGTTATTAAAAATTCAGATATTTTCTTATGAAAAGACTTTGGGGTAGAAGAGATATTTTCAGAAAAGGTTGACTTTGTGGCAAAAAGATATTTGTGTTTGAAATTGAAATTGAAATTGAAATTTGAATTTGTGTTCAATTTAGTTTGTCATTGAGTTTGAATTTGGAAGTGAATTTGCATTTGGATTGGAATTTAATTAGAATTTGAATTAGAATTAGAAAGTGAATTTGAATTTGAATTAGGGAAGTTAGGAAAAGGATATATTTTTATTTTAGGGTTTCTTTTGGATCTCTCTCTCTCTCCATGGGATTCTTGGTTTTGATTGCTTTGGTGGAGAGGCTTGGAG
This sequence comes from Sequoia sempervirens, assembly GCA_007258455.2. Lineage (NCBI taxonomy): Eukaryota > Viridiplantae > Streptophyta > Pinopsida > Cupressales > Cupressaceae > Sequoia > Sequoia sempervirens. The sequence continues at coordinate 174,057,959 of VDFB02000008.1, read as the reverse complement.
GAGGCAAAAATGGTGGAGTTGAAGGATTGCTTGGAAATCTCCATGTGGAAGCTTGTAAATCTTGGAGAAAACATAAGGTTTTATACTTTCCCCTCTCACCTACTTGCTCATTTTGGAATGATTGGAAACATAGTTTTAGATTCAATAAACATCCATGGAAAAGCTTTCAATTTGCAAAATGGTAAATGGATTGAGAAATAGAAAGAAAAAAAATCCAAAGAAATAGAAAACTCAATGTTCAAACATGTTTTGGAAAACCCATTTACTTATTTTAAAAATAAGTTCTATATCCTTTGAATTGGATTTGGTTTAGTTTTGCAATTTGGGTTAGAAATCAATTTTTGGGTATGTATAATTGTGAATACAACATATATCTTAATATATGGAATACCCACATTAATATTTGCCATATAATTGTTATTTGAGGAAATTTTTGAAATCTCTGGTCTAACCCAGAAAATTTCTGGTAAATGCGTTTGAGAAAAAACGCAGGAAATTTTAATTTATTATTAAATTTGTTTTGGTGGCAGGGGAGGTTAACCCCCACCACCGCCGCCGCCGCGGCCACCGCCGCCCGCAAGGGAGGCGTTGGCTGTGTGAACACACAGCCACCGCCGCCCGCAAGGGGGGCGGGCTGTGTGTTCCCACACAGCCGTCGCCGCCCGGCGGGGGGCGGGCTGTGTGTCTCCACACAGCCACCGCTGCCCACGGGAGGCGGCGCTGTGTGCTTGGCACACGGCCACTGCCGCCCGGCGGGAGGCAGGGGCTGTGCCCTGGCTTCGGCCGCGCCCTAAGCTTTTTCCAATTTCGAAAAGTTCTTTATTTCTTTTGTTAGGTTTTAAAATATTATTTTATATTATTTTTTTTATATAATATTCATAATATTTAATATTATATATTATATAAAAATATAATATATTTATGATATTTTAAATTTAATGAAACCTGGTAGGAGTTAAAATATATTTTATTCTTTTGATAAAACATAAGGTTTATAGAAAAGTTTAAATTGAAAATATAAGTTGTTGGGTATATTTTAATCAAAGGAATTTTAATGAGTTCAAAATGTACGTTATGTTAATCTTGAGGAATTAAAAGTATGAGTTAATTGGAAAATAAAATATTATTTTTATTTTGTATCTTTATTTAATGGGAATTTAGATTTAAAGTGATGATTTATTTAATTGCAAATAAAATATCATTTTATTTGATATATTTAAATAATGTTAAAAGTTAAACTGAAAATAGTAAACCATCATGTGATTATTATGATTGTGGAAATTGATATTTTAGCAAATATTATTTTAGTATATGATTGTGGTACTAAGGATGAACAAATGACTTGATTTATTGCAATGTTGTGGAATGAAATTTAGAGTTTGATTAGATAAATGCAAGGAAGGAATATTGTGATTGACTGGGTTTACGAGACCCGAATTTTAGTTTATTTAATTTCTAGAAATACTTTTTATGTTTATTCTTCCTTGCTCGATGTTGGGAGCATGGGGTCATTGTTTGAAGTCTTTCTGATAGGAGATTTGCATCCTGTTGTGGGTTGTTGTTATGGAAGTCAACTTTTGGTGTGTCGTAAAAGATGTGCATAGTTATACCTTGTGGATCACCCGGTTTTCACGAACGGGGATTTGTGCCTCCTTGGGTGTAGGAGAGGGTAATGTAATTGGTTTCCTCCAATGTTGGAGTGGGTTTTGTACGTTGTTTTCCTCCAGTGTTGGAGTAAGTTCTTGTTCTGTTTCCTCCTTGGTTGGGAGAGGTCATGTTATCTAGTTTCTTCTTGTGGGTGTGTTTTCGATAGGAGAGTGGCTCTTGGTGGGGGTCCGGCACACAAAGGGGCGCCAGGGTAACTCACCTAGAGTTTAATTAAGTGATAACTTAAATGAATTAATGGGGATCTTTCAAACTAATAAGATAATGAATGCCTCTCTCTCGTGAAGCAAGTGAATGATAAGGCTCGAGATGAGATGGGACGCATAGTTTTGCATGAGGGTCCGGCGCCGGTAGAGGCAAGCCAGGGTAACCCAGGATGGGGGTCCGGTAGCCTAGGAAGGTAGAGCTAGGGTAACTCATGGCAATTTATGTATGACACTTTTCCTATGTCGACCGTTAATCAGTTATTATGTGATGTACATGATCGTTATTCTCTGAAAGCATTGTAACTTCGTGTTAAGTGATGTTGTGACCGTTGTGGCTTAATGGCATTGTGGTTATGGATGTTAAGTGGTTTTGTGATTTTAGTTGTTTCAACTCAGTTTTGGTGCAAGCCTGTGTCTTGAGGTAGATGGTCTTGTCTAGGAAATCCTGGTTACTATCTCCTAGCACGGAGGGAGTGGGGCCTTTGGGTTCCACGTGGTCGGGTGGCGTGCATCTTTTCGTTGGTTATTCTTCATGTTCATGAGTTTGCGGTTTCCAGTTGGAGAGCTCGTGGGAATCAGTTCTTCTCATGCCTTGTTCTCTCAGTTCTTATTGTATTTTATTACCCCTCATTTGTTTCGAGGTGGAATTTGTAATTGTAATTATGAGTATTGGATTTACCTCATTCGGGGAATGAGTGTTGTAACCTTATTGTTTAAATGTGAAATTGGATTATTGAGGTATTATTTATCCTTGTTGTAATTTATCTTGAATGGAATGTATGTTGGATCATTTCCTTAAATGCAAAATGTTTCAGTTTATGTTAATGTTATTTGATGTTGGGTTTTTATGTAATCTTGTCTCGTGGCCTTAGAGGTTGTTGGCAATATGTATTCACCTTACATGCTATTTGTACTTAAACAAAAAAAAAATTGGTACGTTTAAGTGGTGAATTGCAACTTCCTCTAGGGTTGTGTGGCGGGGCATTACATACACCATCAAAGATAGGAACAAAGGAAAAAGAAAAAGGAAAAAGGAAAACTGCTACAGATCAAACTTCAACTGGCCATCCAACGCGGTGGACTAGTTCTAGGATGTTTGTCCAAAAAGGGTTTACAAGTGGAGCACACTATCCACTATGCAAACAAAACACACTCTCACAAGGGCTAGTGGGAGCTAGGTGTCCACTAGGTGAGCCTCAGGAGACCATATCAAATCCATACCTCTATGACTTAAATAAGGTACAAAAATGCATGCTCATAAGGGCTAGTGAAGCTAGTTGTTCACTAGGTGAGCCCTAGGGGACCATATCAAAGCCATACCTCCATGAATTTAATAAGGTAAAAAAATGCATGCTCACAAGGGCTAGTGAAGCTAGTTGTTCACTAGGTGAGCCCTAGGAAGTCCATATCAAATCCATACCTCCATGACTTTAATAAGGACAAAAGGAAAATGCAACAAGAAAGAGGGATGTTCAAAGGGATTTTTCTTAGTTCATGCAAGGTCTTACTATAAGGGGACATCGTGCTTAACATCTCCAAGAGATGATAGATGCAAGGTCTCATCCTAGGGAGCATCATACCCAATGCTTCCAAGAGAGAACAAGCACAAAAGGTTTCATCTTGTTTCCAAGAGAGGACAAGTGCAAGGTCTCATCCTGGGGAACATTGTATCTAATGTTTCCAAGAGAGGACAAGGAAATATCATATTCTCAGAGGAAGTCAAACCCGAAGACACTGCCAAGAGGAAAAACACATTGCATAATGACAAAAATAACGTAAAGCAACATGAAAAGAAAAATTTCAAATGAAATCATGCTAAAATATTGCCAATGTATGCCCCCACTTAAAGAAATTTCTAACACCATGTTGTGAGCAATTACTTTAAAGTAGCCAAAAGATGAAAAAGGAGAAGAGGGTTGCCCGCAGAAATACATAAGGGATCTATGGATTTAGGGTCATTATTTGTCTTTGCTACAATAATATTAGAAAGCTTAGAACTGTCATCATTCCCCAAATACATGTATAGAACTAGAAGAATGACACAAAGAGAGTGAAAACAAAGAAAAGCCTTTTGGGTCAACATGGAAGAGACATAGGGTGTCTCGACACCTTGCATCATTCCCAAAAGGAAAACACAAGACAAAAAATGAAAAGAAAGCAAAGATAAAAGATCAATGAAAGGGAAAAAGTATATGAGATATAGTAAAATGAAGGTACAAATGGAGGAATGCACATAGAGAGAGAAACATCAAACAAAACATCACGGGGGATCATGTTACACACATGCAAGCAAACAAGAAAGAAAATGCAAAAGACTTGTAAGGCACAGGCGAGTCAACCTAAAGAAAGTCATTTGCCTTCCAATCTCATTTTGTATAAGCAGAAGGTAGATAATGACCCTAAGGGACAACAACAAATTCCTTAGTAGGACAAGGCCATCTACTTCTTATCCCCATTGAGTGTAAGACAAGAATGGGCCGAGGTAGGTGATGGGAAGGGTCATGTAATAGTGAGAACAGAGTATTCTACAACTATTACATGATAAGAGGGAAAAAAAAGGATAAGTTATACTATCACTTGATGGCAATCATTGCCATCAAAGTGAAAGTTTTGCAATATTAACTTGAATGCACGACACTCATCGGTACTATGTCTGAGAGTTTGATGATATGCATAATGTGGGACTTTTGCATCTTTAGGATAAAGCACTAGTCTATTCATAGGTGGTAATGTTATGAATCCTTTGTTGAGAAGTAGTTGTAGAACTTTTTCTTTCACTTTCAAGTGGTGGATGAAGAGGTTGTAGCTTTTGTAATTTTAAGGTCTTTTGTGTTTGATAGATTCACCAATTTCTCTAGTTGAGGGAGGAGGAGGAGGACCTAAGGTGATCCTATCATCCTTGTCATTGTTATGTGTCATTGGTTGTTTTTTAGGAAGAAGGACATTCATAATAGGGGGAGAATCAAAGATCACCGTACCATCGCTACAAATTCTTAGGTATTTTCAAAGAGGTTGTGTAATGTGAGGGGGATCTTGATATCCTAACCATATTGTGTTTTTATTGTTTGATAGATGTTCTAGGACTTGGTGAATATTATGTTCATTTGTTGTATCACATCCTTGTTTGCTTAAGATTGTGAATACTATTCCATATGTTTCTTCTAGGTCAAGATTGGAGTGTTTGTTATTTGGTTATCATAAAATGGTTGAGTGTTTGTTTGTTTAGGGGAACTAGGTTCACCTATTGTAGGGAACTTAGGTTCAACTTTTGCTTCAGTTTCAGGATGTAAGTAACCAAACATCTCAAGAGGTGGTATTGTGGGAGGATCTGGTTGTTTCATTGATGGATATAAGGATGCATTAGCTTCAAGATTATCAAGACAATTGTTCAGGAACTTATTCATGCTATCATCATCTTCTCTAATGATGTCAACATCACGAGGACATGCATTAGGAGTTGAGTGAGTATGAGTGAGTTCAATTTCATTAAGGTCATTACCAAAAGCATAATTTGACACATCTACCAAAGATTTCAAGGACATACACAACTTTCCAAAGAACATATCCATGAAGCAAGATTGAACAAATGCACATGAAATTAAAGAAATTGAGATAACAACAATTCTAGAAATTGAAATAGAAAACTAAAGGCAGCCCATAGAAACACATAAAAGCAATTTGAGACGCTAAAAGTGTCAAAGTCAACAAGGACTAAGACACCAGGAAGGGCGTTTTGGTCCTCTTGGTGATATTTTGAAGTTCCAAGGAGTGAAACAGACAACAAACAATAGAGAGAATTTTGAGGCAGAAACCCTAAGAGGGACTAAGACGCAAGGAAGGGCATTTTAGTCCTAGTAGAGGTATTTTGCAGAAAAATAGTAAATTATGGATTGCCTACAGTGTTTGTAGATTGCCTATTCAAGATGCTAATATTTAGAAATAGAAAAATGTGCAAATGAGTGCAATAAAAAGTAACTAGGAACAAGCAATTGAATGCAATATTAAATGCATTTTTTTTTCAATTTTGAATGCAATAAGAATGTTTCTAAATGCAATTAAGATGATGAACAATGCACCTTTCAATTTTTTTGTGAATGTAATGAAATGATGCAAGAAAGTAAAAATGCAACCTATATGCACTTTCACTAACGAAAATATAGGAAACCCTAAATGCAATTTCACTAAATATGCAAAACCCTAGATGCACCTTCACTAATGCAAGATGTAATGCAAGAATGAAAGTAACCCAGATCTATAACTTTAATAAGCTCCAAATCAGAAGATGAATGCTCAAGAATTCAGGTTCACCAAAATGATTGAAGGGGAAAGTGGACATACAATATCACTCTTTCTCCAACTAATCACTCAAGGATGTCCTACGGGCCCTAATTGGATTGACTAACAACCTCACAAGGTGAGTCAATTCTCAATGAGGAGGACCTAGGAGGGGGCCTTTTCAGCTTTAAAGGGGTTCACCACCAAGCAAATGCTTGGAAAAGACATATGAACATTTAGCCTACAAAACCTAGTTATCCAAGCTAAATGACAGATACAAATAATGGAATTATGCAACAGGTAGTTAGGATGTGTGTACCTAGGAAATTTGGAGATATGAGGATTCTAAAAATTGCAAAGAAGCTACCAAAAAGTGCTATGGAGGACTAAGACGCCTAAAGTGGCATATTAGTCCTACTGCTATTTTTTTGGGTAGATGCAGAGTCTTCGAATGTCAGAACTGGATCTAAAGGAATCTTTAAAAAATATGCTCGGGAGGACTAAGACACCCAAGGTTCTATATTAGTCTTGTTCTGAATTTCTGAAAACTCTGAATCTGATCTTGAGCTCCAAGGTCTACACTTGCTTCTTTTCTGATCTCAGTTTCTTAAACTTTTGGATTCATCCTATAGGTGAGTTTCCGTGAAGATGACAAATTTGCAATGCAACTTTGTAACTCTTACAACTTTTCACTCCAAATGATCTTCAAGACTTCATCCTAAGTCTGTAATCACAAATAGCAAGATGGGAAAAACTTGTTGTTTGTTAGTGAATGGGGGTTTTCCTTGGTCAAACCCCTTGTTGGTAATTAAACCTTGAAATGAAATAGAAATAATGGAGGAAATGGTGAATGAACAACAAGCAATGCTACAACTCACCAAACCCTTGTAATAAGGTCTGCAAACTTGTGTGAAATGGCTACAATGGATATGGATCTTGAACCAAAGATATGATCTTGAATTGTTTGCTTGAATCAAAACCCTACATCACAAATGTTAGCACAACAACACACATGATGCAAGAAGATCTTTGATATGATGCTTGAATCTTGATGATGGCTCTAAATGTTTGATAGAATTCACTTAAATGTTTGAATACTTGAATGCTTGGATGCTTAGATTGCTTGTTAGCTTTTTGGGGAAAAAATGAGAGAAGGAACCTTGTATTTATACTTATGCTTAATATCCTAAAATTACATCACACCAAACCAACATATGAATTCATTAAATAAAGGAGGCTAAATCCTACCAGAATTTGAAATTAAATCCTGAAAATGACTCAAGGACGACTAAGACGCCCTAAGTGTTGTCTTAGTCCCAAGTCCTAAAAACTTGGGGCACAGACACCAAAAAGGGGCCCAATTAGGACGCCTCAAAATCAGGGTCCTGGGACCTTTAAGGGACAAAGACACCCTAGGTGGCGTTTTAGTTTTGACCCAAAATTCAGGGACACTTCGATGAAATCATTAAATTATCATTTAAGCATTGGAGAATGTTGTGATTAGCTAGAAAAAGATGTAATTCATAGGGCTTGTGCACACAAAATAGGAACAATTAAGCCATAAATGAGGATAAATAAAGCAAAGCGGGCCCAAACAAGTGTGAAAATGCAAGGGCATGCATTTTACTACGCTACATGAAGGTAATTAAAGGAGATTAAAAATAGTGCCTAAACTAAGATATCTGTGATTAGGTTTAAAGAATGATTAAATTAAAATTAAAAGTATAGCTTATTAGAAGTCATAGGGCTTATGAAGGGTTGCGTCTTATGAAGAAATAAGATATATAAGAGAGATCATTTAATAAGAAGAGGAGATTGATCAATTAGGAATAAATATTATGTGACTTTGCAAGTAAAAATTACAACCAAAGAGGAAAAAAACCGTCCAAGGAAAATTAAGAGATTTAAGGATGAAAACCCTTAATTTATCTTATCGAGTTATTGGATGAAAATTATTAATTTCTCCTATCAATTTATTGGGCGAAAATCCAGAACTTGTCTAGATATCAAGGACAAACATTTAAGGAAAAATAGTTGCAATTGGAAGAAAAAACATAGCAGAAAATTAAGATAAGATAATTTTTAGAATTATGTCAAAGTGAAAAAATTTAAATATTATAAAAAAAATTCATGATTTAGATTAAGTTATATTTATAAATACAAATGCAATTATCATTTTACAATTAGAAATATTGTTTTAAGAAAAAAATAAGAAATGTCCTAGAAAGTGGCATTACATTGTTTTACTTCCATTCTCTCTTTCCTATGCTTTTTTTTGTTTCAAGGTTAATTTGTTGCATTTTTGTCCTTTTAATTCTTTTCATTTGCTTCAGTTTCCCTTTTGTCCATTATGATTTTGTTGGCTTTCTTGAGTATTCTCCTTCTTATCCACTTCTAATAATTTGACATTAGCACGACTTTATTCTTTTCTTTCCTTTCTCATCCATCTCATCTAGCTCCTAGGTTCTTGTACCAATTTGTCTTGTGCCTCTTTTCCCTCCATCTATTTAGTCATTTTTGGTCTGCTAAAATCCTCATGTTTCTCCTCTTTCTTTCATACCCTGATGATGGATCATGGAGTTTGATCTAAAACATTGGTAATACAATCTACATGATCAAATCTAGAAAAAACATTTACTAATTCAATTTGGAATGTGGAAATATCGTGATTTTAATGTCTAAATATGCAACCAAGCAAGCTTAGTATTATAGTTAAAAAGGGATTTAAATCTATACATTGAATTTCAAAAGAAATATTAGTATTTGATTATGTCATTGTTCTTCTAATATTAAAGCTATGTGCTCAATAATATTAATCATGAATTTTTAATCATGCATACAATTAAAAAATTAAGAATTTTAAAATAAATAAACAAATGAATATATTATCTTTTATAATTATTTCTATAATTGAATCTTTATATATAAAAAAATAAAAATAAAAATAGAATTATACAACAATGAATAACAATAATTACTCTTAAAAATTTATGTAAAAAAAAAATATTAAATTTATGATTACAACTAAATATAAACTTCAAAATTGATAAAATTACAATTAAAAAATATTCGAAATAATCTTTAAGTTTGAAAACTTTCTTTAAAAAAAAGTCATTTATATAAAATCTTAAAAGGCTCTAAAGAGTGTGTATCTCCCAAACAACTATAGATCTTCCACATTTAGTAAATACGCGACACAAAAACACCATTTTATTCAATCTCAGGAAATAGATGGAAAACCTCCATTTGTTGTTCGTCTGAAAGGCTCCAAGTTATAGCTTAAATCTGATAGCTGTATGGCCGTATTTGCACAGTATTTAGACCTGTATCAATGAAAGGGGAGATTTTAAAACAAAACATTTTCGTCACGAGAAATTTGCTTGACATGCATAATCAACCGTCAAATTTATTCCCTAAGAAATTATCTGTTCATGTCAACGGCTTTCATTTTTTGTGGGTGAATATTATTTAGGCTAAAGATTTTTCGACACAAGGCAATAATAGCGGAGACAGGTTTTTCTCTAACGTTTTTGTTTCCTTCCATTCTCTTTCCCAAATCTAAATCGGCGCAAGGAAATCTCTAATCTATTATCTATGATACATATCATATCCAATACACCTTGTATAATAGCGAGCTACTGTAACGAAAGCTGTCTGGTATGAGCTTTTGGTGAGAGTTAGAAGTAGATAATGAGACCCACCTGGGACTGGAGAAATGAAAGAGCTTGTTGGCGTGAGAAAAGATAATGACACCCATTTGAGCGTCGCACAACACACAGAGCTCCTGCACCTTCTTTATCAATTTAGCTCGGCATATGTAAACGTTACAACCTTATTCTTTTTGTCCTGAATTTTCTTCAATTTGATCCTTCTTCGCCCCTTCTGTAGGGGCATGGTCATTCAAAATATATTCAGGTAAACAGGGAACATGGAATGTGATCTGGGACATTGCACAGTGTTCTACACGGTTGCTAGGGATGTGCATGAGCTTTCTTGCAAAGGCTGACACATAGTCCTAAACAAGTCAAGTGGAGTAGTTTGGTTTTGCATTGAGATGACTCTAGGGTGATTCCGGAGTCTCGAACTAAAGAAGCGAAGTAATTCGATGTTGCATGGGATGACTTCATGTGTGAGTTGTCTACAATGATAAAGGTGATTGTTGAATTGGGTGAGCCCAAGATAATGATGCTTTTGGGGAAGCTATATGGGATATTTGTTAAGTTGGAAGGGTGCTTGCGACAGTTGGTTGTTGTGAAGGGCACACACCCAAGGTTGTCTAAATGCAAAAGATGCTAGAAGAGGTTCATGGCCTCGAGTCTCGTGGAATTTGAAGCGACTTTGTTGGACAGGGTTTCACTAGAACTCGCAAATATTCAGAGAGTTCAAGTCAAGTGGCAAGTCCATTATGCGTAGTAAAGAGACTAAGAGGTATGGACTCTTAGTACTCAAAGCAAAAGTGGGGCCTACAAAACTAGGTTATGGTTTCGGTGGTATTCTAGTGTGATGCAAGAGTGGGGTCTTGAGCTACAAGGGAGATTGGAGCTTTGCAATTGAGTATTAGGGGCACAAGCTAGTAGGTCTAGTGCATTCTATACAATTTCGTGTGTGTATTGGTTGGATGTTAGGGGAGCATTTAAGATAAAGGTGTAGTTCAGTTCACTTAAATAACTCAATCCACAAGGCAATATCAATAATATGTCCAATGTTACATAGGGAAGTCGCCCAGTTGGTACAAAATTGTTGGAGGGCCAAAGTAAGAGCTTTGGAGAAGCGAAGATTAACACCAAAGTCATGGAAGACAATTGTAGTATTTGAGTTATGGAGGGGTAAGTGTGTGTCAAAGCTATGACTTGACATCAGATTGAAAATTGGGATATAAGTTGAGATTTGGTTGTTGAGTTGGGGCTTGGTTGAATAGTAGGGATTTCACTAAGGGCATTGAAATCATGAAAAAGTATGATGATGCATTTGGCCTTCATAACAAGTGGTACTTGTCTCAAGATCCATTAGGGATGGATTGAGAATCAAAAAAGAAGTGGGGAAAATAATATTGTAAATCAAATGAGTTGGGATTTGCCGCTCATGAGTTTTGGAAGATGAGAGTAGGACTCTCATAAGTCAGTGAATTGGAGCATTAGGATCTCATTGGAAACATAATGGAAGGTTTGATCTCCATTAATTGAAATGTTACCATTAGAAGGAGCCTTCTCTTATGAGGTAACAAGTGTTGAGGCCTTTGAAGGTATGATCTAAAGGTGAGTAGTTATGTGACCACTACTAGATTCGAACTAGGTTCTAAGATGCCAAGGGTATCTTGGAGGACTAGAAGAGATAAAGTTTAGGGAACTTAGTAAGGTAAGAATTAACACAAAAGAAAGTCCATTTGAGTAAGATGAGGTTGGGTGAGTCAATCTTGGGCACCAAATTAATATTACAATATTGAGAATGCAATCTATAATATTGGGATGGCATATTAGAATATTCCCAAGCAAAATTTTTAGGAAAATCATGAAGTAAAGTGGTTGTATCTTCTTGTTCCTCATCATCAAGGCACTTCCCAATCTTAATAACTTTATTTTTTTCATTAATGTCCATTAGCACATCAATTATATCTCCTAAAGGGAGTGCATTGGATTTAGGACTTTTAGATCCAGAAAACTCTTCAGTGATATCACTGGCTTCTTGCTCGGTAACATTCAAAGCATGGTTAATGTGTTTCATGTAAGTAAGCGAGTATTGAGTATCATAAATGGAAAACATTTGTTTCAAAGCCTCATCACTATCAACATACGTCCATGAAGGCGATAAGGTTCTATCAAGCAAATCGAGATTTTTGATTGTGAGTTTGTGTTGCGGTTGACATGTTATAACATTAATGTTTAAAAATGGTCATTGAGTAGCTTTGGTCATTTTAGAAAAAGAATATCCCAATCCAATTTTTGTGTCTTGTGTATTAGGTTCAATAGGGACGCAAATACCTTATTCATGTTTTCCATGCCCTTTTCTAGTATAGCCTAGTTGTTTTACAAATTTATAGCCTTTTACATAAAGCCTTTCCATTTCGCATGGGGTAGGCAGGGATTGGTAATCTATCTCATCAAAATTGGTTGTGTATGTTGCATTGTCATCCATATTGTAGGAGATAGATGTTGAGACGATTGTTCAGAATTTTGAGTGGACATAATTGTTGGTTGTTCTTGTTTCTCATCTTTCTTTTGCATGAGTATGTATTTTCCCATAAACGAGGGTGTGAATTCTAAGGATCCCCAATCATCACTAGATAATTTAGATACCATCTTTGTATCATTATGCCCAATTTCAAGAGGGTCTATGTTAGAGGTTGGTATTAATGTTTTCAAAGGACTGGCAACCCCTTGTTCAAGGTGCAAGCAACTTTCAAGCTCGGGATCTATTTCAATTTGATAGATGCAATTGTTATAGACATATTTCATGAGATGATGAAGGGTTGAAGGAACTGCATTCATCTCATGAATCCATGGCCGGCCTAAAAGAAGATTATATGAAAAATCATAAGGCATGAAATGGATAGGAGTTTGCAAAGTAGCCACCCCAACCATAATAGGTAAAGTAATTATCCCAAGCAGTTGCTTTGTTGTAATATCAAATCCTCGAATAGAGACAAAATCAAGTATTATTTGTGACTTATCAACTTTTAGTCAATCAAGGAGACTCACACTACACACATTAAGGGAAAAACCATTATCTCTGAGTGTGTTTGATACCTTTTGCGATTGAATTAAGCAATTATCATAAAGGCATCATGTTGTTTACACAACTCCAAAGGAGGGAGCTCATGTTGGTGGAAAGTAATGTGATTTTTTTTTTTTGGATGAGGGTTGTCACATCATTCAGAGTGGTACCAAGAGGAATTGTGATTTTTTTTAGAGCAATTTAAATAATGTTGTTATAGTTTGGTGAGGTTTGAAGTAAATCCCAAAGGGAAATTTTGTAGGAGTACCTTTAATTGCTCAACAAGATCATAATCCTTTGTGTGTGGACTATAACAAGGAGCACTAGGCAGATTTGGTAGAGGTAATGAAGGTGGAGGTGGTTGTGGTAGTTGTGGGTTGTTTCAGGTGTTATATGTATGAGAAATAGTATCGTTACTAGACTACTGCGATACATTGGTGTTGGGTGGGTAAAGGGTGTACTGGGGTCGGTTAGAGGGGTGAAGTTTATGTGAGGGTGGGTAAAGGATAAGTTTAGGTTGAATTACATTCATGTCTTTGATGTTAGAGGTCTTACAACAAACCAAAGAAGATGATTTGGATGAGATGAAGTCTTGAAGAGACTCATCTAGCAAATGCAAATCATCACTACTAAAAGGTTTGAGGGGTAAACGGTCGTCAATTGGTTTAGGATGGTCAAGAAAAGAACTAGAGGTGTTAATGGTTGTTATTGTGATTTGGTCACCACAAACCCTAGTGGATGGATTATGTGAGATGAAGTCTTGGAAGGCTTCATCTAACAAATCAAAGTCATCATTATCAAAAGGCTTGAGGGGGAGTTTATCATTAAGGGGTTTAAGTTTCTCATTGGAAGCACTATAGGATGAAGTGAGTGAGACGAATTCTTGAAGGACCTCATCTAACTTATCAACATCATCACTACTAAGAGACTTAGATGAGATGTTCCTAGCTTGAATCATGTGTTTGAAGGGATTGTTTGTTGTTTCATTTCTGGTGTCGTTATGTATCAAGGAATCTGATCTAAAAGAACTAGTAATAAAAACAAAAAAAGAAATTTCCAAAGATCTAAAACTATCCATGAATGCCATGAAAAGAAATGAACTTTATGCTAAGAAAACATAAATAACTGAATTGTAACAGAATGATAATGACATAAAATAGAAAGATGCAATGCAGGAAATTGAAATCTGGAAATGCTGATGCAAAATTGTAGAGGGACTGATTCGCCCTAGGTGGTGAATGAGTCCCAAGAGATGACTTTTTAAAGATTTTTTTGATTTTTTTGTGTTTTATCTAAAATTTCAAGTACGTAAAATGCAAATACAGAATGTAGATGTAGAGATTTGGAAGAATTGAATGAAATGCAATGATGGAAGCTAAAGAATGCTTTCACTAATGCAATATTTAGGAAACCTAAAAATGTAAAACAATGCAAGATTATGAAATAATGAAGACCTAAGATGAAATTAGAAATGTAAATCAGAATGATTTTATGTTCAAGAGTCAGGTTCACCAAAATGAATCGTTGATTTTTGGTTCCTATGTGCTACTCTTGCCCTTGTAGGTTTTTTCACCTAAAAGGAGAGATAGGAGCAAAAATGCTAATGGTTCATTCAAATTATGCAATGTGTGATGTTGTCTAATGTAAATGAAGTTAACTAAATGCAATTGACTAATCTAAATGAAACAAAACGAATGCAAAACTAAGATTTACACTATGTTTGAAAACACGTTGTGATTTGCAAAAAGCATGAAAGAATGAACAAAAGTGCAAATTAACCTAAACAAAAAGTTGTTTCTCAGACTGTGTGCACCTGGAAAACTGTAAATGACTAGAAAAAAGTCTAGAAAATTGATGAAGCTTGAATTTGGGCTAATTGGGACTCATTCGCTACCTTGGGCAAATCAGTCGCAAATTGGGACTTTCTATGCATAATTTGTTTTATGACAATCAGGAATCTAGATCTGAATCTAACTCAGTTTTGCACCTCAAGAGGGTCTCATCCACCAAGCATGGTGAATTAGTCCACCTTGGAATTTTTGGAAGTTCAAAATTATGTTTTGCATCTTGACACTTGCACAACAATTTCTGATGGATACCTGATCTCGGATCTCAGAAAATTTCTACAAAATAGTTTTAAAATGTTTGTCTAATGGGGGGATTGCCTTGGTCAAACCCCTAGTTGGGTAATTAAACCTTGAATAGAGAAAAATCTAAGTAAATCCCAGCCTTAGATGTGTTAAAGACTAGGAATAGCTGATATATAACAATGATCCTATTCTTTTGCTTTAGAATAAGACATGCAAGAATGACCTATATGATGCAAGATATCAACCATTGAAACCATACAACACATGCAAAATAGGAATGAAATGACTTGCAAATGATAAACAAACAAGATGCAAACCTTAATATGAAGATAAAGTGAAAATGGAAGATGGAATCAATAGGAAACCAAGTCCTTAGGCATGATTTGGTGGCTAGCTACACCTCTCCACCCTAGATTTCTTCATGATTTACCATAGGAATCCATCATCAACCCTTTGCAATGTTGGATTTTGACAATAGAAGTGAGCTTCAACACCTGCAAAAGCCCTAGTTTGCTGCCCTAAAAATTCAAATTTTCCTAATGAAACTTGTTGTGGAAGACTTGACTTTAGAATTTGCTTTATGAAAATGACTAAGAGATGAAGAGAGGTGAGAAATATTGTGTAAAATGACTTAAAATGAGTATTTATAAGCAACAAAACCTTATTTTCCCATTAATTAGACCTAAGAGGCCAACATTCACTGGAAATAAAAGTTAAATTGATTAAATTCCCTCTTAATTTTGAATTTCCCCTCAAAGGGGACTCTTTCGCCACCATTGGTGAATGGGTCCCAGTACTACTACTTAAAGGTGGGTTGCCAGGATATGATGTAATTAAATGTTGTTTGTCAAGTTTTATGTGATTTCTCAGGTAAAACAAGCCTCTAGATCAAAATTAATGGGTCTAAGGGGCCTATAAATGTTGTTTTGAAGGGAAATGATGTGAAGGGACTCAAAAGTGGGTCTAATTATGCATGAAATTGTCTCTTTTCTCAAGTGGGTCCATTTTTGTATGACACAGCCACCAAAATTTAAATGTCATTCCTGTTGGAACTATAAAATTCTGATTAATTTTGCATATCTTTTATCCCCTTGAGTCTCCCTGTGATGTCTACCTTAGGCACATTTTCCTCATTTCATGATGCTTTACACACATTTTTGCCATATTGCCCCATTGAATCCATTGAGTTATGCATTTTTCATGATGTGGTCCATATCGACATAGTTTTATCTAGGTTTCCCCGACCCATGTTGCTTGTGCGTTAACATACATTTGTTGTAGGTGTTTCAGCATGACTTGTCCATTGTTACAGTGACCGACATTCACCTGTGGGTGGCTATTGGCACAACATTCATGTTGTTTTGGCAAGCAGGGATGCACTTATCGGCAGGAGTTTTGTTGTCGAGGTAGTGTCACATCAAACTTGAGGTGTCTCCCTGAGTTGTGCTTATGGAGGTTTATCAGCGAGAGCTAGGCAGTATTGGCATTGTGTCTTGGCAAATATCTTTTTTCCTACCAACCGATGGCAGAAGGATTTATATCGGTATAGGTTGGAACTATTGATGTGAGGTCTCGGCGAGTGACCTTCGGTCTTGTCGACACTTCGTATGAGTTTTTGCTTCGGCCAAACATAAGATCTTTGGTGAAGGGTCATAGTGATGTGCACATGTCTCACTGATGGAGCATAAGGGTTTCTTTAATATGGCTTTCGGTGTAAGGTTGGATTTCTCTCAGAGATCATGTGTGTTCGGGGTGCTTTCAATAAGACACAGGATTATCTACGAAGCCTCTTCCTGACTCGGTATTGTCTTGGTGATCTGTGGTGACCTCGGAGGCTTTTGGTGAAACACAATATGCTCTGTGAGATGTCTCCCTAATATCATAAGTCACAGTGACACGTGAAAGGTAAATGAGCTCTCAAGGAAACATAATGTAATCTGTATGACATCTCCTCAACTTAGACAAGTCACAGCGAAGGTGAATAACACCCACAGAGTGATTAGTGATTGTATTTCCTTTGGAATAACTGTTGGGTTGTCTTGCCAACTATTTCACTAGTGAAAAGTAGAAATTCAAATACTGTGGCCGACATGTAAATTGCTAAAATAACCATTGTTGGCCGACTTGGTTGGAGTCTGAATTCTATGGAAGGCTAACTGGATCTTCAATTTGATTTATTTTCTTGATGTTGGTGTATAAATAGGCATTTTGTAATTGTAAAATCATCACCAGTTATTAGATATTTGATACACAACAAGTAGATATAATGGAATAAAATTGTCAAATTAGAGACTATTGTTGCATGATTTCAGAATGGAGGTATTTATGAAAATCAATTGATGTTGCTGCATTTCTCTAGTGTCAATTATTTGTTGAGTTTAATTAAAGTATTGCTAAGTTGTCTCCAAGATTGAGGCTTTCTAGTTGTTTGAATTGATATGACAAGTTTATATATAATTCATCAGTGCACATTTGTTGTATCTGTGTGATTGATTGATTGGTTCTTTCAAGCAAAGATTAAATCCTTTTAGTTAATCACAGTAATCAGAGAGAATCATCTAGATTGTTCAAGTAGAGCTTCATAATCACATTTTGAATGTTTATACAAGTTGTAAACATAATATATGCCAAATAGTTTGAGTTTCTCCAGAGAAGTGTTGATCATCTTGATCTCATTTGACTCTGCATACCCAACAAGGCATTGGTCTCTGCACTTCATCATTTTGAACTCATTCAGTTTCTTTATATCTATTTATTGAGCATTTTAGGATTTAGATTAGAAAGATTGCTTTTGGGCTTGATTTCATTTGTTCACTTCCATTTGCCATTGTGGACAAATCATTGGAAGAAAGATAATCATAAGTCAAGTTTGCTTTATTCAGAAAGGTACACCCACCTAGGTTCAACAACACCAGAAGAGTAGAAGGTTGAGTTCTCTTAACCTTGTCAGTTACCCTAAAATGTATCAAGAGATTGGCAGCCTCTTGAGGTATCTTTACCTGCATTTTTGAGAGCTAACAATTCCAATGAAGGATTTAAACATAATTTGTAAGAAGAAGATCAAGCCAATAAATTTGAGTCACATTTTCCAACATGCTCCCACTTGACGAAGAATTTACTGGCTCCTTTCAATGATAGAAGTTATTGATCAACTCATCACAATGATACATGCAATCTCAAGAATCTTAAACAATGCTTTTGCACTCCAACCAAGACATCTACAATGAAATCCAAGATATCCACTAACTTAGGCAATAGTTATAGCCATCCACAAAAGGAAAAGGAACGAGCCAAGGCGTATATGCACCAATCTAAAGAACACAAGCATTAGATCCAATTGATAGCAAAGGCTACAAAAATACAACCACCACTCCACTATGCTCACAAGCTATATAAAAGCATCAATAACATCAACCTCAAAGCTTCAACTTGAACACAACCGTGAAGTCATCCTCTAGAAAACAAGATAGATCATCAGCTAGAACAACAACTAGAAAACTGACTACTCCCATCCAATGAAACAAAACCCACACAACTGAAAATAGCACACACAACAAGTGCTAATCCATTCAATCACCCTTATCTCCAAGGTATACAAAAATAATAGTAAATTTATGCCATATATATATATATATATATACACCCACAAATTGCAATCATAAAATCCATGTGCAAACTTGTCATAGAATGACATACACATCCAAGATCTCCCACTACATGGGTAATGCAAATCTGAAAAAGATCAAGGCATACGAAGTCTACCAATAGCATCATATAGAAAGTCTAATCAACATCATAAATCATCCATAATGATATGCAAATCTTGTAAATTAATAACCTAAAAGAACAATTCTCACCACTAGTTCAAAACTCTCCCAAATTCTCCACACCCAACAAAGGAAAGAGATAAAGGAACTCCATGTCATCACCCAAGAACATAAGTGAAAAGACATGACCATGAGCTAGTGATCACAATAGCTCCAATCAAACCTTAAACCAATGTATAATGTGAAACAAACCATCCAGAAAAATAACTAGGACAAAGAGAGAAACTTTGCACATCATATACCTGTAGAAAAGCATCCTATGTACACCTCTAAAATCCAACTGTGTCGAGTAAGATCTCCATAAAAAACTTCAAAGAGAACAACATAACAACAACAAAAATCATTCAATCTCAAGAGATCAAACACAACATAAGTATCATGTAACTACATGGATGTAAGCTTCTCAAAGAAGATCAAACTACTCCATTTCTCATCTCAAGAAATCAGCCTATAAACCATCTACTAGCAGTCCTCATCAATGAATAATATCTCAAAATCAAATGCACAAGGAGATAACTATTCCAAACATCCCTCAAATGAATCCTCTAGAACTAACTACATAGCTCAAGGTCCATATATCTATGAAAGATAAAGCATATAGACTCATGCTAAACCATCCTCAAATGAGTCTCCATAATCAATGACCATGAATCAACTCAATCGTATGAGAACTAAAGCACAAAACATATAACATCTAAAAGATATAATGGGAAAATACCTTTCAAATAATAAACTGCCTAGATGACCAAGAGTGGGGAATGAGAATTCTTCTCCAAGATATGCAAGCCATCATGATTTCTCCAAAAGCAATCTCCTCATAGGTCTTTGTTGAGTTCACATCCAACCAAGGTGTAGGCTCCTGGGACTTTCAGTTGAAATCTCATCACGAGTAACCATCTCAACAACACTTCTCTCCTCTTAAGATAGATACAACCTCACCTCATTCTCCATGTATCCATGAGCACCTACAAGCAATCATTTTAGGCTAAACTCCAAATGCATGACTGCACCATCATGAAGTAATCAAGGAAATGATCAATGTACCCAAAACATAGAGAATCAGTAGACCACTATCAAAGCTCCAATCATTTGAATCAAGAACTTCTCATGACATCACCATCTTACAATCCCCCTTAGGAGATTCCATGCTCCAAGTGAACAAGGCATAGTCTCAAGAGCAATGTGTAACACCCCTCCATTTTGTGCTCTGTTGATTAGGCAATGCTTTTCTATGTTATGCTCCATTCCTAATAACGCTTGAATTAATGATGCTTTATGATTGGATTATGTTATTGATGTTAGCTTCGTCAGTTAATGATATTGTTTTGGAGAAGGGGATGAGATTGTATCACTCACTTGCGAGTGCCCTACGATTTTGAGATTTCCTCTTCACGACATGTTTGATCATATTATATATATGCATGTCGATGTACTCTTTGTTTGGAGGTTGACAGGTACATGACATTGACTCCACCTGGTTCATAGGTTTGAGCATGTCCATTAACCAACAGAAATTGATTGGGAGATAGTAGCTAGGTTTTCCGTGCCAAGTCATCCTAGTCATAGCGTATTGTCGAGTTGTTGTCGGGTTAGTTGGTTTATTTGGTCCTTTTCACCTTGAGTATTTATTTAATTTCAAATTATAAAGGCTACTAAATGTTAGGAGTAATTTAATTGATGATTAAATGTATTTAGTTGCAATGTTGAAACATTAATTATTTTATTGATTTATTTGATTTAATTAATAAAATAATTATTAGTTTATTGATTGATTTGATTAATTAATAAAATTAGATTGAGTTTATTAATTAATTAGATTAATGGTGATATATTAAATGAAATAGTTGCTTTGGCATTATTGTATATCTTGATTCAAATTTAAATTGAAAATGGAAATCACATTGGATACTTAAAGTTAAATTAAAATAAATAAATAAATAAATGATAATTTGTGTTTAATTTCACTTTTGAAATTGTTGATGAAGTAAATTCTTCGCAAAATTTGTATTCTTTTGTTTTAATGAATTTTGAAAATGCATGAAGTTTGAATTAGAAATTAGAAATCTGTTTTTAAATTAAAAATTGGGAATATCTTCCAAATGTTTTTAAAATATATTTTGTGAGTGGGATTTTTAGGGTTTGGCCAAAATTTGGGGGAAACTCTATTTTAGCATTTTATTTTCATTTTGGTGGGGATGATTGTTTTTTTTGAGTTTTGGATGGAGAGTTTGTTGGTGGCTTTGCTTGGATTTGTGAAGGAGATTGAAACCCTTGCTTGAGTTAGATTCAAAGGAGGGAATTGAAAAACACCATTGTTAAAGGCTTCAAGCTTTGGAGGAAAAATTAGGTTCCTCTTTGTTCTTGCTTTGTTCCATTTTGAAAATAGACTAAACCCTCATCATGCTATTTGGAAATCTTGAAATGTTGTTTAAATCCAATGAAACCCATGTGAAATTGCTTTGAAAACTTGCAAACTTGTTGAAATTTGGAAATGAAAACCAAAACAAGAATCAAGCAATGGGAAAGTAGAATGAAAACTAAGAGAGATTTGTTGTCAAAACTAAAAATCTAAACCCTATGGTTGTGTTGAAAAATTCATTGTTTTGGTTGCAAGATTTGGTTGAACATTTGCACAATAAAACACACAAGTATATTTAGAAATGTACTAGGGTTTCATTTATTTATTTTCTGGAAAATAACCCTGTGTTTATTTTTATATATGTGAAATATTTTTGTGATTTTGAAAAGGGTTTATGTCTACATTTAAAAAAAGAAAAAAGATAATAAATAATTTTTATTTTTTTTTTAATGTTTGAGGGGAGGAAGGGGAGGCCAATCCCCCACTGCCACCCATCCGCCACCACCGCCACGCCCATGGTAGACAGACTGTGTACAAAGTACATAGTCTCGCCGCCCATGGGAGGCAGACGCTATGTATGAAGCACATTGTCCCACCACCTGTGGGCGACGAATGCTGTGTGCCGAGCACACAGCCCCGCCGCTGTGGGAGGCAGACGAACTATGTGCGGCGCACACAAGCCTGCCGACCACGGGGAGGTAGGGCAGCCGCATGCTCAGTTAGGGCTTTGGCCCTTATTTTAAAACTTTCATGGTTTCTTTTTATTAAATATTTATTAATATTTAACTTTATTATATATGAGATAATATATGAAATATCTTGGTTTTAAGATTTAAATATACATATTATATATATATATATATATATGGAATATATATAAGGTATATGTTAAATATTAAGATTTTAATTTTAATTATTGGAATCCTAAAATTTATATTTTATATTATTATTAAAATATTTATATATATATGAAATATACATATAAATAATAGATATAAGTTGGATAGTAAGGTATTTAAGTTTAATCAAATGGATTATAGTGATAATATTTTGTTAAGTAAGGCATTTAAATGATGTTTAATTATTTTAAATAGGAATTGATTTAAAAATAATTATAGCATATTATAGTTGAAATGGAATTGTCATTTTAATAAACAATAATATTTAAAGAGATTATTTTAATCCGTACTCATGATTGAGTAAATAAACTTAAAATATGAAATTTAATTCCTTAATGGTGCCAAGTGAACATTAGGTAATTTAATGATTATTGAAAGAGTTGATTTTATAAAAAAATATCTTTACTTAGAAATAATGAATGATTTATTGTAATTAGATGAGATTGAGTTGATTTATTTATTGCTAAGTCAAAATAAAGAGTAATTTATTTAATCTAAATGTTTTATTAATCAAGTGGATTTATTTACAGTAAATGATTGTGAGACTTAGAGTTAATGATTGGTTTAATTTTAATCCGATGATGTTATTTATTAAAATGTCGTGATTTTGGAATATGTTTGTGAAATTTAGAGTAAATGGTCTATTTTTAAATATTTCAATGTCGTGAAAAGAAATGGGTTTAATTTGATTGGATAAATGCAAGTAATGAAAATTATGATTGACTGGATTTAGGAAATCCGAACATTAGCTTATTTAACTGTTTGAAATTCTTGTAGTGAACTATCCTGTTCATCCTCGATGTTGTGGAAGTAGAGTCAATGGTTGGGAAGTCTTCCAGATAGGGGTTCATTTCTTGGTACGGGTTGTCATTATGTTAGTCAACCTTTGCATTGCCGTGGAAAATGTGCATAGTTGCACCATGTTGTTTTACCTAGTTTTCACGAATGGGGATGATTTGTGCCTCCTTGGGAATAGGAGAGGGTTATGTGGTTTGTACCTCCTTTGGAAGGAGTGGAGTTGTATTTTGTTTTTCCTCCAGTGTTTGGAGAGGGTTTTGACCTTGTTGCCTCTAGTGTTTGGAGAGGGTTTTGACCTTGTTGTCTCTAGTGTTTGGAGTGAGTTTCCTTGATTTGTTACCTGCTTGGTTTGGAGAGGTCATATTATCTTGTTACCTATTATGGTTTTGTACTGTGTGTGTTGTCGATAGGAGAGTGGCTCTTTGTGGGGGTCCGACACACAAAGGGGCACCAGGGTAACTCACCCAGGGTTTAACCAAGTGATAACCTAAAAGAATTAATGGGGATCTTTCACACTAATAAAGATAAGGAATGCCTCTCTCATGAAGCAAGTGAATGATAAGGCTCGAGATGAGATGGGATGCATAGTTTTGCATGAGGGTCTGGTGGCTAGTGAGTTGAGCCTAGATGGCCCAAGATGTGGGTTCAGTTGCCTTAGACAGTTGAGCCTGGGTAACTCATGGAAATTTATGTATGACACTCTACCTATGTCTACAGTCAGTCAGATATGGCATGGAGTGCAGATGATGTTCTTGAACCTTGTCCTCTAGAAGCATTGTAACCTTTGTCTTAAGTATTATTGTGGTTGTAGTTGTTTCAGTTTAGTTTATGTTTTAGCCTATGTCTAGTGGTAGATGGCCTTGTTTAGGAATTCCTAGTTACTATCTCCTAGCATGGGGGGTGAGCCTTTGGGTATCACATAGTTGGGTGGAATGTGCACCTTAATCCATTGGTTTTCTTCTTGTTCGTGTGGATGAGATTTCTAATTGGAGAGCTCATGGGATCCTATTCCTTGTCATGCTTCATTCTCTATTGTTCTTGTATTTTATTACCCCTCATTGTTATCGAGGTGGAATTTGTAATATGTAATTATGATTATTGGATTTATCTCATTCGGGGAATGAGCATTGTAATCTTATTGTAAATTAATTGTTATTTGAAACCAATTGGTATCTCTTACTCTTTGATGCAAAGTATTATGTATGGAATGTATGTGAACTTAATTGTTAAGTAAAAGTGTTATATTTTAATTCATGTTTCTTGTTTGGGTTTAAGTAACCCAGTCTCATAACCTTAGGGGTTGTTGGCAATTGGTTAGTGAACTTACATGTTATTGTTCTTAAAAAAAAAGAAAAAAACTAAAAAATTAGTTCATTTGTGTAGTAAATTGCAACTTCCCCTAGGGTTGCGTGGTGGGGCATTACACAATGTATCATGCCAAAACTCTAATGCATAAACAAGAGTATATCATGACATAAAAAAAACAAAATCTAAATCAACATCACCTGTCAAGCACCATTAACACCTCAACCAAAGACTCCATGAGTCCTCTAGGGCTCCAAGATGTTACACATCTTCAATATCATGAAGATGACCAATGTCTAAATAGTGTCCATGCAAATGCAAAAGAACCCTTCCATGACAACAAGATCTAAGATCTCATCCTAGTAACATCTACAATTAAAGAAGATCATCCATCACCAAGTGATGAATTTGTAGTCATCGCTAAAACTCCCCCTGAACAGTGACAACCGAGCTCTCCAAGCATCATGACCAAACATCTTTTAATATGAAAATCCTTCTGGTCCACACATGAACATGTCCATCTAATAGTAATACCAAGTGGCACCAAGATCTCAAAAAAAAAAAGGAAATACACCATCACTGACAAAAGCTTACACAAAATTTTCTATCCAAGATATTCATGACATCGTGATACACATGCTATAGGTCCCCTTTACCAACTATCCAGGTACTCTATATCATCTATCCTCTCATCTCAAAACAACTACACCAATGCACAAGTGATCACAGACAAGGCCAACTAACAAGCCTGCCTAAACAATGAATCAACCTTGTGGATATAGATAGTCCACTTCTGAGTTATCCCACTATAGCTTAATAGTTGATCAACCCACAAAACTACAGGACTCATAGATCCAACACAAATGTAACATGCAAACTCATCATTGCACTAGTAATTAGAAAATTGAGATTCAAAATAGAAATACCATGTAGACAACATGACTCAACCACTAGAACATGTTTAGATCTGATTAACCAATCAAGTCCATAATCTAAGCACCATAGTCTAGGAATCCAACAAGCATCACCACAAAAATGTTGAGTGACAGATCACATACCAACACTCCCATTTAGAGAAATCATCTCACCTCCTTACACCATGCATGTAGCATGCATGCAAAACTCCAACTATCTCATCCAACAACACCCCAAAAGCGAGGGTCTGGAAAATAGCTTAACTATAGCTCCACAAAACCACAAGTTTTTCTCTTGAACATGTAAAACTTGTAAAACCACTATGTTCAAGAACACCCATGCACACCCATATCCACTTCACATCTGAAGGACTCAAAATTTTGCATACAACCAACCTGAACAATGAAATATCATGAATATGCATACCATAGATTTAGTTTTAGGAAAAACTATAAAACCCTTAGTTCCAAGGAACATGAATATGATCTATGCAAGTACAAAATATCATTAAAAGGAAACAGTAGTTCAAGAAATGCAGGCCCATTTCAAGCCAACTCAAAAACCACCAACTTGCATATGCATTTGAGGGAGACAGGTTATTTCAGAAGCTTTCAAATCATTCAATGATCAACTCCATATCTTATATGCAATTAGGGTAACAAAAAGAATCCCTTCCAAAACTAGGAACAAACACCTCGCAAAAGAACATTACTTCAAAGATGAACAACAACCCAATCTTCTTCATATCACCAGGGAGCCTCTTACATAGACACCCACTATGAAAGCTTTATTGCAACACAACTACAAATAAAAAGTCCTACCCCATGCATTAGGATTATTCTGTTATCAACTAAGAGCCTTAGACCACATCTTTTCAATATGACCAACTCTAGTTTCTCCATCTTCAACATCTTTCAAGCTGCATGTTATCACATGAAATTAAAAAAAAAGAGAAATGACCTTCCACTTACCATAGGATCAAACATCAGTCGATTCCTCTAATTTCTTCAGGCTTACTAGGCTAAAAAATCTTCATAGAATGAATACCCATAACCAAAATTATCCGTCCTACATCCAGGTTTCTGCACACAGACTTGTTTCAGGACAAATGGTATTTGAGTCTATAAATATATTTGGAAAACACCTACAGTGGGACTCATTCACCACTTGTGGTGAATCAGTCCCTTCCACTTTTCTAGGAATTTAAATTTTTTGGTTTGAACTTCAACACCTGCTCTTTCCTTCCAACTTGAATTCAAAATCCAGCTCTGTGAAAATACGTACAAAATAGAATATAAATTGATTTTCTAATGGGGGTTTACCTTGGTTAAACCCCTAGTTTGGTAATTAAACCTTGATAGAAATAATGAAGTGTGCATGAAAACCCTAACCTTAAGAGTATCTAAGACTAAGAAATCTGAAACATGATGCAATCCTATTCTAATGTTTAGAATATGATGCAAGAATGGAAATGTGAAGATTGATGACTCACTTAGAGAGACCCCTAATCACCCCAAATGAGCCCTAATGATGTGTCTACCTTCCTTAGGTTGAATGTAGAGTAAAAATGGAGGATGGAATCACTTAGGAAACAATTCTTTAGGCTTGGCTTGATGACTAGTTGCATCTCCCCAACCTAGAATACATCATGATTCACCATAGACAACCATGATCAACCCTTGACAATCCTAGATCTTGAATGAAAGTGAGATTGAAGACCCATAAAAACACTTTAATGTTGCTCCAATCCTTCAACTTTGCTTGCTCTTGAAACTTGAATGCTCTTGTGAAAGATTCTCAACACTTGTCTCTTGATTTTTCTCTTGAAAATGCTTGCTCGAATTGCTTAGATAATAAAAATGGCTTAGAAACTTGCTTATATAGGCATTAACACCTAATTGACTATTATTTAGATCTCAAGGCCGACATCCACCAAAAATTTGAATTAAAATGGTGAAATTCCTAATCAAAATTAAAAAAGACCCCAAATGGGACTCATTCGCCACCCTTGGTGAATGGGTCCCACCTAAGGGGACTCATTTGCCCAATGTGGAAAATGAGTCCCACCTTAGCTTTTTGAGGTGGGTTTTCAAGATTTTCAGTGTTTTAAGTGATTTTGTCATTTTAGGTGAAATAAGCCTCAAGATCTAAAATAATTGGTCTTAGGGGTCTATTAATGATGATTTTAAAGGGTAATTAATGCAAGGGTGCCAAAATAGGTCCAAATTAAGTGTGAAATTGCCTTGCTTTTGAGAGCGTACAATTTTCTACACTACAATAAATATGAAAAATCAAAATTCTTTGTGCTAGAAAATGCATGTGTTAGACCTAATGGTGATTTTCTTAAATAAATAAATAAATATATATATATTTAGATTATAGGAATCAGGTAGCACAACACCCTATAAACTGTAGTGCACCTGGTAAAGTTTTAACTTGATTGGTGGCACTAGTGCGACATGCCCTCTGGTACCACGGGGGTGGGGGAGACTAGACCTCGTGACCAACCTCCTCCAACACCCTTATTTTCTTAAGTATATTATTATGGATATGGATGAAGAAAAAAAATTATATCATGAGATTGTAGAACCCATTCTTTTTTATCTTGAGGATGATATAGAGACACAAAATTTATCACATCCTTTTGAGATGGTCCAATCCAATGAGTACAAGCTAAGCATGAGGAAATTAAGGATAATTCAAATTTGAGTGATATTGTGATACACAAACTTAATCAAAGTAACGATCCTTCATTCTTCTAATGACATGAATGTAAATGGTGAATGTGATGATACTTAGTTTAGTCATGAGCTAGGTGAATTGTTTGGAAATGATAATATTGACTTATGATATGATGATTATAGCTTATATTTAATATGTAAAATTGATATATAATTATAATAAAATTTCAATATCTAGGTAAGTATTATGCCATTATATTTATATGAGACAAATTGATGAATTTTTTCTCAATTTTTATGGTGACTATGTAAATATTGTTTAATTTTATTTTTTAATTAGGATTAACATGTCTTTGTCTTGATTGATGAACATTTACTTCATGTGTAGGGCCAAAAGAGACATGATGTCTATGAGATTATATACATTGTTTTTTTAACAAATAGTGGTGTATGGAAAACACATGCTCCCATCCAATCATAATCAAAATAATGGAGCTACTTTCTTTAACCCATCTATATTTTCTTGTGATTTTTATTTTTATTATGATGTCTTGAATTAGAAAACATGCATTTGGATAGAACATGATAACAAGTTGAATGATCTTTTAATTGTTTATCCTACATGATAGGGACACAAATTTTGATTTTAAATTGTATAAATTTTTTCCATCTTTATATTCAAGGTGGTTCTTACCCACCTCTATACCCAAAAATTATAATTGATCTTGCTTAAAACTTTTAAACATAAAAGTTCAAGAGTAACCTTGAAAACAATTTTCTCAAGTCTTTGAGTGTATAGAGTTTGGCTAGGTTAAGAAATTTTATTTTATATATAGTTTATGTGCGTTTCCTACATCTTTGGTTGTGTTTTGATTTTTTTCTAGTTTGTTCCCTAGCATTTGCTTTGTGTCTTGTCAAATGGCATCAATACACTTTTTTGAGATAACATTATATGCCTTTCTTAATTCATCTTTTTGGTTTATAGAGAAATTTTAAACAAGGTGAATATATCTTTGAGGCTATGTTGGTTTTATTTGAGTCATCTTTTATTTGTCAAGTATGGATGATTATTTTTTTAATTGAAACACTTTTAATCACATATGGTACCTTCTAGTTTACTAGGGTGACCTATTTGAGTTTTATGATATCATTTTTTTGTACTTCTTGATCAATTATATCATGTGTATCATGGTGGTCCCTAATCTAGGTAGTGAGCTTCATTATTTGTTGATTGATCTAACAAATTCAAAGGAAGGAAAATGAGGAAATAAAAGAAAAAACAAGAGAAAAAACAAAATTTACCAAAAAAGAAAGAATATAAAAAAAACTCTAAGTGATTCAAGTATCTCTACTAATACTATAGATGTTTGACTAATATTAGAGCTATGCCTTGAATGGGACTAGATGCATCTCCATTAAAGCTATGGATGCCTAGTTAGCAATTAAAAAATGACTCAATATGTGTTAGGACCAATGTATTTATTCACTTGATAACATTTTTCACATTACCAATACTACTTGATTTCAAAATGGATAAATGATTCATGTGCACACATGATCAAATTTTCAAAGCCTAGTGCTTATTTTTCCTAAGTTTCTAGTGTAATTTGGACACGATCAACATTAACTATACCATGATTTTATTCTATTTGTTTTTTTTTGTTTTAATCAAAGAATCTAGATTATGAACATCTTTCAACATTCTCCCTTAAGATCCATTATTTATTGCTACTTGTGCAACATACAATTTTTGTTAGAAAAGTATACCCTTATTTTTTAGATCTTTGTGTTAATAGCATTTTGGTCAAACCTCACTAGCATGTTATTTTGATTCATCCCAATTAGACAAAATGTTATTAATGAAGATATGTAAACTTTGTGTTTTATTGTATGGTTTCTTTTATTCTTAATTTTTTTTAGATTGTTCTTTCATTGCACTCTATATCCCTCTCATAGTCCATACCACTTTTATTTTTCTAAATTTATATGATTTAATTCAAATAATTTTCATTTTCATAAATCTTAAACTCTTTATTAAATCTATATTTTGAATCTAAAAAAATCATCCAAATGTTTTAATTAGATTTTCTTATATTAATGTAAATCATAGATAAATAATTTAAAAAGTTAAGAAAATTTGTATTATTTAATATAATATATACTTTAATTTAGAATTTTAGTCTACCTTTCCTAATAGGTTAGTTTTAATTTCATCAAAGTTTATTTATCTTATTAATTTATGTCTTAGACTAACTATAGATGAATATGCTTATCTTCAAAATGAAAATTCTTCATTGGAGACATTTCATTCATGCTTATGAGATATGCATTTGTTAATGGGTTAATAATATTTCTTCTCTTTTAAGAGGGGATGATTGTTAAACAAAGATATATATTTTCTTAAGTGGCTAAGGGATTATGGTACGTGGAAAAATCATATCAAAGGGAGACAAGTTTATTTAATAAGGATGAAGGCATATCAAATGGAGAAAAGTTTAATTAATAAGGATGGGGACACATTTCTCAACAAGTGACACAAGCATCAAGTTCCTGCCGAGAGTTAAAAGGCATGTAG
This sequence comes from Sequoia sempervirens, assembly GCA_007258455.2. Taxonomy (NCBI): domain Eukaryota; kingdom Viridiplantae; phylum Streptophyta; class Pinopsida; order Cupressales; family Cupressaceae; genus Sequoia; species Sequoia sempervirens. The sequence goes on along the minus strand of VDFB02000008.1, from coordinate 174,027,653 downwards.
CTATGAGTTAGAAAAAGTATTTAGATAGCAGATAGAGCTAATAGCGCAGTAATGCATAGAATTTTTAGGGTGCATGGGGAACATAGTCCATAGAGACATGTGAACAGGTAAGATGTGTGGATGGATACATGGAAAATTTTATTTATGGGTACCATGTACACGTGGGCTTTTGTATAGATATACCAATGAATACTTGTTTGTTTGTGTGCCTATGTATACATTTTTGAGAAGGAAGTTTCTTTATGATCTTAATTAGGAAGCAAGAATGCAGTATTAATTTGTATTAATTATTGAATGCAAACAATTGGAAACATTTGTAATAATGCTTGAGACATATATGCATACATGTATCCACATGCACATAATGCATAGAAGAGTGAGAAGCATCGTTAGCATGTCAACGAGTCTTAAAGGAGGAGGAGACTCAGCTCACATTTATAGTATTAAATGAAAGGAAACAGGAGAAATAAACTATTAATGACCAATGCAATATTTATAATTTTTTTTAAAAAAAAAAACCTTTTGATCGAAAAATTCATTAGTCATTTTAAATGGAACAAAGTTTTGATGTAGGGATATTTCTTAGGCATCAAATATCATTTGCAACTATTTACAAAAAACATTTGTGCGGGCAAAAAAGGAAAATGCATTCCTTAAATGAACCATATTTATATGCATGGTGAAACAAAGCTTACCATATCTCTTTTTTTGCTTCTATGTCTATTTGTAAATAAAATTATGTTTAGTGTACTATTGTAAAACACATGCTATGTTAATTAATGCAACTGAGTTATTTTAGTTTATCATATCAGAATATGCAAGTGCTAATAGAAACAGTAGTGTTAGGTGGAATATTGATAAGGGTAGCTCATTTGAGTATAAACTTTTGTAAGATTAATCAATGTTTTTGTAAATGTAGTATGAAGGTTAGTATTATATAAAGCTATTGATTTTATTATAATTAAGATTTAAATCTTGTCTATGTAATATGATAAGATATTTTCATGTATAGAACAATGTAATTATATTACAATAAATTGTTAGATGAATCACTAGAAAGCTATTGATTTTATTATAAATAAGATTCGAATCTTGTTTATGTAATATGAATAAATATTTGTGTTTTTATAGTAAACAATAAGTAATTTGCAAAGATATAGTAGAGAACCTTACTACCTAAAATTAAACTTGTGTATATATAAAATAAAATGTAATAATTTAACTTATTAAAATGTAATAAGTGGAATAAATATTACAATAAATTCTTTGATGAAACAGTACAAAGGTATTGATTTTATTATAAATTAGATTTGAATATTGTTAATGTAATATGAATGAATATTTTTTTGTGTATATATTTTAAACAAAAAATAAATTGAAAAGATATAAAGAATCTTATTAGGTAAGATAAAATATAGGTACAGTAAAATAATTTATATGTTTGTAGCACTTTACATCCAAATAACTAAGAGAGAAACATTTGTAACAATGCTTGAAGCATTTAAATATACATGGATGCATGTATACATGTATCGACGTGTACACAATGCATAGAAGAGTGAAAAGCATCCTTGGCACCTGAGCAAGTCTGAAAGCATGATGAGACTGAAGTTGCATTTGCAGTATTAAATGAAAGAAAACAAGAGAAATAAACTAGTTAGTATGAATGCATATATGAAAGGAAAGCATTAAAATATGGATCCATGTAAACATATATCCATGCACGGATGTGTACATATGTCCATGTAACTTGGTATGTTAAGAAGAATCTATATATGCTTGCGTCCATAAAGTTAGAAATGTTAGAAACAATTTGCATCTTAAACAGGAACTAAAAAAAATTATTGATTGAAACAAAGCAGCAATACATTAGTGTTTGTGGAACAAGTGTATAAAGTATATCTAATAATGCATTTAGATGCATGGATACATGTAAATATTTGTGAAATCTGAATATAAATTATAGCCTTCAGGGAATTGTCATAAGTGCTTTTAGGAATTTGTTAGTAACAGGATTTAGAAAAGACATTTTGAAAAGAACTCTTGAATACAACTATACTTTAACAATGGGACTCAATTTTCATTTGTATTTTCTTGAATGCATATATCAAAGGAATGCATAAATGTATGGATGAAGGAAAAAATTTATGCATCTATCGATGTGTACATGTGTCCATGTAAGTTGGTAAGTAAACAAGAATCTATATATGCCTATGTGTAGAAAGTTAGAAAATGTCAAAAACAATTTGTATTTGAAAGATATAAAAAAAATAGTTATGATCAAAACAAAAGAATAATAAATTATTGTTTTTTGACCAAGTGTATTAAGGATATCCAATGATGCATTTGAATGTATGGATACATGTAAATATTTATGAAATCTGATTATACATTCTAGCCTCCAAGAAACTATGATATGTGCTCTTAGTTATCTGCATTAAACAAGATTTAGAAAAAATGTTTTGAAAGGAAGTCTTGAATACAACTCTATGTTGTGATAGTTATTTTCGAAGCCCTCAGTTTTTAATTGCATGACCTTGATATTTTCTTCATTTTTTCCTTTGGTATGGTGTGAATTTTGTTCTGATGGATGAAGGTATATTTGAGCTATAGATAGATAAAGATATGTAAGGGTGGTAAAGAAGAATGAGCGATGTAAGTGCAAGAAAGAGAAGGAATTGAGAGAATGATGAGATGCAAGTAAGGTATATGAATGCCTTATGGAAAGTATTAGATGTGGGAAGCAAGGATATGTGAAACTGGATGTGAGAATGAATGGAATGTAACTAGTATGAATTTTTCATTTTTGAGTTTTACGCTTAAAATTAAATGCAAGATATAAAAATTTGAATGAGGGAGCTGGATTGAAAGAAAAAAGCAATGCAAGACATTGGTATGATGCAAGACAAGGATATAAATGGATTTTGAAATGTATTTTATTCGAGAAGAAATGATGTGCACAGGTGGAAATGGAAATGAGTGGATTCGATAGGGTGTGAAGTGAACTTTTGTTCCAAGAAAGGGTGGAAGAATGTCTATTTTGTTATTGGTTATGCTTTTAAAAATCATCATAGGGTTGGGTGTCTCAATACAAATACAAAAGAAAGACTGATGTCCCATCTCTCACTCTCCTTTGGGCTAAACAAAGTTCCAAGATCCTTGAGCTTCCTTGAAATGTGACAAGAGAAGAATAGATATAAAAATATAATGATATTTAAGGATACAAAAGTCAAAAGAGAAACACCAATGAATACTAGTACTTTTACATGGGTGTATGTTTACATTTCCAGTAACAAATTTCCTTTATGATCTTATCCAGGAAGAAAAAATATATAAGAAGACATAGTTCACCACTAGAAAATACCTTTACCATGCAGCAATATAGTGATTAACATATATCAGATTGTACACAAATTTTTTGACAAAATATCTCACAAGAAACACCAAAAATAGCATAAGGTACATGATAGTTAAATGCTTTTGAAGGCTAGTATATATTGGAAACAAAATCAAAATGCAGTGTTGATATTTATCAAAACAAATAAAATCATAGAACTTATAGTTTTCATAGCCAAATGAGAGAAACTAATTTATCTTCCTATCTCTTTAGTACAATGCATAATTGATTTCAACTCTTATGCCCATACTTATAATGAAAAACATGTAAGTGATCCAACATGCAACCACATTTTCATTCAGAATTAAGAATTCAAAATTTGAGCTTATGTCTGCAAGTGTCAAAACAATTTGATTTTTAGCTTCGCTTTGTGTAGAATAGAAAGCTTCGACTGTCCCCATATGTAGTTGGTGAAGATTAAGCTCTTTCTCTGAGATAGATATGACAATAGTTCAATTCATATACAAGGCATCATGAGTAGAATAGGGACAAGTCTGCATCCCATTCATATACTTGGGCAAGTCACAACTATTTTAAGTTTTCACATAGAACTAAGGAAAAATTCAATTCTAGAGGTTGTACTAGCATCTCCTTATAGCAGTTAATATGATATATGAGTAGGTGTTTGGCATGGTTGTCAAAAAATTAACAGGCACATGCCCCCAAATTTATATTTAAGCATAAATGTGGTCTTAAACACTAGAAAATATATTCATATTGAATTATTAAAAATTTGAGAAATTGATTTCTTTTTTCAATTTTATATTTCCATACCTACAAATTCAACATCCAGCTAGATCTCCCAGAGACATGATGAGGCAGGCATTTTTTCATTTATAATTTATAGTTCTTGCACTTATTCACTCAATAAGAAAATGGGGGCATAATGGAAAAGAAGTCCCCAAAAATTAGAGTCAATACACCTAGTGAGATGGGAATATATTTTGAAGCACCTAGGAATGCATAGGTTTTGAATATGCTTTACTAAGTAAGAACATTGATGCCCACAACTATATGTTGATGACTACTAGCAAGCAAGTAGAAATTCAAATATGCAAGTGTTTGGAAAATTTGGGAATAAACCGGTATCTAAAATGTTGGATAATAGGAAATAGTGGATCAATAGTCAATATCAATTCTATATTTTACAATTGAAAATTATGCATAATTCCCTAAACACACCATATGAGATGTCATCAAGACCCCAATTTTCCATATATCCGAAGTGTACCCAATTGGAAATTTACAAGCACATTGACCACTACAACCTTAGGGAAATAGTTACCGACCCTTTTTTATCCTACAGGTGGCCCCTACCAACTTTTGAAACAATGTAACAGGAAGATATAGAATGGTTTCCTTAAATCCAAGAGCTGCCATTTTTTAGCAGGAAGCCTTGTGAAGCTGCCAGATAGCTACACTAGAGCTTTTGTAGCTCACACTATTAAAGAAGATTTTTTCCCAAATGGCAATATGGGAATGGTGAGATATCTATGTATACATGCATGCATGTATACATGTATGCATGTGCACACAATGCAAAGAAGAGTGAAAAGCATGCATGACATGGGAATGAGAAATTTGAATGGAAAACACCAAAATCAAGTAGAAATACAAATTTGTCAAAGCACATTGAGGCTCAAGTAGCATTTGCAGTAGTAAGCGGAAGGAAAACAGGGAAAACAAACTATATATCGGCAATGCATATATCAAAGGAATGCATAAATATATGGATCCATGTAAACATTTATACATGCATGGATGTATAGATGTGTCCATGTAATTTGGTACACAAAGAACAATCTATAAATGCATTTGTGCATACAGCGAGAAATGTCGGGAACAATTTGCATTTGAAACATATACAATATTGTTTTTTGAACAAGTGTATAAAGGATACCTAATGATGCATTTGAATGCATAGAAACATGTAAATATTTGTTAAATCTGATTACACATCATAGGCTTGAAGAAACTGTTATACGTGCTTTTAGGGATCTCTAATAAACAAGGTTTAGAAAAGACATTTTGAAAATAATTCTTGAATACCTCTATGTTATGAGTGTTATTTTCAAAACCCTCAGTGTTTATTTGCATAACCTTGATATTTTCTTCATTTTTTTCTTTTTTTGGTATGGTGTGAATTTTGTTGTGATGGATTAAGGTATATTTGAGGTGTAGATAGATAAAGATATGTGAGGGTTAAAAAGAAGAATGAGTTATGTGAGTGGAACAAAGAGAGCAAATTGAGAGAATGGTTAGATGCAAATAAGGTGTATGAATAAGCTATGAAAAGTATTTGATATGGGAGGCAAGGATATGGGATGGTGGATATGAGAATGAATGGAATGTAAATGGTATGAATTTATCATTTTTAAGTTATATGCTTATAATTAAATGGAAGAAATGAAAATTTCAATGAGAGAGCTGGATTTAATGAAAAAAGGAATGCAACACATTGGTATGATGTAACACAAGCAAATAAATGGATTTTGAAATGTATTTGATTTGAGAAGAAAGGACGTGCAAGGATGGAAATGGAAATGAATGGAATCAATAGGGTATGAAGTGATTATTTCTTCCAACAAGGGTTGGAAGAATGTCTAGTTTGCTATTGGTTATAAGTCCATACATGCACATATACATGTATCCATGCAAAATATCGATAGATTCATATATAGATGGATGTGTGTATGCAATTCATAGGTGCATGCATGCATAAATCAATGTATACATGCACCCATAGATACAGTCATACATATATAGACAGATGCATGGAGAGATGGAAAGATATGCATAAATCGATATATGCATGGCTGCATCTATGGATACATAGATACATAATGAAATGGAGGAAAAGACACATTTATATATGCATTTATTTTGGGAGTTTGATTTTGAATCCATATGTATACTTTGATTAAAACTAGTGGCTGAAGGTACATAATTCATTCATACAAAATTAATGCATTGAATGGCATCTGACTAAAGGGGAGACTGTTTGGATTGCTAATTTGTCTTTGAATATATCACAATTAAAATAGATAAGTAAGTATAAGTATCCTTGGCAACATTTCACATTTTGACCTTTCAATCAAAGTCAATTAACAAAGTAGCAGTCATACCTAAAGAAAGTTCAAGGACTATGCTGATAGAAAACCATATTTTTGACAATGGCTAGACAATCTGTTGAAATTGCTTTTGAAACTTTGAATCAAATGCATTTTTGCTTCTGTTTACTTTTATTGTACATCTTAAATGGAAGTCGGGTTTTGCATTGTTGCAATGTATTTGTATACTTTGACTATAAAATCGTAGTTTAGATCATTTTAAGTTGTATCCATTCAAATATTTCCTTGAAATACCAAGGATTCATTTGAGTCTTGGAGGCAATGCACAAATGTCCTATAAAGAGATCTTTGGAACCAATGAGCTATCATATATACATGGGTGCGTGAGTCCATATATGCATATATACATGTATCCATGCAAGATATCGATACATGCATATATACACGGATGTGTGTATGCAATTCATAGGTGCATATATACATAAATCAAGGTATACATGTACCCATAGATACAGTCATACATATATAGACAAATGCATAAAGATATGACAAGATATATGCATAAATCGATATATGCATCATTGCATAGATATGCATACATAAATACATTATGAAATGAAGAAAAAGACACATTTATATATGCATTTATTTTGAGAGTTTGATTCTAAATCCATATGCATACTTTGATTAAAACTAGTGGCTGAAAGTACATAATTCATTGGTACAAAATTAATGCATTGAATTGCATCTGACTAAAGGGGAGGCTGTTTGGATTGCCAATCACTCTTTGAATATATAACAATTAAAAGAGATAAATAAGTATAATTATCCTTGGAAACATTTCACATTTTGACCTTTCAATCAAAGTGAATTAACAAAGTAGCAGTCAGACCTAAAGAAAGTTAAAGGACTATGCTAATAGAGAACCATATTTTGGACAATGGCTAGACAATCTGTTGAAATTGCTTTACAAACTTTGAAGCAAATGCATTTTTGGTTCTATTTACTTTCATTGTACATGTTAAATGGAAGTTTGGTTTTGCATTGCTACAATGTATTTGGATACTTGGATTATAAAATCATAGTTTATATCATTTTTAGTGTTATCCAATTGAATCTTTCCTTGAAATACCAAGAATTCATCTGAGTCTTGGAGGCAATTCACACCTGTGCTATAAAGAGAGCTTTGGAACCAATGAGCTGTCATAAAGGATAGCAGAATATTGTCAAATATTGTGATTATTGTCCTCATAGGCACATATGCAAAGTATGGAACCATATAGAAAGCAAGTTAACTCTTTAATAATCCCATGAAACATAGTCTTTGTATGCATCCATGCATACAAGTTTGCATGTATATATGTGTACATGTAATTATGTATATATGTTAGACAGTATGTATTTGTGCATTGGTACATAAGGATAGTATGTATCTTTAGATTTTAGATTTCATAGGTATCAATAGTTGGAAATAAATATCATTTTTTTTCCTAGATGCTCATAGTGCTATTTGTTACTAACTTTTTTTTCCCTTACTTTTTGACAACACAACCAAAAATGTTGAACTCAAGAATTCACACTGGGTAGATTCCCTACGACAATGAGGAAGACAATGGAAATCCATTCAGTATAGAGAGGTTGTTTCATACCTTCAAATTCAATTGTCATACAGTGGAGGATGCCATTCGCAAGATTGAAAATTTTTTGGGAGCCCACCGAACTTGTACTCCCATATTTTGGGTTGATGTGGCATGCAGTTTCCTATCAAACTACATGGACTTGCTGACAAACTGTATTCAAGTTCAAATTTTGCATGCAAAGTATGTTTGGATTCATGTGGTCAATCATGTTTAGCTTCAAGAAGCATTGGAAAGATATGATGTTGATTAAGGTGTCTACCTCATTGATGGCATCTTCCCACATTCATTGCCTCAAACAACTTTAGATATGAGTTGTATACAACAAAAATTTAGCAGTGCCATACAACATCAGGGTGATAATTTGTTTGAACAAGCAATGTGATTGCATGGTCATGTTTTTAATCCACACATAGAAAAGGACATATAGGAGATATATCTTTCATTGCGTGCACTGCTTGATCACCCCACACTAGTTCCATCAAATCATGGAAGGGTTATTGAGTGGCTTCACGTATGATTCCCTTGCCATTCCAATGAGGGTAGAAAAGTAAAGAAATGAAATGTAAAGAGTGAATCTGATTAGGATGTTGAAAGACTTGTTAAATGAGAAATGGAAACTAAAACATTGAATTTGAGTTTCCATTAGTCTTTTGAAACACTATAGTTGAATGAATTTAGAATTTGTATTGTTGTTTATTAGTGTTTCTTGACTACTATTTTGTTAAACTATAGATTGTAAAACACACAGTGTTGTAAAAACAACAACCCACTAACAGTTGTAAAACACAGGGTGTTGTAAAGTATTTTGTATTACTCTTGATTAGTTTTTATTGGAACTATTTTGTATTACTATAATTACTTTAATACTTTCTATTACTATATTTCAGTATGGAAATTTCAAGGTGAAGAACATGAGACATATGCAATGCAATATCATAGGTTTAATTAACAAGGTATGAATGAGCAAGAACTTTTTAGTAGATAAAGGTCATGAACATTGAACTAATAGTTTGACAGTCACCACAACATTTAAGTAAACCTATGCTCAACACTCTCCTTTCCATTAGCAATTGTATTCCCAATTTCATCCATGAAGAATATCCTCAAAGATATAGAATTCATGGATGCACAGGTTGAAGAAGTTCTTCATGAATCAAAGATATGGAATTCATTGATGAAAGAAATGGAAATCATGGATCAAAGTCATGGCTAATAGCAGGATCTACAAGTTGACAAAGTTCTTCATGGATGAAATTGGGAATAAAATTAATAATTGAAAAGAGAGTCTACACCATAGGTTTACTTAAATGTTGTGGTGACTATTCTACTATTGGTTCAATGTACATGACCTTCATCTACTCAAATTTTTTTGCTTAGTTATCATGTAATATAGATTTTAGTGACTAGAGATGCATTGTGATTACTTTGAGTGTTTCATTTTTTGTTATCTTGTAGATCTGTGTAGTCACAGGAGATGTTGTTGCTGTAGAGTCAAGACCTAGAACCAAGCTACTTGATACATGTATCCATAGATACATGGATGTGGACATCTATCATGGTATCCATAGATGCGTAGATACATGTATCTATGGATAGATGTATTCATAGATACATTGACACATACATGGATAGATGCCTATATACATTTGTAGATAGAAACATAGATACACATATGCATGGATGCATCTATAGGTAGAAGAATACATAGAAACATAGTTGCATGGATAGATAGATAGATGCATAGCTGGATACATAAATGCTTAAATATACATGTATGGAAATATCCATGGATTGTATATGAAGTTGCATAGATACATATATCCATGGTTGCATGTGTACATAGATGCATGTATTGCAGTACACATGGATGCATGTATATGCGTATCTCTGGGCAAGATGCATGGTTGCATGTGAGCCTTGTAAAGTTTGTATATTTTTTTATTACTGCAAAGCGGTCTGATAAAGAGAGGTTTGGAACCAAAATTATGTCAACATGTGCGATAATGATAGTTTTTTCCTTGAACCTTGTTATATATTCAAAGAGTAACTAGCAATGCAAACAGTGTTCCCTTTAGTTAGATGCCATTCAATGCATTGAGTTTGCATCAGTGGATTATGTACCTTCAGCCACTAGTTTGAATTAAAATATGCATATGGATTCAGAATCAAAAGCTCTTTCCTGTGAACCCATTTTTAATTTGCCTATGCATTTTCCTGAAATTCTTTTAACCGATAACATTGGCCAATCACATTTCGCCATTTAACATATTACTTATTTTTTTGTATAGTTTGCATTTGGAGAGCTATTTTATATGTTGGAAAATTAGCGTATATCTATTTTTCTATTCGACTAAGTAACTTTATAAATCATTTTCATTTTAAAAACTTGGGAAAATGCAAATGCATAAATTGATTAAATAAATTTAAGCAAAGGCATAGTTTGAAAGTTGGTGTCTAGAGGTACGTAATCCATGAATACAAATTAAATGCATTAGAATATCAGGAAAATGCGAGCGCAATGCATGAATGCAAATTAAATGCATTAAATGGCATTTGGCTGGAGGTGAACGCACTAGAGTGGCTTGGTGACCATGCATGGATAGGATACTTTGGTCATTTCATATAGATTTAAGCCACTTGCTATGCATCTTTATTACTTTGTGTGTGTTGTTCTTGTGTTCTATAAGCCTGTGTTCTCAAAACCTAGATTCTGTAATTGCTTTGAGTTTTTTCACTATGATGGAAGCATATAGGATAAAGGAATTTTGTGAACTATTATGGTTAATGTGCTCATAGGCACACATGCAAAATATAGGTTCAAAACTAGTTGACATAAAACAAAGACTTATGACTCTATAGGCTATTTGAAACTGCAAATAGGGTTTAAAAATTACATGCTAGCAGTTCATTCTATCCTATGGATATTGTATAGAGGAAGTATAACTAATTAACACATAAGCAAAACCTGTTCTATTGTCCGAAGACAAATTACTATTGCAATTATGGGAAATGTGTTTTCCTATTTGTATATGTGGAAGCAGCCTTCTAAATCATTTATGCTCAAAGAAATGAGGAATACAAGATGATAAAATGAATACATGGAAAAGAACTCTATGCAGTTATTATATTGAAGAATTTCAATTGCATTTCAAGTAAAGCAGAAAAACAATTTGGAAAACTGACCTTGCAATCTACTATCAAACAATCAAGTATACTTGTAGGAATGCACAAATTGTGGCTGTTACTATAGGCAAAAGCAATTTTTCCTAGTACAATGACAAAATTGAGAAGTGAGCAAACTGTAGAAACATACACTATTTCATCTAGAACCATGGGAAATCTTCCTAGAAGCGCATATTTGGAAAACTCTGCATTGTTTTTTATTTTAAAAATAAGGGAGAAGATTAGTATGCTAACCTCACGTTGCAGTTTGTGCGTGATTGTTTAAATACAGTTGAAAGCATTGATCCCTATTACATGGACAATATAGACAAATGAGTACAGTGAGTGACATATACTATTCTATTCATAAAAACTAAACATATTTCTTATGTAGATTCATTTGAACGAGAAAAAACCCAAGTAAGAACTTTTGTTTCTTAAAATGCAAATTGCATTTCATAATTTTTAAATACTTATTGCTATTTGTGTACCCTATAATATAGAACATTTTTTTGCATATGCATGCACTAGTGTAATTCTATTATTGCAATGGTGGCATAAGCTCTCTAAGAGCAATCAATGGAATAGATCCCATATTTGCTTAAGCGCCTTAAAAAGTGTAAATAGGCCATGGAAACTTGTCAATACTAAGCCAAAAACAACACAGACTTGTGCTAGCACTGTTAAGTTCTAGTAAAAACAATTTCTAGCTATTGTTTAATGCCAAACTAGCTATCACTTAATAGTGAAAGCCAGGTAAATATTGATTTTCTAGCTAAATGGGGTCATTTCATTTCCATATGCATAAGTTTATTTTGTACCGTTATGTAGCACTTACTATTACTTGTGCAATGAAGCCACATGCAAGTAGAATTCATAATTCATGGCATTTAGATACACGCAAGGAGAAATGCAAAGCAAGGTTGTATGCATCCTGATAAGAAAGATGATGAGATACATCCAATTAATTTATGCCACAACATCTTATTCAATGAAGATAATTTGATTCATTAATCAATAAGGTGAATTATCATGTAAAAGTACAAAAATTAGAAGTTGGGAAAAAATCCTATTTGCTTTATGCTTTAATGACAACAAGAGAGATGAAAGCAATTGTGGAGTTTAGGCTTATATCTATAAATTGCATTTGCCTGAGAGTTTGTAAAGTCCTATGAACACATTGTCCTCATATTGTTTGTAAGGTCCCATTATGGGACATTCTAATAGAACAGTGGCTCTAAAGCTTGCACTATGGAATAGTTCTGTAGTAATTGAAGATATGCAATCTTTAGAGGACTCCTAAGCACCAAGTTATTGTTAAGCTCTCAATTGTACATTGGACAAAAGAAAATTTCTTGTCCAAGGAACTAGTCTCTGAAGAATAGTGTAGGCTGAGCACTGTGAAACCTAATCTGCCTATGGACGTTAAAATAAAAGAAAACTGATGAAAGAAACTATTTATTGCCTAGAGTAGCTTGTCTGCAAGTGCCCTTTTTTGGAACCATGACAACCTTTTCCCTGTCACTATAAACTCTTTCCTAGGAAAGACATATCGACACACACATATATGTATACATATGTACATATATGTACAGATACATCCATGTAAAGACATATGAATGCATGTATGGACATAAACATATATGCATCCATATGCTTGCATGCATATAGACATCAATGCATCTATACACACATAGATATATGCATAGATATATCTAGAGTCACATGCATACATGCATATATCCATCTACAAATGTCTACATAGATATGCACATAGGTAAATGAATATGCACATAGAGACATGCATACATACATACATGCACTGACACATTAGGCACAAAGTGATAGTGATAGTGAACTAAAGCACTATGAAACACAACTTCATTATGCACTTCAATGGAAAGAAACTGTGGAAAATAACAAATTATCATCTCAAGTAACTCGTTTCTAGGTCTGGATCCTGCAACTGTAACATTTCCTACTCAGTCGCTACAAACTCTTCCTTAGGACAAGTGCTTACAAAACACAAAAACAACACACGCAAAGTAATAAAAATGCATAGCAAGTGATTTAACTCTATATTAAATGACCAAAGTACCCTGGCCACACATGGCCTCTAAGCCATTCCAGTGCCTTCACCTTGAGCTAGATGCCATTCAATGCATTTAATTTGTATTCATGCATTACGTACATCAACCCACCAGTTTTTTAAACTATGCCTTTGCTTAAATTTATTAAATCAATTTATGCGCTCACATTTTCCTGATATTTTAATGCATTCAATCTGCATTCATGGATTACATACCTCTAGCTGTCAACTTTTAAACTATGCCTTTGCTTAAGTTTATTTAATCAATTTATGCATTTGTATTTTCCTGGATTTTTAAAATGAAAATGATTTATAAAGCTACTCGGACAAATAGAAAAATAGATAAATGCTAATTTTCCATTACATAAAATAGCTCTCCAAATTCAAACTATACAAAAAAATAAGTAATATGTTAAATGGAAATATGTGATTTCCCAATGCTGCCAGTTAAAAGCATTTCAACTGAATGCATAAGTATTCTTGCCTTGACGCTAGGAGCCAATAAAATTGTCACTATAGAAAACAGTTCATCCAAGTGAGTGCTATTAGGTTTATTATCTTCAATTTCAAACTCCTTTGATGTTAATGCATTTTCTTTGGTGGTAGAATATGCAGATTCTTTTTTTTTACTGAGAGTCTGGAACAAGATGGCATATACAAATAAATTTAAGCAAAGTCACAGGTTAGAAAACTAACAACTTTTATCAATAGAAAGGGGATGTTTACAGTGATAGAGCAAAAGCTCATGTGCTCGTTCAATGAATACTAAGAGACAAGTTACTCAAGGCAACAAATTGCTACTTTTATTGATTTTGCCTCATTTTATCCCATAAATGCAAGTTGGGTTTCACAATGCATGAAAACATATTTGTGCAAACAACTCCCAAAATTATAATTGCAATGGATGACAGTGATAGTGTAATGGATACTAATAGTCAAAACATCAAAATACACCAACTAGTTTTTTTTAAGATTCAATGGAAACAAGTATCAATTGGAAACAGATTAACCTAGTAGTCTATTTATCATAGGTTCTTGAATTCCAAATGCACAAGTGTGAGCATGATTCTCTATAGCCTTTTGCTATGCATTTTATGTAACACCCCTCCTTTTTGTACTCTGATAATTAGGCAATGTTTTCCTATGTTATGCTTCGATCGTGTTAACATATGAATTAAGGATGCTTTATGCTTTGATTATGTGAATAATGTTAGCTTTGTCTGTCGGTGATATTGTATTGGTGAAGGGGACGGGGTTGTATCACTCGCTTGCGAGTGCCCTACGATTCTGAGATTTCCTCTTCACGGTGTGTCTGATCATATTATGTATATATGCACATTCGACATGCTCTTTGTTGCAGGTTGGCAGGTACATGACATCGACTCCACCTGGTTTCCAGGTTTGAGCGTGTCCATTGACCAACGGAAATTATTTGGGAGATAGTAGCTAGGGTTTCTGAACCAGGTCATCACCCTAGTCGTAGCATGTTGTTGGGTCGTCATTGGGGTCAGTTGTTTTATCTTGGGCAGTTCCCTTTGAGTGTTTATTTAATTTCAAGTTAAAGTTCATTAAATGACTTGTGTAGTTTGATTAATAATTAAACGTGTTTAGTTGCAAGCTAAAAGTGATTTAATAGCTTTTGAGAATTTTAAATGATGAATGTTTTGTCTTTTGGAGATGTTGAAAAATTAGTGTTTAGTTAATTAATTTAATTGAATTAATAAAATGATCTAATTTCTAGTTAGACTTATTTTATTGATAATTCGAATTAATTGCGTGAATTAATTAAATTATCCCTATGAATTAAAAGTGCTAAAAGTTTTAAATGCTTTTGTTGAAAGAAAAATGTTAAAATGTTTTGAATTCAAATTGGAAATAGATAATGGGTTAGAGTTACTAAAAAAAAATTCAAATATTTCTTATGCAAAGACTTTGGGGTAGAAGAGATATTTTCAAAAAAGGTTGACTAATTGGTAAAAGATATTTGTGTTGAAATTGAAATAGGAATTTTGAAATTGAATTTGAATTTGAAAGTGAGTTGCATTTTGGATTGGAATTTAATTTGAATGTGAGTTTGAATTAGAATTAGAATTTGGATTTAAATTTGAAAAGTTGGAGGAAAATGATATATTTTGTTTTAGGGTTTTCTTTCATTTCTCCATGGAATTCTTGGTTTTGAATGTTTTGGTGGAGAAGCTTGGAGGAGGAAAAAATGGTGGAGTTGAAAGGGTGCTTGAAGATCTCCATGGGTAAAGCTTGCTATTTTGGGAGGAAACACAAGGTTCCATCAATTCTTCCTCATCTCTTTTGCTCATTTGGATGATTGAAAACATAGTAATAGATTCAATGGAAACTCATGGTAAAACTCTTAAATTTGGTAAATGGTAGAGAGTGTTGGAATTGAAATCAAAACATGAAGTTTAAACCAAGTTATGGAAAGGAAACCCAGGAAAAATTCAATGTTTAAACTAGTTTTTGAAAACCCAATTGCTTATTTTGAAATAAGTTCTAGTTATTGAATTGGGTTGGTATTACTTTTGCAATTTGGGCATTAAACCAGGTTTTGGGTATATATTTTGGATTTTCGGGTCTGGTAAGAAAAACGCAGGTTTTTAAATAATATTAAATTTATTTTGTTTTGGGTGAGGTGGGCAGCCAAATCCCACCCCACCACCGCCGCCGCGACCGCCGCCCGTAGGGGAGGCGTCGGCTGTGTGTTACACACAGCCACCGCCGCCGCGGGGGAGGTAGGGGTTGTGTGCCCTGCACACGGCCACCGCCGCCCGACGGGAGGCAGGGCTACGTGCCCTAGGGCTGGCCCCCTTCCCTAATTTCGTTATTGCTTTTTATTTTTTTTTAATTTAAAATTTTTGTTAATAAATATTATTTTATATTATATTTTATATAATATTTATAATATTTAAATATTATATAATATATTTAATATATTTGGAAAATTAAAGGAAATTTGGTTTAAGTTAAGATATGTTTTATTTTATTGATTAAATCATAAGATTTGAAAAGGATTATTTGAAATATGAAAGTTATCTGATTTATTTTGTAACTAAATGGAATTCTCTTTTTATATTCGTTAAATTAATAGTTGGCTAAATTGAGTAATTTTGTACATGAAGGTATTTTCATATCTTGAATATTTGTTTGTAAATAATCATGACATTATGTTTTTTTTATAATTATTTGTATGGATTTCGTAATGGTATTTTATTCAATAGACGCGTTAAGGGGTGTCAAAATTTAAATACATTATGATGATTATCGTTATGCTTTTAGAGGCTAGAGTAAAGTTTGAAAAATTTAACGTCTTATTTGAAATATCGGTTTTCGTTGATCGAATGTCCTTTATTGCAAGATGGATTAAGTGTCTTAATTTAATGGTTATTTATTAGAATACCTTGAGTTGAGTATGTGATCATGAAACTTAGAGAGAACGGTTGATTTAAATTTTAACCAGATAAGGTGCATTATTATCATGTTTTGCTTATGAATATGGTTATGAGATTCAGAGTAAATGATTTGTTCTTTATATAATTCAATGTCGTGAAAAGATATGGGAGCAATCCACTAGATAAATGCAAGTTATGAAATCTGTGTTTGAATGGATTTAAGAAATCCGAACATTAGCTTACCTATGTGTCTGAAGTGTTTTCAATGTTAATGGTTCGCCTTCGATGTTGTGGAATGTGAGTGAATGTTTTGTGAACCGTCCTGCTATGGGCTCATTTATTTGTATGGGTGGTTATTCGTGAGTTGTTATGATGGTTGACTGTAAGTCATTTCTTGTTGATCATGTAAGTCTTCCAGCAGTGTTTTCTTGAGGTGATGTTATGCCTCTTATGTTTTGCTTTGGCTATCTTGGATTTTGTGTAAGTTAAGCTCAAGTGGTTACCTGGTTCTTTGAACGGGTTGTGTGACCTTGTGATTCATGGTTGAGTCGAGTTTCAGTTGTTATGTGGGATTCATTATGTAGTCAACCTTGTGTTAGCCTTGGGTAGTGCACGTTTTGGTTTCAAGTTTTGGACATCCGTAGTGATGTGTTGCTTGTTGAGGTGTTTGGTTATTTGTGATAAATGTTAGTGCATTGTCTACCCTTGGCATGTGGTTGAGTTATGTGTTGTCGATAGGGGAGTGGCTTTCAAACGAGCGCCGGGCCCAAAGTGGTTCCAGGATAACTCGTTTGAGAGTTAGTTAATTAAGTGAAAATTAAAATAACTTACTAGGGAGAGAGTAGCTTTGAACATTAATAAGATAATTTAGCCTCGCTCATTGGCTCAAGGGCTTGTACGAGACTTGAGATGAGTCGGGAAGGCCTGGAATGGCAAGATCGTTATCTTGTCTTCTCGAAAGATAATCGATTCCGCTCTGGTGGGCATATGGCGCCGGGTTCCTGAGAGGTTACCAGGATATCCCGAGAGGGGGGACGGGACCTAGGAAGAACACCATTGGATAACCAATGCAGCCTTTGCGATGACACTCCTCCTATGACAGCAGTTGGTATGGTGTTGTACCGTGAGTTTATTTTTGTACAGTGAAGGTACTCGATTTTGTACTCTGGAAGCATTGTAACCATTGTGTTAAGTGATGTGGGTTTTGTCCTTGTTTCAGTTCAGTGTATGTGTTATCTTGTGTCTAGTGGTGCATGATCTTGTCTAGGAAACCCTTGTTACTATCTCCTAGCACGGAGGGAGTGGGGCCTTTGGGTTCCACGTGGTCGGGTGGCGTGCATTTCTTTTCCGTTGGTTCTTCTTCATGATCGTGAGTTCGTGCTTTCCTGCTGGAGAGCTCGTGGGAATCGGTTGCTTCTCATGCCTTGTTCTTTTAGTTCTTATTGTATTTATTACCCCTCATTGTATCGAGGTGGAATTTGTAATTGTAATCTTGATTATTGGATTTACCTCATTCGGGGAATGAGTGATGTAACCTTATTGGTTAATGTTAAATTGGAATCTTGAGGTATTTAATATCCTTGTTGTAATTTATCTTGTATGGAATGTATGTTGGTTCATTTCCTTAAGTGTTTAATGTTTCAGTTTATGTTAATGTTATTTGATGTTGGGTTTTTAAGTAATCTTTGTCTCGTGGCCTTAGAGGTTGTTGGCAATATGAATTCACCTTGCATGTTATTTGTACTTAAACAAAAAATTTTTTTTTGGTACGTTTAAGTAGTGAATTGCAACTTCCTTTAGGGTTGCGTGGCGGGGCATTACACATGGTATCAGAGCCTAGGTTTAAACACTGGGAACTCTGGGATTATGTTGGACCCATTATGTTGTAAGTTGTGTAGGTTTATACTCTAGGCACTATGAGCCATTGTATTGACCTAGTTGTTTTCTCTTTCGTGTTGTTTTCCTTTTTGGGTTGATTTCTCTTGTGTGCCCAGAAGTTGTCGTTAAGTGGTATAGGTCCAATGGTGCAGGAAACCAGTGGAAAGGATAGGATCCTCGGTGTAGTGCGCAATGCACCGATATCCTTTCTATTGGAAGAATGCATTATGGACGATGTGTGTAGTGTATGATTTTGATGTGTTGTGTGTGGTGGACGACAATCAGTTTGTTGTTGCTTCCACCCTTGCATGTCTTTTGTTGAATTCATTTGTGAGGGTTAGGCTCGCAAGCCTACCAAGGAGTGTGTTTTGGTTGTTTTCCTTCTTGTTGCCTGGCTTTTTCGTTGTGTAAAGGATTGAGACCCTTGAGTGGAGTCTTGAGTGTGGTTGTAGTGTGTTTGTTGGGTGTATTCCAAGTGCTTGATATGGCAAGATTGTCATAGACCTCTTTCCTTGAGTGCCTTAGTATGGCATTTGTATCTTATGAGAAAATGTTATGTATTCATGAAGGGTTGTTTCCTAGATCAAACCTTGGGTAAAGGACTTAAGTCCCCAAGTTGCATTCATAATCATGGAAAACGTATAATATGAATAGAAAACCATTTTTGTAGTGTGTAAAATTTTAGAGAAATAAAGGATTAGTGAAACCGTGGCATGTTAAAGATAAATGCATTAGAGGTGCATATGTTGTTGGTGAGGCTTATAGTCCCCAACTTGATTGTTTAATTTTAAGAAATCATGTTGATGATTAGATTATTATACCTAGATTCAAAATGCAAAATGTCGAACGAATATTGAAGTGATAATGTTGCATATCTTGTCTGGAGTAAACTTGTAATGATATTGATTTATGTGTGATCTTATGGAGTTTGTGATAGGGGAGCTTGCAGGAGTAAGCCTGACCCTAGGGGGGGAGGATGTAACACCCCTCCTTTTTGTACTCTGATAATTAGGCAATGTTTTCCTATGTTATGCTTCGATCGTGTTAACATATGAATTAAGGATGCTTTATGCTTTGATTATGTGAATAATGTTAGCTTTGTCAGTCGGTGATATTGTATTGGTGAAGGGGACGGGGTTGTATCACTCGCTTGCGAGTGCCCTACGATTCTGAGATTTCCTCTTCACGGTGTGTCTGATCATATTATGTATATATGCACGTTCGACATGCTCTTTGTTGCAGGTTGGCAGGTACATGACATCGACTCCACCTGGTTTCCAGGTTTGAGCGTGTCCATTGACCAACGGAAATTATTTGGGAGATAGTAGCTAGGGTTTCCGAACCAAGTCGTCACCCTAGTCGTAGCATGTTGTTGGGTCGTCATTGGGGTCAGTTGTTTTATCTTGGGCAGTTCCCTTTGAGTGTTTATTTAATTTCAAGTTAAAGTTCATTAAATGACTTGTGTAGTTTGATTAATAATTAAACGTGTTTAGTTGCAAGCTAAAAGTGATTTAATAGCTTTTGAGAATTTTAAATGATGAATGTTTTGTCTTTTGGAGATGTTGAAAAATTAGTGTTTAGTTAATTAATTTAATTGAATTAATAAAATGATCTAATTTTGAATTAGACTTATTTTATTGATAATTCAAATTAATTGTGTGAATTAATTAAATTATCCCTATGAATTAAAAGTGCTAAAAGTTTTAAATGCTTTTGTTGAAAGAAAAATGTTAAAATGTTTTGAATTCAAATTGGAAATAGATAATGGGTTAGAGTTATTAAAAAAAAATTCAAATATTTCTTATGCAAAGACTTTGGGGTAGAAGAGATATTTTCAAAAAAGGTTGACTAATTGGTAAAAGATATTTGTGTTGAAATTGAAATTTAATTTGAATGTGAGTTTGAATTTGAAAGTGAGTTGCATTTTGAATTGGAATTTAATTTGAATGTGAGTTTGAATTAGAATTAGAATTTGGATTTGAATTTGAAAAGTTGGAGAAAAATGATATATTTTGTTTTAGGGTTTTCTTTCATTTCTCCATGGAATTCTTGGTTTTGAATGTTTTGGTGGAGAAGCTTGGAGGAGGCAAAAATGGTGGAGTTGAAAGGGTGCTTGAAATCTCCATGGTAAATGCTTGCTATGATGCTTAGATAAATGGAGAAACACAAGGTTAAGCATTTCAATTCTTCCTAACCATCTTTTGCTCATTGATCATGATTGAAATCATGTTAAGCCAACTAGCTAATATGCCACATACAATATAACATTTGAGATTCAAATAAGTCTCATGCAAGCAAATCTGCTCATGTTTAAGTCATGTAAACATTGATGTTCCAATTCCATGGGGTCATTCTATTTCCATTTGTCCAAGTTCATTTCATTCCATTATCAAGAACCAATAATTAAATGTTTAAACCAGGTACATGCAAACAAAAATGCAAGTAGGGTTTCAACAATGACATCATCTAACAAGGATTTGTTTGCTATTACTTGATTAACTATTGAACTCAATTGACTCATCAGTCAAACAACTTGATTGATTGACCTAACCAAAGCTATCTTGTTAAGCTGATCAGTTAATTTCATTAATGAGTAAAAGATATAATTGACTTAATTTGCATGAGTCAAGTGTAAGATTGAGTTGTTTGTTAATTGACTTTGATTAATGGTTCAGAGACAGATGAGACAAATTAAATTTTCATGAGCAAAATGTGAGATGGACTTATTAGTTGCTATGCCATATATACTATGACACTTGAGCTTTCATGAAATAATAGCGAAAGCAATAGAATAAACAGATGGCTTCAACATAGACGAAGGGAT
This sequence comes from Sequoia sempervirens, assembly GCA_007258455.2. Classification (NCBI taxonomy): domain Eukaryota; kingdom Viridiplantae; phylum Streptophyta; class Pinopsida; order Cupressales; family Cupressaceae; genus Sequoia; species Sequoia sempervirens. The sequence continues at coordinate 174,006,188 of VDFB02000008.1, read as the reverse complement.
ACAATTTCTATGGACAGCTATAACCTGTTGAATATTTGTAGCACAAGAAATAGAAAGGAAGATGTTGACGAGGATTTTGCAATTCCGGTTTACACCTAGCAATTGCATTTGCTTCCTTGTCTATAAAGCCTTTTCAAGAAATTCCTTTTTTTGCATATGAATGGCCATGATTGGTTTAATTGATTTAGTGTACAAAGATGCTTTTAAATTAACTATAATTAGCTACTCAAGAAAAATAATCTATCAATGAACTAGTGTCATTGATTAGTCAAGTAACTTGATTCATAGTTAACTTGATCAGCTATTTAGTTGACTTGCTTGAATGTTTGCAAAAAGCCTTTTTCGACAAATAATTCTTTGCATAATTTGCAATTAGTACACACCAAGAGCCAACATTTCTTCGAGGAATTCTGTCAAATAGTTTAAATGTTTTTGCTTGTGCTTCCATATTTGGTATGCATATTCATGACAGCATTAGAAACCATTATATCTGTTAGAGATCTACATCTAATGATGCTTAGATGAATGTACATATCCTGTTCTAAAGCTCTTTTCCTATTAAAAGCACGCAAAATGTTTAGAAAGATTGTGTATCTGTGAATGTGAATAAGCAAGATTGATTTAACTGATTTGGAGGATAAAGATGACTAATAATTAGCTATAACTAACCATGGAACATAATTAATTCATCAACCAATTAGCTTGATTGATCACTGAATTCACTTGTTTGAAAGCTATCATGTTAAGCCAACTAGCTAATATGCCACATACACTATGAGATTTGAGATTCAAATAAGTCTCATGCACGCAAATCTTCTATCATGTTAAAGCCATGTAAACATTGATGTTTCAATTCCATGGGGTCATTCTATTTCCATTTGTCCAAGTTCATTTCATTCCATTATCAAGAACCAATAATTAAATGTTTAAACCAGGTACATGCAAATAGAAATGCAAGTAGAGTTTCATAGTGCTTTAAGGCATTGTTATACTTTGATTATAAATTCATATTTTAAACTATTTTTAGTATTATTTATTTGAGTTTCTTGTTGAAATGCGAAGGTTTCATCTGTGTTTGATAGGAACTATGTAGAAATCCTCTTGTCCATTTTATTTCATGCATGTGAGCCCTGTAAATTTTGTATATTATTGACTACTGCAAAGTGGTCCCATAAAGAGGGCTTTGGAACCAAAATTATGTCAACATGTGTGATAGTGAGAGCTTTTGAACTAGAAGTGAATAGTGTGTTGCTTTGAGCTTTTCCATTGTCATCAAAGCATAAAGGATAGAGGGGTTCTATTAAAAGTTGTGGTTGTTGTCCTCATAGGCATAAATTCATATTTTAAACTACTTTTAGTATTATCTATTTGAATTTCTTGTTGAAATGCAAAGGGTTCATCTGCGTTTGATAGGTACTATGTAGAAATTGTCTTGTTCATTTTACTTAATGCATGTGAGCCCAGTAGAGTTTGTATTGTTTTGATTGCTACAAAGTGGTCCCATAAAGAGAGCTTTGGAACCAAAATTATAGTCAATCAATCATAGTCAATCGATTAATCTAATTCTACCTGTTTTCTAATAGTATTGGCATGTAATTTCCTTGACAAGTCTTCAATCAAAAAGAGCATTAGCCACACACCAATAAGGATTCTCATTTGTAACCTGCCTATCCTAATCATCTTTATTCAATAAGATGTTGTGACATAGATTAATTGGATGTATCTCATCATCTTTCTTTTTAGGATGCCAACAACCTTGATTTGTATTTGTCCTTGAATGTATCTGGATGCTATGAACTATGAATTCTACTTGCATATCGCTTAGCTGTACAAGTAATAGTAAGCCCTACATAATGGTAGAAATCACAACTCATAGCATATATATACACCCATGCACAAATACGTGTTATTCAACACATTAACATGGACATGGTTTTCTAGGGCTAGTTTGTTAATTGCCTTTGATTAATAGTTCAAATGTACACAAGGCTAAATGCAATTATTTCTTTCTTTGAATTGCTATGTACTTAAAGGATAATTAGCAGTTGCCTAATTATTTAGATATGAGACAATACAAGGGTGAATAAGGAAATATGAACTTGCCTAAATCATCATGAATGATAGAGCTATTGGGTAAAATGCTACATATACTATGACATTTAAGCTTCAAAGACTATCAATGAACAACAAAAGCTTCAAAACTCTCAGTTAACATGTAAAGGGCTGAGAAAAATTGATCTGCTAACTAAATGAGGTCATTTTACTTCAATTATCTAGCACTTATTCTTAATTGTTCAATGCAATCACATGCAACCAAAATTTAGAACAATTAGCATCTATACACACCCATGCATAGATACATGCTCTCTAACATATTGATATGCATATGGTTTTCTATCAGCACAATCCTTGAACATTCTCTAGGTACAAGTGCTATTCTATTAATTGACATTGATTATTGGATAAAATGTATTCATAGACACATAGTTGCACACATGCTTCAATGCACAGATGCATAGATACATGCATGGATGTACACATATATACACGTATACATACATACATGATCACACGCTTACATCTATATATGTGTTCATGTATCTGTGGATGCACATATCCATGTATCAATAGATCCCTTAATATATGCACATATTGAAATGACTACATGGGCTTGGGGAATGAATATTTATGTGGCCTTTACATGATAGCAATGAATCCTATAAATATGCATATATGCATGAAAGACCATAGTCATCAATGAACCTATGCATTTTATTTTTCACAAGCATTTTAAAACAATCACGATTCAAAAAGCCACTCCCATGGGTTCCAAAAATAGATAAATTCCAATCTACCAATATGAAATATAACTCACGAAATTGAGTTCATATATCTTAAAAAGCAATATGTACAACAACCACAATATGACTGGATGGGTAGCTGGCACCATCCACAAAAAAGAATTTAAGGAAAATGCAATAGTAATCTGTTATATACACACATGCATACATGGCAACATAGATACATGCATTCATATATACATAATTACATGCACACATATATACATGCAAACCTGTATGCATGGATGCATACAAAGACTATGTTTCATGGGATTATTAAAGAGTTAACTTGCTTTCTATATGCTTCCATATTTTGCATGTGTGCCTACGAGGACAATAACCACAATATTTGACAATATTCCTCTATCCTTTATAACAGCTCATTGGTTCCATAGCTCTCTTTATAGGATAGTTGTACATTGCCTACAAGACTTAGATGAATCCTTCGTATTTCAAGGAAAGATTTGAATCAATAATACTTAAAATGATCTAAACTATGATTTTACAATCAAACTATCCAAATGCATTGCAAAAATGCGAAACCCAAGTTCCATTTAAGATGTACAATGAATGTAAACAAAAGGGAAAATGCATTTGCTTTAAAGTTTGTAGAGCAATTTCAATAGGTTGTCTAGCCATTGTCCAAAATATGGTTTTCTATCAGCATAGTCCTTCAACCTTCTTTAGGTCTAACTGCTACTTTGTTAATTGACTTTGATTGAAAGGTCAAAATGTGAAATGTGGCCAAGGATAATTATAGATAGTTGTACATTGCCTCCAAGATTCAAATGAATCCTTGGTATTTCAAGGAAAGATATGAATCGATAACACCTAAGATGATCTAAAATATGATTTTACAATCAAAGCATCCAAATACATTGCAACTATGTGAAATCCAACTTCCATTTAAGATGTACAATGAAAGCGAATAGAAGGGAAAATGCATTTGCTTCAAAGTTTGTAAAGCAATTTCAACAAATTGTCTAGGCATTGTCCAAAATATGTTTTTCTACTAGCATAGTCCTTGAACCTTCTTTAGGTCTAACTACTACTTTGTTAATTGACTTTGATTTAAAGGTCAAAATGTGAAATGTGGCCAAGGATAATTATACTTATTTATCTCTTTTAATTTTTATATGTTCAAAGACTAATTAGTAATCCAAACAGCCTCGCCTCTAGTCAGATGCCATTAAATGCATTGATTTTGCATCAATGAATTATGCACCTTCAGCCAGTAGTTTTAATCAATTATGCATATGGATTCAAAATCAAACTCTCAAAATTAAAAAGGGTAGGTTTAAATTATAAAGTGCAATCAGCCACCCAAAAAATTGATTAGATAATCATTGCATTTCTAAGGTCATGCCACTGCAATGAAGATCTACTTTTGAACCCCGACTGCTTAATTTTTATGAACCATATAGCATATGCCACTCACAATACCCATTTGAAAAGATTGTCCTTGTAACAAAAAGCAACAATATGATTACAAGTACAATCAATATAGTGAGAATCTTGAATTAACCCTTTTCTCTGTTTACTACATGCAATTGTAAACAAAGGAGAAGGTTCATTCTAGAAACTCACCTTGTACTGCTTGTTTGAAGAATTTGCCACAGTTGGACTACTACACCAACTCTTATCTTCCAACCAAAAGCATTGCACCATGTAAAAAGCTTTGATTAGAAAACAAAAACCATGTGTTTGTTTTTCTAAAAGAATAGCAATATATAGTACTCCTACTACAATCGATACTAATAGCCAAAACCATTAAAACTCTAGCAAGTATTTTTCTAGATTCAAGAGACACAAGTATAAATGTAGATCAGATTAACTACACAAACTAATTGCCACAGGTTCTTGGACCACAAATCTTCTAGCAATGAATTTGCCTGCTCTTTTGCATGGAGGCTAAAACTATTCTATCAAGCAATATTACTTAACTACTATATGGCAACATTATAATTTGGATTGCATAACATTTTTGACAGTTTTTTATAACCCCAAGATACAAAAATAGTAACAATGACATCTGATAGAATTTTTATGCTTGTTGGCAGGAAAAAGTTTTCTATTGTATTCTTTATGCTCCCATTGTTTGCATTTATGCCTACGAGGACAACAACCATGACTTTTAATAGAATCCCTCTATCCTTTATGCTTTCATGACAACGGAAAAGCTCAAAGCAACACACTATCAACTCATTGTTGAGAAGCTCTCATTATTGCAGACGTTGACATAATTTTGGTTCCAAAGCCCTCTTTATGGGACCACTTTGCAGCAATAAAAAAATACAAACTCTACAGGGCTCACATGGATGAAGTAAAATGAACAAGAGGATTTCTACATAATACCTATCAAACGCAAATGAAACCTTCACATTTCAACAAGAAACTCAAATAGATAATACTAAAAGTAGTTTAATACACGAATTTATGCCTACGAGGACAACAACCATGACTTTTAACAGAACCCCTCTATCCTTTATGCTTCGATGACAACAGAAAAGCTCAAAGCAACACACTGTCGACTCATTGGTTGAAAGCTCTCATTATCACACACATTAATATAATCTTGGTTCAAAATCCTTCTTTATGGGACCGCTTTGCAGCAATAAAAATATACAAACTTTACAGGGCTCACATGCATGAAGTAAAATGGACAAGAGGATTTCTACATAATTCCTATCAAACGTAGATGAAACCTTTACATTTCAATAAGAAATTCGAATAAACAATACTAAAAGTAGTTTAAAATATGAATTTATAATCAAAGTATAAAAATTCCTTAAAGCACTATGAAACCCTATTTGAATTTCTTGTATGAAATAGACAAAAAAAATGAAACGTTACCTCTTCTGACCTCAAGCAATTCATCTCTCACTGTCTAGTGTGCAACTCTGTAACTACAAAATACCTTGCTCAGCCACACAATAGACCACTATGAAATATAGCTTCTTTATGCACTTTAATGTAACAAAACTCTGAAAATTACCAAATTATCACCTCAAATAACTTGTTTCTGGATCTGGACTGTGGAACTATAGCATCTCCTACTCAGTCGCTAAAACTCTCCCTCAGAATAGGCACTCACAAAAGACAAAAACAACACATGCAAAGTAATAGAAATGCATAGCAAGTAACTTAACTCTATATTAAATGACCAAAGTACCCTAGCCACGCGTGGCCTCCAAGCCATTCCAGCACCTTCACCTCGAGCCAAATGCCATTCAATGCATTTAATTTATATTCATGCATTACGTATGTCTACCTGCTAGTTTGATAAACTATGCCTTTGGTTAATTTTAATTAATCAATTTATGCGCTCACAGTTTCCTGATATTTTAATGCATTTAATGTGCATTCATGGATTATGTACCTCTAGCCACTAACTTTTAAACTATGCCCTTGCTTAAATTTACTTAATCAATTTATGCGTTCACATTTTCCCTAATTTTTAAAATGAAAATGATTTATAAAGCTACTCGAACGAATAGAAAAATAGATAAATGCTAATTTTCCAATAGATAAAATAGCTCTCCAAATTCAAACTATACAAAAAAATAAGTAATATGTTAAATGGCAAAATGTGATTGGTCAATTGTGTCAATTAAATGCATTCCAGGCGAATGCATAAGTATCCTGCCTGCCGGCAGGAACTAATAAGGTACATCATAAATTTAAAAGGAGACATTTATTAAAAGGTATGGAAGTACTTATATCTACCTCAAGAGAGTTGTTTATAAAGATAAAATCTTGGGAGATATGGATGGACAAACACATTAAAAGGAAAGCTAAAGTAGACCGTGAAAGGGAACCTCACTTAATGAAGTACAAGTACAAGTAGATGGATGCCTAAAGGGTGAAGGGAGGTGGAGGTTCAATGCATTTAGTAAAGGACATAAACATTTCACAAGAATGAAATAATTTTGTTTTAAAAGATAAAAATTAGGCTTTAGTAGATTTGAAAGTAGGTGTCTATATGGAGATATAATGGAGGCATGAGATGATGTTCATTTTTAGAGATAGATATATGTAAAAAAAAATATTTAAAAAATAAATTTGTAGAGAATTTATTTATTTTTATTTGTTATAGTGATAGAAGTAGTTTTTTTTTTTAAAATGTACTTAAAAAAAAAAATTGTATTAGAGTTTTGTTTTAAGGGTTATGTTGTGATTTGAGAGATATAATAAATATAATTCTATTTAATAAGGTATAATTTATGAATTATTGATACTTTTTTTTGTTGATTTTGGGTTTTTTCAATATATGAATATGGTGAATGATAGATTGCAATTTTGATGATTTACTATTTTTTTTGTGATAATATTATTTTATGTTTCAGTTGTGTAATAATATACTATGTAGAGATTACTTTATTGGTTGTTTATCATCTCGTTATACTAACACATGGTTCTTGTCTCCTTTACTCTCTTTTTACTTTTTGTTCTTTCTTTACCATCATTTACAATAGATTATAGTTTAGTTTTAGTTTAAATAAAATTTATAATTGGCTAGTGCAAATAAATAAAAAATATTTATTGACAAGTTAATTAAAATATTTTCGTCTTCACAAAAATAGGTAATAAATTAAATTAGATTAGAATAAATTCTCAATTTATTTTCATAATAAAATAGTAAATAAGGCAGAATCTAAATAATATATTTTTCTTCCTATTCCTCTAAACACCATTCATGATTTGTTTGTAAAGATTAGTATAATAGGTAGCAGTAAATTTTTATTTATCTTTTATTTCTAATGAAACACAAAATTAATTTGGAGCTTCTTAATATAAATCCCTTTCTTGTTTTCATAAATACACGCATTAGATAGATTATATCTTGTAAATATTCTTCCTCTCTTATTTTTCTAATTATTTAAACTCATTTACTTGAGCTTTTAAAAAAAAATGACCACTAGCACACTTCATTGAGATTCCTAAACATGCCCTTTGATTAAAATAATATGCATTTCACTATTAAACTAGTTTCAATCTCAAGACCTAGCAAGCCTAAGACCTTCGATAGATCACTCAATCTCCTTTCAAGAGAAGAGTTTGGTCCTAAAAGGCGGAAAATTGTCAGTACTTATGGTTTAGGACATAGAACAACAATCTTCTTCACTCTCATTCAAGGAAACCCTAGAGATCTCAATCCAAGGATGAAGTATGGGAAATAGATCTTGTAATAGGGTGTCCTAGGGTCTGATTAGAGACTAAAGAGGGGTTCACCACCAAGCTAGGGCTTGGAAAGACTAATGCAATGCAAGATCTAATGTTTAAACCTAGTGAAATGTATGCAAAACAAAATAGAAAGTTGATAAACCAAATATGTGCACTTGGAAACCTGTAGAGGCTTGAATGGAGTCTTGAAATGCTGGAAACACTAAAATTAATGTAGATTGGGAATCATATGCTAGACTAGGCGATTTAGCCCTATATTAGGGTTTCTACACAAGAATAAAAATCTAGCAAAGATATATCTGGAACTCCTAAAACACTACAAATTTCACTATACTAGGACTCATGCCAGAAGTGGCATATTAGTCTAGTTTTTCTTTTCTGGTGAATTAGGATCTGAATCTACTCTTCAATCTTTGATTTTCCTTCTTGACTTGGTTTCTTAATCTAAATTTGAAGATTCTACTTTGTAGGTGTCCTCCAATGAGTTTCTAAACTACGTAACAACTTGAATGAATTTGCAACTTTAACAAATTCTTTCCAATCTGTCTCCTTAGAATGTCTTTAACCTAGATCTACAAATCACACACTAAAGAGAGGGGAAAATGTTTTTTTGTTAGTGGAAAGGGGATTGCCTTGGTCAAACCCCATTTTGGTAATAAAACCTTGTAATTAAATAAAGGAATGATGAATGAACAACATTCAATGTTACAACTCACCAAACCCTAGCAATAAAGTGTTGCAAACATGTATGAAGTGGCTCTAATGGATGTAGATCTTGAATCTTACTTGAATGTGATAGATATTTTATTGAATGCTTGCTTGAATCATAAAACCCTACATCATAATTGTTAGCTAAAAAAAATGATGCATGATGACTTTGACATGATGCTTGATAGTTGAATAATGCTCCAAAACATTTGATAATAAACTCTTGAAGACTCTTGAATGCTCCTGTAAACACTTGAATGCTCTTGTGAACTCTCGAATGCTTAAATTTGCTATAATTCATGAATACTCAAGTTGCTAGGTGAAAAATGAGTGAAATAACTTTGTATTTATGCTTATTTATGTTGAATTTCTCAAAATTACAACACTACAAGCTAACATCAGGGAGGATAAAGTCTTGCCATAAATTTCATTTTAATTAGGTCCTAACTTGAGTGGGATTCATATGCCCAAGGTGGCATATGAGTCCCACTGACTCAAAACTGGGGCACACACTCTAAGATAGGTCTTGATTAATGCAAATTTCAAAATTAGGTCCCAAGACCTAGGTGGGACTCATACGCCCAAGGTGGTGTATGAGTCCTAGACCACTAAATCTGAGACACATGACCCAAAACATTGAATTTTCATTGGCCATTTGATAAGTGTCAGGATTATCTTTGGAAAAATACATTTAATAAGGCTTGTAGATTCAAAATAGGGCCAAATAAGGCATAAAGCAGCCCAATTAATAATGAAGACCCTAGATAAGTGTGAAAGTGTGGTACAACACTTTACAACACCTTAAATAAGGCACAACTAGGCCCATTAGTTTACAAGGGCCCAAAACATAGTGTGAATGTACAAATATATACACTTTACAACAATAAATTAAGGAAAGATTAAAAAATTAGGCCAATTTAGCTTAAAAGGGCCTTAAACCCAATGTGAATGTGTAAAACACATTACAACACTAGATCAAGGTAATATTAGGTTTATTTTAACATTATTCATTCCCAAATTAATTGTTCAAATGTAAACAATGATATTTTTTACACTACAATTCCTAACTCTTGAGATTGATGTGTGCAATCTACTAGTTAACAAATATCAGGTACTTTAAGAAAAAAGTATGGTGTTCCATGTTATACAAATAAAATATTTCAATATATTTCTAATTTACCATTATTCATAGTGTGTTTTTAACATCTCCCCTTTCACAAGATTCATAGTGATCACATTCCTTTCATGACATATGATAACTATTTGGTTTTAAGCACATCCCTAAATACTCTAGTGATGCATCCAATTATGATGATATTCCATATTATTCTTGATACTGCTAGACCTACTGATGATAATATCCCTCATATAGCTCATGGTAGTCCTTTCTTTATATCCATTTTTCATTTATAAAACTTGATTTAATTTTTGTACCAATTTTAAGCTACTATATCCATATTGACCACATTAAAGGAATGTGATTTTATTATAAAAATAATTCCATTTGATAAGTTAATCTAAGTTATTCAATTTCATCTTGGTTGGTTCCTTAAATATAACTCTACCTCAAGCTCAAAAAATTCATAATCAAGTTTTCATGTATTTTGATCTTATTTATATTGCTTAATCACAATAGGTGGTGGGAGTTTCTAGGAATTATGGCCTAATAATTGTTTTATGAGAATCGAGATCAACAACTCTCAATTTTTTTTTGATAACTCAGAGGTATCCCCTATCCTCATGACAAGCACTTAGATATGTGACTCAACCCAATGATCTCAATTACCCTTGCCTTATGATTAAATTTTATGCTAGGTTTTGGGGTGGGAGGCAAGCTGAGGCGAGACTAGTCCTTTGGAGGCTGAACAACATGGCCCAAGCATACTACAATTGGGAAGAATCAATCGATGTGAATCAAACCTTGGACCTACATGGGAAGAACCCAAAGCCTTAGTACAACCATACCAACCATTCAAGCTAAGTGGGTTACCACCTCAAAGTTTAAAGAGATGTTAAAGATTGTTTTCACCTTGGATTTGTGTCAATAATTGGATCCAATTCTAATCCACGGGATGTTGTCATCAACAACTGTTGCTAGAACCTTTGAGATCTTAGGATTGTGGAAATTTATTGATCTATTTCCAATTGTAGGGCCCTCACTATCTCAATGTGGTGGCACAAATATATCAATATTAATTTTGAGTGATAAATCTTGAGCTTACAACTGAGCAAGATGACAAGCTCCTCTAATTTTTCTTGACATAGTTTTCCTACATCATCAATGATATCATTTGTTCTAAGGTTAAATCCCACTAGTTTCATAAAGATAGTATTTTTTATATAGCATGATGTGAGTATGTGTGAACATTTTGAACTGTACCATTTCTAAGTGGATAACACTTTTGATCTCTTTAGATTATATTGGCCATTATATATGTTCTCATTTAATAACTCTTGTATTCTCAATAAAGCATACTTAGATAAATATCAAAATGTGATTACACCAACCAATTTCCAAGCTAGATGAGATATGGATGGACAAACACATTAAAAGGAAAGCTAAAGTAGACCGTGAAAGGGAACCTCACTTAATGAAGTACAAGTACAAGTAGATGGATGCCTAAAGGGTGAAGGGAGGTGGAGGTTCAATGCATTTAGTAAAGGACATAAACATTTCACAAGAATGAAATAATTTTGTTTTAAAAGATAAAAATTAGGCTTTAGTAGATTTGAAAGTAGGTGTCTATATGGAGATATAATGGAGGCATGAGATGATGTTCATTTTTAGAGATAGATATATGTAAAAAAAAATATTTAAAAAATAAATTTGTAGAGAATTTATTTATTTTTATTTGTTATAGTGATAGAAGTAGTTTTTTTTTTTAAAATGTACTTAAAAAAAAAAATTGTATTAGAGTTTTGTTTTAAGGGTTATGTTGTGATTTGAGAGATATAATAAATATAATTCTATTTAATAAGGTATAATTTATGAATTATTGATACTTTTTTTTGTTGATTTTGGGTTTTTTCAATATATGAATATGGTGAATGATAGATTGCAATTTTGATGATTTACTATTTTTTTTGTGATAATATTATTTTATGTTTCAGTTGTGTAATAATATACTATGTAGAGATTACTTTATTGGTTGTTTATCATCTCGTTATACTAACACATGGTTCTTGTCTCCTTTACTCTCTTTTTACTTTTTGTTCTTTCTTTACCATCATTTACAATAGATTATAGTTTAGTTTTAGTTTAAATAAAATTTATAATTGGCTAGTGCAAATAAATAAAAAATATTTATTGACAAGTTAATTAAAATATTTTCGTCTTCACAAAAATAGGTAATAAATTAAATTAGATTAGAATAAATTCTCAATTTATTTTCATAATAAAATAGTAAATAAGGCAGAATCTAAATAATATATTTTTCTTCCTATTCCTCTAAACACCATTCATGATTTGTTTGTAAAGATTAGTATAATAGGTAGCAGTAAATTTTTATTTATCTTTTATTTCTAATGAAACACAAAATTAATTTGGAGCTTCTTAATATAAATCCCTTTCTTGTTTTCATAAATACACGCATTAGATAGATTATATCTTGTAAATATTCTTCCTCTCTTATTTTTCTAATTATTTAAACTCATTTACTTGAGCTTTTAAAAAAAAATGACCACTAGCACACTTCATTGAGATTCCTAAACATGCCCTTTGATTAAAATAATATGCATTTCACTATTAAACTAGTTTCAATCTCAAGACCTAGCAAGCCTAAGACCTTCGATAGATCACTCAATCTCCTTTCAAGAGAAGAGTTTGGTCCTAAAAGGCGGAAAATTGTCAGTACTTATGGTTTAGGACATAGAACAACAATCTTCTTCACTCTCATTCAAGGAAACCCTAGAGATCTCAATCCAAGGATGAAGTATGGGAAATAGATCTTGTAATAGGGTGTCCTAGGGTCTGATTAGAGACTAAAGAGGGGTTCACCACCAAGCTAGGGCTTGGAAAGACTAATGCAATGCAAGATCTAATGTTTAAACCTAGTGAAATGTATGCAAAACAAAATAGAAAGTTGATAAACCAAATATGTGCACTTGGAAACCTGTAGAGGCTTGAATGGAGTCTTGAAATGCTGGAAACACTAAAATTAATGTAGATTGGGAATCATATGCTAGACTAGGCGATTTAGCCCTATATTAGGGTTTCTACACAAGAATAAAAATCTAGCAAAGATATATCTGGAACTCCTAAAACACTACAAATTTCACTATACTAGGACTCATGCCAGAAGTGGCATATTAGTCTAGTTTTTCTTTTCTGGTGAATTAGGATCTGAATCTACTCTTCAATCTTTGATTTTCCTTCTTGACTTGGTTTCTTAATCTAAATTTGAAGATTCTACTTTGTAGGTGTCCTCCAATGAGTTTCTAAACTACGTAACAACTTGAATGAATTTGCAACTTTAACAAATTCTTTCCAATCTGTCTCCTTAGAATGTCTTTAACCTAGATCTACAAATCACACACTAAAGAGAGGGGAAAATGTTTTTTTGTTAGTGGAAAGGGGATTGCCTTGGTCAAACCCCATTTTGGTAATAAAACCTTGTAATTAAATAAAGGAATGATGAATGAACAACATTCAATGTTACAACTCACCAAACCCTAGCAATAAAGTGTTGCAAACATGTATGAAGTGGCTCTAATGGATGTAGATCTTGAATCTTACTTGAATGTGATAGATATTTTATTGAATGCTTGCTTGAATCATAAAACCCTACATCATAATTGTTAGCTAAAAAAAATGATGCATGATGACTTTGACATGATGCTTGATAGTTGAATAATGCTCCAAAACATTTGATAATAAACTCTTGAAGACTCTTGAATGCTCCTGTAAACACTTGAATGCTCTTGTGAACTCTCGAATGCTTAAATTTGCTATAATTCATGAATACTCAAGTTGCTAGGTGAAAAATGAGTGAAATAACTTTGTATTTATGCTTATTTATGTTGAATTTCTCAAAATTACAACACTACAAGCTAACATCAGGGAGGATAAAGTCTTGCCATAAATTTCATTTTAATTAGGTCCTAACTTGAGTGGGATTCATATGCCCAAGGTGGCATATGAGTCCCACTGACTCAAAACTGGGGCACACACTCTAAGATAGGTCTTGATTAATGCAAATTTCAAAATTAGGTCCCAAGACCTAGGTGGGACTCATACGCCCAAGGTGGTGTATGAGTCCTAGACCACTAAATCTGAGACACATGACCCAAAACATTGAATTTTCATTGGCCATTTGATAAGTGTCAGGATTATCTTTGGAAAAATACATTTAATAAGGCTTGTAGATTCAAAATAGGGCCAAATAAGGCATAAAGCAGCCCAATTAATAATGAAGACCCTAGATAAGTGTGAAAGTGTGGTACAACACTTTACAACACCTTAAATAAGGCACAACTAGGCCCATTAGTTTACAAGGGCCCAAAACATAGTGTGAATGTACAAATATATACACTTTACAACAATAAATTAAGGAAAGATTAAAAAATTAGGCCAATTTAGCTTAAAAGGGCCTTAAACCCAATGTGAATGTGTAAAACACATTACAACACTAGATCAAGGTAATATTAGGTTTATTTTAACATTATTCATTCCCAAATTAATTGTTCAAATGTAAACAATGATATTTTTTACACTACAATTCCTAACTCTTGAGATTGATGTGTGCAATCTACTAGTTAACAAATATCAGGTACTTTAAGAAAAAAGTATGGTGTTCCATGTTATACAAATAAAATATTTCAATATATTTCTAATTTACCATTATTCATAGTGTGTTTTTAACATCTCCCCTTTCACAAGATTCATAGTGATCACATTCCTTTCATGACATATGATAACTATTTGGTTTTAAGCACATCCCTAAATACTCTAGTGATGCATCCAATTATGATGATATTCCATATTATTCTTGATACTGCTAGACCTACTGATGATAATATCCCTCATATAGCTCATGGTAGTCCTTTCTTTATATCCATTTTTCATTTATAACATCCCACTTGGGCTATTAAAATTAGACTAATTTTTGTACCAATTTTAAGCTACTATATCCATATTGACCACATTAAAGGAATGTGATTTTATTATAAAAATAATTCCATTTGATAAGTTAATCTAAGTTATTCAATTTCATCTTGGTTGGTTCCTTAAATATAACTCTACCTCAAGCTCAAAAAATTCATAATCAAGTTTTCATGTATTTTGATCTTATTTATATTGCTTAATCACAATAGGTGGTGGGAGTTTCTAGGAATTATGGCCTAATAATTGTTTTATGAGAATCGAGATCAACAACTCTCAATTTTTTTTTGATAACTCAGAGGTATCCCCTATCCTCATGACAAGCACTTAGATATGTGACTCAACCCAATGATCTCAATTACCCTTGCCTTATGATTAAATTTTATGCTAGGTTTTGGGGTGGGAGGCAAGCTGAGGCGAGACTAGTCCTTTGGAGGCTGAACAACATGGCCCAAGCATACTACAATTGGGAAGAATCAATCGATGTGAATCAAACCTTGGACCTACATGGGAAGAACCCAAAGCCTTAGTACAACCATACCAACCATTCAAGCTAAGTGGGTTACCACCTCAAAGTTTAAAGAGATGTTAAAGATTGTTTTCACCTTGGATTTGTGTCAATAATTGGATCCAATTCTAATCCACGGGATGTTGTCATCAACAACTGTTGCTAGAACCTTTGAGATCTTAGGATTGTGGAAATTTATTGATCTATTTCCAATTGTAGGGCCCTCACTATCTCAATGTGGTGGCACAAATATATCAATATTAATTTTGAGTGATAAATCTTGAGCTTACAACTGAGCAAGATGACAAGCTCCTCTAATTTTTCTTGACATAGTTTTCCTACATCATCAATGATATCATTTGTTCTAAGGTTAAATCCCACTAGTTTCATAAAGATAGTATTTTTTATATAGCATGATGTGAGTATGTGTGAACATTTTGAACTGTACCATTTCTAAGTGGATAACACTTTTGATCTCTTTAGATTATATTGGCCATTATATATGTTCTCATTTAATAACTCTTGTATTCTCAATAAAGCATACTTAGATAAATATCAAAATGTGATTACACCAACCAATTTCCAAGCTAGATGATTAGAGGGCCCTTGCAACCCTATGTGATGAGTTCATAATGTGTTAAAGTAGGTTTGTGAGATAGGTTGGTGAAATAATGAAAAATGTGTGAGAGATGATTTCTTATGGTTTGGAACATAAAGCTCACCCACTTTTCTTTCAAAGATAACCCTGGAGATCTCAATGCAAAGGAGAAAGAGATCTTGCAATAGGAATATCCCAGGGTTTGATTGTAAACTAATGAGGGGTTCACCACTAAGTTAATACTTGGAAATACAAATAAAATGCAAGATGTAATTATTAACCCTAATTCAATGCAATCTTTCACTAAATGACCTAGAAATGCAAATAAAACAAAACAAAAAGATGCAAGATGGAATATGTGCACTTGGAAACCTAAAGATGACTAGATGAGGCTGTAAAATACTGGAAATTCTAACTTTAATGCCAATTGGGACTCATATGCCATGATGGGTGAATTATTTCCAAATTTGGAATTTTGTACAGAGACATGAATCTGGCAAATGGGTATTCAAATCTATAAAAAAATGAATTTTAACCTAAACTAGGACTCATATTCCAGAATTGGTGAATCATTCTAGTTAGGGTTTTCTAAAAATTCAAGGTCTAAGTCTAGTCTTCAAGGCCTACTCTATGCTTCACAATTGATTTCTAGATCTGAAACCCTAATTTACAATCTATAGTTCAGTCTTCCAAGTATCTTCAATGCAAGGTGACAACTTTGACAACTTTCTCCAAACTTTTTGTTCAATGTGTCTTCAATCTAAACCTAAATCACACACTAAAGAGGGGATTTTTTTTGTTAGTGGATAGGGTTTTTCCTTGGTCAAACCTTATTTTGGTAATCAAACCTTGAAATGAAATGAAATGGGAATGGAGAATGGTAAATGAATAAAATATGATGTTGCAAATCACCAAACCCTAGCAATGAGAGGCTATAAACATGTATGCGATGGCTCCAATGGATGCATATCTTTACTCTTGATTCAATGTGATAGATCTTGAGTGAAATGCTAGCTTGAATCATAAAACCCCACATCACAATTATTAGCTAAAAAACAAACATGATGAATGAATACTTTGACATCCGCTTGATGCTTGAATAATGCTCGAGAAGATGATTGATAATCTACCCTTGAATTCTCTTGAATGCTCTTGTAAACACTTGAATACTCTTGTGAACTCAAAATTTCTATAAGGATGCCCATTCAACTTGCTAGGTGTAAAATGAGTGAAAGAAACTTGTATTTATACTTAATTATGCAAGAATTCTCAAAAATTACAACACTACAAGCAGACATAAGATCTAGGAGGATAAAATCCCCCAAAAAATTTGAAGTAATTTTTATTTTGGGCCACACAGGACTCATATGCCCAAGGTGGAAAATGAGTCCCATTAGGCATAATTTATGGGACCAAATTCAAAAATTCTTAGAAAGGTTTGAAACCAGGATCGAGACCCAAAACCCTAGGTGGGACTCATATGCCCAAGGTGGAAAATGAGTCCCAAACCACCAAATCTAGGCCACACAGTCTAATTTTTTTTTTAATTAGAATTGGGTGTTGATTTGTGTCTGGTTCATCCATGAAAAGATTCATTAAATGAGGCTTGTGGATTCAAAATAAGGCCAATTAGAGCATAAAGAAGCTTAATTATTTAATAAAACCATAGAAAACCATGTAAGTGTGTTGCAACACTTTACAACACTCCAAATAAGGCATCAATAGGATCAATTAGTCCACAAGGTCCCAAGACCTAATGTGAATATTTTAGACACATTACAACACCAAATCAAGGCCATGTTGTGGGGGAAATTTTATATCATTACATATAGCCCCCACTTTAGTGAGAGGAGGAACTTGCTTCCAAATCACACTAAAGTAGACTAATGCACATCAAGAGGGGTCCAAATGCACCAATGCTAGTAAGATAGGACAACCATGATCAAGAGGGTTGCACAAGCCCTCAAGACCAAGGTCCTATGGAAAACTAACATAGGCACAAAAGAAAACACATGAAAAAAGATAAGAAGAATAATAGCAAGGCACAAGCATACACTGCTACAGTCAAAGATGAAAGAAAAAAAAAGATGGATGGATCAAGATTTGACCATTTTTCCAACATGATGTGGATTATATCTAGGTTGTTTGTTCAAAAAATGCACACTCACTCTTAGGCAACGAAACTTCAAATTGTCCACTGAGTGAGAAATCCAAGAAGGTGAGACACATACACACACATCTAGTATGCACTCACACACACGTGAGTGGCTAAGGGAAATTCATGCCTCAGATGGGCTTCTTGTCAAACCATATCAAAGTTATACCTCTTGATAACTTTGACAAGGTGCCACACAACAGTGAACTTTGAGCTTCATGAGGCAAGAAAATATTGTTATGCTTGGAACTCATGAACAAAAAAGATGGCTCTACAGGCATGCTAATTGTATTATGCAAGGTGGCCATATAACCATAAATGCAAATGCAATAGTAAGGAACATTTAAAGGAGTCTTGCTTTTAAATTCATTCAAGGTCTTAACTAAGGCAACATTGTGCCTAATGTCTCCAAGAGAGGACCAATCAAAGAATAGAAGATTCACAACTTAGGGGATCCATTTTGTCACATCAAGCCACTAAGAGGAATATAATATGCTAAGAGGGATCACACTTTTGAAGGACATCACACCCAATGTTAATCACAAAGAGAAAAGTGCATCGTATAAAATAAGAAGACTACACCATGAACCATGAAAAAGAAAAATGAAAAAGAATAATGCTAATGCATGCCCCCACTTTATAAAAACCATATTGTGAGAAATTACTTTAAAATAGCAAATGATAAATGCTAACAATAAAGAAGACATGAGAGCTAACATGGAAATCCCTATGCCATGTCATATGTTTCCAAATAAAGCTACATCATGTGAAAGAGAAAAGGAAAGAAAAGAGAGGGGTTTCCCCCAAAATGAAAACACCAAACACATAAATGATCTATGGATTTGGGGTCAGTATGTTCTTAATACAATGTTTTAGAGAGCTCGAAACTATTATCATTCCCTAAATATGCATAGAATTGGATGAATGACACAAAGAGAGGGAAAACAAGGAAAAACCTTTCAGTTCAACATGGAAGAGACATGAATGTCTCGATGCCTTACATCATCCCCAAAAGGAAAACACAAGAAAAATGAATAGAAAAATAAAGGAAAAGCTTTTGGGTCAACATGGAAGAGACATGAATGTCCCAATGCCTTGTGTCATCCCCAAAAGGAAAAAAGCAAGACAAATAAAAAGAAATAAAGAAAAATAAAGGAAAATATTTTGGGTCAACATGGAAGAGACATGAATGTCTCTACACCTTTTGTCATCCCCAAAAGGAAAAAATAAGACAAATTAAAATAAATAAAGAAAAATAAAGGAAAATATTTTTGGGTCAAGATGGAAGAGACATGAATGTCTCAACAGCTTGTGTCATCCCCAAAAGGAAAAAAACAAGACAAATGAAAAGATAAAGATAAAAGATTTACAACATAGAGAAGAATGAAGGTACAAATAGAGGAATGTCACAAAGAGAGAGAACATCAAATAGAACATCATGGGGGATCACATTACTCACATGCAATCACACAAAAGAAAAAGAAATAATGCAAAGAACTAGTAAGGAATGTGCAAGTTAGCCTAAAGCAAGTCATCTACATCCCAATCATGTTCATTGTGTGCTAAAGGAAGACAACTAGCTAAAGGGATAATAGCAAGTAATGAACTAAGGTCATGACCAAGTTCAACACTCTTCCTTGGAGAATTGTCGTTTAAGCTCATAGAAGAGGAAAAAAATGTATTCAATTCATTATGAACCTCATTAATTTTAATAATCTCCTTATCATCATCCAAATTAATCATAACAAGAAATCAAAGGATAATGTCTAAAGAAGGGTTCAACTCTTGTTGTGGTTGTATTATAGGATTGTTTTTTTTTTTTTGGGGTGGACTCATCATGCATTGCTTCAGTCGAGTTTGAATCTTGATTTTCTTTGTTTATTGATTCATGAAACCTACAAGGAATGGCACAACGTCTACTCCTATGCTCTCTAGCACCACTATTTCTTTTAGTTTTATTTTCAAGCTGCATTTGCGTAGGAGCATGTTGATCAACCATATGTTTCTCTTCTTCCCCAAGGGGAGGAATAGAAGGAGCCATAGGAGGTTGTTCAACCAATTTCTCTTTGATTTTGTATATGTTTTTTTAATTAAGGAGGCGTGATGAGATTTTTTTCATTATCTCTTAGGCTTTTATAGGAAGTAGGTGAAGGTTTTGTCTTAGGGTGGTCATGGTCATTTGGAATTTATTTAGGTTCAATCATGGTTTCATCAAGGATGGTAGGCTCAGTTGTAGGTTGAGGCATGTTTCAGAGGGATATTTCTACAATTTTCTTTTCCTTGAACTTTTGATAGGATTTGAAAAAAAAGTATTCTTGTGGTTTGATAGGTTCTATAGGCTTGGGCCAAAAGAAATCTAATGAAAAGTATCCATGGGAGGACAATCAATTAAATCCACTATGATGGACGGTGAAAATTTTATTATCAAAGGGAAAATTTAAACATTTATGTATAGGTGAAGAGACTGCATTCATGGAGTAAATCCATGGATAGCCTAGCTTCATACGAAATTGGATCAATTGTATGATTATGGAGAATGAGATATCTAATGTTTTCAGTCCTATTTGTAAAGGAAGGGTGATCAATCCCATTGTAGGGCAAGTGAAACTATTATGCATCTTGATCCATGCTTTTGGCTTATCATATATGTCTTGATAGAGCTTATATAGAAGTAAGAATTCTTTGGTGATCACATTCTCTCCACATATAGGATCTATTAATATCCTATTAGTGGGATTGTCATAGATTCGACTGACTATAAAGAAGACCATTGGGTGCATGTTTAAGTATATCCTTAGAGGAGATAGCAATGCCATGATGCTTTTGAGTTCAACCCTTGTGAGGAATCACATCTATCACTCCTACCATATCATCCATAAAATTAATATTTATAGTATCATGTTGAATAGAATCATTGTTATCATCATTCGTATCAACATTCATCATATCATTTTTTGTAGTTTCACTAGCTTTGACAAATTAAATGTTATGATTGGGCATATGATTGGTAAAAATTTGCATGTTTTGGTAAGGATGGGAAATAGACTTATTTCCTTGATCACTAACACCTCCAATGGAAAGATGACCAAAATCAATGAGGTCTTGCACAAGATGTTTAAGACGCTTACAATGTTTTGTGTCATGTCCATTTTGTTCATGATAATGGAAATAAGAATTTGGTCTATAGTTTGTGGGCAATGGTTTATTAAGGTCAGGTGTTTTAACAGGAGGCAAGGTAATCATCTTTTGTTCTAGGAGTTGTGGCATTGTGTTGTGAAGGGTATCGAGAAAGGGAGAAAATTTCCTTTTAAGGTGACCCCCATAGCTAAAGGGTATCACAGTTTTAATAGTAGCTACTTGGTTATTAGCATTTTGAGTTTTTTGTTGAGGGGGATTAAAGTGAAGGAAACCTTAATTCTTTTTTCAAAAAGTTTGAGAATTGTTTTGGTTTGTGGGCTCAAACTTCCCAGTATGGCTAGAAGTGGATTTTGTATCTTGACTACTAATTAAATTTTGATAATCATAGAGGGTAGTACACAAGTGCATAAAGGACAAGAATTTCATCACGGTAAGATTATCTTGTATCTTATTTTGCAAGTTTTTCATGAACATCTTTTGAAGGTGAGGATGAGGAACCTTGACATCAATTTGGGAATAAAGCGATTGGTAGTGTGAGATAAATTCCATTATCTTTTCATTTTCTTTTCGCTTATATCTCACCAAATATGCCAAGGTCATCTTAGGAGTCATATGCACTTGGAAATGGTTGAAAAATGTGTCAACAAGTTCATTGAATGAACGAATTGAGTTGTTTGATAATGAAGAGAACCATTCTAAGGCAGTATCCTTCAAGTACCTATGAAAAATCTTAGCGAAGAGTTTATCATCAAGGACAACATCACTACATAAGGTAGTATAAGAATTAACATGGTTAGAAGGATCTCCCTTTCCTCCATATTTCTTGAATATATGTGTACCTCAACACCTTGTGGCATCAGTGTTCACAATATCTCCAAGGACAAGGGTATGTGCAGGATCATGATGGGCCAAAAAGTGGCAATATGATGGGCACGTGGCTGATAACTAATTTTTAACCCAAAATTGATGAAATGAAAAGGGTTTTTAAAGGAGATTATCAGCTTTCCAACGATATAAATTATGCTTTAATTTGAATTCAATAAGTAATTATTATTCATTTTCTATTCAAATTACGACTAAAGTCTTGATTGATAGGCTAATTGAAAAACATCTATAACTTTCAAACGGTATCACATTTTTTGAATCCAGAACATGTGTCACATTCTATGCTTTGCATACTATAGGATTAAAAGAATAAAAATCAAATTTCATGAAGTTTTGACCAAGTTAAGGTGGTCAGACATACAAGTTTTTATATTTTTTAAAAACTTGTAATAAAAAATTCATAATTAATTATTTACATGGAAAAAGATTACAAAAAAAATGCATCACATCGGGGCATGAGTCCTCTACTGATATCTAAAATCTTATAAAAAAATATTATCATTTTATTGTGGTTAGGGTGGTCAGACAGACGCCTACTTATTTTTTCCCTGAAATTTAAGTACCATTGCACTGAAATTTCACATTTTCACCAAATAGATATTTTTGTTTTTTAAACAAACCTAGTAGTTTAGAAACTAAATTCAATTTGATACAAATTCTATTCTTACATATTTTTGAAATAATATAGATAACTTATTCAAATTTTAACGTCAAGTTTCCTAACTCTGATTTTTCTAAATTTTTTGCCACTTAAGGGCATGTTTTTTCCATGATGATCCTGCACATACCCACAATGGACTACTTTTGACATAATATGTAGATGGGCCATTTTGATTTTGGTTGATGGTGTAAATTTGTTTTTGAAGGGATGAAACAGTTTGGAAGAGTTGATTTATGAGAGGGTAATTGCTTGTGTTATGAGATGGAGGTGAAAAAGATGAATGGGTGTATGTGTTTGAGGGACAAGTGAATGCAATTCTTATAGGTGGTAAGGTAGTAGGAGATATGACATATGATGCCACAAACATACTAGGGATGCTAGTGGAAATACCTAGGGAAGGAATCACTTTAGTAGTTGGTTGCATTATTGTTGTGACTTGAGGGTTGATATAGGTAGGTATTGAGGAAATTGTTGTGGGAAGAGGAATTTGAATTCCTCCTTGCCTTGTGACATTGCTTGTAGGTAAAGGACAACTAGTGGTTGAGGTGAGATGTTTTCCAAAGATTTGAACTATGCTTTTCACAAGGTCAAGTCCATCTTCACTTTCAAGCATGCAATGAATGTTATCTATAGTAGGGATGGAAATAATTGAAATGTTGTAGGTTTGCTAAGTCTTCATGGATTTGAATTGTGTTTTCTTGTGCAACACTAGCAACCATTGTTTTGATATGTGTCACACTACTTGAAGGCAAAGAATTGTTAAGGGTATGGTCCATACCTAGTGTACTAGTGTCAATACTAAGAGCAAGATAACCCAAGGTCCACAAATATAGTGCTATCGTAAGATGACATGAATCTTGAACTTTGTATCACTACAATATTAGCAATAGGACACCAAATACTCATGCAAGGGCTTCTAAATGCAAAATGAATGCAAATGCAATATAAGCTAAGAACAATCAAATGATTATAACAAAAATTATGGAAACTAAAATAGAAATCTATAAAGAACAAACAAAAGCTTAGAAATAATGTTTTTAATGTTGGAAAATGCAGTGCAAAATCTCCACTAGGATTGATTCGCCCAAAGGGGCGTATGAGTTCGAGTGGGTTTTTTTTTTAAATAAAAAATTTTCAATTGATTTTTATGATTTTTATGTTGTATGATCTGTAACTTAAATGTAAATGCAAATTTTGTATTAATTTCAATTATATGAGGTGCAAAAATGTAACCTATATGCACTTTCACTAATGTAAAATTTGAAAACCCTAGAATGCCAATTAACTAATGCAAATGATAATGTAATGTTAATGCAAGCAAGATATAGGATGATGGTGCACTCCAAATCAGAATTATGATGTTCTAAATACAACTTCAGCAAAAATGAAGTGACTGAAAATGGGTGAGATGCTTTCAGATAGTTTAGGACATAGAGCACACCCACTTTCCAATTATTTCGTTCAAGGATAACCCTAGAGATCTCAATGCAAAGGAGAAAGGGATCTTGTAATAGGGTTGTCCTAGGGGATGATTGTAAAATAATGCGAGATTTTCCACCAAGATAAGACTTGGAAATACAAATGCAATGCAATATGTAATGCTTAACCCTAATTCAATGCAATCTTTCACTAAATGACCTAGAAATGCAAATAAAACAAAATAAAAAGTTGCAAGATGTTATATGTGCACCTGGAAACCTCAAGATGACTAGATGAGGCTCTAAAATGCATGAAATTTTGACTTTAATGCTGATTGGGACTCTTATGCTAGGCTGGATGAATCAGTCCTAGATTTGGATTTTCGTGCAAAAATAGGAATCTAGAAAATGGGTATTTGAATCTATAAAAACCTGAATTTTGACCTAAACTAGTACTCATACACCAAAACTAGCGAATTAGTCCAGTTAGGTTTTTCTAAAAATTCAAGGTTTGAATCTGGTCTTCAAGGTCTTCTCCATATTTCCCAATTGATTTCTAAATCTGAAACCCTAATTTGCAATCTCTCGAAGTCTTCCAAGTATCTTCAATGCAAGGTGACAACTTTGAACACTTTGATAACTTTCTCCAAAATTTCTCTTCAATGTGTCTTTAATCTAAACCTCCAAATCACACACTAAAGAGAGAAAAAAATGTTGTTTTATTAGTGGATATGGGTTTTCCTTGGTTAAACCCTATTTTTGTAATCAAACCTTGTAATGAAATGAAATAGGAATGAAGAATGATAAATGAACAAAATATGATGTTGCAACTCACCAAACCCTAGAAATGAGATGCTACAAACATGTATGAGATGGCTCTAGTGGATGTAGATTTTGACTCTTGCTTGAATGTGATGGATCTTGAGTGAAATGCTAGCTTGAATCATAAAACCCTACATCACAATTGTTAGTTCAAAAAGAAACATGATGAATGAAGACTTTGAAAAGATTCTTGAAGCTTGAATAATGCTCTAAGATGCTTGATAATATACCCTTGAATGCTCTTGAATGCTCTTGTAAGCACTTGAATGCTCTTGTGAACTCAAAATTTCTATAAGGATGCTCATTCAACTTGCTAGGTGTAAAATGAATGAAAGAAACTTGTATTTATACTTAATTATTCAAGAATTATCAAAATTACAACACTACAAACTGACATTAGATCTAGGAGGATAAAATCCCACCAAAAAAATAAATTAATTTTAATTTTGGGCCACATGGAACTCATACACCCAAGGTGGTGAATGAGTCCCATTAGGCATAATTTATGTGACCAAATTCAAAAATTCTTAGAAAGGTGTGAAACTAAGATTGGGAACTAAAACCCTAGGTGGGACTCATATTCCCAAGGTGGAAAATGAGTCCCAAACCACCAAATCTAGGCCACACAGTCTGAAAACACCTAAATTATGATTGGATGTTGATTTTTGTATAGATCATCCTCAAAAAGATGCATTAAATGAGGCTTGTGGATGTAAAATGAGGCTAATTAAAGTATAAAGAATTCTAATTATTTAATAAAACCCTAGAAAAGTGTGAAATTGTGTTGCAACACTTTACAACACTCCAAATAAGGCATAAATAAGATCATTTAATCTACAAGGGCCCAAGATGTAATGTAGATATGTTAGACACATTACAACACCAAATCAACTCCATGTTAGGGGGGCACATTTTTTAGTCATTATAGTTGGTTCCTAGGAAAGTGAACTTAGAATGGGTCCCACTCTCCTATTTTTACATACTAAAGAATTTTATTAATAGGATATTATAATTTCATGGAAGTATTTGTGATGGGCTTCTTGAATTTTTCCATACATACTCACTTTAGGGTATCAATTTCTTTTAGAATGTGTACTCATTATTTTTAAGAATAGATCTATACATTTACAATGGGGGACCAAAAATTTACCACAACATTTTGGTCCATCTAAGACATAACAAAGGAACATTATAATATGCTTTTGTTAAGGCTTGGTAGTTCCCAAGCCTAGGCCATAATGGCTTGGTAGTGACCAAGCCTAGTCCAATCACTAGCAAACCATAATATGCTCACATTATAACTATGTTGAAAATAAAAATCTAAAGAGGTTGAACTCATTGGAACCTATCCTCTTACCTTTGCAACAACAAATACTAGTGATAAATATTGTTAATACATTCTCAATTTGATCAAGCCACTGTCAAAATGTCACCACAACATCTACGAGGTCAAGGAGGTAGTTTTTTCTAGTTTTTAAGTGTAAAATTTAAATAAAGTAACAATTTAGCAATGATTTTGATTCAATGTTTTAAATTTCTAGGAAATGAAAATCCTTCACCAATTAATGAAGCCCCTACTTCACATATTAATGGAAACCCTAGTGAAGAACATGGAAAACCAAACACTCAAAAACATATATCAATTCCTCAATTTCTTTCTCAAATGCAACAAAACCTAATAGGTTAATTTTAAAGTAACAAAAGGGAACTCCAAGCATTGATCGATAGGTTGAAAAATATAAGTGGAACTAGTTCCCGTACGACAACCCTCAGTACCTCATTGGAACCTATCATCCATCATACAAATTCCATGAGTGGCTAAATTAACATGTGGTCAAATAAGAGGGAGGAAGAAAGGTGATTTGATGCCTCAAAATTGTTGTACCAACAAGTAAAAAATATTTATTAAAATTTTATTTGTGTGTGGTGTTCATTGATCCAAAAAATAATGAACCTTACATGGTAATAGCAAGATTTTCTCTATCCATTGGTGCCAACACCAATGAATGATGATTTTTTTGGGAGAGATGGTGGATAGTTCTTACCATCCTCCATTCAACAATAATGAGGAACCATAGTATTTTTTGAGGAAGCTCTGTTGTAAGTTTGTACTCAATGAAATCCCAAACTACTTTATGGGTGACTTCTAGGGTGGAGGCACAAGGAATTTAAATAGGAGATAGGGGGCATGTTGTGCCTATGGGTGGGTACAAAAACCCCTTGGTGGGCCAAATATTGAGCATGTCAAGATCCCTCCCATTATGAAGGAGAGTATTGAGGTGGAAACTCTAGAGTATATCAACTTCCTCATATAGACCTTGTTACAACAAAATCAACCTATAATATAAGGTGATGAGGGTGAGGATCTTAAGTCTCGACAATCAAATCACCTTTGTTGAGATTGTGGGTCTAATTGTGATAAAGGATCAAAGGATGTTAGAGATACATGAGGCCATAGTAGGAAGCATCCATATTAGATGACATTGTGTTAAAAAATGACCTACTAGATAAGGAATTTGACATTGATGGACATGTAATTTTGAATAAGGTTAAATGTAATTTAATATATTTCTTTTCAAAATCTAAGACTATCTATTCATCTATAATAATTTAAAATTAATGTAAATTGATTGTGATAAAATTTTAGGGTTAAAGAGAGTTCATCCTACATCTATTCACCCTTCATATCTTGATTGTAGGACCATGTTAGGTCTATAAGTATGTAATTAGCAAAAAAATAATAAATATAGTACATGTAAAATTGTATCTAATCATTATATTTATAAATAATGTTAGGTATATTTTTGTAAAATAATGTTGTATTTTTGGTTAATGGTCCATCAATTCATAATCCTCTCAATATTCATGGCACAATGGAGGTGGGTGTTTCTATTGTATTTTTTCTTTTATACTTTTGCTAGAGTTATGAGCCAAATTAGTAAATTTCAAATTCCATTTCTTGTTTTATCCTCTATCTATTAGTGTAATTTTGAATTATGCTTCTTGATTCTTGTCACAATGGGTCACACATCTAAAACATGCACCTTCCCTCCAAATGGATGAAGAGATACAATGATTGCTTGATATTTATTAGCAGATGTTGGTAAGTGTGTATTTTCTTATATATCATTGTATAATTAATTTTTTGATATTAATGTATACATTTAATAATTGTATTAGGTGTACCTCCAAATTTTTTTGAAGAGGAGGTCAACTCGGTGAGTTTGAAAGAAATAGTCATTGTTTGCCTCTCCACCTACTTGACAATCAAATGGTTATGGATTCTTCCATCCTAGTGGAAAATATTGATAATATTATATCTTTGTTATATACCTATGTGCCTTTCTTGTACATTATTTTGTATTAGCAACATGTGAAATTTGTCCATCTATATGGTTTTTTGTAAGCCTATATGAATTTTTTGTACATATATTATAGTTCTACTAATATATAGCATTGTATACCTATATGGATTTTTAGTTTATACAATTATTTGTTTGATGTTACCTAATTTTACTAGAAATTATTGTATACACCTAAAAATGGTTTGGATAATATAATTAATTAAATACGATTTATTTGAAAAATTAACCCTTCTATATTCATCTACTTATAAATAAATAGAAATACTTATTTATATAGTTCACTTCTAATTCTTCTATCTTTATCATAATATTTCATCTTAATTAAATAAACAAATCACATACTTTGTTTTATTTAATTATTATTATCAAATTCTTGTATAATTATATTTATTCTATCTTAATTAAATAAACAAGTTCACATACTTTTTTTAATTTAATTATCTATTTCTTCCATCTTAATTTAATAAACAAGACTTCTATAGTTGGTTTTATTAAAATAAATATCCTCTATTGCTAAATTGAATAAATCCAAATAAATCAATTAAAGAATATTTCTATAGCTATTTCCTATTTTTACTCATCATATCCACCAACAAAATTAGATATTTTATATCTAATTAATTCAACCCAGCCTTCACAGAAAAATTTGAGTCAAATTATAGGCAAACTTCTTCATCTACTTCCATTTATCATTCATATCCTCTAGCTAAATGTTTTTGTAGGGAGGAACAATATCCACAATCTTCTCAGGCTTCTTCATCCTTCACCATTGAATCCTTCAAATAAAATCTAGACCTGTACTTGCTACCACATCACAAATATGTTGCTGAGAAATCTATAAATACAACTTCTTTCTACAGGAAATGGATACCAACTTTGTGCAATCTTACTCTGCAGAAATAGTATTAGAAGCATTTGAGCAATTATAATATTAATAAAATAACAATCATCATTATAGAATCATACTAGAATCATCTTAGTTTTATAATCATGGCTCTTCATATAGCTGCATCTTAGTTTATTTTATCAGTTTTATATCATTTTCATCTACAGGAAGACATCATATCATTTAGGATTAGATTTCTGCATTTTACATCATCCCATTCTCTAGATTGAAATTTTAATAGTCACAGTGCTTACAAAATCTAAGAGCCTCTGTGATTTAATAAATCTTTGGAGTTAGAGAGAAATTAGACGCTTTCAATGGATTTCTGCTTTAATTAAATTTTAATTATTGTTTAAATCTATTGATATAATGTCTTATTTATTTTGTTTGTTATTCATTTATGTATATTTTACTCACACATAAATTGGCTCCCACCGTGGGGCACAAAACCCCAATTTTAACATCTTTTTCTGAAAAGTCTGCTCATAGGCTTTTGACGTGTTTTGTTTTAGCACTATCAAGACTTTTTAAAATGCATATGACATATATTTTAGTGCATCTGATTACTATTTCAGTGCATTCAATGAATATTTTGGCACACACGACTACTATTATGATGCATCTAGTATCCTATTTCACCAGTCATGGGGTTTTCTTTCAATTCATTGACCCTCTCTTTTAGTGCATACATTAATTTCTATAGCACATAGAGCTCTCCTTTTAGTGCATTCACATTTTCTTTTGGTGCATCTAAATATTTTTACAAAATCTTAAAAATCTAGGAATTAATCACTATTTTCTATGTCACAGGTACCAAATATGCGTGTCAAAGATGATTGTCGAAAATAATTACACTGGTCAAGGAAAAAATTTCACAAATTACTAATGGTGTTTGAGGGATTTAATTTCATTATTGCTTTTGACTTTGGTTAAGATAGTGTATCTAGCTTAATTAAAGAAATAGTTTGAACCCCATGTCTACTGTGTTTCAAAAGTAATAGGCTTATCCTCTCTGCTTAATTGGGTGATCAGAATGCTAGACTTGCTATCCTACTTTATTAACACCTTTAGAAGGCCTACTATAGTGGGAAAAAGTACTCACCCTATAGGAACGACTTGAGTGGAAACAACCAAAGGGAGGTTTTCCAACCCACTATAAAACAAAAATGAATCTATGGAAACCCACATTCAATAGAAGTGTGCAAGATAACCATCCCAAAAATATTTGTTCTAAAGATTGGGAGGTCTCCTGAGGGAGTTTATTATTTGCCTCTCCAAATGAATACCCTTTCTAAGAACTCTAAAGTAGAATCCAACAGTGTCAGTTTCTGAACACTTTTTATATCATGGTGGAAGGGGAGGGCAGAATCTACCCCCAATATACTCACCATATAACTATCAGAGACCCTAGCCAAAAGTGGAGGATTTGACTTTGGTTAAAACTCGGGAAAGGAAAAAACATGGGCACCCTCTAGGGGGTGACAGGGATGTGCGAGTTGACATAGTTGCAAGCTGTGGGATGTGATATTGTAAGTGACCTACTCAACAATTAAAAAAATGCTTGAATTGTCTTTATTTTTGTTAAACCAGTGGAAATTGAAAGAATTGTACCTGATTCTAGAATACACACTCTTTGTTTAATGCGTAGTGTTGGAAACAATGTTTACCAACTTCCTTTTTTTGTGTAAATTCATTTTCAAAGGAATCATCCAATTAGATCGTCAAATTATGAGATTTACAAGAAAAAAAACCCTCTAAAATCTTCATTGTTTAGAAAATGACAACTTGTAATCAATCCTTTTCCTAAAAATAAGTAGAACAAATAGACAAAACTCTGATCACTTCTAGTTTAGCACAACCAAACTCTGTTTCAGCACATTTACTCAGTATTTTAACACATATACGTTCTGTTTCAACACATCTACACCCAATTTGTCAACATATTTACCCAGAATATTAGTGCATCTACATTATGTTTTAGCACATCTTCCTTGTTTAATAGCACATAAACCTAGTTTACCAATGCATTTACACTTTGTTTCAGTGCATCTAACCAATTTGTTAGCACATCTACCCTATTTAACGATGCATATACCCAATTTACCAATGCATTTACACTCTATTTTAGCACATCAGAGGTCTGTTATAGTGCATCCACAGAATAAAAAACTAGAGAGTTATTTTTACCTCCTATCAAAGAGTTGACATCAAAATTCAGATTTTTACCAGAACAAAAAAAAATTCTCAGTCAAACCAGTGTCTTAAACTTGGAAAATTGGACCTTACAAGTCAAACTCTTTCAAAATTAAACCAAGATCTTACAATTTTAAAGTTCCTTATCATCAAACACAACTCTTGATTATTAAGTTAAGTTTTCTTATTAGGATCAATCATTCTACAATCACGAAATGAAATAGTATAAAAAGAGAAAATATAACTTAGTCTCATTAATAGAATTTATCATTCTATTTGACTTAGTTATCATCCTTAGCACTACATCAGAAAAAGATCAAATTTTAGTGAAAACCCCAAACACTTGTATGCCCATTCTAGCAAGGTTACAAAGACAAAAACTTAGAGAGAAAGAAATTGAAACACTAAATACTATGGCTGAAGAAAATCCCTTTTCCAGATTCCACCAAAATGATGGTAATGAAATAATTGAAGAGGATATCCAAATGGCACAACAAGATCCTAACTCTCATAAATTTATGGAAAAAGTTTTGGAAAAGGATGGAGAAAAATGCCTTTTGATGTTAGTTGAATTAGGTGCAAAACTTCCAAAGGACTTTGACATTAATCGACTAAAAGAAGCACCTATAGCAGTTGAAACTAAACCACAAAACATACAAAACATAGATCAAGTGAATGTCCTAACACATCAAATGAAGAACTTGCAACAACAACTTCTTGAGATATGCAAAAAGGGACCACAAAAATATACTCATTACAAGACATTTGTCCCTATCCTTTTGATCCAAGAGTAGACATGATACCATTTCCTAGACATTGTGAATTCCCAAAATACAACAAATACAATGGTAAAACTAATCCAATTGATCATGTGAGGGAATTTAGAACCATGAGTTTAGAATTTGCACAAGAGGAAACTTATCTAATTAGGTATTTCCAAGAAGCTTAGGAGGTCAATGTATGGAATGGTTCTTTAAACTACAACCAAGAATTTGATCTTTTAGGGAACTTTTCAATAGGTTTATCTCATAATTCTCATATAATATTCAACATTAGATAACAATAAAGGACCTTTACAATATGAAACAAAAGAAAGGTGAAAAATTCCTCTCATTTCTACAACGATGGTGAAGGTTGTTTGCTAAGTATCCTCGTTCCATACCTAAAGAGGAAAATATGGAACTATTCATTGACAACCTAACTAATAGGGTTGAATTATAATGCCCACCTACATTTGACAAAGTGATAGAAAATAGGCTCAAGATAGAAGAAGCTTTAGTAAAGAGAGGGGTTATAAAACACTACAATGAAGGATCAAATAATACAAACTCGTTGAATCACTACAATAACAATGATAAACCAAAGTTTTTTTTAAAAATAGAAATATTAGAATAATGATGCTGCAAATGAGACACAAAATGCAAAACCAGTATTTAATTTGATGACTACAGCAAAGACCAATCAAAAAAATGATGAAAACATCAATTAAAATGTCAATCAAAACAACAATCCAAACAATGGAGAATCTAAACCACAATCATATCAAAATCCAT
This sequence comes from Sequoia sempervirens, assembly GCA_007258455.2. Lineage (NCBI taxonomy): Eukaryota > Viridiplantae > Streptophyta > Pinopsida > Cupressales > Cupressaceae > Sequoia > Sequoia sempervirens. The sequence goes on along the minus strand of VDFB02000008.1, from coordinate 173,973,174 downwards.
AAAATCAAAGAAGATTCACACCATTGGAACAAACACTAGAATCAACAATGAGAGAACTTATTACACATGTACTTCTCACATTACCTGAAGCAAGAAATTGGGAACCAAAAGCAAATCCATCTTGGTGGAATGACATGGACTATTATGACTTTCATAAAAACAAAGGACATAAAATGAATGATTGTATGCAGTTGAAACATCTAGTACAAGATTTGATTAACAACAAGAAAGTATTCGTAGAAGGAAATCAAACGAACAATGATCATAGTGCATTTAAAAATCCTTTACCAAATTATGAAAAGGGAGAATTTTCCTCTACAAATAGTAAAGGTAAAAATGTAAACTACATTTATGAGAACACTATTCATTGTATTTCTGCAATTGAGAAGAATGATGCCTCTGATAATTGAATTGGTAACATTGGAATCAATGACATCATACCACTAAATTTTATCCCAAACATGGTTGCATCCAACAATTAGATTCATGTCATAAAAAATTAGGGAAATGCAAGATTTCCAACCGATCAATGTGACAACAAGGGGGCAATCCAAGGAAACATTGAAAGGAGTTGCATCTAAAACCATTGTTGCCCCTTCAAATCAATACAACTTAGTTGATCAACTATAGAAAATACCAGCCCAAATATCAATATTAGAACTCGTTAAAATCTCACCATCTCATAAGGAGGTTTTGGAACAAGCTCTTGTGGCCACAACAGTACCCAAAATCCAGGAGTTTGCCAATTCTAGACTATGGTGGGACATTTAACCATACCTCACTGCCTATCATTTTCTAAACAAGATGATGTATCACTTAATCATCCACACAATATTACCCTTCGTATTGAAGTATTAATCCATAAACACCGTGTTAAACATGTCTTGATAGATGGTGGAGTTGGTTTAAACATTTGCACTTTAAAACTAATCTATGCACTAGGATATTTTGATAATGCTATTGATGCTAGAAGGAAAATCATAATGAAAGCCTATGATGAAGAAGAGAGATCCTCCAAAGGATTTACCATGTTGCCTATTTAAGTAGGACCAATTGTGAAGAATATAGTTTGTCAAGTGCTAGACAAAGAGCTAACTTATAATATACTCTTGGGATGTCCTTGGATTCATGAAATGCAAGCAATACCCTCAACTTATCATCAATGCTTAAAGTTTCCTATTAATGGAAAAGAAGTTACTATTTCAAATGATTACAACAATCCCCAATATTGTAACATGCTTAAAACAACTCAAGAAATTTTTGTGCCCCATAATAGGGAAGTAAACACTTCTAGTTAATCCAACATTGAAAGACAACCAAACATGGTATCTAAATGGGTTGAGAAAAAGGACTAGTCAAAAGATACCAGTGTCATTGACTCCACTCTATCAAACAATGAAGGTCAACACAAATTTTATATCACAATAATTTAAAGAAAAGATCCAGTTAATAGACAAAGGCATGGGAGAGTATTCCATTGGATAATCTCTATGTCTTTCACAGCTACTGCCATCTCCAAGATCATATGGGAAACTTTCAACATTAACACAACAATCATCACAACCTACCATGATTTTGGATGATAGATTTGTAAAGTTAGGTACTTTAGAAGATGAATCTGAAGATAAGGCCATCCTTAATTGGCTCTACAATGATGAGGAAGCATCTACACTGACAACTATCAGCATAAAGAAAGTTCAATATGGAAAGGGAAAAACAATATTAGAGAAAATGGGTTATGAAGGACAAGGAACTATTGGCAAAAAAAAGGGAGAATTGTAGGACCTATTCAACCTCTCACACTTTAGCCAAAAGACAAAACAGGACTAGGATATTTAGGGGAAACAAAAGAAGAAAACACTCAAATTTGTTGAAAGAATCCTTCAAATGTGAGATAGCTCTAAAACAAATTCTAGTGAGTATGAGTGGGATTATTTATTAAAAGTATCATACAAGGACATACAAGTTGATGTTATAAAAGAGTATGCACCCACACTTGAGGAGGGACAAAGCTCAGGGACTAGACCCCTTGTATTTGGATCACAAAATATTGATGACTCAAGTGAGGATGGACAAACATCGAGTGAAATAGATGACTTGGAGGAGAGTAATATCATAGACCTTGACATCGCTATTGAAAACCTTGACCTCATGGCTATCATAAACCTCATTTCCATTGACCTTAACCAATTTGATGACCTTTTAGCCTTAATACATCCTAAACTTATCGATTGGGAACTGACTGAACCTATTGATGTACCTATCTTTGCGAATGATGGTGCTATCGTTAATTTCCTTTGTTATGACACACCTAACACAAGTTCTACTCATGAATCTCATAATGATACTTTGAATCAAGAGGGTGTCAAATTTTTTAGTTGCAAAATTTAAAATAGGAATAATGGATCTAATGGTGAAAACCATTTAATGGCAGCATTAGATCTTGAAAAAGTAAAAATATAGAGTGCATCTAACGTTGAAAACCTCTCTAAGGAACCAAAAGATGGGAGATTTGACACCCTTCTAGAACACTATCATGAAAGATCATTAGTATTGGTGGAACCTACATAGTCTATCAATCTTGGCATGACAGAGAAAGCAAAAAATCTACATCTGGCAACATCTATGACTGGACAAGAAAAGCCTGAATTCATCAAGTTCTTTGAAGAAAAACACATTAACTTTGCTTGGTCTTACTCTTATATGCCAGGGTTAGATCTAGATCTTCTAATACATCATTTGTCTCTACCATCTTGGATAAAACCTGTGAAGCAAAAAATAAGGAAAATACATCCGCATATTGCCTTATTGGTAAAGGCGGAGCTGGAAAAGTTGTTAGATGCAAGATTCATTAGATCTATTGATTACACTGAGTGAATTTAAATTATTGTACCTATTTCTAAACCAGACAATAGTATCAGAATATGTACTGACTTCAAAGATCTCAACAAGGCATGCCTAAAGGATTATTTTCCTTTACCAAACATTGACACTATTGTAGAATTAACAACATGACATGCCATGTTATCACTAATGGATGGTTTCTCAGGTTGCAAACAAATCAAAATAGCACTAGACAATTAGGAGAAAACAGCATTCACATGTCCATGGGGCACATTCTGTTGGAATGCCATGCCCTTTGGGTTGAAAAATATAGGAGCTACATATCAATGAGCAATGACCACTATTTTCCATGACATGATGCACACCTTTATGGAAGATTACGTGGATGATATATTAGTGAAGTCATATACCAGAAAAGGACACCTAGAGATCTTGGACAAAATCTTTACCAGATTAGAGAAGTTCAATGTGATATTAAATCCTAAGAAATGTGTGTTTGGTGTTACATAAATAGAGCTTTTAAGATACATAGTTTCAGAAAAGGGTATCAAAGTGGATCTTGCCAAGGTCAAGGCTATAATGGGAATGCCACCACTAAAGAATATCATTCAACTACGGTCTCTACAAGGAAAGCTACAATCAATTAAGAGGTTTATCTCCCAATTAGCAAACAAAAGTCATCCATTCAATCATTTGCTACATAAGAATATTTCTTTCAAATGGGATCAAGGATGTGAAACAAATTTCAATCAAATAAAGAAATACTTGATGTCACCACCCATACTAATGACACCTACAAAAGATAGACCATTATTACTATACATTGCAAATACTGAGATTTCTTTGGGTTCTTTATTAGCACAAGAAGATCTTCTGGGAAAGGAACAAGCTATTTATTATATCAGCAGAACTCTGAATGGTTATAAGATAAATTATTCCTTCATTGAGAAAGCTTGTTTGGTAGTGGTATTTTCTACCCAACAATTGCGGCATTACATGTTAACCCACACAGTCAAGCTCATAGCAAAAATTGATCCATTAAGGTATTTACTTAGCAAGGTTTCCCTAATAGGAAGACTAGCCAAGTGGGTCATGATCTTAAGTGAATTTGACATCTAGTATGTAGATCGAAGATCCATCAAGGGTCAAGTGATAGTCAATTAGTTATCCAAAGCTACACTACTAGGTAATCATCCAAAGAGCATTGAGTTTCCTGATGCAGACATTCTTACTATGACAACACAAAAATGGTTGTTGTATTTTGATGGGTCCTACACACAATGTGGGTTATTTGTAGAAATTTTGTTTGTTACTATAGACATGGAAAATATACTGACATACTTGATCCTGATTATTAACACCATTTCATCCTAAATTATCTCTCAGTCTAACCATTTAATTGAATACCCTTATTTGATTAAATTCATCTATTTTCCTCTCTTATTTAAATAAATCATTTTATCTAATTAAGTCTTTCTCTCTCATTAATTAAATCAATCTATCTGATCTAATTAACCCTATTTCCATGTTTAATTAAATAATTTACTTTATTTGATTAAATCTCTAAGGTCTATCTATTAAATTAAATAAATTAAACCTTGTTTAATTTAAGCTAACCAATCATCATCTTTTGTTAAATAAATCAAATTATTTATTTAACTAATTCTAAAATAACATTCTTCTCATCTTTGATTTAAATTAACCCATAAATCTAAGTCAAATTTGTGACATCATCTAATCCTTCATTAAATTAATTAACCCTTGATTAATTTAATCTTAATTCAAGTCCCATTCTCTAGCTTTTGCCACTTGCACATGAAAATAGATTTAATTCATTTATTAAATCTCTATTTTCCCTCAACATGGCATAATAGAGGAATATTCTTTCAAATTTGAATTCAAAATCCAAGTCGACTGTCCTTCCAACAAGACATTTACTTCACCTAATAAGTCCTTTTTCCTTGAGCCAAGTGGCATTTAAGGAATTCCTTTTCCCTCTTACATGTCATTTCACTAATTTCAAATATCACCTAATTGCATTTATGGGCACATTCATCAAAATTTCCACATCCTCCATGCATTCACATTTGGAAAAATGGTACCTTTCCATTGGTTGAATGTTAGTAACACATTGTTCCATTTTGGGAATTTTTCCATCTTATCATTCTATAAATAAGAGGTATTTTTTCTAATTTGATCATCCACAATTTGAGCAAAGTTATTATACTCAAATCCATAGCAATTATCATCCATTTTTATCCAATCTTAGCTAGGTTATGTAGATTTTCATCTTGGAGCATACTTCAATCATCAACAAAGTGGATCACTCTTCATCACCAATCAACATTGCATCATTGGAGTTGGGAAAGGGCCAATTTTCACATCAAATTGGCACCAATTCCCCCAAGAGATTAGGAGTTTGCTTTGCATTTGAATAGGATTTAATATCTTTGGTTTATGCTTGTTTATGTTCTTCATTTCATTTCTTTTCCTTTTCAATTCAAATGGATGTCTTGGGGAATCATGATACTAACTTGCATTTGATCTAATATAGTATTTTTTTCTTGTGTTTATGTAGGTTTAGGATCTTGGTTCACATTTTGGTGCTAGAAGGAGGGCAACTAGAAGTTCTAATCACATATTTTTCATCAAATTCTATGATTTTTTTTGTTTTGTGTCTCTACAAGAAACTCCACTGCTTGCAAACTAGTGTCATAGTTTAGAACCACTGGCATCCCAGCATCACTATATAGCACCGCTACAAATTCTAAACTCCAATGCTCCCTATTTCCCACCTAGAATTCAAAATATCGAACACTGACACTGAGTCCTTTTCACATGCTGGAATATTTCTAAATTTAAAAGTCCACCGCTGGTTGAAATGGCAACGCCTTCATCCTCTCTGTCCCTATTGCAAAGCGACGCTGACTAGTAAGTGACACTATATAGCACCGCTGGAGAATTTTAACTCCATTGCCTATGCAAACTCCACTGTTGAGGGAAAGTAAAAAAATTAAATTCAATTTTTTATGACATGTTCCTTTTTCAATTTTGATCATTTGGATTGTGGTCTAGTTTCTTGACTTCTATTTTACAGATTTGACTAGTTTTCTTGTGGGTTGGCTTGATCAAAAGAAAAGAAGAAAAGACACATGATGATATCATTCTTTCATGATACCAAGTGTTTTTGAACACTTTAGTGTTTGTTTAACACTCTAAGAGAACTCACTTTTTTCTCTTAAGAAATTTTGTTATCTTTCATGCTTAGGACGTACTAGATTCCTTTTGGGCTCTAAAAAAAACACTTCAATTTCTTGTTACGAAAGGGCTTGGAATGAACTTTAGGACACAGACTTACTAGAGTTGGTTTTTGGATTTAACAATTGAACAAGACAAACTTTTCACATTTCCTTTGGTGCTTAAAAAGAAGTCATTATTTCTTTGTGGGTCTTAAAATGAGCATGTGCTACTTTGTTTTGTGATTGCTTACTCAAGCTAATACCATTGAAAAAACATATGCACTTCTCTCGTGCCTCACAACAATCTTGAGAATCAAAAGTATTTTTGGTTGTCTTAGGTTGGGATAAAGTAATTGCCTCCACAATTCATTTTGGGAACTAAAATTGAACACATCTTGTGAGTGTGAGTCAAACCTATCACGTGTATTCTCTTTTTGTTTTTCAAAAAATATCGATCGAGTTACGAATATGTTTGCTTGATTTTATTTATATTAGAGGGCATGCCTTGGGGAAAAAGTACTCACCCAAGGGAACAACTCAACTGGTAACACTCTAAAGCCAAGAGTATTTCCAGCCAGGATATAAAAGTGGGTACTGGAACAAAGGACAGTATCACATAGTTGGTTTCAATGAGAAGGGAAGAAATGGTCTCTCACCTTGATGGATCAACTCCTGCAAATAAAAATTTTGAATTAAAAACCTTGTAGAAATTCCAAAATCCCTATCTATTTGATGGTGCAAGAATAGTCATTTTGAAGTTGCCCCACACTTTTATGGTTTTTAGTAGAAACAAAAAGTATCCCATGGGATTTTCATGGGTGTTGATGCTTGGCTGCCCCATATAAGTGACTTTTGTGGAGGGGAGCCAGTGGGGTTAAGCATCTAATCATTCACTAAAAATAAGTGTAGTTGGACTTGTCAAAGTGGGAACTCAACAAATAGTATTTCATAGCCATAGGGTTGTACTTGTTCTTGGTTACATAGCACATTGCTTGATCAAAAATATTGGAAAACAAACATTTAACATGAGCATCAAATCTTAAACCCTTTAGGAGAAGTAAATATCCTTGAATGAATTCAAATGCCCTTGCTTGCCCTTGGGATTCATATCCTAAGAGGTTTCTAGGAACTTGAATTTTATCTCAATTTGCTACTACTAAAATAAACATTAGGTAACTCTTGCTTTGATTTCCTCGATTTCCACATAATACACTTTGTGGGATGAAAAGAAATTAAAACATTAAACATCTAGTTTCTGTAGACATCTAAAAATGGTCTAGAGAATCTAATTAATTAAATACGACTTATTTGATTAATTTATCTTCAATTCATCTACTTAGTAAATAAATAGAAATATTTATTTATATTAAGTTCATTATTAATTCTTCTATTTCTCTCCTAATTAAATAAACAAAATTAAAAACTTTGTTTTATTTAATTATTATTATTATTACTTCTTTTATATTTCTATCATAAATTAAATACACAACTTAAATAATTTGTGCTATTTAATTACCTCATCACATTTCTTCTTAATTAAATAAAGATATTCTAAAATCTTTTATTTAATTATCATTTTTCATTTATTTTTATTTAATAAACAAACCCTATAGTTTGATTTATTAAATCCTCTTTTTGCTAAATTTAAATAAATCAAAAATATTTAAATTTATGCATAAATCATTTACCACTATTCACTCACCAATAAAATTAAATTTTCAAAATAATTAATTCTACTGTCATTCACGGGAAGAGCTTCAGGGACAAACCTGCAGGAAGTCCTCTCAATCCTCTTCCAACCACTCTCCCTCTCATCTTTCCTAGTGTTTTTATGGGGAGGAACAAGCCTTCATGATCAGCTCCACCTTCCCATCCCATGCCATTCAATTCTCTAGATTGAATCCCAGCCTATTATCTTGTATTCCTGTGCAAATGTGTTGCTGTGAAAGCTATAAATACAACTCTTTGGCTATAGGAAAAGGATCCCAACTTATGCAATCTTACTCTGTAGGTTTTCCAAAGCATCCAACATCCATCCAGCCTCCATCCAGCATTCATCCAGCATCCAACATTTGCATTCATGGCTGCAATCATAGTAGTTTTAATTATTTAATCATATAGGAAATAGAATAATTCAATTCTCATTCTCTAAGTGTCATTTCAATATTTTAATTAGCTTCTAAAATCTGAGAGCAAAGTAGATTAGAGAGATCTTTAGAGTTAGAGAGCAATAGGATAGATTTCTGAAGATTTTTGGTTTAAATTAGTTTAAATTTTCTTGAAACTTAGATGCAATGTCCTATTTAGAGGTGTAGAAGCATGTTTAGATTGTTTAACTCATTCCTACACTTACAATTTGGCACCCACCATGGGGCCTAACCCCATATTCTAATTAGTTTTGTGAAAAGTGTCTTACAAGAATCAGCGTGATAGTTTTTGCAGAATTGTGACTTTTTATAGCGCGCCAATTGGATTTTATAGCGCGTCGGTGGTCTGTTTTAGCGTGCCAATCTTCTGTTTCAGCGCGCCGCGTCACTGTTTCAGTGCGCCGTGTCACTATTTCAGCGCGTTGACTCTTTGTCCTTAAAATCATTTTTTTTAATCTAGATCTGACGCATCCACGGCTAGATTTTATTTTTGTCTATTTTTGATTAAAATTTACCAATCCTAGGATAGAAAATGGATAAAATTTATCAATCCTAGGATAGAAAATGGATAAAAATTGATCAATCCTAGGATAGAAACTTAACAAATTTCTTGTGGGATTAAAATTGAACACCATGCTTTTATGGAGCAATATCTCCATATAGATTAACTAATTTTTCTTTTTGGGTTTTTAAAAGTGAACAAAATTTCTCTATTATGATTGGGTGATAGGTTTATGCTCTCCTCTTTATTGGGTGCATCAGAATACCAGACTCACTTTTCTTTATGCATTTTTAAAGCTTTTCAAAAACCTTTAGACAGGCTTTCCATAGTGGGAAAAAGTACTCACCCTACGGGAACGACCTGAGTGGGGATAGCCAAAAGCCATGGCATTCCAACCCACTTAAAAATTTATGTGAATTTGGGGAAACCCTCTTTCAACGGAAGTGTGCAGGATAACCATCCCCAAAATCTTTGTTCTAAAGATTGGGAGGTCTCTCGAGGGAGTTTATCCATTTTCCACTCTAAACGGAAACCCTATCTAAGAACCTTGAAATAGAAGCATGCTTGTCAGTTTCTAAACATTGTAATACTCAGTGGTGCAAGGGCGGGGAAGAATCTACCCTCAAGCACTCACCATATAATTTCCAAGGACTGTTTGCTCAAGGGATCCGGTATCCACTTCCGTCACTCTAAGTACACACTTGGAAAAGACAAAAACACGGGTGCCCTCTAGGGGGTGACATGGTTGTGTGAGTCAACGCAATTCCAAGCTGTGGGTCATTCGAGTATATAACGATAACCTTTTGTCTCTAGGAGAGAGTCTATCTAAAGTGTCTTATCTATTATAAACCAGTGAAAATCAAGAAGAATCATGCTTGATTCTTAAGAACATACACTGTCTGTTTAGATTCTAGGATTTTAAAAGTGAACCATTCTATTCTTGCTTGTTGTGTTTTCTCTCATTAAATTCAGATAAGATCATCACAAAAATCTTCAAAATCAAAACACTTGTGAAATTCTCATGATTTGAGATTGGGTATCCACCAAATTTGTCAAGAAATCTCTTGTCAAACAAATTAGAAAGCCAAATAAAACACTTACATACAAACAACTTATTAGAAAACAACGATTTTTATATCAAAGTAGGAAAGTTCTACTCCAACATAGGACTTTTATTCATAGGTATCACAATTTCTCTAGAGGTTATACGGATGACTATGCTGTAGCTCCCTTAGATTCACAAGCATTTTATCAAAGAAGGGCTCGTAGGCAATACCACAATCATAGTCAAAGAATCCGTCCAGAATACATCCCACAACCAGCCATACAATACGATACCAGACCAAGTGAGTTTCATAGAGTAAGATAGTTTTTTGTCTTAGCACCTCATGGTTTTGTTATAGCGCGTCACTTCTCTATTTTAGCACGTTAGGTCTCTGTTATAGTGCGTCACTGATCTATTTTAGCACTTTAGGTCTCTGTTCTAGCCCGTCACTACTCTGTCATAGCACGTTGCTTCTCTGTTTTAGCACGTTAGGTCTCTGTTATAGTGTGTCACTGATCTATTTTAGCACTTTAGGTCTCTGTTCTAGTGTGTCACTGCTCTGTTATAGCGCATTACTGCTCTATTTTAGCACTTTAGGTCTTTGTTACAATGCGTGACTAGTCTGTTTTAGCGCTTTGGGTCTCTATTCTAGTGCTTCACTGGTCTGTTTTAGCGTGTCACTGCTATGTTTTAGTGCTTTGGGTGTTTGTTCTAGCGCATCATGTCTCTGTTTTAGCGCTCCAAAAAGTCAAAAAAATAGAGAGTTAGTAAGACAATTTGTCAGTTTTCCCATATTGAAAACAAGGTTTTCATTAGTCCAAAATATTTTTTTCCATAGTCCAAAACACTTGAATCATACAAAAAGAAAACTTTACTATTACACCGAGATCTTGAAACATCTTGCAAAGTGTCCTTATCACTAAATCTGTGATTGTGTGTCGAAGTTTCCCTATCAAGGATTTTTATCATCCTTCCATCATGAAACTAGACATGACTAAATCAGATTTTAAATCAAAAACCTCGAGACTTATCCAATCAAAAATCAAAGATTAGAGTCTAGAGTAAAAAGTTTGTATGCCTATTTTTACACGATCAGCATATCAAAGACAACAACAAGAAGAAAACAAAATAATAGCAGCCATGGATGAGGAAAACCCTTAGGGATGATATAGCAACACGAATCCTCTCACTAATTCACAAGAGAAAGAAATAACTGCAGAAGAAATCAAGAAAGTTCAACAAGACCCTCACTTCCATAAATTATGGAAAAGATGCTAGAGCAAGATATGGAAAAGTATCTTCTAGTATTAGCTGACAAAGGTGCTAAGCTTCCTAAAGAATTTGATGTCAGTCAACTTAAGGAAACAACCACACCCCAGACAACTAGTATAGAAAATCCAAATCAAATAGATGCTTTGACAAAACAAATCCAACAATTACAATTACAGTTCCAAAATATCCAACAAGGGCCAATAAAAAGATATTCCTTACAAGACATTTGCCCTTATCCATTCGACCCAAGCATTAACATGATACCATTCCCACGGTATTGTGAATACCTGACATACAACAAATTCAATGGAAGAATCGATCCATTTGATCACGTACGAGAATTTTGAGCCATGAGCATAGAGTTCACACATGAGGACTCTTACTTACTATGATTATTTCCAAGAAGCTTAGGAAATACTTGCATGGAGTGGTTTTCTAAAATGGAACCCGAGATCCAATCTTTTGAGGAACTGATCAATAGGTTCATAACGCACTTCTTATTCAACATCCAACACAGAGTGATCTTAAAAGAACTCTACAACACCAAACAAGCAAGGGGGGAAAAGTTTCTTTCCTTTCTCCAACAATGGAGAAGGCTATTTGCTAAATACCCTAGATCTATTCCTGAAGAGGAGAAGATAGAAATGTTCATTGATAACCTAGTGGATGACATGAATTACATATTGGAATTACAATGTCCATCTACATTTGAACAAGTTATCGAAAACGGGATTAAAATTGAAGAGGCTCTAATCAAAAGAGGAACAATCAAACACCTCATTGAAGGTTCAAACAATAACAATTCCTCTAACAACAACAACGAAAAGCCAAGATTTTGGAAAAAGAATAAGAATACTGATACCATGATCGATACACACACATCTAAACTAGTATTCACCTTGACACCAACCACTACAAACAAACAAAACAATGGTCTTAGTGTCAAACAAAGTAGTGATCAAGGAAATAATCAAAACAGTAGAGAAACAAAAACCCAATCATTCCAATGACCATCCAATAAACAAAAATTCACAGCATTAGGGTAGTCATTGGAATCAGTCCTCAAAGAACTTTTAGATGAAAAACTCATTCAAGTACAAGAGGCTAGAAATTGGGACCCTCAAGTCAAACCATCATGGTGGAATGACTTGCATTACTATCACTACAATCAAAATAAAGGCCACATGACTGAAAACTGTTGGCAGTTAAAACATGCGGTACAAGACCTCATAGATCAAAAGAAAGTATTTGTAGAAGGGCACCAAACAAACAAAGATCATACAACATTAAAAAATCCTCTACCCAATTATTAGAAGGGAGAATCCTCTTCCGCAAACACCAAAGGTAAGAATGTTGGCTATGTTTATGACACAATGATCCTTTGTCTTTCTGCTGCCAAGGAGGATGAAGAGTTATACAATCAAATCAATCGAAACAATGACATTACACCTACTAATTTGGTACAACATATGGACAAATCTGAAAACCAAATTAATGTAATCACACTCAAAGGGAAACAAGAGTACCAACCAGTTAATGTCACAACAAGGGAACAATCCAAAGTTATATTGAAATGAGCATCATTATCATCCCAATCTGTAGATCCTCCCCCCAATCAATATAATCTCATCGATCAATTATAGAAAATACTAGCGCAAATATCCATCTTGGAACTTTTAAAGATCTCCCCATCGCACAAAGAGGTTCTTGAGCAAGCTCTTGTACCAACCATAGTACCTAACAATTTGGATGTATGTCAATTCCAAGCTATGGTGGGATATCTATCTACACCTCATTTCCTTTCATTTTCTGAACATGATGATGTATCACTCACCCATCCACATAATTATGCCCTTCACATTGAAGTCCTCATCCATAAACACCGTGTAAAGCGTGTCCTGATAGATGGAGGGGCTGGTTTAAATATTTGTACCTTAAAGATGATTCATGCACTAGGATACTCAGATGAAGCCATTGATACAAGAAGAAAAATCACAATCAAAGCATATGATGAGGAAGAAATATCCTCTAAAGGGTTGATCATATTACCCATTCAAGTGGGACCTATTGTCCAAATGTGGTTTGTCAAGTCTTAGATAGGGAATTGACATACAACATACTATTGGGACATCCTTGGATTCATGATATGCAAGCAGTACCTTCCACCTATCATCAATGCCTAAAATTTCTCGTCAATGGACAGGAGGTAACAATCACAATAGACTATAATGACACCCAAGCTTGTCATACATTGAAAACATCTTAGGATATGTTGATACCTCACAATAGAGAAGTTATCACATCAGATTCATCTAATGGTGAGAAACAACAAAGCTTCATATCAAAGTGGTTTCCAAGACAACAAAAATCACAAGAGATCAGGGTGGCACAATCTAAACCATCAAATGTTGAAGAAAAATTGGCTTCACTCTCACACCAATTCACCAACAAAGTACAGATAAGTGATGAAGGAATAAGTGAATATGGTGTTGGACACTCTTTCCATCTATCGCAGATGTTTCCCTCCTTACAAACATATGGACAGCCATCTACAACCACCCAAAAATCAGAGCAATCTACAATGACATTAGATGGTAGATTTGTAAAAGCTAGGAACTTAGATGAAGAATCAGAAGATAAGGCCATACTAAATTGGCTTTATAGGGATGAGGAAGCTTCCACTTCCATGAATAATATCATAGAAACAAATCAATATGGAAAAGGAAAAACTATTCTGGAGAAGATGGGATATTCAGGATAGGGACCTCTTAGGTTAAGGAAACAAGGCATAACAGAACTAATCTAGCCACTCACACTCCAACATAAGGATAAAACTGGACTAGGATATGCAGCAGAACAAGGATCTCTTGACCGGGGAAAACACAGTGTAACAGAACCAATCCAAGTTCTCACAATTCAGCAAAATGGCAGAACTGGACTAGGATACACAGAAGAAGCGAGAGCGGAAATCACCAATAAAACTATGGAGCGTATTCTTCAAATAAGAGATAATTCTAAAATAGATTCAAATGAATATGAGTGGGACAACTTATCAGATGTTTCCTATGAAGATATTCAGATCGATGTTATCAAAAAGTATACCCCCAAACGTGAGGAGGGTCAAAGCTAGAGTTTTAATCCTATTGTCTTTGCAACAAAAAATTTTGATGACTCAAGTGGAGATGAACGGACATCGATTGAGATAAATGATGTGGAAGAAAATACCTTCGTAGGCCTCGACATAACCACTAACAACCTAGATGACATTTTCGTTCGAGCTTTCATGATTGCTGAACTCAACCCATCTAATGATTCATTACCTTTACTGCATCCCGAGCTTATCGAGTGGGAACCCCAACACACCATTAATCTTGCTGTTTTTGACAATGATTCTGCTATTATTAACTACCTTTGCTATGAGGAATCTGATACTTGTTCTACCAATGCTTCTTTTTATGATGCTTTTAGGTAGGAGGATGCCAAGCCTTCTAGTTGTAAAAATATGGAAATAAAAAATGGATCTAATGGTGAAAACCATTCTATGGTAGTATTTGATCCTAAAATAGTAAAAACAAAGAACACATCCAATGGTGAAAACCTCATTGAGGCACCAAAGGATGGAAGGTTTGACATCCTCCCACAACATTACCATGAAAGATCATCAGTGTTGATAGAACCCACACAGTCTATTGATATTGGCATAGTAGAGAAAGTAAGAATACTACACCTGGCAGCATCCATGACAGATACAGAAAAGCCAGATTTTATCAAATTCTTTGAAGAACGATGCATCAATTTTGCTTGGTCATACTCTAACATGCTAGGCTTAGACACAGATCTCATTATGCATCACTTATCCTTACCAATTGGCACTAAACTAGTAAAACAAAAACTGAGAAAAATGCATCCACATGTTGCATTATTGGTAAAAAATGATTTGAAGAAACTACTAGATGCTAGATTTATCATATCTATTGATTTTGATAAATGGATATCCAACATTGTACCTATTTCAAAACCAGATCACACCATTAGAATATGTATTGATTTTTGGGATTTAAATAAAGCATGTCCAAAGGATGATTTTCCTTTGCCAAACATAGACATGATTGTAGATTTAGCAGCTGGCCATCAAATGCTATCACTCATGGATGGATTTTCATGATACAATCAAATCAAAATAGCTCCTAAATACCAAGAAAAGACAGCATTTACATGTCCATGGGGCACCTTTTGCTGGAATGTCATGCCTTTTGGGTTAAAGAATGTAGGAACTACATACCAGCGAGCTATGACAACAATCTTCCATGACATGATGCACACCTTCATGGAAGACTATGTGGATGATATCTTAGCCAAGTCTCACACCAGAGAAAGACATCTAGAGATACTGGCCAAAATATTTGACAGGTTGGAGAAATTTGAAGTTAGATTAAATCCTAAGAAATGTTCCTTTGGAGCAACATCAACAAAACTACTTGGATACATAGTTTCTACAAAAGGAATTGAAGTAGATCCAGGAAAAGTTAAAGCCATTGTGGAAATGCCACCTCCTAAGAACATTAGTACATTAAGATCAATACAAGGTCGACTATAGTCCATTAGAAGATTCATCTCTCAACTAGCAGATTGGTGTCATCCATTCAACCATCTTTTGCATAAAAATGTGTATTTTAAATGGGATGAATAGTGTGAAAATACTTTCAATAAAATCAAGCATTATTTAATGACACCACCGATCTTGGTGCCACCCAGTGAAGACAAGCCATTGTTGCTATATATTGCAACAACAGATATCTCTTTAGGAGCCTTGCTAGCACAAGAGGATAGAGAAGGAAAGGAATAGGCAATATACTATATCAGCAGGACACTCAATGGACATGAAGTAAACTACACCTTCATTGAAAAATCATGCTTAACAGTAGTATTTGCAACACAAAAATTGTGACACTATATGCCCACTCACACTGTCAAGCTCGTTGCAAAAATTGATCCCCTTAAATATTTACTGAGCAAAGTGGCTTTAATAGGAAGGTTGGCAAAGTGGGTCATGCTCCTTAGTGAGTTTGACATTCAGTATGTTGAAAGGTGAGCTATCAAAGGACAAGTCATCACCGACCAATTAGTATAAGCTCCTTTGTTAGACTATAATCCTATGACCATGGAATTTTTGGATGTGGATATCCTCAACGTTACAACACAACCATGGCAACTCTACTTCGATGGATCCTACACACAACATGGATCAGGGGCAGGAATTTTATTTGTCACACCTCTTGGGCACACAATTCCACGATATTATAGGCTTACCTTCCATTGCACTAACAATGTTGCAGAATATGAAGCTTTAAAGTGGCTATTGACTGGAAAATCACAGAACTACAGGTGTATGGAGACTCTCAGTTG
Organism: Sequoia sempervirens; assembly: GCA_007258455.2. Lineage (NCBI taxonomy): Eukaryota > Viridiplantae > Streptophyta > Pinopsida > Cupressales > Cupressaceae > Sequoia > Sequoia sempervirens. Next base: position 173,956,719 of record VDFB02000008.1, on the reverse strand, counting down.
ATCATCTATCAAGTCAACAATGATTACCAAACTAAGGATGACACACTGATTTTATACAAGATACTGGTAGATGATCTAAGGAAATAATTCATAGATATCAAATTTGAGCAGATACCAAGATCAGAGAATAAAGTAGCAGATTCCATGGCCACAATATCATCTCTTCTACAAATGCCTAAAACACAAGATTGTTATCGATTTATTGTGGAACAAGTGTCAAATCCTACATACACAAATCCCAAATCCCAAACCAGAAGCCTATTAGATAGTGCCCAATCTTCCATTTATGGAGATGTTTATACTTATCTAAAAGATAATATCTTACCACCAGCTCTTTCTCGCAACCAAAAGCACAACTTCATACGCCAATCTGCCAAACATACCATTATTGTTGATACCCTTTACCGTCGAGGCCTAGATGGTACTCTTTTGCATTGTTTAGAACATAATGAATCTGTTTCAGCTTTACATGAGGTCCATGAAGGAATTTGTGGTACACATTTAAGTGGATTATCTTTAGCCAAGAAACTCCTTCGTTTGGGGTATTACTGGCCACACATGGAACAAGAATCTTATAAGTTTGTCAACAGATGCCAAAAATGTCAGATTCATGGAAATCTTATACATGCACCGGCACAGGAGCTCCATCCATTCACAACTACATGGCTTTTTTGTCAGTGGGGATTGGACTTGGTAGGGAAAATTAACCCATCTTCATCTAATGGACACAAGTTCATTATCACCACAACATAATATTTTAAAAAATGGGTGGAGGCAGTTCCCTTAACCACAACCACTGGGAAGCAAATATCATCTTTCATAATTAATTATCTCATTTGTAGATATAGGATACCCCAGTCAATCATCACAGATAATGGTAGGCCTTTCAAGAACCAAGACGTCCAAGAGCTATGTGAAAAGTTCCACATCCAACATCACTTTTCAACCCCGTATTACCCTCAAGGTAATGGAAAGGCAGAAGCTTCAAACAAAACAATCCTAAAGATTCTCAAGAAGACTGTAAATGAGATAGGGCGTGATTGGCACATTCAGCTTAACCCTACTCTTTGGGCTTACAAGAATAGCATTAGAACACCAACATGAGCTACACCATATGCTCTTGTCTATGGATCAGAAGCAATATTACCTATCGAGGTAGAAATTCCATCCCTTCGAGTTTCACTAAAGGGACTCATTTTAGATGAAGATTATAGGATCTCTAGACTTCAAGAATTAGAGCTACTTGATGAATGTCGACAACAAGCTGTCAATCATTTGAAAGCCTATCAACAAAGAATGTCTAGGAACTATAATCATAGGGTTAATCCTAGAGTCTTCTAGATCAGAGACTTCGAAATCAAGCAGACAGAGAAAAGAAGGGAAAGTTTGAACCTAACTGGATAGGCCTTATGTCATTATCTCAGTCTATGGATCAGGAGCATACCGACTGTCTACACCAGAAGGAGATATGTTGGGGGAGCCCATGAACAACATTCATCTCAGGAAATTCTACACTTGAGGATACCTAGTGCATGGTCAATAAAGTTGTCTTGATGAAAACCTGGCAAACAGGTGTCATGATGAAAGAAAAACAAAATATATAAAAATAAAAATAAAATAAAAGTACAGAAGAAAAAGAAAGAGGACACAATAAAAACAAGTGATGAAAACCTGGAAAACAGGCGCTACTTGTGATTTTCACCAGCTCTTCTATCTATTAGGTATAGTTTTGTTACGATTGTTTCCTTTCATATCATTTCCATTTGTCATTTGAGATAATCATTATCACTATCCATATCATAGCAGGGATATCATGTTTTACCCTGGCTTGGGGGGAACATCCTAGTGTTATTTGGTAAAATGGACTTTCAGTTTAAATGGAAAGGCAATCAAACATAACAACACCAAGTGACGATACTTGAAAAAAATCCAAAAACATCAGAAAATCAAAAATCCAAAACATCAGAAAATCCATCAAAATCCAAAAACATCAGAAAATAAAAAATCCAAAACATCAGAAAATCCATCAAAATCCAAAACATCGGAAAATCAAAAACCAAAACATTAGAAAATCAAAATACAAACACATCAGAAAATTAGAAAATCCATGCAAAAACATTCATAAAATCAAAAAGACAAAAATAGAGTCTACATCAATCAGAAAGTGGAGTCTATGTCAGTTGAACTACATGGTCTCTACGTGTATAACATAGGCAAGACTAATATTTGATCAGTCCCTGAGACCCCTAGGATAGGTCTTTAGGTTACACCATTTGGTCAAACATCTGGAAATATCATGCCAACATCAGCACACACATTTCAACATTGATGATCTAATCTGAATAATGATTTGAAAATACATTAAGTAGAATTTGAATTGTTGTACTTTTTATTTTTATCATTTGCTTATCATTTCTTTGGAGCTACTTGATGATGCATTGAAATAGAGAAGCAAGGAAGGAGAATGATACCTTTTCTTTGTTCGTTGTTTGTGAGTTAGTCATTATTATTTTGTGAATTGTCATGGGAAGTGCTCTACCAAGTATCATGGATGACATTTTGATTCACTTAAGAAAATGATTAATTCTTGTCTGTTTACGCAAGAAATGCTTAGGTCATCGTTGGTCTATCTTATACCTTGATGCTTGTGTTCACTTGCAATATCAAATATCATGAAAGAAATACTGAGGTCATCATTGGTCTATCTCATATCATTGATGCTTGTATTCACTTTCAAAATTTTAAAAGCTCAGTGATGATACAAAGCAAAATAAAAAGATTATTGAAATGACACTTAGGTTTGCATTGATAAAATAGGTTTGCATGGTAAACATAGATTGCATTCATAATAATACATCTGCAGAGTACTAGTTGCACAAGTTACAAAGATTCATTCGCAAATAATGTTATCTCTTCTTATTAAGGATTGAGTATACTTGACACATACAATTTTCATAATGGCATGCATATAAAATCATTTCTTCATCTCATCATAAATTTCACAATAAACATCTCATTTCATGACATCATATACATGTTATGTTACATCATTTATTTACATCTCATCACATTGTCATTATCATGTAGTTGCAAAATCATCATTCATTGCATACATATAGAAGGAATTGTACATCATTTTATTCATCACATGACATCATATATACATTATGTTACATCATTCATTTACATCTCATTCATTACATACATTATTTCACTTACATCTCATTTTATATATCACATATCATATATCCATACATCATTTTATCTATCACATTACATCTCATTACATTCATCATTTATTTATATCTCATTTTATACATCATACATTGCATTACATCCATACATCATTCATTTATATCTCATTTTATACATCATACATTGCATTACATCCATACATCATTCATTTATATCTCATTTTATACATCATACATTACATTACATCCATACATCATTCATTTAAATCTCATTTCATAAATTACATTTCATCCATACATCATTCATTTACATTTCATACATTACATCTCATTACATTCATCATTCATTTATATCTCATTTCATACATCATACATTGCATTACATCCATACATCATTCATTTATATCTCATTTTACACATCATACATTACATTTCATCCATACATCATTCATTTACATCTCATTTTATATATTATGCATTGCATTTCATGGAGAAAGGAAATACATCATCAATATCATAGCACATCATCATTAATGCATCTATACAATCTAGTATAATAAATCATCATCAAACATAAAAATTAAAATGCTTCCATCACATAAATCATGTAGAACACATCATAAGATCAATGCATCCATCGCATAAATCACGTAGAACACATCATAGATCAATCGAACTGCTACACATATATATCTCATCAAGTGTCAAGTATACAATGAAGTCTAAAAAGGATGAAAATAACATCATATCAAAAATGGCTGTATATATCTCTCGAAGGGTACACAAATGATCTCAAGTAGTACTCACACCGGAAGGAGCAGGTCTCGCACCAGTATCATGACCACCACCAGATGTCCCAGGATCTCTCAGGAGAGGCTGTGTCACACCTCTGCTCACTGTCCTCAAATGAGTCCTCTCTGAGGGAGACTAGGAATAACTGACTCTCTGCTCTAGGGGGTAGAGCTCATGGTAACGACTCCTATAAAACTCAATCTCAGCACCTGCCTGCATAGCCTCTCGCATGTAATCTTCCACAGAGGTCCCATTTGCCACTCTCTGCAATCTCTCTATAGTAGCTTGTGCTATCTTTGCTGCTTGTCTGACAGTATCTCGCTCTGCAGTCAAGGCTATGATCTATGCCTGGGCTGTGGTCAACTGTGCTCGTACACCTACTAGCTGAGCCTGTGCTATCGTTGTTGCCTGTATGGCCTCATCTCTCTCACCAATCATAGAGGTAATCTGTGTCTATGCAGTAGCTAGCTATGCCTGCATTTGGGCCTGCGTCTGTGCTAGTAATCCATACACCTGTGCTACCTATCCCTATAAGGTCTAAACCTACACCTATAAACTTGCAACCTCTGATCGCTTTGCTGACAAGGAAGCAACGGCCTGCCTCTTATGAGGCACACTAGTCAATGGCTCTGAGGTACCTACTACGCTCGGTCTCCCCCCATCTCTACCATTATCATCACTGGTATCATCACTGCTATCCTCACTGCTATCATCACTCTTATCACTGTCACTCTCCTCACTACCCTCCACGTCCACATCTACATCCTCCTCTCTCCTCCACCTCTAACCACCCTGACCACCTCCTATAGCTACTGGTGTTGGTGCTCATGCTGGTGCCAGTACTGGTACTAGCTCATCTAGAATGGTAATACGAGGAGGAGGGTGCAGAGCCAAATACTGTCCATACTCAGGAGTAATTGGTGTCTCAACAATGTCTCATCGCATATCCCATGCTGATGGCTGTAAAACACGATAACCTTCAACAAGTGCCCCATAAAGCAAGCATGGACCCCAATCACTGGCATCTATCTGTCATCGTCTGTAGTGTGCTACTCCTTGTGGCATACACTACACAATCCCATACTGCCTGTAAATGAGACGAAACAGGAATCGCTCCAAAATCCTAGGGCTCTTCCCGATCAAATATATCAAATCAGCTAAGAACCCCAACTCAATATCATCATCATCCTAGTCATCACAGTCTAAATAGGGATGCCAGGTCACTGTCTCCACATCATCAATAATCTGCCTCCAATAATCTAACTTACCCATCATATGCTAGGTAGGCCCGCCTTTGTAGCAGAACACATAGGGTCTCGTCGCTAGTCTCGATAACACTGGCACGGGATGCGTAACAACAATATGCTCCCATGCCCATACCTGAAGAAAGGTAGCTCCCTCCAATAAAATGTTGCCTCTAAGGTACACAATCTAGTGTAAATCATGATATAGCTGAGCAAGCATGCACATGACCCAAGCATATCTCATCCTGTGTACTAGCATACCCTCTAATACTCAACCCCATCCGAGAGATAGACCCTTTGACCTCTTATCAGGACAAAGGAATCCACCAATAAAGCTAGCCAAAACTGAAGGAAGTGGAGCATATGAATCATAGATCTCTACCCATGGAACCCACTCTCCCACAATATGGGGATCCTGAAAAACTCTCCACATAGACTCTACCCCACCAACCTCCTTTGCATCATGCACGACAATCTCCCCAACAAAGGGAATGCGAAGAATACACCATACATCCTCTCATCACGACCATCTCGCCAGTAGGTAAGTGGAAGGTGTTGTGGACCACTCTGCTAAAGCTATCAGTAGACCCCTATTAAGTCTAATATGGGGCATATCCAGTAATGAGGCCAAACCACAATCAATAATATGTTGCCTCTCATCTGCTGAAAGTCGTAGTATCATGTCAAAAGGCCAGGGGAACTACTCTAGCACCTGGATAACATATAAATGCTCCTGTTATCATACAAAAAGAACATTTAATAGATTAATAAGTTATCAATTAGAAATATCAAACATCAGGAGGTCATCAATTTTTTTTAAAAAAATTATGCTTTACCTATCAAACTATCAATTTATCAAGAAGGAACCCTCATCTATCAATCAAGTTCATTCCTTCAGAAATTTTAATTATTCCTTGCCTATCATGAGGGTAATTATTATCAATCAATGGATCTCGCTCATCATGAGATCAGTTACCATTTACTTAGTCAAGATCAAACTAAAATAGATGGAATCAACACACAAATCAATGAAATAAAAATCAAAGTGCACAATTTTTCATCAATCTATACTTCTAAGCGCTACAAAATCTTACTGAAGTGCTACAAAATCTTACTGAAGCGCTACAAAATCTACCTAAGGCACTATTTCTACTGAAGTGCTACAAAACCCTACTGAAGCACTACAGATTTGACCTGGCACACTAAAACTCTAACGCGCTACCCTAATCCATGGACGCGATACAGATTTTGGTTGGCACGCTAAAACTATGATGCACTAAAACAGATTAGCGACGTGCTAAACCGCATCTGTCGAGCACTAAAATATAAAAACACATACAAAATGACCTAAAAAGTATAGGCACAAATCACGAGGAGGATTTGGGGTACGTACTAGAGGTCCATAGTCGGTCGGAAACTGGTGATGTCGCACATGCTCGAGTCGGTGGGTGTGATAAGGGATCGGCATCCTGAGGCTCTAACACTCTGAGGGTCTCTATCACAAGATTGTCAAAGTCAAATGCACAAATGACTTTTGAAAATGACCTTTTGAGCTTTTATAGGTTATTTTTGTGGGATTTTTAGGGGATTTATTTATTCTTCCTTCTAAGGAATTATTTCTTATCTATCACAGTGGCATTTTTGGACAATTTTGTCGGGAGAATTTATTTCTTATCTATCACAGTGGCATTTTTGGACAATTTTGTCGGGAGATAAATTTTTTCTTCACCAATTCATCATCAAATCATCATAAAATTCAATTTTTGAAAATCATAAGAAAATCCAAAATTCATCAATTTATCTCCTGGGGGTATATATTCGCTATCATTTCAAAATTCAACATCCGGGCAAATCAGGCATATTTTTAAACCTTCGCCAATCGGCAGTTGAGGTAAAATCATTCTTTGAAATGCGTAAACACATCACTCAAAGAGGGGCAAAATGTAGACACCTAAAAATGCTCGAGAATCTAATTAATTAAATACGACTTATTTGATTAATTTATCTTAATTCATCTACTTAGTAAATAAATAGAAATATTTATTTATATTAAGTTCATTATTAATTCTTCTATTTCTCTCCTAATTAAATAAACAAAATTAAAACTTTGTTTTATTTAATTATATATTTTAATATTATTTTTCTTAATTAAATAAACGAAATTAAAAACTTTGTTTTATTTAATTATTATTATTAATACTTCTTATATATTTCTATCATAAATTAAATACACAACTTAAATAATTTGTGCTATTTAATTACCTCATCACATTTCTTCTTAATTAAATAAAGATATTCTAAAATCTTTTATTTAATTATCATTTTTTATTTGTTTTAATTTAATATACAAACCCTATAGTTTGATTTATTAAATCCTCTTTTTTCTAAATTTAAATAAATCAAAAATATTTAAATTTATGCATAAATCATTTACCACTATTCACTCACGAATAAAATTAAATTTTCAAAATTTAATTAATTCTACTGTCATTCACGGGAAGAGCTTCGGGGACAAACCTGCAGGAAGTCCTCTCAATCCTCTTCCAACCACTTTCCCTCTCATCTTGCCTGGTGTTTTCATGGGGAGGAACAAGCCTTCATGATTAGCTCCACCTTCTCATCCCATGCCATTCAATTCTCCAGATTGAATCCCAGCCTCTTATCCCATATCCCTATGCAAATGTGTTGTTGTGAAAGCTATAAATACAGCTCTTTAGCTACAGGAAAATGATCCCAACTTATGCAATCTTACTCTACAGGTTTTCCAAAGCATCTAGCATCCATATAGCCTCCATCCAACATTCATCCAGCATCCAGCATTTGCAGTCATGGCTACAATCATAGTAGTTTTAATTATTTAATCATATAGGAAATAGAATAATTCAATTCTCATTCTCTAAGTGTCATTTCAATAGTTTAATTAGCTTCTAAAATCTGAGAGAAAAGTAGATTAGAGATATCTTTAGAGTTAGAGAGCAATAGGATAGATTCTTGAAGATTTATGGTTTAAATTAGTTTAAATTTTCTTGAATCTTAGATGCAATGTCCTATTTAGAGGTGTAGAAGCATGTTTAGATTGTTTAACTCATTCCTAAGCTTACAGTTTTGAAGCTTAAAAGTGTTTGTGGTAAAACAAAGTCATTAATCAAAGACTAAAGACAATTGAATCCCACACATGTGTCCCAAATGATTTCACACAAGATCAAGATCAAGAAACCAAAGGTAAAAGCTCTTAGTCCGAAAGATCATCAAAAGAATCTCTCAACGCTATATGAATTCAGACGAAGACTACTTTTTAAATTTTACAGAAAAGCTTCAAGAAGCAATCCTAGTTTACAATACTCATTCTATTATTGTAAAAACCCAAATATTTTTAGAGAGTTTGAGCATCTTGTCTAGAGAAAAGCATGTTGTTCAAAATCGAGGTCTAGGAAGCAAGTGTCTTTTTTAGGTAAACATAGGATCAAAATCAAGCTTTCATCCATCCAAACATCAAACCAAAATCATCTCATCATCTACTCTTTGAAAATATTGGAAAAATACTCCATGTTAAACCTTGGGAAAATCATTTGAAACCATATCAAAATCATCTTGTTTGATTAGATGTGTGTAGATGCAACCTTCTCCACATATTTAGTCAAATTATCAAAATCTTGTGAACAAATTTATCCCTTGATAACATCCAACATCTTGGGATTTAGGATTTCATTATCCAAAATCAAAATCAAACCAATAAAAATCATCTTGTTTGGATAGGTGTGTTTAGATGAATCCTTTTTCTCACACCTAAACAAATTAGCATCTTATGAACGAAATCTACTCTAGGAAAACATCCAATCTCTTAGAGTTTATAAGTTCACCATCAAAATCCAAATCCAAATCAAAATCAATCCTAAAGCAAAATCAAGTCCTAAAGTTTAACATACCCTTCAAGATTTTCTCAAAGAGTTCCAATCATCCATCAAACATCCATCTTTTCATCTATATCATTATCACCCTTTCATCTTTAAATCATCCTAAAAATTTATCTTTTGTACCTAGAGATATATCATTCTAAAGAATTATAGGTTGATCTCTTATATTCTTGAAAAATTGATCCCTATTTTATGGTGCAAATTAGATCTCAATGCAAGGACATGGAAGCCCACAAAGAAACATCAATCATAAGTCATCTCAGTCAAAGCAACACCGACATGAATCCTATTGAATCAAGCAATCCTATGACCAATACTTCACTCCCCCAAGACCATCAAGAGGATGAACAAGTGGAAGACCTCACAAAAAACCCTCTTGGTATGACCCAAGATGAGATCAATGAGATGGTTCAAAATCCTGAAAATAATAGGATTGTCAACATCATGATGAAACTCCATCCAAAACAATACATGCTCAAAATATTAAAATGAGGGACTAAACTCCCTTCTAATTATGACATGAGCACCATTATGGAACCACCTTCAACATCATTCACACTTCCCATATCATCCACAATCCCCATCACATCAACATCCCAATTTCAAAATATCACTCAACCTATCCCCCAAATCACATCATCAATTGCTCCAACTCAACCAAATTTTAACAAAGGGAATGCATTTCTCAATGCATTGCAAACACACCCTCTTGTAAATAATCAAGATTTGGATGCAAACACTATTATGGGTCAAACCATCCCCCAAAACCCATTAGATACATATGTCCCCCTCACCTTTCATAATGACTCGTCATCATCATTATTTCATGTGACACTGCAAAAAACTCTCTCCCCATGACCTCACAAGGGGAAGGTGACCTATTTGGCCCAGGGGGAAATTTTGACCCATCATCATCATCATTTCCCCAAGGGAGCTTACCACTCACTTTCCCACTACTCCCACTACCATCTAGCTCACCTCTTGGTTTGGGCCTACCACCAATTCCACCGCTCATTCAAAATCCCCCCAACCATCAATCAAGGCATCATACCAAATCCTCCCCTTTGTCCATTGATATTGTAACAATAGATTGAAACTATCCCCATATCACAAAAAAATAACACATTATCTATCGTCCCTCAAAACATGGTCTCTCAAGGACCAAGCATATCAATCGCACCATCCACTACAATGGTGCCTCTAATCACCACAAAAAGCACCATTTTGAACCCACCTCTGCCACCACCACCACCACCAAAAAAGAACACATCAAACCAATACAGTATTGTGTTGCAAGAAGCTCGACAAGATGCCTATCAAAAGACACTCCAACAAGTACAAAATCAACAAGCTGCACAACTAGTTGCTCAACAAGCTGCTCTAGCCGCTCAAGCTGCTCAAGCTTCCCAAGCCATAGTACAAGCACAAAAAGCACAATAGGCTACTCAAGCCCAAATCTTATTGCAACAACAACAAGAACAAGAAGTTGCACAAAGACAAGCTACATAAGAAAAAGTTGCAGAGGAATAGGAACAAGCTCAAGCTTAGGCTCAAGCACAAGCGCAAGCTCAAGCTCAAGCCCAATATCAAGCACAACAAGTGCAAGAACAAGCACAATATCTTACACAACAACAAGCAACACAACAACAAGCATATCAATAAGCATTCAAGCAATATCAAGAACAATAGGAAGCAACCCAATTAGCAGCTCAACAAAAAGTGTTGTTGGATCAACAACAACAACTAGCTCAACAATAGGCCTTAATAGCATAACAACAATAGGACCAACAACAAGTGTTGTTGGTACAATAGCAATTGCAAGTATACTTGGCGCAACAACACATGCAAACACCATCCATCAACATACCAACCAATCCACCCATTCCACCAACAATTGAACCACTTCAAACCACTTTCATTCCACCCTTGATCCACAAAATGATGTGACGACACAAATCAAGTTACTATCGCAACAAGTGCTTGATCTTCAGTTAGGGTGAACCATGAAAACACCCAACAACTTGTGTCCTTATCTATTCAATAGGAGCCTTGTAATGAAACCATTCTTGAAGGGATTTGAGATCCCCAAATTTGAAAAATACCATGGGATGGGAAACCCTAAAGATCACATCAGGGAGTTTTAGGTTCATTGCATGGAAGTCGCATATAACAATACCTATTTGATGCAACTTTTCCCTAAAAGGTTGGCAAGCCAAGCCATGGAACGGTTTTCTCGCCTTCCTCCAGGCATCAAAAAGTTCCAAGAGATCATAGATGCATTCATCAAAAATTACGCATTCAACATTGTGATGGATGTTAGTCTAGAGGAACTATCAACTCTAAAACAAGGAAATAATGAATCATTTGCTTCATTCCTACAATGATGGTGATACAAAGGCCAATCAAAGCAAATGGGCCAAGCTGGAAGAACAAAAAGTGTGCACTATCATCTCCAACCTTGACGATGCTTTGGATTTTCATCTCAAAGTCCAAGGGATCACAACATATGATCAATTGATTTTGAAGATGCTTAACATTGAATGAGCCCTTGGCACACAACCAATGATAGAAACATATCCTGATTAGCAAAGCAACCGCCCGTGTACAAGATATAATGACAAACCTCACACATGGGAAAGAGACAAAAACATTACCAATGATGGTGTTGTCGATGCCAAAGTTGTCATCAACACCCCTCGACAAAACACACCCACACCACAATAGCATCCTTGAAACCACCATCAAAACAATCATCAAGCTAACATAATAACTTAGTATCCAAACAATCAAACCATCAACAATGTCAATGATCAAAGGGGACCACCTCAGTGAAACAAAAATTCAACCAAGTGAAAGTACACTGTTCTTGGGGAACCACTCAAGGTCATCATGAATAAATTGATAAGTGAAAATCTCATCAAGGCTCCCACCTATGAGAATTATCAGGAACTAGACGTGAAACCACCCTAGTATAACAAAAAACAGCTTTGAAACTTTCAAAAAATCAAAGGGCACACCACTAATAGTTGCGTGAGGTTGGAAAACCTAATCCAAGACCTCATTGATCAAAAAATCATAAATGTGGAGCAGCCAACATGAAATCAAAACCTCAAAATATACACGAGTATGATGCCTAACCATTATAACAAAGGGAACAATAACACTGATAAGGGGAAGGGTACCTTCAAGAGCGTGAATCATGTGTATGACCATGTCATTGCATCCCTGGATGAATATTGTGCTACCATCACCATCAAAGGAGCCCATGCTGATTGTGGAGTCACCGCAAGATGCAAAAAAATTACCATTGTAGGATCATCTCAGCCAAACAAAGCACCAGCCTCCAACCCAAGATCTATTCCCAACAACTATAATGTCCTTGATCAGCTAAAAAGAACCCCAACAAAATTATCAATCATGAAATTTCTAAAAAATTCATTCGCCCATCAAAAAATCCTTGAGGAAGCATTAGCGTCATCCACTGTCCCTATGGATCTTAAAGCAGAACAATTCCAAGCTATGGTCGAAAACATCATTACACCAAATCTCCTTACATTCTTTGATCAATATTTTCTTTCTCAACCATCTCACAATCATGCACTCCATTTAAGGTCCTAGTGCATAAAAATAAAGTCAAGTGAGTCTTGGTGGATGGAGGTGTAGGTTTGAAAATTTGTTCCCTCAAGCTCATTAAGAGCCTAAAAAATCTCAGAGGATTCCATTGACAAAGGAAAAGGTATTACAATCAGAGCATATGATGATCAGGAAAGAGTCTCCCAAGGCACAATTCAACTCCCTATTCAAGTAGGGCCAACTATTATGGAAACCACCTGTCAGGTCCTGAACCTCAACTTGCCTTATAACATTCTCCTGGGATGTCCATGGATCCATGCAATGCAAGCAGTGACATCAACCTTTCATCAATGTGTAAAATTCACATATCAAGGCCAAGAGTTTACAATCCATTGAGATCTTGAACCATTCTCTTACTGCAAGAGTCTAGAAACCAATTACTACAAAATTCCTCAAGTTCCTAAAAATGATGAAGGCCCATCAACACCATACATTGATCCAACCACTCTCGCTTCCACTTCTACGATAGAAACACCCACCACTCCCACCATCCCCACCATCTCTGATATCAAAGTCATCATCCAGGACAATGACTACAAAAACTATACAATTCCTAAAAATTCCTTTTGTGGTAGGAGAGTTACCACATTCTCCTAGATCAAGAGGATGACCACAATCAAATGAAGCCTCCACATCCCAAAAATCCTTTAAAAGATATTCCAACTTCAAAAGTTGGGGAGACCTCGGCTGAGAAATGATAGAGGAGGACCCATCTCATATCCTATACCAAGACAATAGGCTGGCAGGTAATTTACCTATGGACGACAACAACAAAGGCTTGCAAATGATGCTCACAATGGGCTATGATAGAAACCAAAAACTGGGGAAAAATGACAACAAGCTTCTAATACCCATCATTCTAGAGACACGAATGAGAAATCTTGGCCTTGGATGTGCCCCTCCGAGTATAACCATACATGGCCAAAATCCCCCAGCTAAAAAGGTCAAAACTTCTCAGCAAACAATAGCTGCCCTACAATTTCCTATATCCATTGGCCTACCCTTAGATAACTTCACATTCGACATAATCGATGTTTGTAGTTGTAGTGATGAGGAAGATGCCATAACCAACCTACCCATGCTCTTCAAGGACACCACCATTCTCATGATTAGAACTATGTCATTTGAGTCCACTGATCATCAAAACTAAAAAATTTGTCTAGTCTACCCACAACTCATCGATTATGACCAACGAGGATTGCCAATTCTTGACACATTCAAAAATGATGAGGTGCTCTCCAAATTCATGGCTGCAGGATAATATTCCATGTGGGGATCATAAAGCAGGATTCGTTATCAAGCTGGATACACATGCATACTATGGGGAAACGATTGAATCCCTCAGTCGCAAAAGTGAAAATTTGAGAATAATCTTTAGGTCCTTGAGTGAAAACTACACTGTGGCACTCTCCAACCTGAAAATAGTAAAAATAAAGTACACATCCAATGGTGAAAACTTCTTTGAGGTGTCCAAGGATGGGGGATTCAATCTTCCTCTCAGAGCTTTACATCAAGAAAAATCAACGATTCTAGCCAAAAAATGTAATCCAATAAATCTAGGAACAAAGCAGACATCACACATCACATTTTATACAAAATCATTACTATCAGACGAACAAGAGCTCCAAGAAGCCTTCTTAGGAGAAAGACAAGTTAATTTTGCATGGAGCTATGCGGACATGCTCAGGTTCAATCCAGAGATTGCGGTCCATCACCTAGTAGTCTACTCTAAAGAAAATCTAGTTAGACAAAAACTCAAGAAAATGCATCCTTATATCATCCTAGTAGTAAAAATTGAACTAAATAAGCTACTGGATGCAAGATTCATTTGTCCAATTGAATATATAGAGTGGGTATCTAATCTAGTACCTATTTCAAAACTTGATGTGAGCATTCGAATCTACATGGGTTTCAAAGACCTAAACAAAGCATGTCCGAAAGATGATTTCCCATTGCCTAACATTGACATGATAGTGGACATGATGGTGGGACATGAAATGCTTTCTCTAATGGACGGTTTCTCTGGGTACAACCAAATAATGATTGCTAAAGAAGACCAGCACAAAATGACCTTCACTTGTCCATGGGGGACCTACTGCTAGAATATGATGCCATTCGGCTTGAAGAATGCTAGGGCCACCTACCAAAGAGCCATGACATTAATCTTTCATGACATGATCCACAATACTGTAAAAGATTATGTCGATGAAATACTAGCAAAATACACAAAGAGGAGGGATCACATAGCAACCTTGAGTGCTATTTTTGATAGGCTGGAGAAATACAAGGTCTGATTAAATACAAAGAAGTGCGTCTTCGACATACAATCAGGAAAGTTGTTGGGATACATAGTGTTAATGAGAGGTATCAAAATAGATCCAACAAAGGTAAAAGAAATCCTTGAGATGGAGGCACCCAAAACATTGAAACAATTGAGAGGCCTCTAAGGCAGGCTTCAGTCTATCCACAAATTCATAGCACAACTGGCAGACAAGCAAAACTTATATTCTCACCTACTCCACAAGAGGGTAGCGTACAAGTGGGATGACAGGTGTGACCAAGCCTTCAACAACATCAAAGAATATTTGCTCACACCACTGGTCCTCTTGCCACCAATCCTAAGAAAGACACTAATTCTCTATGTGTCAGCAACAACAATAGCTCTCGGTGCTCTTCTAGCTCAACACAATGAAAATGGGACATAAAGGGCCATCTATTACATCAGCTGCACAATGGTCGAGCATGAGTTAAACTACTCATTCATTGAAAAATCCTATCTAGTAGTAGTATTTGCTTCACAAAAATTCAGACATTACATGTTGGCACACAAAATCAAACTCATTGCCAAAATTGACCCCCTCAAGTACTTACTGTCAAAGGCAATGCTAACAGGAAGGATAGACAAGTAGGTCATGATTCTATTTGAATATGACATTGAATATCTGGAGCAAAAATGAATCAAAGGCCAAGTCATTGTAGATCAACTTGCATAAGCACCAATCTATTTAGAGAATCCACTCATATTAGAGTTCACAGATGAATCCATCTTCAATCTCAACATAGTCGACCAATGGAAACTCTACTTTGATGGTTCCTATATGTAGCATGGATCAGGAGTTGGTGTTTTCTTCATCACCCCACAAGAGGATTGTATACCTAGATCCTACAAATTGACATTTCTCTGCACAAACAACATTGCAGAGTATGAGGCTTTAACCATAGGTCTCAGAGTAGCAGTGTAGTGGCACATCATGACCCTCAAAGTATATGGCACTCCCAACTGATAATAAATCAAGTGAATGACGAGTACCAAATAAAGGATGATAAGCTAACTCCATAGAAAAAATTGGTAGAGAGCCTAAAAGAATCATTCATTGATATCACATTTGAGTAGATTCCCAGAGCCAACAGTAGAGCAGTAGACACCATGGCAATGATTGGATCCTTACTAGATATCCCTTGCAACATCCCAAAACATGAATTCTTGGTAGAACAACTTCTCATAACTGCATTCAAGGTACCAAAGTCAAAATTCATGTGTGAAATCATTGGTCCCAGTGATCCTTGGTACCACGACATTTATACCTACTTGCGACTAGTGGTCTTATCCGTTGACTTACCCTCAAGCCTAAAAAAAACCTTTGTTAAGAAAGCATCCCAGTTTGTCATCCTAGGAAATACCCTTTACCGTAGGAGCATCGAAGGAACCCTACTATGCTGTTTAAATGTCGAGGAGGCATTGACTGCTTTAATTGAGGTGCATAATGGTATTTGTCATTCACACTTGAGTGGAATGTCCTTGGCCAAGAAATTTCTATGGATGGGGTATTATTGGCCTACAATAGAACGAGAAGCACATGACTACATCAAAAGGTTCCTACAATGTCAACAGCATGGGGATCTCATCCATGCTCCAGCTCAAGAACTTCATCCCATCATCACACCATAGCCCTTTTCGCAGTGGGGACTCAGTCTCATTGGAAAAATCACTCCCACCTCATCTAATGGCCACAAGTTCATCATAACCAACACTGAGTAATTTACCAAGTGGGTGGAAGTCATCCCCATGACATATATCACTAGGAAGTAGATATCAAAGTTCATCCTAAACTACTTAATATGTCGATACGGTGTTCCCAAGCTATTATCTCATTTAATGGGACACCTTTTGAGAATCAGTAGGTTCGTGACCTATGTGATAAATTAAAAATCCAACATCATTTCTCCACTCTGTATTATCCTCAAGGCAATGGCCAAGCAAAAGCTACCAATAAAACCATTATGAAAATCCTCAAAAAGACAATCAATGACATAGGTCATGACTAGCATCTACAACTAAATCCCACCCTTTGGGCCTATCGAACCAGCATTCACACACCAATAGGTGCCACTCCCTTTTCCCTAGTCTACGAATCAGAGGCCATATTACCCATTGAGATCGAGCTCCCGTTATTGAGAATATAATTGCAAAACCTCATCATGAATGAAGAATACTGAGTATCAAGGCTAAATGAGTTGGAGCTATTGGATGAGTGACATATATACACATTGAACCATTTACAGGTCTATCAGAACTGAATTAAGAGGAGATATAACATGAAGATCAAAAGTAGGACTTTCCAAGTCAGAGAACTTGTCCCAAAGGAGAATCAAAAGAATGTCCCAAACCCAAATGGCAAAGGAAAATTTGAACCTACCTAGTTGGGACCATTTTTTATCACATCGAGCTATAAGTGAGGGCCATATCAATTATCATAACTCGAAGGGGAACCTCTGTAGGATCTCATGAACAACTCCCATCTCAAAAAATTTTATGCCTAATCTTTCAAGGTATAGAACCAAAAAATCCAAAAAATTAGAAAATGTCCTAAAAAAATTGTCACCTTGGTGAAAACCTGGAAAATAGGCATCTTGGTGAAAACAAAAAAAAGAAGAAGCAAAAAGCAAATAAAAAATAGTAAAGAGAAAAAATCGTCCTCTAGTGAAAACCACTTTGGTGGCACTTTGGGCAAGTACCTTGGTTAAAACCTCGCAAATAGGTGCCTTGTGTAAATAAGCACTTTCCATCCACTAGGATCTTGACAACTTGTTCTGCATCATCCATCCATTACGCTTCCATCATCCATCACAATCCATATCACCATCCATCATCTATTTGACATCTGCATCATAGTTTGGTCCTGTGTTCGTGTCATGATCCCTCCTAGTACTACTTGGCTTATACTCAAGGTCAGTTTGTCCTACCTTCATAGGAATAGTCTATTGCATCATGCTGGGGGAAATTTCTCATCAGATCAGATTCATGTATATTCTTGAAGGTCCTAAAATAAAAAAAATCCAAAAACATCAGAAAATCAAAAAACCCAAAAACATTCAAAACATATCAAAATCCAAAAAATAGGTCAAAAAGTCAGTCAAAAAGTAAAAAATAGAGTTATCATTATCAAACTATGGCTCTCTAAGCCTTGAACGTAGGCAAGGTTGATCTTTGATCATCCCCCGAGACACTTAGATCAGTCCTTTAGGAGTCTGTCATAATAAACTGGAAATCCATTTGTTCATAGCTCATCAATAATCGATTCTGTGTCGGTCAAACTACATGGTCTCTACATATATAACATAGGCAAGGATCATCTGTTGATCAGCCCCTAAGGCCCCTAGGATAGGTCCTTAGGTTAGTCTCTTGACAAAAATCTCAGAAAACCCCAAAACATTAGAAAATTGAAAATAAAAAAATTCATAAAATCTCAAAATACCAAAAATAGCCTCAAAACATTTCAGAAAACTCCAAAAACATCCAAATATTTGAAAAATTGATTTGTATCATCTCACTTTCACCCACAATAAACATCACTCATAATGAATCGTCATCATCTTCAACCTTTGGTGAAACAATTGGAAACAAGCCTCACAACTCAAAATGTCAAAGTCTCAAGTCTAGGTCATTACATAAACAAGTTAGTCAACTCTTTGGGTCAATAGCCTATCATCCAATCAGTCCCATATCAAATCATCTGATATCATCATATCCTAGGATGTATCCCTCCTACAGTGGACATCAACATCAGGCATCATCATTGTTTAGTCTTGATCGCTTGTTTGTTTGCTTTATCTTGATCTGTTGATTTATCTTATTGCACTCATTCCAAGAACCTCTCGATGATATCCCGAAAAAAGAATTTAGAGATATACGAATGGGGCAATGATCATTATCTTTTTATCAATGTTCTTGTTGGATGTCTTTGTAAAATAACCTTGGTGAATACTTGCTTTATTACATATTTAAGGAGGGTGTTTTAGATATCTTATTGACCACATAGGAAGGCTTTCCTTTCTATGTTTTGGTCCGAGATGTTTGAAGTACTTGAAGTGCATCCTAGTAAGGTTTCCGTATGTCAGGTGTCAACAAAGATACTCCTATCTGATTGTCAAGTCAAAGTCCATCACACTAGGTACAATGCCATCTTGGTTCTTTATACCTTGATGCATCGTATCTATGTATCTTATCAAACATAAGATAATTGGTCCTTTAAAAACCCTAACTCCTCAGAAAGTAATCATAATTATCATCATTTCATGTCTTGTTGGAATCTCTTGCTTTCCTCTATCTATTTCTTTTCACACTAACATGGTACCATGACAGTTATTTATCATCATTATCATTGCATCCATCCTACATCCATAAACCATCAACATATTGCATATTGCATATCATATCATATAGAAACATGTACTGCATTTCCATACATATAGATTGGTTATTCTTTAGCATTACATAAATCATACATAAGCATCCATCATATATAAACATGAAAAAAACTAATCCCATAACAACATAAAACATCTGCATCATCATATCATACATCCCATAACAAATATAAGCATCCATTTGCATATCATAACCATTACATACTCATTTCATAAAAAATCATCATCATACAATCACATCATTACCATAACATCATAAAATGCATATCATACATAAGGAAATCACACACATTGCAAAATATAGATGTATTAGTCTAAGCATAATGTATATCATAACAATTTGCATACATCCTAAAAAGTGCATCAGAAAAAGATACTAAAAACAAAATGCATCCATAAACCATTTACACCATCATATAGAATTGTTACATAAGCATATAGAAGATAAATACATTCATAAATGCATCACATATCATATCAACTCAAAATAATCATCTCATATATCATCAAAATATGTACACTATCATAGTACAAAAAGGATCAAATCAAGTATCAAATATATAAGTACAATCTGCCCATGGGACTATAAAAAACAAGCCCAAAGGGTGTAAAAAGAATCCTGTCTCTCATCAAAATGAAGGCCTAGCCCTACTGCCCTTGCCACTTGCTCTATCCCCATGGCCCTCTCCAGGTCTATGGCTGGTCCTCTGTGAAAAATCAGGAACTTGTCCTACTCTCGACATGACCTAATGATAATGCATCCTATAATAATCGGCCTCTCGGATGACCTCCCTATATGACCAAAGCAATACTGTCCTCCAGGAGGAAGAGGCAGCCATACTCTCTAACTATTGGCAGTGAACCATCTCTACTATTTCCTATAACTCTACAGCCTACCTTTGCAAAATGGCCTGATATCCCTCGGCCCTGGCCTGGTCCCTCTCAGTCGTCAGTACCTATAGTTAGGCCTGCAACTGTAAAATCTGCCCATCCCTTGGATTTGGCTGTAGGGGAGGCTAATGTGGGGCTGATCCTAATCACCATCTCTAGGTGGTGTCATAACCCGATCTTGATGCCCATCCTATCTATCATGCTGCCCTTGGTCTTGATCCTATATTAGGACATCTTGGTGGAGCTAATCCTACTGATCCCTAGGTGGTTAAACCTGTGGATCTTGATCCTGAATTGGCTGATCTAGTGCTGGTGCTCTGCCACCATGATCCTGATCCCTATCTCCTTGGCCTCATCCTACCCCTACCTCTCCCTCTCCATTGGTGGATGGTGTACCTAGAACTGCCAATCACATGGGCGGCCTGAACCAATCTCTGTATGCCTATGTGGTCTCAAGATCTGCTTGACCCTAGTCATATGGCCACAACCTGGCCACTAGCTACATGAAGCTTTGAACTACCTCTTGGGAAGGTATGTACCATCCCCAAGAGCTTTGTGTCATCATCCTAAAAAAAATAGCCACATACTGATCATTAGGCATGTCCTATGGCTCCCTGAACTATCGCTAGACCCAACTAGGTAGATACATCTCCAACATAGTGTGCTCTCGCCCCTGCATCAAGTGGTCCTGGAGAGCAAAGAATAACTGTTGCACATCATCAAACCAGGTTGGCTATCCAAGGTAGGGCTGCCATGTGAACACTCCCATATCATCGAGGACCCTCCTCCAGTGAGGAATCTTGTGCTTTCTTGTGTGGGTTAAAGAAGGACCCCCTCTGTACCGCCTAACCACTAGATCATTTGGATCCATCAAAACTGGAACAACTTGAGGATGAAGCATGGGGATGTGCTCCCATGCCCAGATATGCAAGAGTGTGACCCCTGCTTCGAGTGCTCTGCCATCAAAGTAAGCCAACTCATGTAGATCCTTGTAAAGCAAAGATAGAAAAATTGGACCCTAGGGAAAAAGTGTCGATCGCCGCCAGACCATGTGCTCCTAGCAAAGCCCCCATCTAGGACTAAAATATTGGCCTCGTCGATCTGGTGTGACAAGACCCGATATGATCACTGCAATGGCCAAGCAGTAAGGTGAAGCGAGAGAACTATGATGCTCCAGCTCGATTTTCCCCTCACAAAATACAATCCAATTAGTCTCTAGGATGGCATAGCAGGCGTCCGTCCTAGCAGCCATGTCATAGATCACCCGCTCGCTGTGGATGGATAATCTCAAGATCCACCACATGTCCTCTAGCGTGATGGTGGCCTCGCTAGTTAGAAGGTGGAAGGAGGAGGCCTCACTGTGCCACTTGTTAGCAAGGGCCATCATCATGCATAGGTGTGTCCGCATAGGTGGTGCATGAGCAATGTACACAAGGTCCATATCTCTTAGGAACTTTTGCCCTCACTCGAACAAATCCCGCAAGTATCTAAAAATGTCTCAAGACCTATGCTCGCACGAGTAGATCTCCCTCACCTCCTCCTACATTGAGAAGGTCACCATGTTAAAAATCATTGAAAAAAATATTTATCGTAGCTTAACCTGGCACCCCAAAGTGACTCCAACATCGCTTCCTATGAAGGCGGTGCAGTTTGTAAACTTTAAACTACATCGCTGGAACCTTCAAAGTCCCAAACTACATCATGGAGGTATAGTTTGTAATAGCACCAAAGTTTGACCTGGAAACCTAAACCTAAAGAGCACCATGGCTGTCCAACCTGTAAAGGTGATGTAGTTTGAAATTTAACCCTAAACTTCAAACTACACCATGACATTGGACCTTGTGAAGGTGTAATAGTTTGAACACCGAGCGTCATAGTTTAAAATTCTAGGAGGCCTATATAGTGTCGCTCCTAAATACGTAATTCTTGACCATAATAAATGCATGCAAAAATCAAAAAATCAAGTTGGGTCAAGTCGATTCACTGGTGGTCTAGTGCCGAGAAGCCTCCGATACATCCGGGCTAGGTAAAAAATGTGCATCAGGAGCTGTTGTTGTGCCATCTCACCAAGGTGTGAGAGCTCAATAGGCTGAATGTGAAAATGAATTGGAAGTGGCCCCCTGAGGCCTATTTAAGCCTAAAAGTTAGGGTTTTCTGACCTCCTTTGGCCGTCTAGGAGGGGTCTAGGTCCCCTCATCCCATTTTCATCCTTCCAAGGGCCATTTTGCACTTTTTTTTGCATTTTACCTCATCTTTCAACATCTTGAAGCCTTTTTGGACCTGTCCAGCACCTTGTCCTCTTTTTTCATGAGATCACCCCAAAAATTAGAATTTTTTGTCTAATCTCTCGAGGGGGCAGTATATCAACATGTTTTCTCTTACCGAGGCAGCAGTGGGGAAAATTTTAAAATTAAAAAAATTTGGCTTTTGATTGAGACAATTTATTCTTTGAACCAATGCAACAAGTACTTTGCTTCAAAAAGGGGCACATTGTAGACAAGGAAAATATATCGACATACCTGATCTCGATTATTAACACCATTTCATCCTAAATAATCTCTTAGTCTAACCATTTAATCAAATACCCTTATTTGATTAAATTCATCCATTTTCCTCTCTTAATTAAATAAATCATTTTATCTAATTAAGTCTTTCTCTCTCATTAATTAAATCAATCTATCTCATCTAATTAACCCTATTTCCGTATTTAATTAAATAATTTACTTTATTTGATTAAATCTCTAAGGTCAATAGACTCATGTTTCCACGTACAAATAACGTAGCTAAATATGAGACATTAATCATTGGCATAAAAGTGGTAGTTTAATGGAAGATTACAAAGCTACAAGTATATGGAGATTCAAAATTAGTCATTTATCAGGTAAATGATGAATATCAAACCAAAGATGAGAAGTTGATACTGTATAAGAAAATGATGGATGATTTCAAAAAGTACTTTGTAGATATCAAATTTGAATAGATTCCAAGGGAAAAAAACAAATTTGTTGATGCTATGGCTATAATTGCTTCTCTCTTGTAAATTCTAGAAAAGCGAGGTCATTATGAATTTATGGTGGAACAAGTGTCTAATCCTGCTTATGATAATCCCAAATCTCAAACCATATGCCATATAATTGATGTTGAACCCTCAATATATGGAAAGAACTATGCTTACCTAAAGGACAATATCCTTCCTCCAGATCTTTCCAGAAACCATAAATACAACTTCATCCGCCAAACTGCACGACATACCTTAATTGCCGAGATACTTTACTATTGAGGTTTTTATGGTACTCTTCTCCGGTGTCTAGAACATAACGAATATGAGACATCCTTACATGAGGTTCATGAAGGTATTTGTGGAACTCATTCAAGCAAACTAACCCTAGCAAAGAAACTCCTCTATTTGGGGTATTACTGGCCAAACATGGAGAAGGAGTATTTTTAGTTTGTTAAGAAGTTCCATAAATGTCAAATCCATGGCAATCTAATCCATGTGCCAACATATAAATTATAACCATTTACTTCAACATGGCCCTTTGTTAGTGGGGACTGGACCTGGTAAGAATGATTATCTTCATCCAATGGACACAAATTCATAATCACAGCCACAAAGTACTTTACAAAGTGGATAAAAGTTGTTCCCTTGACAACAATCACTAGAAAAAAATTTCTTCTTTCATACTGAATTACCTCATTTGTCAGTATGGTATTCCACAGGCCATTGTCATTGAAAATGGTAGACCTTTTAAGAATCAAGATTTTTAGGAACTGTGTGAGAGGTTTCATACCCAACATCATTTTTGGACACTGTACTATCCTCAAGGGAATGGCCAAGCAGAGGCCTCAAATAAAACTATTTTGAAAATCCTGAAGAAGATTGTCAAGGATGTTGGATGTGATTGGCACATTCAATTAAACACTGCTCTATGGGCATACAAAACCAGCATCAAAACACCTACAGGAGCTACACTTTATGCCCTGATATATGGATCATAGGGCATGCTACCTATTGAGGTTGAGATACCATCACTCTATGTATCACTAAAGGGAATAATTTTAGATGAGGATTATAGAGTGTCTAGACTTTAGGAACTAGAACTATTGGATGAACGCCATCAACAAGTTGTTAATCATTTGAAGGCATATCAATAGAGGATTCCCAAAAGCTACAATCACATGGTAAAACCTAGAGTATTTTAGGTTGGTGATTTGGTCCTAAAGGAAAACCCTCAAAATCAATAGGACAAAGAAAAGAAAGGGAAATTTGAACCTAATTTTCTTGGTCCCTTTGTTGTCATATCAGTCTATGGATTTGGAGCCTATGAGTTGTCTACACCTGAAGGGGATTTGTTTGATGTACCTATCAACAATATCCATCTTAGGAAATTCTATACCTGAATCATCTAGTGCATGGGAAAATGGTCACCTTGATGAAAACCTAGCAAATAGACATCTTGGTGACGAAAAAATACAAAAAAAAAAAACCATAAAAGAGAAAAATTCAAAAAAATCATAAATCTATAAAAGTGCAATAAAAACACATAGTGAAAACCTGGAAATAGGTGCTACTTGTGATTTAAAATAGCTTTTCCATCTATTAGATGCATGTCTTGATCATTCACTTTCACCATCATTTCCGCCTATCATTGAAGGGAAATCTCATGAACATACCCTAGAAAAGTGGTTGTGTCTCACCCTAGCTTGGGGGAAAAATCTTGAACTTACTAGAGGCAATAAACTTTGAGCTTAAACAAATAAAAAACAACAATATGACAACAAAACAAACACAATTATCATAGCAAAACTCAACATTGGACATACATCAAACTCAAAACATTTTAGAAAATCAACCATCCACATCAAAATGGCTAAAATCAAATCAATCAAAACAACTCCAGATGGATGCTATTCTTTTGAATCATGATTTTATTGCTTTAGATTGAATGTTCAAATGCTGTACTTTGATTTTTGTTATCATTTCTTCGGAGCAACTCAACAATGTATTGAACTAGATAAGCTAGGAAGGAGAATGGCATTTTCTTTATTTGTTGTTTGTGAGTTAATTATTATTATTGTGTGAATTGTCATGATATGTGCTCTACAAAGTATCATTGATGACATTCTAAATTCACATAGGAAAATGATTGATTCTTGTTTGTTTACACAAGAAATTCCTAGGTCCTCTTGGTTCAATTATACCTAGATGTTTGTGTTCATTTGCAATATCAAAAATCATGAAAGTAGTACTTAGGTCATCATGGTCTAACCCATACCATCAATGCTTGTACTCACTTTCAACATTTTAAAGGCTCAATGATGATAAAATTATGATAAATGGACTGTTAAGGTGACAAATTTGGTATATGTACATTTTCATGGTAAAATTAGATTGCATTTATGTTAGTTTTGCATCTACAGATTATTTTGTTCCAAAGGTTGGTGAAGAATTCAAAAATGATGTTATCTTTTATCATTGATAGACTGAGTATACTTTGACATTAACAAAAACATCATCATTATCATATAGTTACATAATAATTTCCATTGCATACATTTGAAAACATTATTATATCATTTAGTCATTCATACCTTCGATCATATATTTACATTTATCATACCATATTTTTCATTTGTGCATCACATCATATTATTGCATAAGAGAAATATGAAAAAGAAAATCATCTACATAGTCACATTTTCATTTACATTATCATATCATACATCACACATTGGAAGTATCATCACATTGATCATTCATTCATCCATTTATTACATCATATATTTTCATTTGAAATATTAAAAGTGTAGTGCATTATATTCCATTTACATCATTATGTCATATATCATAGAAACAACATATCCAAAAATCATACATATAGTTACATTATCATATCATTTGGGTATATACATTATCATACAAATATAGATCCATGTAAATACTATGGGAACCATGCATCCATACATAATCATTATAAGCATAATCACATTTAACATCATAAATAAAACATCATAAAATCATAGCATGCCATCATGATCACAAAATTGCATCCATAACATCATATAAATCAGAAATGGCATATATAACAGGAAAGTAAATGCATCCATCATAGGAATTCATCATATGCATCCATCATAAAATCATATAGAACACATATAGATCGATAAATCCATCACATATCATATAAATCTCAAAAATCATAATGTCAAGTATACAAAGATGTCTGAAATGTCAAGAGATACAATGTAAAAAATGGTCATGAATAAAAAATCAGAGTATATATCATACATCAGGAAATCCAATCATAAGGCTATGTGTTGCTAGCCCCAAATGGTGTTGGCATCTTTGGACCACTGCCTCCTCTACCAGACATCCTAGGATCTCTTAGATCACTTGGAAGAAGTTGTGTCACACCACTACTCATAGTCCTAGATTGAATCCTACCTGATCGAGACTGAGCATAACTAACTCTCTGCTTTGAAGGAACTGCATCATGGTATCGACCTCTATAATACTTATCCACTCTACCCACATGAAGAACCTCTCTCATATAATTAGCCAAAGAGGTACTATTGGCTAATCTTTGCAATCTATCGGCCAATCCCTATGCCTTCTCTACAGCGTGTCTAGCTACATCTCTCTCGAGTGTCAATGAGGCTATCTATGCCTATGTAGCTACCAACTATGCCTGTACCTATGAGACAGCCTCTATGTGAGCATATGCCTATGATTGCATCTATGTTTACATCTACACTAATAACCCCTAGGCCTGTGTCATCTGACCATGTAGTGTTTTCACTTGAACCTATAAGCTTGCAATCTGGGTCTACTACTACTAGGAAGGTACTCCAATGTGTACATGTTGCTTTGCGGGAACTACTAGTGATCGCCTCTTACGAGGCACTGTGAAGTCTCTAACATCAGTAGCTCCATCATCTCTTCCACCACCTCCTCCACCATCTTGACCACCTCCTCCACAATCTCCATCTCCCTCCTCATCACCGCTACTCTCTTCATCATCACTGCTATCCACATCCTCCTTCTCCTCACCTCCCTCATCTCTCCTCCATTAGCGACTGTGTGCAACTGCAATCTCCTCCTCAGCTGGTAGTAGCACTAGCTCATCTGGAATAGATATATGTGGAAAAGGATATAAAGCAAGGTACTCTACATAATCTATTGTGATAGGAGCATCAATGATCTCAGGATGAATCTCCTCTTGAACTACAGTATCATATGATAGGTCAGGTCCCCAATCAATGGGATCTACCTAATGTTGGGAATAATGTGCAACACCCTGGGGTATGCCCTATATGATGCCATACTGTCTGAGCACCTTCCTCAATAAAAAATATCTCAATAAAAAAATGAGTCCTACCAATTAGATACATGGACAAGCAGAGGTATGGCATCTCTGTATCATCATCATCCCGGTGCTCACAATCCAGATAGGGCCACCATGTAACTACCTCTACATCATTAGGGACTCTCATCTAATGCCAACTTGCCCAATCTAGGCTGAGCAAGTTGACCTACATATATATGAATGTACAACCTCATGGCTATAAGGAAAGCTAAGGTGTGGAAACAACTCTGCTAACGTCAAAAACTCAAGGAAGAATGCAAAGATACTTTTAAATTTTCAATTACAGTCCAATTAAGATACATTTGAAAGAAATAGCAGAAATAGAGAAATGAACATACACAGATGAACACCAGATTTATGTGGGAAAACCCTTACAGGAGAAAAACCCACCACACCAAGAAAAGCCCCTTTGTATTACAGTAATGAAAATTACATACAAAGATCAAACTTATCTTTCTGATGTCAAATTTACAACAGCATAATCCTTGATCAACCTTGTACAGAACATTCAAATTACAATACTCTCATAATTGAATTCACACTAATCACTCATCAAACTATTCATCCCATTGATCGTCCAACCGAACATCATCATCGATCTCAAAGTATATCCATGTCGTCCTTGGTCTATTGAACTTCCTCACAGAATGGCCACAATAGTCTAACTTCCAACAGTTCCCATTCGGCTTCTCTGATTAGTCGAAGACACACCATGTAGGATAGTCTTCCAATTGGTCAACAACATTCAACCTGTGTTCACATGTCGGTGAGACACTAACCGTGTCTCCCCGATGCCACAAGACCCAATTGTAGTTATCTCCAAGAGTCCTTACTATTGCAAGACATTATACCGAGTTCACAAACTATCTCTCAGACTTCCCCTTGTCACGAAGACATCATACCGATATCCATCACATGTAGCACTATTCGGCAAGACTATCGCTATTTGATCAGAGGTCATATCGATGTTCAAAAGGTCGCATAGACAAAAGAATTTCCATCGACGAGACTATCGCTATTCGGCAAGAGATCATACCGAAGGCTTCATGCTACACCAAAATTTCCTATCGTCGGCGAGACTTACTGCTTTGGCCAAGAGGTCACACCGATGTTCATGCCCATCGGTGAGAGAACCAACTATCGGAAAGAGTTCTTATCGAGGCTTCCATGTTACTCCAAGACCGCCTTTCGCCATGAGTCATACTGACAACAGCCAAAGAATCAGCGAGACAAACATCCATCGCCAAGAGCTCTTACCGAGTGTTCAAGTCTCTCCCCGAAGACTCCGAGTGTAACACTGTCAGTGATACATACCATTTGTCACCAGGAGTTCTTACTGAAGTCACATGTTACACCGATGACTCTAAGTGTATAACTATTAGCAAGACATCTCATATTGGTAAGACTTCATACTGACAATAAACCTTTCGGCCAAGTGTCTCCTCGATGACTTTGGTCGCCACAAGTCACAGCGATAGCTTCAGTCGGCATGACAGTAACAAGGTCTCAGCAACCTGAACATTCCACAAGGTTGCACAACTGCTAGTCGGCTAGACAATAAGGGTGTCACATCGACTTTTCTCTTTCAAAGGTTTCAGCTTGTTAGATTGAGGAAAACTATTCCAACAATCTCCCACTTGATGAAAATCACACATGCACCTCTAGAGCACAACAAAATTACTAAAATTCATGGGCACTGAGGCCCATCGAATTGGCACACCACATAAACTTGTCTATGCTCACTGGCTTCGTCAATGCATCTGCAACATTCTCCAGAGTATCCACTTTTTCTAAAGAGACCTTTCCATCCTCCACCATATCTTGTAAAAAATGATACTGTACATCTATATGTTTCATCCTGGCATGGAAAGTAGGATTCTTTGCTAAATAAATAGCACTGACTATCACAGTAAATTGTTATTTGTCTTGCATCAAAACCAATGTTAGAACACAAACATTTTAACCAAATTGCTTCTTTACAGGCATGTGTTGCTGCCATGTATTCTACCTCTGTAGTGGAAAAATTGACTACAGCCTACCGCTTACTCATCCAACTCACTGCACCACCATTCATCATGAAAATATATCCACTGGTGGATCTTCTGTTGTCAATGTCCCCTGCCCAATTAGAATCCACATAGCCTCGAATGTTGAGAGTCCTCTATGATTTAACCAAATTCCCATGGTAACACAAAGCATATTCTGAAGTGCCCTTCAAATATCTGAATACTCTTTTCACAGCATCCGAATGTGTCCTTCCAGGATTAGCCATAAACCAACTAAGTACTCCCACTGCTTGGGCAATGTTTGGGCTTGTATAGGCCATTGTATACATTAGACTGCCAACCACACTAGCATAAGGTACACTGGTCATGTCCTCCATCTTAGTAAGAGATTTTGAATAGTCTTCAACATATAGCTTCATTCCCTACAAAACTAGAACAACTAGCTGCTTGCAATCATTCATACAAAATCTCTCTAGAACAGTCTTAACATACTTACTCTAACTGAGCCAAATTTTTCTACTATTCCTGTCCTTGGTTATTTCCATCCCCAGAATATACCTTGCTGCACCAAGATCTTTCATTTCAAACTTTTTAGACAACTGAGACTTAAGATCATAAATCATTAACTTACTATTGCCTATGAACAACATATCAACAACATAGAGAGCAATAATAAGAACTTGATCACTTTCAACTTTGTAATATACACAATGATCATATTTTGATCTTACAAATCCCAATGAGAAAACAAAAGTGTCAAACTTTTGGTACCGCATTCTAGGAGACTACTTTAATCCATACAAAGATTTTTTCAACTTGCAAACCAGTTTTTCATTACCTTTCTCCACAAAGTGCTCAGGCTGGGACATATAAATTTCTTCTTTAAGGTCACCATAAAGAAATGATGTCTTCACATCCATCTGTTCAACCTCTAACTCATACGCTGCTGCAAGTAACAAAAGAAATCTAATGGATGCCAGCTTAGCTACAGGAGAAAAAATTTCTCCATAATCAATTCCCTCTACTTGGGAATAACCCTTTGCAACCAACTTCGCTTTATATTTTTCCACACTTCCATCCAGACCTATTTTCTTTTTAAATAGCCATTTGCAACCCACAAATTTTTTTGCCTTCAGGCAAGGTCACCAAACTCGAAGTATCATTCTTTTCTAATGATGCCATTTCTTCATTCATGGCTTCCAACCAAGAGTTTGAATTAGACATTCTAAATGCCTCTTTCATAGTCCTCGGCTCATCAGTGCTAGAAATTAAAGCATAGGCACAAGTAGAATCTATCAAAGAGAACCCATACCTATCAGGTTGTTTTCTTTCATGAGTTGACCTCCTCACTTGCTGAGGCTGAGGTTGTTGTTCTTCTTCAGAACTTTCAGAACTACTTGAGCTCTCCTCAGTTTCAGGTACATTTTGAATTTTCAATTCCTCTTTATTTGGTGTAGGAGGAATTTCAACTACATCCTTTTTGTTTTCTGATTTTGTCTCTGACTGCAGATCCAAGGTAGAAGGCTTCAGCTCACGAAAAATAACACTTCTAATGTACAAAATCTTCTCCGTATTAGGATTCCAAAGCTTGTATCCTTTTATGCCAACACTATAACCAATAAAAATACATTTGACAACCTTTTTCTCTAATTTAGATCTTTTCTCATATGACACATGTGCATATTCCTCATAGCCAAAGACTCGAATGTGTCTCCAAGAGGGCTTCTTACTAGACCATGCTTCCAAAGGTGTTTTCTCAACAAGAGCAGAATTAGGAGATTGATTTATCAAGTAACATGCTATAGCAATTGCCTTAGCCTAGAACTTCTCCTCCAAGCCAGCACTGCTTAGCATACTTCACGCTCTTTCCATCACTGTCTTGTTAAACCTTTCTGCAACTCCATTTTGCTACGAAGTGTAAGGTGTAGTTTTATGTCTTTTAATTCCATGATCTTTATAGTATCTCTCAAATTCATCAGAACAAAACTCATCGCCATTTTTTTTTAAAAAAAGAGGGTAAAAACTTTATTGAATCATAACAGCATTACAAAGTCCAAAGAAGGAAGCCACAAGGGGCCAAAAACAACAAGAATTAATTCACACCCAAGAAGCACCTCATATCCTCAGCAACCCACTCCTCAAGAACAGGGGCCATATCAACAGGGAGATTGCTCCAATCATCCACAGACCAAGAATCAGTCTTTTCCGACGCCCATCTAGCCAGCCCATCAGCCACCCTATTCCACTCCCGTGGAATATGACGGAAAACAATGGACTCCAAGGTAGAGCACAGAGAAATAATTTGTTTGACAACCACAGCTAGCTGCCAATTCACATCCTCCAAATTTTGATTATTCAATATATCAATAACCACCTGAGAATCAGCTTCACAAACAATCCGCCGCCATCCAAGGGAAACCGCACGCTCAACCGCCAAGAGAATAGCGCTAGCCTCCATAAGATTATTAGTTTGCAAACCACGATACATAGAAAAGAAGAAAACCACCACTCCAAGGCTATCTCTACCAATACCACCAACCCCAGCATGCCCAGGGTTACCCCTAGAAGACCCATCAGTATTAATTTTCAACTCCCCTAGAGCAGGTGGGCACCAAAAGCCCTCACGAGCAACCCTCTCACGCCCACGCCTACGATGCACTTTACTCATAATACACTTCCCCCCTGTGGCAAGACCTAGGGAATTTACAACACCCAAGTCCCCAGGAGCAATCGGCACAGACAAGTCACACTTTGCAGTCAAAGTCTCTAGCAAAGCCCCAAGAATTCGCCTCCAAAGTTGCCCCACGAGCAATTTTTTATCCAAGAATATTCTTCTGTTACGTTCCAACCAGATTTGCCAAACAATCAAACTAGGACCAATGCTCCAAGCAATTTTAAGAAAAGAGGTTGTAGCAGGAGAAGAACCCTGTCTCTTCCAAAAATCCTCCAAAGAAGAGACATGGCAACACGGTAAGCTCCAAAGATTCCACCAGTGATGCCAGATAGTCTTAACAAAAGAGCACTGAAAAAATAGATGTGATAAGCATTCATCATGCTGACCACATAGAATGCACATGGAGGGGCCCTGGAACCCACGTTTGCAAAGATTATCCCAAGTAAGACACTTACCTTGAACCACGAGCCAAGAGAAAAAATTACACTTAGGCCAAGCAAATTTATTCCAAGCATGCTTCCACCAAGAAACCTGGGAGCTTCCAAAGACCTGTTTATCCAAAACCTGATAACCAGAGGCAACTGAAAATTTTCCTTTCAAGTCAGGTCCCCAAGCAAGCACATCAGCCCCTTGGAGAGAATTGCAGACACGACTCGATAAAATCTTAGCAAGCTCTTGACGATCCTCCACTGCACCACCAGGAGGCCAATCCAAGGGGCTCTTCCACCTAGACACAGAAATTTGACCCAAAGATTGTTGAGATTTAAAATCTGCCACATGATTCCAACCCGCCTCCACAAAAATCTGGCACAAATCTTGGAGATGGGGATGAGATGACACAATGGGTGGGTATCCATCCCAAGAATCATACCAGAAAAGAGCATCTCGACCCCCATTACAAATCCAAAAAAGTCCCTGTTTAACCAACTTGGCACCACGTTTAAGGGTACTCCAGATCACAGAGCCTTTCCCCTCCATACTAAACCTTGATACCTCCCTACTTTCTACTGCCCCCAAATATTTGAAGGTCAGAATTTTAGCCCAACACATATGCTGTTGAGAGCACCAGCGCCAATACAACTTAGCAGCCAAGGCCTGCCCATTCAAATCAGCCCGCCGTAAACCAAGACCCCCCTCTTGCTTTGGCCTACAAACAACATCCCACTTCACAAGACTCCATTTTCTATGAAGAAGATTACCAGCCCACAGAAACTGACGAGACAATTTCTCGAAATCTCTAATAAAACTTGAAGGAGCAGAAAGAACAAAGCATTTATAAATAGGAAGAGCCTGGACCACCGACTTTAAAAGAGTCACTCTACCTGCTGAAGAAAGCCACCTGCAAGTCCAATGACTGACCAATCCTCGAAACTTATCAAGAGTCTCTTGCCAAAACCTTTTGGGGAGAGAGCGAACAGCAAGAGGGATTCCAAGATAGGAAAAAGGAAGCGAACCAATCTGAAACCGAAGGATACCAGCAATTCTCCTTTGAATACCTTTAGGAGTGTGGAAGAAATATATGAAGGACTTCCCCTCATTTATGCATTGCCCAGAAGCTGCCAAGTAACTGTCCAAAACACTGCGCCAATTGAGAGCCTCCTCAACCTTAGCCCTACCCATCAAGGCAGTATCATCTACAAATTGCAGATGAGACTGAGGGGGAATACCATCTCCCCAACTCCATCCCTGAAGCAATCCACTAGCAACCTGAGCACGAATGAGTCTTCCCAGGCCTTCCGCAAGGAGGATGAATAAGTAAGGAGATAGGGGATCTCCTTGCCTAAGGCCTCTAGAAGCACCAAACAAACAAGTGGGCTCACCATTGATAAGCACCGAAAAGGAGGAGGAAGTGACACAACCTCCTAACCCATTCAATCCAACCCTCAGCAAAGCCAAAAGCTCCAAGGATTTTAAATAGAAAACTCCATTTAACACGATCATAAGCTTTAGCCATGTCTAACTTGATAAACATAGATTTATCTTTTGAGGATTCCATAGAATGGATGGCCTCAGCAGCAATAACTACCCCATCCATGATCTGTCTTCCAGCAACAAAACCCCCCTGCTCTTCAGAAATTAAGTCATCAAGCCAAGGCTTCAGCCTTTCTGCGATCAACTTAGTAATAATTTTATACACAACATTACATAGAGCTATAGGCCTAAACAAATCCAAGGAGTTAGCTCCCACCTTCTTAGGAATAAGAGCTAAAAATGTAGCATTTAGGGACTTCAACATTTGTTTATGCATAAAGGATTCTTGGACAACCTCTAAAAGGTCCAATTTAACCACTTCCCAGAACTCTTGAAAAAATTCAATGGGGAATCCATCAGGCCCAGGAGCTTTACCTTTCTTCATCTGGAATACAACCTTCTCAAGCTCCGACAAGGTAATAGGAGCAAGCAATGATTCATTCATTTCATTAGTCACCAGCTTCGGGATACAATCTAAAATTTTAGCTTCATCCTCCTCCGCAGGAGGCGAATCCTCAGAGAAAAGGGTAGAGAAATATCGAATGCATTCAGCTGAAATAGAGGCTGAAGAGGACAAAGATTCCCCATTAGGCAACAGAATAGAAGAAATAGCATTACCTTGTCTCCGATCCTTAACTGAGTTATGGAAGAAAGCAGTGTTTCGATCCCCAGCCTGGAGCCATTCAATACGAGACTTTTGTTTCCAAAAAATCTCTTCTCTTAACTCCCATTCCTCAAGCTCTTTTGTTGCAGCAACCTCTAATAAACTCAGCTCCTCTGAGAGGCCTTGATCTCGAATTTGTCTGGTAATTAGGTCTAGATTATCTCGCGCCTTTTGCTTTTCCTGAAATAAGTTACCAAAATGCTGCCTATTCCATCTTTTCAATCTGTATTTAACATACTGGAGCCTCTTTGAGAAAGAGTACATGGCAGTGCCATATGCTGGCTTCCCCTGATCCCACCAACTAGGGAGCAAAACATGAAGAGATTCATCCCTAAGCCACATGAGTTGGAACTTAAAGGTCTGTCTAGCACACCGTTGAGGCACATCAACCACTAGCTTAATAGGCCAATGATCAGAACCACGACCATCCAAAATTTTAGAGCTTATCAACCACCTGTCCCCCACCCAAAAACTAGACACCAAAAATCTATCAAGTCTTTCAGAAATAGAGGCATCGCCAATTCTCCTATTATTCCAAGTAAAAAGACCATTGCCAGGTTTGATATCCACAAGATTCAAAGCAGAGATATTGTCCTGGAGCAATAATGCAGAAGCCTCCAACCTTGCAATACCACCTCGTTTTTCTGCAAGCTCCGTGATAGCATTAAAATCGCCTCCAATAATCCAAGGATGGTAGGGAAATAAGCTGCGAACTAAACGAATGTTGGACCACAAAAGTTGCTTTCCTTGCAACTCCACAGGCGCATACACATTGGAGAAGAGAGCAATTTCCCCTGACATAAAACAAGAGGCCACCATGGAAAGGGAGGACCTGAAAGACACCCACCAAAGGGGGCAAATCTTACGCGGGTTCCATAAACATGCCACCCCGCCAGAAGACCCTTGAGCACCAATGCATTGGCATCCACCATTCCCCCATAACTTAGGAACTAGATCCATCATACCCTCCACAGAGAGCTTAGTCTCCTGCAAAAAAAGAACATCAGGCGAATGACACCTAATCAAATCCCGAACAGCTTTTTGTCTAGGGCCACTGTTCAAGCCCCTAACATTCCAAGAGAGAACTATCATTTCGAGGGGCATGAAAAATGTGAATCCAGAGTCTTGACTGACCCTGACTCCACCAAAGTCTCCCCTATCATCTTAATCTTTTCCTCATCCTTCTTCCTTCCCAGCTTAGAAATTTTCTCCGGCCCCCCCTTCTTGAGAACTTTTTGTAGAACACCCAACTGAGAGGACGCCTTAATATTCTTCTTGCCCACCTCTGGACCAACTTTTTGCAAGAGGTGAACCTTATCTACACTATCTTTCACTACCTCAGCACTACCACCCAACTCAACCTGAACCTCCATTTGACGATCTGTCCCTAGAGCCGAAGTCCCATCAGTAAGCGGAGCCATAATCCCCTCTGAGTTGAGCAAAACCTGACTAGAATCTTTCCCAACCTCATCTAAGCATGGAACTCCCATACCCCCCTCCTGTTGGGGAGTAAGCATTGCCTCAACTAAAGGGCCATGCTGATCAATATCCAGAGTCCCATGATCTAGATCCAAAAATCCTGGGTTCACCTCCTGTTGACTAAGATCCTCTAGCACCTCAAACCTGTTGAAGGTGTCCTCCTCCTGCCTGTCCTTCAAAGTCCTTTTATGACCTTTATTTCTGTTTCGGCCTCTAACGGGAATAAATCCATCTTCCCTACCACCAGAACCCTGAATGGGGTCCTTGCCCTTATCCACCCTAGGTGGATTAGCTGAAGGTTGAGAAGAATGAGCCTCCAAAGGCTTGGCCTTTGGACATCTGCGCAGGAGGTGACCATACTCATGACAGAAACGACAACGGAAGGGAAGTGTTTCATAATCCAGCTGTTGCACCCATGAATAATCTCCTGCACTCACTTCTAACGAGTCTGGCAATGGCTTACTTAAATCAATTTCTACACAAAACCGGGCAAAAGTCATTACCTTTTTGAATTGTGTTTGCTGAGAAGAACCCACAGGTTTCCCCAGCTTCGAGGCTAATAGGCACAACACATCCTCTCGCCAGCATTCCACAGGGAGCCTTGGAAGACGGACCCAAACCGGAACCCGATTCGGAAGTTCCTCTGCCGGGTTGAAGCCAGCATGCCATGGCTTAATAAATAAGCCCACCTGGTTATAAAAATACGGGCCCCCTTCAAAAATCCTATTCCGATCAGCCAAACAATCAAAAGTAACCATGAAGTAGTTATTTGCCAGGAGGCGGATCTCCATCTCTCCCTCAGGCATCCATGTCTTTTGAGCCCACATCTCCAAGAATTGCAAAGAAATTTTCAAACCTAAGAATTTGCAATAAAGAGAATGTCGTGCATAATAATCAATGTCTTCAGCCAACATCTCCATTGGAATGACTACGCTCGGCCTCTCTTTACACCGTTCGAGGCACCCATTAATCTTCGGAATTCTAGGCCCCCCTACCGAGCCCATCTCGACTTTCTCAGGTTCCACCGAGAAAAGATTATTATCAAAAATCTTCGAACCCTGTGGAGAGGGTTTCGATCCAAAAGCAGAACGAAAGTCCATATTGGGACAAACCCTAGAAGATTCTCCAGTATCCATCAAAGAGCACACAACGCAAGATGAGCAAGCAAGGCCCAAATAAAACCAAGAGCCCTTCGAAGAAGGCACACTCCACTGGACACCAAGGTCGCAACCCCCCAACCCTAGAATACACACCTGCTGCAAAAGAAAAGAGCCTCCCCCCAAATAGCGTAAAAAAACCCACCCCCAAGAAGCTTCAGAGAAGAAGAGAACAAATCCGACCCCCAACTACACATGCAACCACCAAAAGACCACATGCAGGCCGAGCCTAGATGGCTGCGGCCTCATGCAGCGCTTGCAGAGCCATCCTCCAATCTTCAGGAATCCTCTAACATATTTTAAAAATATTAAGGTTTGGGCCTTGGTTGTTGGCACTACAGGAAAGAAGCCCCACCAGTTCACCAAGGAGCCTCCCCTTAATACGAGGGTAAATAACAAACTCCATTGTTGACGTGGTAGAGAGTGACCCCACGAGGTTTGAACCTTGGTTGTTGGCTCTACAGGAAAGAAGCCCCACCATTTCACCAAAGGGTCGCCCCCTAAAACTCATCGCCATTGTCAGTCCTTAAAATTTTTATTTTTCTTCCAGTCTAATTTTCTACAAGGTTCTTAAATTCCTTAAATCAACTGAACACTTCTAATTTACTTTTCAAAAAATAAACAAACGTTCTTCTCGAATAATCATTAATGAACGATACATAGTACCTTGACTTAGACAAAGAAGAAACATTCACTAGACCAAAAACATCAGAATGTATATAATCAAGCAAACCAAAAGATTTGTGAGGACTGGAATAAAATGAAACACAGTGTTGTTTACCATATATACAATGTTCACAAAACTCGAATATGAGGTTACAATCTTCAAGCCCCTCAACTAGGTTTTTATTCTTCAAGGATTTTAAACCTTTCTCACCAATGTGGCCTAGCCTATGATGCCAGAGCATAGTCTTTTCTGCTAGAAGTTTAACTTCCATAGAGTTTACACTATCATGAACTTTTTCCTCTTTTCCTCCATGAGTAGCTTTCTGTGACTTTGCAGAGACACTATTGCATTGAATATGTGCATCTAGCTTATACAAGGTACCAATACGAGCACCCCTTGCTAGCACCATTGAGCCTCTAGTAATCTTGTAGCCATTTCTAGAGAATGTGACTTGCACTCCAATATCATTCAGCATACTAACATAAAGTAGATTTTGAGCCAGACCTGGTATATGCATTACATCATTGATTCCCTTCACTCTTCCATCAGGGAATTGAATTCTGACTCTTCCATGACCAACTATTTCCAAAGATAAATCACTTGACAAATACACCTTTCCACCATTGTATTTTTCATACTTCATGAACCAG
Source organism: Sequoia sempervirens (assembly GCA_007258455.2). Taxonomy (NCBI): domain Eukaryota; kingdom Viridiplantae; phylum Streptophyta; class Pinopsida; order Cupressales; family Cupressaceae; genus Sequoia; species Sequoia sempervirens. The sequence goes on along the minus strand of VDFB02000008.1, from coordinate 173,917,708 downwards.
TCTCTATGAGATGTCATGTGGAAAGATGCTCTAGAATCAATCATCTAGACATCATCTGATGTCTGCATAGCCAAGGCTTCAATGAGGGCGTCCTCATCACTCTCAGAAGAATCATTGTCAGAAGAATACTTCTTCTTCTTCTTTTTCTCCTCTTTACAATCCTTTTAGACATGGCTAGGTTGCCCACAATTCCAACACTTCACCTTGGACTTCTTGCTAAGAGACTTTGATCTCCCCTCTGATTTGGATTCGGACTTCTTGTCCTTCTTCTTGCCTTTTTCTTTTGATCTACCTCTAACAACAAGAGCCTCCTTCGCCATCTTAGAATATTTCCTTCTCATCTCTTCTAATAACAGAGAAGCAACAACATCTTCCATATTAAAAGTGGATGTCGTACTCCTAATAGCCATCACTAGGTGATCCCAAGAATCTGGCAAAGAACATAATAACAACATAAAATGATCTTCTTCATCAATCTTCACACCCATAAATGTTAACTGAGCAATCAACATGTTGAAAGCATTCAAATGATCAGCAATAGACCCTCCTTCCTACACTCTCAAAGAGTACAGCTTCATCCTCAAGAACAATTTATTCACCAAGGACTTGCCTTGATAAATAGCTACCTGTCTTTTCCACAAGGAAGATGCAGTTTTTTCTTCATGAACATTCAGAAGAAAAAAGTCTTCTAAACAGAGTCTTATTAGCCCCTTTGATTTTCTATCTGCAAGGTCCCAATCCTCTTGCTTCATGGTTGTAGGCTTCGTTCTAGACATAGCAATCCAAAGATCATGATCAACCAACAGATCTTCCATTTTAAGTTTCCACAACTCAAAATTGCTGCCATTGAATTTCTCAATTTCAATCTTTTCTAATGTGCTCGCCATCTTAACCTATAATTTGAATTGCCAAACTTCTATAAGACTCCCACTGAACAAAAATTGACACAAAAAACCCAACGTACCCACAAGGATAACACAACTGGTCATGCTCTGATACCACTTGTAACAAATGCTAAGGTGCGGAAACAACTCTCCTAACATAAAAAAACTCAAGGAAGAATGCAGAGATACTTTTAAATTTTCAATTACAGTCCAATTAAGATACACTTGAAAGAAATAGCAAAAATAGAGAAATGAACATACACAGATGAACACCAGATTTACGTGGGAAAACCCTTACGGGAGAAAAACCCACCACACCAAGAAAAGCCCCTTTGTATTACAGTAATGGAGATTACATATAGAGATCAGACTTCTCTTTCTAATGTCAAATTTACAAAAGCATAATCCTTGATCAACCTTGTACAGAACATTCAAATTACAATACTCTCATAATTGAATTCACACTGATCACTCATCAAACTGTTCATCCCATTGATCGTCCAACTGAACATCATCATCAATCTCAGAGTATATCCATGTCGTCCCTGGTCTATTGAACTTCCTCACAGAATGGCCACAATAGTCTAACTTCCAACGGTTCCCATTCGGCTTCTCTGATTGGTCAAAGACACACCACGTAGGATAGTCTTCCAATCGGTCAACAACATTCAACCTATGTTCACATGTCGGTGAGACACTAACCGTGTCTCCTTGATGCCACAAGACCTGATTGTAGTTATCGCCAAGAGTCCTCACCATTGGCAAGACATTATATTGAGTTCACAAACTGTCACTCAGTCTTCCCCTTGTCACCAAGACATCATACCAATATCCATCACATGTAGCACTATTCGGTAAGACTATCACTATTTGGTGAGAGGTCATACTGATGTTCAAAAGGTCACATAGACACCACCATTCCCATCGGCAAGACTATCGCTATTCACGAAGAGATCATACCGAAGCCTTCATGCTACACCAAAATTTCCTACCATCGGCGAGACTTACCGCTTTCACGAAGAGGTCACACCAATGTTCATACCCAACAATGAGAGAACCAATTGTCTGCAAGAGTTCTTACCGAGGCTTCCATGTTACCTCGAGACCACCTTTCACCATGAGTCATATTGACAATAGCCAAAGCATCGGTGAGACAAACACCCATCACCAAGAGCTCTTATCAAGTGTTCAAGTCTCTCCCTGAAGACTCCAAGTGTAACACTATTGGTGAGACATACCATCTATTGCCAGGAGTTCTTACCAAAGTCACATGTTACACCGATGACTCTAAGTGTATAACTATTGGCAAGACATCTCATATCGGTAAGACTTCATACCGACAATAAACCTTTCAGCCAAGTGTCTCCTCGATGACTTCGGTCACCACAAGTCACAGATATAGCTTCAGTCAGCATGATAGTAACAAGGTCTCGCTGACCTGAACATTCCACAAGGTTGCACAACTGCTAGTCGGCCAGACAATAAGGGTGTCACACCGACTTTTCTCTTTCAAAAGTTTTAGCTTGTGAGATTGAGGCAAACTATTCTAACAATGGCAGGTCATTGTTTGACCATCACTGGACGTGTAACAACTATATGCTCCCACACCCACACCTAAAATAATGTAACCCCAAAAGACAAATTGGTATGTTGGAGGTGGACCACCTGATGCAAATCATGGTAAAGATGAGTAATCATGCACATACCCTAGGCATATCTAGTACCATAAACAGTCATGCTCTCCAAAATATGGCACCACCCAATAGAAAGTCCCTTTGACTTGTGATCAGGACAAAGGAACCCTCCAATGAAACCAACAAGAACTTATGGCAAGGTAGCATAAGCATCAAACATCTCTCACCATGGAATCTCATATCCACTAGTCATATCATCCTAAACAACTCAATGCAGTGCATCGGTCCCACCCTACTCAAAAGAATCATATACTACTAGCTCCCCAACAACAAGAATCCTCAAAATGCACCATACATCCTCAGGAGTCACTGTCATCTCACCGGTGGGAAGGTGGAAGGTATTGTGCTCACTATGCCATCTTTCTACTAAGGCTATCAATAGTCCTCAATTAATACTAATCTGGGGCATATCTAGAAGAGAGGATAATCCACATCATGTGATAACTATGGTGTCAACTTGTACTAGCTATGGTATCAAATCAAATGTCTTGGGAAATCACCCGTGGATCTATAAGTTTGTCAAAGACTCATATCATCATGAAATATCGAAAGTCAGTAATCTTTGTCAATTCATCAAACATCAATTAGCCTATCATTTCTAATCAGCTCTGGTGATACTTTGATCAAATCTCATGAGCAACTATGATTTAACCTCACCTATCATGAGGTCAATCATCAATCTAAAATTGCACCTCACCTATCATGAGGTCAATTAATCAAATCAACCTCACTTATCATGAGGTTTATCAATCAAACTATAACTATTCCTAATCTATCATGAGGTTAATTATCATCAATCAATCATCAAACCTCACCTATCATGAGGTTGATCAACATCTACTCTATCAAGATCATCAATCAACATCAACTCAAAGGCCGACGTGATCGAAAATCAACAAAATCAAGGAGTAAATTGACAAAATTTATCATTCTGACTTGGATGCACCAAAACAGAGTTTTAATGTGTCAAAAAAGTCAATGAGCTATAAAAAATCATCTATGCACCGAAATAGGCGGCCAATGCGCTATATCTGTGTATGCGCCATTTTAGGCGATAAACGCACTATAACATTCTATGCGCTAAAATATCTGACCTATGCTCTAAATTATGAATGCACTATTTCATCCTACCAATGCGCTAAAAGAGATAGCCTATGCACTATTTCGGTAAATGCAACAGAATAGATGTTGTATGTGCTACATTAGCCTATATATGTGCTAAAAGAAAGAAAACAAATTCAAAACGAAATTAAATGCGAAAATCAATAAAAACATGAAATACTAGGAAGTTCTAGGGTACATGCCAGGGGTCTGTATGCGGCCGGGCGATTGTGTCAACGCACTTGCTCAAAATGGTGAGTATGGTAAGGGATGGACATTTTGCTCCAAATTGCTCAAAAACACTATCACTCTCAATTTTCAAAATTCAATATGCACAAATGAATTCAAAATCCATCTTTTAGCTATTAAAAGGTTAATTAAGAGGTATTTTGGTGGGATATATTAAATTTCTTTTGGACAAAATGGGCTTAATTCATTATTTCATCATAGGGGCATTTTTCACATTATTTGTCGGGAGATAAATCGTTGCATCATCAATAATCATCAAATCATTGAAAAATCATAAGAATTTTAAAATTTCTGAAAAATACAATTTATTTTTTTTTAAAAAAAACATTGATTTATCTCCCATGGGGGCATATATCCATCATCACTTAAAAATCAACATTTGGGGCACACTGAAAATTATTTCGTCAATACTGGCAGCATCAAAAAAAATTTCTTTGAAGCAATGCATAAACACATCAATTCAAAGAGGGGAAAAATGTATACACCTAAAATGGTCTGATTTAATATAATTAATTAAATACAATTTATTTGATTAATTAACCCTTCTATATTCATCTACTTATAAATAAATAGAAATATTTATTTATATAGTTCACTTCTAATTCTTCTATCTTTATCATATTATTTCATCTTAATTAAGTAAACAAATCACATACTTTGTGTTATTTAATTATTATTATCAAATTCTTCTATAATTATATTTATTCTATCTTAATCACATCATTCTATCTTAATTAAATAAACAAGTTCACATAATTTTTTTTATTTAATTATCTATTTCTTCCATCTTAATTTAATAAACATGACTTCTATAGTTGGTTTTATTAAAATAAATATCCTCTTTTGCTAAATTGAATAAATCCAAATAATTCAATTAAAGCATATTTCTACAGCTATTTCCTCTTTTCACTCATCATATCCACCAACAAAATTAGATATTTTATATCTAATTAATTCAACTCAGCCTTCATGGACAAATTTGGAGACAAATTTGAGATAAATTATAGACAAACTTCTTCATCTTCTTCCATTGATCATTCCTATCCTCTAGCTGAATGTTTTTGTGGGGAGGAACAATCTCCATAATCTTCTCAAGCTTCTTCATCCTTCACCATTGAATCCTTCAAATCAAATCCAGGCCCTTACTTGATGCCACATCACAAATATGTTGCTGGGAAATCTATAAATACAACTTCTTTCTATAGAATATGGATCCCAACTTTGTGCAATCTTACTCTGCAGAAATAACATTAGAAGCATTTGAGCAATTATCATATTAGTAATATAGCAATCATCATTGTAGAATCATATTAGAATCATTTAGTTTTATAATCATGGATCTTCATATAGCTACATCTTAGTTTATTTTATCAGTTTTATATCATTTTCATCTACATGATTACATTGAATATCATTTAGCAATTATCATATAGGATTGGATTCTTGCATTTTACATCATCTCATTCTCTAGACTGGCATTTTAATAGTCATAGTGCTTACAAAATCTGAGAGCCTCTATGATTTAATAAATCTTTGGAGTTAGAGAGCAATTAGACACTTTCAATGGATTTATGCTTTAATTAGATTATTTTTTGTTTAAATCTATTGATATAATGTCTTATTGATTGTGTTTGTTATTCATTTATGCATATTTTACTCACACAATTATTATTAGATAATACACATTTAATTCCTTTTATTTTTTTTAAGTTTGAAGATAGATAACTAATTAAAAGGAGAATACATTGAAGAGATATAATATATGTATTTTTATCATTTATGATTTTCTAAAAAAGACTACTTTCATGTTTTTTTTTTTTTACTTCAACTAGACTAACCCATAAAATTAGACCCCTATCTTTCTAGGCTGATGAAACTTATGGATAGAGCACATAGTAAATCCTAATAACTAGGTTCACCCTTAAAGAACTACTAAAATAATTATAAGTGTTAGATTCATTCAAGGACTCAAGCTCCCATGATCACTTGTAAAACCAAAATAACCTCTTAGAATAGAGAAAAGTTAGAGCATAAATTTGCAATAATGAATGCAAAATATATTTAGATGAAATGTGATTAATGTGATTCTATGTAATATAATAATATATAATTCAATGCATATGATGTACCTTTTATGTGGTCTCACAACATGCCCCATTTTTCCCCTTGGAAAAATGTGGACCCCCTTTTTTTCTTTTCCTTTTTTCCCTTTTGGTTCTACTTGCTTTGGCTTGGTTTAGTGGGTTGGTTGATTGTAGGTTTCATTTTTTTTAGTCTACCTAGTCTTTGTTTTAATCATTATTCTTTCTTAGATTCGGTTTTTTGGTCTTTTCATGAAGTTTTAATATTTTACTCGAAACAAGAATAGTGGAATTGTTGTGGTCGTATCAAAGAAAGTTGTATCTTCAGTTGATCCTAGCCCCACCCAGTAAGTCATTAGCTGAAATGATTTTGATCCTAGTGGCTCCTTTTTATCAGAGTCTAAATGATTCTATTTCGTTGTCTTTAGTCAGAACTTGGAAACTGAAGGTCATGTTATGAAATTTTTTGATTATTTTTTATCTTTCTTGAACTCAGTTTCTAGTATCTTCTTCATTTCAGTTTTCTTTAACTTTCTTGGAGGTAAGTATCTTGGTACCTAGTATTATTTTCAAAATTTGGTACTAGAAGTTTTAATCCCAGTGATCATAATTGATCACATATCTTAAAGGATTTTTCCTCACAAAAATCAAAGAAACTCTAGAGTGCCACACAAGATCTTCATGTTGTCTTTCTCATCTATTAGTAATCCTATGTAGAAACCTAGGTGTTCATAATTTGAAACCTAATTCATAATGATTACACCTTTATTCAAGAAATTAATGCATTATAATAGGTATTTAATGAAGGTGGTGAACTACTCATGTACTTGGCATCACTTCAAACTTGCAATTTCTTTTATAACAATCCAATTCCTGTCATGCTACAAATTTGTAAAGGACATTGAATGAATGAAATAATACTGGCGGACAAGAAAAGGTAAATTTTGAGAAACCAAGAACACAATTGCCAAGAGTTTTGAAGCTTTATTCTGAAGAAAATTTCATCATCAACCAAAACCAGGTATGTTTCAAATAACCAAAATTCTATTAGTCATTTTCATGCATGAAAATATCAAAAATGGTATTTCCCTTTGAAAATTGAAATATTGATTATTTTTTATTTGAATTTAACTGAAAGCTGAATCAAAAGTTTTATAAATTTTTAAGAAAATTTGGTTAAATTTAACCCTAACTCGCACACATGACACACATTTGAAAATGTAGAATACACCAACAAAAATGAGTAATTCTAAAGAAAATATAGAAGACAAATTTAAATACTTCAATTCACAAGCTATACCAATTGGAATGGTAGTTATAAATACTCATCCCCTAGTGGTCTTCGGATGTTGAAATTCACACTTGAGTATGGAAAGAAAATGCTTCTCAATGTGCCATAAATGTTATAGCAAATGGGTTATTTTTAACAAGAGGGTTTCCCCTAGTAATGGAGGCCCCTGAATTGATCATGGAATGTATAAATCATTATGACCCAAACAAAAGAATTATTGAGAAGTGTGGCATAGAAAATTGGACACTCTTGAGAAAAGAGACAATTTCATGCCTAATTAGACATACTTTTGAGTACCCTTACACTATTCACTCTTCAAAATGATATTTATAGGACCCTAAGACCCATTATTTTTGATCTAGAGGCCTGTTTCACCTGAGAAATCACTTAAATCCTGACAAACAACACTCAATTCATTCATATCCCAAAAACCCACCTTCAAAAACCACTAGAGGGACCCATTCACCACATTAGGCGAATGAGTCCCCTCTGGTGGGACCCATTCACCAAGGGTGGAAAATCAGTCCCTTTCGAGGGAAATTTCAATTTTGAGTGGGAATTTAATCAATTCAACTTAATTTTTTGGTGAATGTCGGTTTATTAGGTCTAAATAATAGGAAAATTAGGTGTTGTTTATAAATACTCATTTTAAGTCATTTTACACATCTTTTTAGTCATTTCACAAAAGAAATTCTAAATTCAAGTCTTCTACAGCAAGTTTCATTAGCAAAGTTGAAGTTTTAGGGAAGAAAACTAAGGTTTTTGTAGGTCTTGAAGCTCACTTTTTGATCAAGATTCAACATTGCAAAGGGTTGATGATGGATGCCTATGGTGAATCATGGAGAAATCTAGGTTGAGGAGATACAACTAGCCATCAAATCACACCTAAAGACTTGGTTTCAAAGTGATTCCATCTTCCATTTTCTCTCTATCTTCAGATTAAGGTTTGCATTTCATTTACATTCTATTTGCATGTCATTTATCTACATTTTCGAAGTGTTGTAAGGTTTCTAGGGTTGAAGTCTTGCACCACTTAAATCACATTTGCATCTCTTGTTCTAGCACAATAGAGTAGGGCCTTAACATACTTAAGACTTTCGTAGTCTTTAACACACTTAAGGATAGGGTTTTATGTAGATTTTTCTCTATTTAAGGTTTAATTACCCAACTAGGGGTTTGAACAAGGAAAACCCCCATTAGACAAAAAAATTAAGCTGCTTTGTAAGTATTTTCCAAGATCTTGATTTGGGTTTTTTTCAAAAAGTACTGTATAGGTGTCAAGGTGTAGAATAGAGATTTGAAACCACAAAAATTTGAAAGTGGACTGATTTTCCATGCATGGATGTGTTGTAGAAAAAAAGAACCTTTGCTTGACATGGGATTAATTCATGATAAAATGGACTTAATGGGGTCTTAATCTAGTGTTGTGAGGCATTTTATCGACACACACTAGGTGTTGGAACCTCAAAAATTGAATAACATACTTTTAACGGTGTCTTGTAAAGGTGTTATAAAGTGTTGTAAGATACTTTCACACTTCTCTAGATTGAATGAATCCATTTATTCCCAACTCAAAATTATAAAATGTGTTTAATAACATTATTACATCAATCTAGAAGGTTCTTAACTTAAACTTAATGATAAACTAGTGTTGTAATGTGTCTTGCACATTCACATTGGTTCTTGTGCCTTCTTAGGCAATGTGGACCTCATTTTAGTGTTGTAAAGTGTATTTAATCACACTTTTACATTGATTTTTCTGTCCCAAGCCCTATTTGACATTCACATTATCACTAATAGTCCCATATTAACCCATACTGTGCATCCTGAGGGTTAAATTGATCAAATACCTGACAAGGATGCATTTTAGACCTTATTTCCTTATCTCTTGGCATCTAAGCTGTCAAAATAGCCCCTGCAGGACCTATTCGCCATGCATGGAGAATCAGTCCCATCTAGGTGGGACCCATTCACCATGTGTGGCAAATGAGTCCTAGTTGGCTCAATTTTGACCTTTGAGCGAGAAAAAAGTGAAATTTGAGTTTAATTTTGCTTCATGTTAGCCTGTGATGAGGTATTAATGGGTAAAATAGGTGAATTGCCTATAAAAGCACCTCTCTAAACTCATTTTTATCTCCATTAACTCATTCACATCATTCATCATCTATCTTCTATCTCAAGTCAAGCAAGCTAAAACTTTCACATTGCAAGTCTTTAATTTAGCTTCCTAAGACCTCTAAGGGCAGATTCTACATGTCTTTTTTTAGAATTTCAAGATCTATCATCATGGAAAGGTAATATATTCCATTGTTGCATGTTTCATTCCATTATTTCATCATTTTGGTTTAATTACCTAAATAGGGTTTGACCTAGGCAAACCCCCATGCCCTAACATTCACCATTTCTTCTTCTCTTCTTGTGTATTTGTGTATTTAGGACCATTGGAAGCTTGGAAATCATTGAAAATCAAGTTGATAGATTTATCAAGTATTTTTCTCATTCAACAAGTCAAAGTATCAACAATATCTCATTTTTAGACCCATAAATTAGAGTTTCAGAAGCAGACACTTGTAGGGCATCAAAGTGTAGATCAGAAGTTTCAAAATCCACCTTTGAAAATTGAGATATTCAAAAGTGGACTCATTTTCCATGGTTGGTGAATGAGTCCCACACTAAGGTTAGTTTTTGCATTTTTACATTTTTAGATACCCTTTTGTCAGAAATAGGTTATGGCAAAATTTGACAGAATTGGGATTGATTCACCCAAAATGGAAAATGAGTCCCACCAAGCCTAAAAATTAGCACCAGTAGCTTTCCAGAATCTGTTTCTAGTCTTCATCAAGATTCCAGGTGCACATTTTCTGTTTGGTTCAATTCTGTTATGCTTTACATTCATTTCTAGTTCATTGTTGCATTACATAATGTGTTTTCAAACATCACTTGTTTCTTAGACCTTCCATTCATACTCAATTAATTTCATAGCTTAGTTGCATTTAGATCATTTCATTTAATCTAAATAACATCACACACAAAATAATTTGAATGAAAACTTAGTATTTTTGGCCTAAGCTCTCTCCTTTTAGGTGAAAAACCCTAGAAGAGTTAGAGAGTGCATGGTGCCAAAAATCTAGGGTTCAATGGTGAATGAGTCCCTCATGAGGTGAATTTTTGATTCAAGTGCAGATCCAAACATGCAGTTAGCAGAAAATAGTTTATGGGCAGAAAACCTTTGACCTGGGATTGATTTTCCCAAGGTGGCGAATGAGTCCTAGTTAGCTCAAAATCAAATTTTCTAGATTTCCAGATTACTTTTTAGTCATTTTCAGCTTTCTAGGTGCACACATTCTGAAAAATAGCTTTTTGTTTTGTTTAATTTTCATTTTGTTCATTATTTTAAGCTCTTTACGAACATCACTATATTTTCAAAAAATGAATATATCTTAGGTTTTGCATTCATAATCAACCAATTAGTTCATTTAGGTCATCTCATTTAGCCTTAATAACATCATACATTTCCTAATTTGAGTGAACCACACTGATTTTTAGTGAGGTTTATCTCTCTCCTTTTAGGTGAAACATCCCAAGAGTGCAAGAGTAGCCTCTAAATCTCACTCCCAAAAATCTATGGTTCATTTTGGTGAACTTGCATATTGAACATCATATCATTCTAATTTGCATTTGCATTGGCATGCTATGACTGAATTACATTGTCTTTTGCATTGTTTTTGCATCCTAGGGCTTCTTAAAGTTGCATTAGTGAAAGCATCATTTAGATTTAATTATTTCATCTTATTTCATATCATCATTCCAAAATTCTACACTTTCAATTTTTATCTAAATTGTACAGCCCTGAATACTTTCAAAAAAGTCAAAAAAAAAAGAAAAAACCTCAAAATACCTCCCTAGGACTCATTCGCCACCTTGGACGAATCAGTTCCACTACAATTTTTGAATCAGAGTTTCCATAATTTAGTTTATTTATTTGCACATTTATGTTTCCTTCAGTTTCTTTTCTATCATAGTTTAGTTATCTTCTGTTTCATTAGTATAAGCATCTTTTTCTTTCATGGAATTTATGGATAGTCTTATATTTTTGCAAATTTCATTTTTCAGTATTCATTCCTAGTTCTTTTAGATCAGATTTATTGATACTTAAAAACACAAAAATAGAAACATAAAAACAACCTTTCAAACAAATGATTCAAGTTAGAAACAACATCTCATCCAAGCCCCTTAGTAGTGATTGTTGGAACAACAAGGACACACAATTGAGAGGGGGGGTGAATCAGTCGTGAAAGAAACTAAAACTCTTCTCTAAAATCTTAACTTAATTATAGATCTGATGAATAAGCAATTAACGATAAACAATCAACACATCAGAGAGACAAAGAAAAATATTTTTTTGCGTGGAAACCCTGTTGGGGAAAAAAAATGGTGGATGTTATTCCACAAGATTATACTCTACTAGAAGTATAAAATAAAAAATAAGGGGAATGCACATGCATTTAGGAACACTTCCTAGAGCTCACTACTCAATTACAAAAGAGGACTCACTGTCCAACAATAGAGTTTGGATTAAGACCATCCAAGATTTGTGAACTGAGAAAATAGCTTCTACACAAGCTTGATTATAGTTCCAATTAAGCTCAACACTTCTTCACACTTCTCACATTCTTATTCACACTCTACTCAACAATCAAATGATATTCACACATACACACATAGCAGCACATGAAGCATCATCACCAACAATGAACTAATCGCCCTTATATATCCGCTACATGAAATTCCATCACCTCTTCATCAACCAAAGAAAAGATATATATTTGTAATGTCGGCCCAAATTTACAAATAAAATTTTAATGTGTATCCACCAAGGTTGGCCACAACATAGTGGAGACCCAAATTAATATCTCCAACACAAGAATACTTAATTAATTACACCCCAAAGATCAACAACACACTACCAATGACATGTCGGCCAACAACAAGAAAAACTAAACATGTGCACAAAGATCTTCAACCACAAACTCTTCCAAATAATGTGGACATACCACAAAGATAGAGAATGATCTAGAGACACCACATACCACCAAGAAAGAATAGAGAAGCATCTGCAACAATTGAGAAAACAAGAATTACACAAAATTCATTTAGGCACACTGATAAAGACCAACAACACACTGTCATACCACATCATATTCAAAACTTCACATGGACCTCTAAAAATTCTGTTAGATGATCTAGAAACATTCAACATTAGACCCTTAAATGCACATCAACTAATCTTCAACGTACAAAATACAACAGCTTCTTGACTTGCACAGTTCGACTGGGAACCAGGAATACTTTCTTTTACAATTTTCTCAATATCCTCGACATATACAATCTTCAATGCACCAGATGCTAATAGCGTTGACATCAATAACAACCACATATCAGCAACTAATATCCACAACATTCAATAGTGATGATGTCGACAAGTTAGATGAAGTTCTTCAAGACTTCCTCTCACTCACTTCATCCTCTAATGCTTGCAATAGGAAACCTAAACCACTTAACAATAACGTATCCCTCAAACCTTTTGGTTGTGATGACTTTGAATTGTTAGATGATGCCCTTCAGGACTTCATCTCACATAAGTCATCCACTAAGTTTTGTTGTGACCAACCCACAATAAAAAATGTTAACACCATTAATGTTGAATAGCTTAAACAAATTGATGATAATTTACCCCTCAAACCTTTTAGTCGTGATGATTTTGATTTGTTAGAATTACCCCTTCAAGATTTCATCCCACTCAAGTCATCTACTAAGGTTTGCTGTCAGAAATCTAAAACTAAGGAAGTTAATGTGATTCAACCTCAAATAATTCTTTACCCACCCTCACATAAACTTCATCCTTCTAGTAAACCTAGGTGCACTCTTTACCCACCTAAAACCAATGTGTTGCAAAAATCAAGTAATGTTACTATTGCTCATACGTATAATACCCAAAACAATCCACAACCACCACAACCAACCCCAACCTCTTTACCTTTACCTAATACACCTAGTGCTCCTCATTTCCTCCCATACACAAAGGATTATGATCTTGTTAAACAATTAAAGAATACTCCTACAAAGATTTCCCTTTGGGATTTACTTCAAAACTCACCAAATTGCCACACTATTCTTCAAACAACCTTACAACAAATTGCAGTTCCCCCTAGTACAACTCTGAATGATGTGGCAGCTTTAAAAAATGGAATGAATCAAATTAATCTAGACATTACTTTCCATCAACATGAGCTCCCTCCTTTAGAGTTGTGAAAACAAAATGACACCTTTATGATAATTGCTCAATTCAATGGAATAGGTATCAAAAGAAACCTTATCAATAATGGTTTTTCCCTTAATGTCTATAGTGTGAATCTCCTTGATAGATTGCATGTTGACAATTCACAAATTGTACCTTATTTCATTTCCATTTGAGGATTTGACAATACAACAAAGCAATTGCTTAGTATAATCACTTTACCTATTATGGTTGGGATGGCTACTTTGCAAACTCCTATTCATGTCATCCCTTGTGATCTTTCATATAATCTTCTTTTAGGTAGACCATGGATTCATGAGATGAATGTAGTGCCTTCGACCCTTCATCATATAATGAAATATGTCTATAACAATCACATTTGTCAAGTTGAAATAGACCCCAATCCTAAAAGTTGCTTGCAACTTGGAAAAGGAGCTACAAGTCCTCTTAAAACATTAATTCCAACATCCAATATAGATCCTCTTGATAGTGAACACAACGATGAGGAGTCGGTATCTAAATTATTTGGTGATGATTGGAGATCCTTACAATTTACACCTTCATTTATGGGCGAATACATAATCACACAAAATAAAAATGAGAAACAAGAACAACCAACTATCATGTCAACTCAAAATTCTGAGCAATCATCTCAAACCTCTCTCTCCTCTACTTTGGAAGAAAATGCAACATACACAACAAATTTTGATGAGATGGATTATCAATCCCTGCCTAATCCAAAAGAAATGGAATGACTCTATGGAAAAGGCTACGAATTTGTAAAACAATTAGGATATACTAGAAAAGGATGTAGAAAACATGAACAAGGTATTCGTGTTCCTATCGAACCTAATATGCAAGAGACAAAAACTAGATTGGGCTATTCTTTTTCTAAAATGACAAAATCTACTCAATGACCATCTTTGAATGTCAACACCATTACATGTCAACCGAAACATAAACTCACCATCAAACATCCTGAATTGCTTGATATAAACTTAAAACCATCATGGAAGTATGTTGATAGTGATGAAACTCTGAAACAAATGTTAGGAGTTTATGATAACATATGTTCTACTGGCCCCATGCAATAGGTTACTCGTGCTACGATCATTACCAAGCAAAATGATAGTGATATCATTGAAGAATATCATGAGTCCGAAGTTCCTAAATATAATGCACTCCCTTTAGGAGATACAATTGATGTGCCAAGGGACATTGATGATAAAGACAAAGTTATTAAGATTGGGAAGTTCCTTGATGATAAAGAATAAGAGGACACTACAACTTTACTTCATGATTTTCTTGAAATTTTTTCTTGGAAATATTTTGATATGCCAAGAATTGACATAAAAATTGTGACACACAACATTGTTCTTGCTGAAAATGCTAAACCCATTCATCAAAAGATAAGAAAAATGTACCCTAACATAGCCTTGCATGTTAAAGAAGAGCTTGAAAAACTCCTTGATGAAAGATTCATTCAACCTATTGATTATTCTCCTTGGATCTCAAACATTGTTGAAATTGCTAAACCCGATAATAATATTATGATATGTACAGATTTTTGTCATTCATGGATGGATTTTCTAGTTACAATCAAATCCTTATTAATGCTCAACATCAATACAAAACTTCCTTTACAACTATTTAGGGATGTACTATAGAAAAAAGGAAACTTGCTTTACATGGGAATAATTCATGATAAATTGGACCCTTGAATAACATGCTTTTAATGATATCTTGTAAAGGTGAACTGCAAAGTGTTGTAAATGAATTTCACACTTTTCTAGACTTAATGAACCCATTTCTCCATAATTCAACATTATAAAATGTGTTTAATAAAATCTTCACATCAATCTAGAAGGCTTGTAAAATAAAATTAATGTTAAACTATTGTTGTAATGTGTCTTGCACATTCACATTGGTTCTTGTGCCTTCCTAGGCTATGTGGACCTCATTTAGTGTTGTAAAGTGTATTCAAATCACATTTTAACATTGAATTATGTGTTCCAAATTCTAATTGACCTTTAGATCATCAGTAATAGGCACCTATTAATCCTAAGGCTTAAATTGATCAAATAACTAATAAAGTTTTAATATAAACCTTATTTCTCAACTTCTTAGCATCTTAGCTATCAAAATGCCCCTATGGGACCCATTTACCATCCATGGTGAATCAGTCCCATCTAGGTGGGACACATTTTCCATGGGTGGCGAATGAGTCCCATTTGGCCCAATTTTGACCTTTGAGTGGGAAAATTTGAAATTTAAGTCTTTTATTTTCACATTTTGGCCTTACAGATCCAATTTTTGGGCTAATAAGGCGAATTTCCTATAAAATCAACTCTCCTAACTCATTTTCAACATTTTGGTGAACCTACTTTTTGAACATCTTATTTTCTACTTTGGATTCCTAATCCTAGCTTGAATTGAATTTGCATTAGAGTTGCATTGGTTAATTTACATATAGGGTTTCAAATTTTTGCATTATTAAAAAGGTCATTTAGCTTGCTTTTTTGCATATAATTTCCTTAAATTTATTGAAATTCTACATCTCCATCTTAGGTCTGTAGCATACAACATCAAACATATAAAAAACAATTCAAAATTTTAGAAAATTTTGTAAAAAGCCAGTACTTGGACTCATTCGCCATACTAGGCGAATTAGTCCCTATCCAAATTTTTGACTGACTGTTACAACATCATAAACCTCATTTATGTGCTTCCTAATCCTTCTAGTATCATATAGTATAAGTCTAGACAACTTCTGGAACATTTTTTTAAGCATCTAGCTCAAAAACATCATTTTAGATTACTCATTCTTCAAATCACTTCACTTGCCAACATCCTTACATTTGAAAATGCTTCCATTTCTATAATTTTGCATAACAATGATAAAATTACTCTTCACTTTTGCATATACAATTTTTCTATTCATAAAACTTTGCATAAGTTTGATAAAAGTGCTTTTCATTCTTGCATGTACATTGTTTGCATTTTTCAAATCTTGCATATATTGAATAAGAATGTTTTGTACCTTTGCATATACATTGTTCATATTGCTGAAACATTGCATGAAATGGTTATGTACTTTTCATTTTTATTCAAACAATGTTGGTCACTTACATATTTAGACATGCTAAGAAACATCTCCTATCCCCTCCCTATGAGAGTGTTTTTGTGAAAGAGACTATAGCCTTAGACATTCCTAATGATCATATTTGTTCCTCTCCTAATATCTCTCCCATTGGTGATGAAGATATTTTGGTATAAGAACCAATCCATGAGAGTTTTGAGAATCCTAGTTGTTTCTCTCCTCTTACCTCTCTTAGTGGACAAGACATTGATAAACAAGACAATACAACCATAGGTAATCATGACAACACCATTTGTTCTTCTTCTACTATCTCTCCTAGTTTTGAAATAGATACTTTGATGTTAGATAGCACAATTGATGAAGGTCATGAATATCTTAGTTTTCCCTCTTCACCTCACAAAACCACTCTTGAGAATAAATATTGAACCATTGATCATTCCCCTACTTGCGATGAAGGCCTTTTAGAAGAACCAACCCATGAATGTCAAAAACATTCAGTTTGTCATTCTCCTAAAAACTCTCCTCCTTAGTCAACCTATAATAATGAAAGACAATCATAAAGTGACATTTGAATCCCCTTCACCAACACATCATTCCAATAAAGACAAGATCCTTAAGGTTATGATGACACAAGTGGAATCTCCTATAATTAGTGTGCTTCTTAAGTCACCTTCCATTAGTGAATCACATAAAAAATTTAGAGATGTCTTGAAATCCATTATGCAATCTACTCATAAAAATGTTTTGTAGCCGCTAAGTTGTAAGTTAGTGGCTCAAACATCTAGGGGACCATACAACACCCCTACACCATTACATTTTCCTCAAAAATTTCCTAGTGTTGAAGATCTTAAAAAGATTCCTACTAATATATCTGTATGGCAACTCATTCAACTCTCACCGACAATGAAACTTCTCTTTCATGAAACATTTCAAATATAGAAGGAAGAGATCCAATATTACATAAAATAGAATCATCTAACATGCTCCTCTCATCCCATGCAAGCCACCTAGTCAGAAATCACATTCCCTAAACATGAATTACCCTCACCTAAGATTCAAAACAAGAATGATCCCTTGATGATAAAGGTGATCATTAATGAAACTTTAGTTAGGCACACTCTCATCAACAATGCAACAAAATTTAATGTTTTATGCATGGACCTTCTACACAAACTTGGCATGGACAAAAAAATGATTCAACTTAATGATGTTCACATTCATGGCTTTGACAATGTTAATAGGCAAACACTTGGGATGATCACATTACCTATTGAGGTCAGACCTGTAGTGTTTCCTACCTCTATCCATATCATGCAAGTACCCCTTCCATACAATCTTCTCCTATGGAGACCATGGACTCATGATATGAAAGGAGTCCCATCTACCCTTCACTGTGTAATGAAATTTGAATACAACAACAATATATACACAATTGATGTAGATGAGTGAAGCTATGTGTTAAATAATCACAACACCTACAACTCCCCTAATCTATTCATTCCTAAATCCAAATTCCAACCTATACAAGTTGATGTTAATTCTTCACCTACAACAAAACTCTTTCATGATAATTGGGGGATGTTAGATTCTACACCTCCTTTCCATAACATTTCCAAAATCTCACCCTCATGGTCCAAAGATTCATATACAAACAATTCATTTTCAGACACAAGTTCTAGTAGCGATTGGGTTTTCACACCTACCATTAAGGGATAATACGAAATATCACAATCTCAACCCAAACAACCTTGTGTTCCATTCAATCAACTTAGTTCTACCAAATTACCCCATAGTGGTGAATGGGGCAATCTAACTCCCATCCCTCATGGATCAACGACACATAATATTAACAAGGATTTTTGTTCTTGTACAACAACCAATCCTTCTCACAAACACACACCCCCTTCATCTAACTTGTAAGATTATTATGGTATCGGCTATAATCTTCCTCCTATACATGCATGCAATGAAAACATGAGCCAAACCGACATCTCAAAATCTTTGAAGAAAGATATAGGGGTATCTCACTTACCTCCACTTTTATCAAAGACTTTGCACAAAAATAACATTCAACATCTAAAGGAGCATGGTGCTCTTCCTTGTGCTCGAACACCTATTTCCTCTACTTAATACTCACATTCATCCATTCCCAGCTCACCTTTGTCCTACGCTAAGTGGGGGAAAGGGGTTCGATAGCCTTGTCCTTGTATGTCACTTGTCATGGCCTCCTTTGGCTAGTAATTAACCTTTCATGAATATATAAGAGCAAGCTGGGGATGCAGATGACATGCCGTAAGTTGGATCACATATGACATACTTCCCTCTCTTCATGATGCAACTTATTGGAAACATATGACTTGGAATAGGGCTTTCTGAGTAGGCTCTCATGTCCTCTTCTTCTACTTTAAAGCAATTTCTCATAGTATTGGTGTTTGCAACTGCTCTAAAGTGGGGGCATACATCACCACTCACATTTCCTTGTGCGATTTCGTTCTTCTTGTGATGCATCCTTTTCTTGGTGGAGTCATTGGGCTTGATTCCCTCCAAGAGCATAATACTTCTTTTGACACACCCTCTCTTGGAGACATTAAGCACGATGTTCCCTAAGATGAGACCTTGCATGAATTAAGCAAAATCCCTTTGAATAATCCTTACACTATTTTGCATTAACAATGTCTATGTGTGTCAAGCATACAAAGTTTTTCTTACCTCATAGAGCTCAATTTTTTTTTTCATTGTGTTTCCTTATTAAAGTTATCAGGAGGTATAAATTTTGTATGGTTGAGCGGGAAACCCATTTTGAGGCATGAATTTCCCCATAGCTACCTATGTGTTTGTGAGTGCATACCAAATAGCGTATGTTTCTCACCTTTTGGGCTTTCTCACCTAATGGAAAGCCATGAGTTCCATCACCCTAGAGTGAGTACACATTTCTTTTTCTAAAAAAACATCCTAGATCTAATCTATAACTAGTTGGAGAAATGATTGAAGCTTGATCCACCCCTTTCATTTTCATCTTTCTTGTTCTTGACATTGCATGATTTTGTATCTTGATGGTTTGACTTAGGATCTTTGATCTTTTTCACTCTTTGTCATCTGCATCTGTACACTTGGATCTCTATTGAATTTCTACTTTAGTGTGAGTTTGAAGCAAGTTCATCTTCTCACTATAGTGGGGGAAAAATGTACCATAGAAAAAAGGAAAATTGCTTGACATGGGAATAATTCATGATAAATTGGACTTAACAAGGCCTTCATTCAGGTGTTGTGAGGCATTTTAAGCATCCACACTAGGTCTTGGACCCTTGCAAATTGAATAACATGCTTTTAACAATGTCTTGTAAAGGTGTTGTAAAGTGTTGTAAAGGACTTTCATGCTTTTATAGACTTAATAAACCCATTTATCCCTAATTCAACATTATAAAATGTGTTTAATGACATCTTCAAATCATTCTAGAAGGCTTGTAAAATAAACTTAATGTTAAACTAGTGTTGTAATGTGTCTTGCACATTCACATTGGTTCTTGTGCCTTCCTAGGCTATGTGGACCTCATTTAGTGTTGTAAAGTGTATTCAAATAACACTTTCACATTGAATTATATCTCCCAAATCTTAATTTACCTTTACATCATCACTAATAGGTGCCTATTACCCCACATTGTGCATCTCGAGGGTTAAATTGATCAAATAACTGACAAAGTTGTAATATAAGCCTTATTTCTTAACTTCTTAGCATCTTAGCTGTCAAAATGGCCTATGTGGGACCCATTTGCAATCCATGGTGAATCAATCCCATCCAGGTGGGACCCATTCATCAAGGGTGGTGAATGAGTCCCATTTTGCCCAATTTTGACCTTTGAGCGAGAAAAAATGAAATTTAAGTCTATTATGTTCAATTTTTGGGCTAATAAGGTGAATTTCCTATAAAATAAACTCTCCTAACTTATTTTCAACATTAATTCTTCATTATTCCATCTCAAGTGAAGCAACTTAGGGTTTCATCATTGCAAGTCATTAAGATAACAATTTTTAGACATTCAAGGGAAGATTATTTATGTTTTGTTGTAGAAATTCAAGATTAAACATCATGGAAAGGTAATCAATTTCATTATTTCATGTTTTATTTCATTCTTTCATCATTTTGGTTTAATTACCTAAAAAGGGTTTGACGAAGGAAAACCCCCATGCCCTAACATCCAACATTTCTCTTTCTTGTCTTGTGTGTTTGCATATTTTGGAATCTTAGAAGCTTGGAAATATTTGAAGATTTAATTGAAAAGTTATTTAGGTCTTCCCTTCATTGATTAAGCCAAAATATCAACAAAAACTCACTATCAGGTTCGAAAATCAAAGTTTTAGAAGTAGACACTTGTAGGAAGCAAAAGTGCAGATTAAGAGCTCTTGTTTCCTCTTTTGGATCTTGAAAAATTCAAAAGTGGACTCATGTTCCATTAGTGGAGAATGAGTCCCATTTCCAAGCCTAAATAGGGTTTTTTGCATTTTTGGATACCCTTTTGTCTGAAATGGGTTTTGGCTCAGTTTCACAGAACCTGGACTAATTCACCCAGAATGGTGAATGAGTCCTAGTAGGCCAAATTTCAAACATCAGTAGCATTTCAAGTGTCATTTCTAGCCTCATTCTAGATCCCAAATGCACACTTTCAGTTTGGTTCATTTCTATTTAGTTTTGCATTCATTTCTAGGTGTTTTCTACATATCACAATGTGTTTTCAAACAAGTTGCCTTTTAATAGTTTTCACTTAATAATCAATCCATTTTGTCAATTAGCAACATATAGATAATTTCATTTAGTCATAACTTCATCATACATATCTTAGTTTGAGTGAACCACCTAGATTTTAGGTGTGGGATCTATCTCTTTCCATTAGGTGAAATACCCTAATTGAGCAAAAGAGACATAACATCACACACCTCCTAAAAATCTATAGTTCAGGGGAACATTTTGTTGGGTCATGATGCCCTTTGGTTTAAAGAATGTTGGCACAACTTATCAAAATGCAATGACATTGATATTTCATGATTATATCCACAAAATTTTGGAAGATTATGTTGGCGATATCCTTGCTAAATCCTTAACAAGACAAGACAATGTAAATGTTCTTCAAAAAATATTTGAGCGAATATGTAAATATAATATGCACTTAAATCCAAAAAAGTGTGTCTTTGGCATAGATAGTGGTAATTTTTTTGGGTTTGTCATATCTCATAGAGGCATTAAGGTGGAAACAAAGAAAATAAATGTCATTATTAGCATGCCACCTCCTAGAAACATTTCTCAATTGCACACATTACAGGGTTGAATTCAAGCCATCTGTCATTTCATTTCATCTTTATCTGATCACACATTACCTTTCACCAATCTTCTTAAAAAGGGTGTACCTTTTGATTGGGATGAGGACCGTAAACAAGCTTTTGAGAGTTTAAAGCAATACCTTGCAACTCCACCTATTTTACAACCTATTGTGCCAAACAAACCATTTATCTTGTACATTGCCACATCAGCCCATGCTCTTGCAACATTGTTGGATCAAAAAAATGATTATGGAAAAGAACATCCTATTTATTACATCAGTCGAACCTTAATTGATTATGAAACTCAATACCCACCAATTGAAAAACATTGCTTAGCTCTTGTATTTGCTACTAGTAAATTGCAACATTATTTACTAAATGTTGAAATACAAGTCATGACAAAATTTGATCCCCAAAGACATCTTTTCAATAAAACAGATCTTTCTAGACGCTTAGCTAAGTGGGTAATGTTGTCAACTGAGTTTGACCTTAAGTTTTTTTCAAAAAAAGCAATCAAAGGACAATCCTTAACCGATCACTTAGTTGATGCTCCTTCTCCTCTCGCTTTACCTAATCACGACTCATTTCCTAATGATAGTCTCTTGACTATTGATATTAAAACATGGGAGTTGTATTTCAATGGATCTAAGTGTAGAATAGGTTTCAGTGATGGAGTGGTATTAATTCTGCTTGATGGCCAACCTCTTCCCTTGTCCTATCAATTAAATTTCTTATGCACAAATAACACAACTAAGTATGAGGCATTAATCATGGGTTTACGAGATGCTTTAACAATGGATCCTAAACATATCAAGATCTTTAGTGTTTCATCATAATTAGTTATCAAACAAATCAATGGTACATATCAAACTAAATATGACAAGTTATCAAAATACAAGGATCTTACAATAAATTGTTAGAGAAGTTTGAATCATTCACCATTGATAACATCCCACAAAAATACAATAGAAATATAAATGCAATGACAAGTGCAACCTCTCTTATATCCCCACATGATCCTTCAACAGACTTCACCTTTGTTATTCATCCCATCATGAAACCTTCAATTGACACTTTATTAGAATACATTTTACCAATAACTCAAGATGACTCATGTGAATGGTATGATACAATCTACCATTATTTAAAAGATGGTATCATTCTCAAGCCCACAATGACAAACACTCAAAATCATTTATGCAAACTAGCAGCTAAATATGTGATCCTTGCTGGTGTGTTGTATAGAAGATCCTTTAATGGTCTCTTATGAAGGTGTCTTAAGGATTCTGAAATACCTATAGCCCTTGAACAGGCTCATGCTGGTGCCTATGGAGGTCATTTTGGAGGACAATCGCTAGTGCAAAAACTCATTCATATGGGATATTATTGGTGACATATGGATAAAGACTACTTATCTTATGTTAAACGATGTCACAAATGTCAAGAACATAGAAATTTTATCCATGCTCCTACTTCTATGCTCCGTGCCCAAGTTCCCATTTGGCCATTTTCAGTATGGGGATTGGATCTTATTGGAAAAATTTCACCTCCCTCTTCTACCGGACATACATTTATCATAATTGCAATAGATTATTTCACGAAATGGGTAGAAGCTATTCCTCTTAGATCTACAAATGCTAAAGTAATTTTGCATTTCATATTGGAACACATAATTTCTCACTTTGGACTTCCTTCTACAATCGTTATAGACAACAAAACCCCATTTAAAAATAATGAAGTAAAGAAATTTCTTGAAATGTTTAACATTCAACATCAATTTTCAACACCGTATTATCCACAATCTAATGGACAAGATGAAAGCACTAATAAAATTTTGGAACAAATTCTAAAGAAAGCTATTAAAACAAACATCATAAGGATTGGCATAGGAAATTACATTATGTGCTTTGGGCTTATAGAACGAGTGTAAGATTATCAACAGGAACTACACCCTATAACCTCATTTATGGTACTAATGTGATCATTCCCTTGGAGTTGGAAATTCCTACATTGTGAATTTCTCTCCAAGACCTTATTGACGATGCCATGTATAAAGAACAATGATTGCACCAACTTGAGATGCTCGATGAAAAGGGCATTAACGCTCTTGAGCATTGCTGGCCTCCAACAATGATCTAACAACTAAGCCCTTACAACCATGATTAAAAAATTGGACATATAAAATGAATAGTCATTTCAATCAACATGAAGGTGCATTTAACTTGTCAACCCAGGGACGTGAACTTGAAATGGGTCAGCATAGTATGTGCACTATAAATCCAAGGTAGCCATTTCCATAATATAGCTAAGAAAGACACAATGTTGAAAGTAAATTGCTTGGAAGGGAAAAAAAAAATATTGATCATTAGCCAACAAATATACTAATATGAAATTCCCAATAGAAATGAAAATCTGAGCAACAAACACAAAACTTCTCTATCTGCTTTGGTTATAGGAATAGTCACATAATGGAATTGTAGTGGCTCTAGGAACAGTCAGTGCCAGATTCCTATTTAATTACTCAACATAAAGTAATAACTAAAATAACACTAAACTAAAGGACAAAATGCTCACCAAGTGAGCCCCCTTGGATGAGTATCCTCTAAAACTAATGTAAACTCAGATGCACAGAATTATAACCTCATTTTATTCATCATAAAACATGATTATAATAGAGAAGTGTAATTGTATCACTAAAAATTAAGAATACAAGTACAATATCAGATCACACAACCTTCTGAGAAGGAGCATCTAACTCTTATTTATAGTTAAAAAAGCTACTAACTAAACAAGGTAGTCATCTCCACAAATTGGGAGGATGCCACTTTAGGCAAAGCAAAGAAAGTGGAGAGGCAGTTATGCGTGCATGGAATCTGGTTAGACGTGCCTGCCTCAATGCAAATTTAGCACAATAGTAACACCTATATTCGCTCAACATCAATTAAGATCATTTATAAGGTGGTTACAACTTGGTTGGCATGAGTAATCTCCTGTCGTCAACCTCTTTTAATGATTCCCTTCATTGACCTTTGCATGGCCATGTTGCTAACTATTATGGTGAATGACCGATAGGAAAAATACTCTCAATCTAGTGGCCTCAAATCATATCTGTATGGCAATATTAGTACACACAATAATTGCATATTTATAACTATCTTAAAGAACATTCATTAATCCACATGTAAAATTAACACATATAGTTCATATAACATGTTAGTGTCATTAAAGATTTGCAAAGATAAAATCAGGCCCAATGTCTATCATTTTGAGGAAATATCAACATTCAAACATCAAGGTTCATGAAAATTTTAACAAATAGATTCTAAGTTCTACCAAAATTAACCCATAAACTAGACTCATCACTCCCCCCAACCTAAGATTTTGTTGGTCCTCCAATAAGGGAAGAGTTGTTCTTCTACTTAGTCCAAGCCCTGAAATTTGCAACTGCCAACTATCCTACATTAGAGTTTGTTGTGCGTGAATCATGATCCCAATAGAACCCTTGTCGTCTATCCAATCTACTCCATCTTTGTCTCTCTGCAACAATATCATAGTGGTAAAACTTGAAATTTGGTATGGTCCACATTAGAATAGGTGGCTAAAAAGTCAAGGGAAGCCAAAATTGTCCTTTTGTCCTTCCAATTCAAATATATCTATCAATTCTTTTAAGAGTTGCAACATAGTTCTATATAGAGTGGGGCTCACATTTCTTTAGCTCATCAATTAAGTTGTTTCATCTTTGTGACAAGTATCTCTTCATATTTTCCTCTTTTGCTTTTTCCTTCACCTCATACTCACTGTAGACAACTTCTATCCAAGTTATAATCCTATTACCATAGTTAGGCCTGAGAAGCATTTTTTGCCATTCCCTGTAAATGTCCCTTGGATTCCTTGATTTAGCCCTGATGGGCAGAGGGATGTTGGATTCCATTTGCTTATAAGCCCCATATTATTATCCCCAACTGATCTCATTTTGTACCCAGGACATAAGTGCCCTTAATTGGACATCCCCAACATACAACAGTGGATTCCAATCATGGTCTTGAGTCACAACATAATCGTGCAAATAGAATTCACACAACAAATTCTTCATCTCAGGGGAAGCAATTTGATAAGCATTGAAAAATTCCATAGGAGTCTCAATGGAAGGGTTCAAACTTGAGACAATCCTTGTGAACCTAAAAGAAAGATATTTCTTCTTCAAATTTAGAGTATAGACACTTGGAGGGGTCCTGCACTCTAAAATTTGGGGTAGCAAGGCTATCATATCATCCATCTTCTTCTTTAAGGTAGCAATTTATGCATCATTGTCTTCAATCTCTTCATCTTTATTTTGAATTTCCTTCTTCAACTTGTGTTTATCCTCCTTCCATTCTTCTTCCCTTATTTACATCTCTTTCCATAAATGCATAGCTACCATGTGCATTGAAAAAATAGGGGGGTTATGTATTCCTACAACATTTTTCCTGGCACTGATGCTTGCTCTCCATATAGTACCAACTGTAGGGATTCAGGTTGTTCAGTCAACTCTGGCTACAGGGGTGTTGCTTGTTTCCCCAATTTGGGCTGCAAGGCCTCTTGTTCTTGTTCTTGCTCATGTTGTAGGGTCTCTTTCTGCAGGATCTCTTTCTTTAGGATCTCTTGATTTTCCTCATACCCTTGATTCTGAACTTGTTCTGCAATATCAACAAGATCTGCCAATGTTATGTTTGTTGTCTTAAATATATCCTCTTCCTCGACATTCACCTGCCCCATTGGAGCTTCTATGTCCCCTTGTGATATTTTTATATACTTAGGGATTTCCTATGGAGGCATACCAAAGGATGGCCCGGTTGGTCTTGATTTTCTAGGAGGACTTTCATGTTTTTCTTTGGCTATAGGATGAACAATGTCAACCTTCCACTTCTTAGAGCTTGGTACTTCTTTTTCTCTTGGTTGCATTTTAGCTTTTCCTTCTCTTATTTTTGCTTCTCTCTTCTATGCCCTAGTTTTCATTCGGATTCCAAGTGGAACATCATCATGAGAATATGAAGAGGAACTTTCTTTGTCTGAGTGATCTGTCCTAGAAGAGCTAATCTCTATGGTCTATTCTACTGTAGGAGGGTTTACACTAGGGCCTATGCCAAAGGTTGAAGCACCAAGAGTGGCTTCAGTGGCACTCAATCTCCTGTAGACCTACGAGGTTTAGGTAAAACCATAGGTCACAAATGCTTAGGTCTAATTTGATCAATATTTATGAATTCTTCCCAAATCATCTTAGATACATCATGCAGAGACTTCTCAACTAACAATTTAAGCAAACAATGGTGGGAAATGAAATTGTCCCTACCTTTTTGAGTCTCAGCTACCATAATTGAAAGAAGGTGGTATAACATGTTCAACACATTCATCCTCCTCCTGTGCCTCATGTGATTTAAGAGTTTAAAGTACATGGAATGTAGATTTGATTGGTGTCCTTCATAGGTGATATATTTTATGACATGAACAACTACTTGCTTCCATGGCTTGGGCAGAGAGGTTCTTTTTGCACCTTGTTTGTCCACATCAATGGAGGGTCACTAGGTTCTATAAATTTGGGCCTAGCTGACCTAGCGTCTCTGGAAGCAAGATAATTTTCACTATCAATAGGAAACCCTGTAAGTTTTTCAATTCTTTCTTCAGTAGCCAATACTTCCAACCCTTTTACCGTGGCTTTTCCCTCAGACAATGTCTGGGAAAATTCTAATGCAATGTCTTCATTGAAACCATTTAGCTTCATGAAATAGTCTAACCAGCCACAGTTTCTAAATTTAGCTTGTGAATGTGCATCCTATAGTAATACATCATGAACCATGGGTTCATTTCCGATTAACCCTGCTCCCATTGTCTACAATCACAATTGCTCTGCAAGTTTTCCTTCCTACAATACTTCCAAATTTCCAATGCCAATGCTGTCTAAATTTTCCTTTTTCTGCTTTACCTCTTTCTTTTTTTCTCTTTCTGTTTTATGTCTTGGTGACTTAAGATAATGATAGGATCAATAATGGTAGTAAATGAGTAATAAAGGAAAGTTATGATGGAGAAAAATGGCAGTGGCAATTGGTGCCACCTCACACAAATTAGTTGTCATCTCGTTCAAAATTCAAATTGGCTCAGTTTAAATTTTGCTGACATAGACTAGCATGGGCTGGCACGTGGGCCAAATATTTACATCTTCCCCCCCCAACCTACATTTTAGCATGTGGCCTCACATGCAAGGTGGTAAGGATGATTTGAAAGGGCAAGGAATAATGACATCCTATGGTGAATGGTTATATTAATTTATAACAATTAAATGAATGCACTAAAGATAATTAATAGATAGAAATTAATGCACACATACCTATATTCGTGGAAGATTCCTTGCAAATATTTTGGGGGAAGTATTGGTCACCTTTTAAGAAATAAGTTGAGAAATTAGTGAAAATGAAGTGGAATGAGGTGGAGTGGAATGTAGTGAAGTGATGGAAGAGAGAGAAAGGTGGAGATGGATGGGCGGATGGGTGGAGAAGTGGACTCCCATAGAAGTGGAAGTCTTTATTATGACAAGTACATACCTTAATTAGCTAGAAGGAGGGACACTAGGTCCACTTCCTTTGGCTACAAGAAGCTCGGGTGCTACATGCTAAGTGAATTGCTATAGGAACTTCTCTTTAGAAGTTGGCTTGCGATATGGTCTAAGGTGATGAGCATTCACAAGTAGCTTTAATTTGACTGGGTCAATAGTGGTGAGCTAAACAACACCATTGGGGCATACTTCAACAACCTCATATGGTCCTAGCCACCTTTTCTAAAATTTTCCTGTAGTATCTTGATATCTTGAATCAGAAAGCAATGCCCAATCTCTTGGTTGAAATTTCTTGTCCTTGATGAATTTATCATGCCACCTAGTTCTTTTATTCTACACTACCTCTGTGTGATGTAGGGATGCTATCCTCATCTCATCCAAAGCATTCAACTGGATGATTCTTTCTCTTTGTGTAAGATATCCATCCTCAAATCTATTGCAGCCCTAAGAGTCTTATGTTCAAATTGAATGGGCATCATGGTTGTCTTTCCATACAAAAATTCAAATGGAGTGAAGCCTGTAGTTGTTTTCTAGGTAGTTCTATAGGCCCAAACAACTTCTAGTAACTTGTTTTCCCAATCCTTTTTGTGTATAGCTACTATTTTGGTCAGAATAGCTTCAATTTCTTTGTTGGTCATCTCAACTTGGCCATTGGCCAGGGGGTGATAAGGAGTAGACTTCCGGTGTCTTATGTTGTACTCATTGAATTGTGTTGTAATAAGAGTTGTCTTGTACTCATTGAATTGTGTTGTAATAAGAATTGAGCCCCTTAATCAGTCACTATCTCTCTTGGAACTCCATAACTTGTGAAAGTCTCCTCAAATAAATTTAGCAACCTTGTTATCTCTTGCATACTTCATGGCCTTAACTTCTACCCACTTTGTTACATAATCAGTGCGTACGATATGCTCATAAATTTGAACCCTGTATGTTTGTAATAATATCCAAACTAATGGAAAGTCTCATGCAAATGCATTGGGGAAATTTTATTAGTGATAGATTGCATGAATAGATAAAGGAATTTCCCAAAACCAAATGTTTTTATATGTCTTCATATGTGATTTATTCCAATGCCATCAAGGCAAGTAAACAAGGGTTGAAAAATATTGGAACTTTGGGAAAAAGAAGTAAAAAATAGCTTAATATATGCTCATTTACTTAAAATCACTATCCATGGATACAAAGAGAATTATAAAAGAGTTAATGATTTGTTTTCCATGAAGCTGGTTAGAATGATGGAAGGTGACAAAGCCAAAAGATTGTCCTTGGAAGCACATAGTGTTATTAGACTGATGGGAGGCTGGTACATTCAGTTCCCCACTTATTCCTATATTAGAATGGAAGGGTTTGATGGACATCCTTTCATGCTGCCTAGGTATCCTATAGACAAAATTGTGTTATTAGAATTGGTGATATAGTTAAAGTTGTCTCAAGCTCTTTATAGCCATGCTCGTAAGAAGGCTTCTTTTAGATTTCCTATTGTGATAGGGAATTATAAATGTAGTGCAATTAGGACAACTGACTTGTGTGAAGAAGAATTGAGAACATATAATTTTAAATATTTCTCACTCCAAAGGATGTATTATGATCCCGAAGGGAATATTTCCAACAACATAGTTTGTTATCATGCTCATGTTCAACATCTAGAGGATGATTGGCTAAATTGTGAACATGAACACACAGTAAGGAAAATAAAATATGAAAGACTATCACTAAAATATGCTTGGATTCTTATGCTTCATTATATCCTAGATTAGTTAAAAAGGATGATGGTCAAGTGTTGATTAAAACTTACAATGAAGACAGGGTGTATGATGAACCTATCCTAGAACCATACTACAATGGTGAAGAAATGACCTCATTTGAAGAATACTTTACACCAGTTCTATTAAATACTCAACATTGGATAAATGATTTTTGTAAAGATTTAAGAGAAAAATGAATTGAACCCGCTCAATCAAAAGATAAAAGAAGAAAACAAAGAAATGAAACTACATTTGAGAGTGGGGAACCTGCTAAGAAGAAGAGGCAGACTAGTAAGACAACTACTGGTATAAGAATTGGAGAGAAAACCCCTGAGACTTCAATTCAAGGAGTTTCACCAAAGCCAACTAATAAGAAAAAAGATGTCGAGTCAAGAAAAGTTAAATCAACAGTAAAACCTAAAGGTGTATCTTCCTCTATTGCAACACCAAGGACTAGACCTACTATTGATGAAGCAGGGGCAATATAAAATATTAGAATAGAAACAAGGTCTGCATCTCAAAGAGCTGCAACATTATTTACTTCTCCCCCTTCTATTAATATTGCTAGTATGAAACAAGCACTTGGAGGAACTCCTATGGTTTTGGAAGAAATTTCTGAGGCAGATGAATCTAGAATTAAAGAAAAGATGGATAAATGGGGTAACATGTGGGAGAAAGTAAAGGAAAAAAGTATAAGGATAAACCCATGGTACATCTAATGGTAGAAGAAATACCAAACATAGGGTCCATTCCTATAAATTTTGAAGAAGAATTCACACAAGGAACACTTACTTCAAAGGCTGGGAACCCTGATGTCCTTGAGATGGAAATAGGGGAGACTATAGGGTAGGATCCTATTGATGAAATAGTTTTTGAAGATACCTTTGATTCAAAATCTTCACTTGGGATCAATCCAAATGATAATGAACAACCACAAGTCTTTGAAAAATAAGAGGAGGGCCAAGTTGAAGTTGAAAATGAGGAAGCTACATAGGTTTCAGGTGATAAAACTGAAAATGAAGAAAATCTTGATGTAGTAGGATATAAGGAAAGTAATGTCCAAGGATTTGATGATGAATATTTGGATAGATAGGATAATATAAGTCTTCAAACATAGGATACCATACCAAATCTTAGTAATCTAGAATCTATAGCAGAAATTGTTGAAGAGATTCCTATTTCGGAGGACACAATAAATAAAGTTGAAGAAGAGAATAATTCTTGAATCAAGTGGAAACCAGGAACAAAGAAATGTATAGAGTAGAGCATGATGAGGATGCACCTAATTGGTTGATCAAGGAATTGGCTTCTCTAATGGAAGTAGTAGTGCCTATGGATCTTAACAGTTTTATACAAGACGTAGATACTCCTAAGCCTAGGTGCAGATCTAAAGTGAAACATGTCATACAAAAAAATGTAGATGGAGACAAAACTATCCATATAGATACTCCAATATCTAACAAAAATAGACATGAGATAATGCCTAAGGAGTACAAGATAACAAGTATCAATTTTGGACTCATCTTGGAGACAATAGCTAGAAGAAATAAAGATGACTTTAGATGCAATAGTTGCTAGAGTGTAGAAGAATAAAAAGAAGAAAAGAGAGTTGAAAGAATGGGTTGCTAGCTTGGAAAATTTTATAAAGTCATTAACCCTATCTGATCAAGAATAGACTGAACTATACCAAAATCTAGTACTAGTGTCACAAGAACAAGTGGATGCAGTTGCAACAGTCTATCATAAAATGAATGTATTTGAAGAATGGATTGAGTATTGGGTGAGGAAAGGAGATGAATCTATTACAGATCCAATAGGGTGATATAAGGAAGCATATCATTGGTATGAGAAATCTAGAAGATTTGAAGGTGAATGCAGGTTTCACTAGGAATAGGTTGGGACTGAAAGGCGAGATGTTGAAACTCTCATACACATGGATATCCAAGAATTGGTAAGAGAAAAAATAATTTAATAAAAATAAGTTCCATTACCTGAAAAATGGAATAAATATTTGAAATGGGAAGGTGACATGTTGACATAATGTATTGAAGGATTTGAGGTCACCGATAAATGTAGCAAGTTGCTTGATAAAGATTAATATTTCATTGAAACGTTAGCATGTCAAGATTGTGATCCCCAAACACTAGGACAAGAGGGTGAAGAAGGGAAATCCTTAAAATGATGGATTGAAAGCATAAATAAAGACCTTCTTTAGTTGTTAACCTGAGAGGTTATTGATGAAATCATACGATGCAGAAATACTACAGCTAGATATGACATAGAGAAAGTACAAAGGAATGTTAGTATACTCCAGCTATCAGAAGAATACACTAGGCTCAATTTCAATTGGAAGGTAGTAGAAGGGATTTCAAAAGAGTGTATTCATCAAATATTGAAACATTTCCAAGAATATTAGCTGAACAAAAGTGAAGAAAAAATGTTGGAACTTGAGCTTTGAATGATGGAAGGAAGTACCAGATATCAGATACCAGAAGTATCATAGAAATTTTTCTATTACAATTGATTTTTGTAGGTTATTCTCGGTCGTGGTGGATGTTTCTTGTCTGATATTCTAAAGCATGATGATAGCTTTGATTTATGTGGAGTATCGTGTACCATAGTTTGAAAGTGAAAAGTGTTGTTATTGAGGAAGTCAAAGCTTTGACTTCATCTAGAAGATTTTGATGATAGTTTATGTATGCCACGTGCTACATTTTGATTTTTTATTTCTAATTGCCTAGACAAACTTTAAGTTTCAACTTTTGAGTCCTTGTTCCTATAAAATGTTGTTTAAGTTACTTTATTTTTATTTTAAGTTTAGAATTTGTGGATGTCGGAAGAGCCAAAACTTCTCTATGTTTTGTTCTTTTTTCCTATTTTCTAAACCATTCTACTCTACAAACTTGTATGCACATTTAATTTAATCAATATCAAAGCCAATTTGATAGATACCTATCTCATGAATCTTTGTAGGTGGTTTTATTAGTTCAGTCGAACAAGACTGTGTTGCATCATTTAAGGGTGCATGCAAAACCTACTCGGTGTCCAAACTAAAACCCCTCTCTTTAAAAGCTTACACCATTTTATATGTAGTTGTGAAGCAATCTGGTGAAGTATAAATCAATTTTCTTTGATTTTATTAACTCTTTGAGGCATGCGTGGAGAATAATTGGGAGAAATTTTAATTTCTCAGTAATTTTTATGGTTTATTTTAGAATAGATGTTTAATTTCTTGAAAATGTTCCAAAAAATAGAAAAACGGATGGAAATTTGTTGAAAATATTTCATTTTCTATGAATTGTTGAATGCTTAAAGCTAAATCTACTTAAGTGATAGAAAAATTTGTGGATGTTCATGAATATTATTGAAAATCTTTCGATTTCATGATATTATTTTATGGTTGAATTGGAAATCTTATGTAGAATGCTTATGATTCTTAATGAAACTAGAAACAATTGTATTCCCTTTGAGATTAACAACAATATCACATCATACCCTAAACTAAACCTAGTAGACCTAACTTGGGATTGAACTAAGCCAATCTTTTCCTATTATAACAGATTCCTCCTCTTTTAGGTTGTCTTTGTTTTAGATTTTTCAAGAAGGATAGGATCTTCATGGTTTTCCTATGAGGAATTTATATGCTCTATTGTTGTGAGTGACATCACTGTCAACAAGAACTAGCTCTAGAAAGAAGGCCTTATTGTTGATCTTTTGGTTTTGTTAGGTTTTAAACTAGATTTTCGTAGAGTCACTAGATCTCGATTTGGTGATCCTTGTGTGACTTTAGTCAAGCTTAGTGGTTGAACATCATCTAGATGTCAAAAGTATGGAATTACAAGTGTAAATTATCAAAATCTGACTATTGTAACACTACCACCAGCCTCCATAGTGATAGCTTTCTTCAACAGAGTCACCTATTCAATTTTTCGTATATAATGATTTACCAAAATATCTTGATAAGTTGTGTCCTAAATATTATCTTCAAAAAGATGCAGATGAACATATCAATATCTTTAAAGAAACATTTTTTAGAGTGAGGAGTCAACATGAAGATGTCGTATGCAGGTTGTTCTCATACACCTTAAGCCATGAATTTTACCAATGGTATATCAACCTACCTCATAATTCTATCAGATCATGGAAAGATTTGGAAAGTCAATTTTTGGCCAAATTTAGAACACCAATTAACCCTGTTTGTTATATCATCAATTTTCTCAAAGAGGTTTGAGGGAGAACCTATAACTACTTTTAATATCAAATTTCAAAAGGCTTATTCTAGGTTTTAGGCACCTTATGTAGTGGATAATTTTTCTGCTATTATAGTTTATTATATGACAACATATCCTTTAACTGCTATGTTTGTAAAGTGAAGGGAAAATCCTCCTAGTCTACCCAAAGCCTATGCCGAAGCTATAAGTGTAAATTTAGAAATGAAACACCTTAGAAATGGATCATCTACAAATGGAAAAAATGGATTGAATAATTATCCTATCCTGAGTGTAAATGGAGTACCTTTGAATCATCCTATGACTCCTAATGTTTGTCCTTTAGCAGTCTAGAATGGGAAATTTCCTTAGAATACTTTTTTTCAACCAGGAAATAGTCAAGCTTTAGTCCCTCACCCTAGTCTGGCTATTACAGAGCTGCATCCTAATGAAAATTATTTTTTCTCGCAAACTTAGGAAAATCAAAATGTCAAAATTTCGAAGGAAAAGGAATACATGAAAGAAATCATAGCTCAACTCAAAATATTAACCACAGAGGTTACACAATTAGGAAATCAAAACATTTATGCTCAAAATAACAACCAAAATTCAAAAATTCAAGTGTACAATTCTCCCAAACCACCTAGACCTTGGAATACATTACCAAAGAATGGAGGAGTATTAACACCTTTAGATAACACTAATCCTTCTGATGAAAGATCCATGTCAAAAGTGAATTTAGCTGATCTTGCAATGAATAATTAGTGTAGAATTCATAATACAAACACTCATGCTGAAGTAGATTGCTCACAATTTAAAATTGCTTTAGATATTTTTCTATCTACTACACATTATAATGAACAATGTGACTCTCATCCTCCCAAAGTAAATGAGTTGGTTTCAATAGGATATGATTCTACTTTAGTTCTTGAAAGTTATGAACACGTTAAGCCACCTACTATTGTCACAAGTTACACTCATGAATACGAAGGAGATAATTTAATAATGAATTTAGAAACATATACATTTCCTTATCAAGATGAGAACAAACCTTATGAAGAAGTTGATGAAATTCATGCTTTTCAAAAATATCAAAAAGGACATAATTATAACTTGAAAAGTAACACCAATGGTGGAAGAAAATTTAATGGTCCATTAACTACATCAATTCCTCCTAACACTTTTAATACTCCACCTGATGATAAATCAAGCAATAATCCAAGGTTACCTAAGGTAAGCTCCCATTATAATTCATCGAATGTTTCATGAAGTGAAAAAGTAGATTCCATTTCAACCAAAATAATTTGACTAATTATCTAGAAAAAGAAATAAAAAAGGTAAAGATCAACCTTTCTTTATCAAAAATGCTCAAAACACCTGTGATCAGGAAATATTTCTTAAATACTCTAGAAGATCTTCCAAAAGAAGGAAAATTTAAGGAGTCTTAGGTGAAAGATAATCATTCTAAGGAAAAAGATAAGAATAAAATTGCTATAGAAGATGCACAAGTAGCCTTTTAAAAAGGAAAAATGGAATCCCCATCATTTTTAATTACGTTGAGAATATTTGGTAAAAATATTCATAACTACTTAGTAGACTCTGGAGTGTCTACTAATGTGATGCCTTTGTCTATATGTTAGATGATAGGATTAAATCCAACAAGTTCTTTAAAGAAAGTTACTCAACTTGATAAAAATGAAGTAAATATAGTCAGAGAGTTGACTAATATTCATATGCAATTAGTGTGAGATCCTAGGATTCAATATTATCCAGACATTCAAGTTGTCGAGATACCTGATACTTATGGTATGTTATTGAGCAGATATTGATCTAAAAATTTGAATGGATATATGGCCAAAAATTTCTCACATATGTGGATACCATGGAAAGGAGTTCCTAATAAAATTAAAATCAAAAGAGAACCACATATTAAATACATGATCACTGATGACGATCAGAAAAATGAAGTTCTATATATTGATGTAGAACCAAGAGTTTATAAAATATGAAGTTTGGGAGTTAAAATAGAAGAGGTATTTACATATAATGCTAAAAAACCTAATCAACTAACTCTTGGAAAAAATGTTTTAATTGAATTAGATTCTGATTCTTCTGAAGATGAAAATAGTCCTTATGATAAATTTTGAAAGAATATTGTTATAGAAGCTCGAAAGAGTGATAAAATTGGAATTTCACTAAAAATGTTGTTGCAGGATTGGTGTAGGTTGCACAATGTTGCACATTTAGAAGATAGTTACATGATGTGTCTGGAAATAATTCATAGGATCAAAAACCAATACTATTCAAAACATGACAAGATAAAAAAGTATGAACCAAAAATAAATAAAGATAACTTATTCAAGTTACATAGACCAAAAAGGCTAATTTAAAGATACTGAAGAATGGAAAGTTACAAACTATACATGATCAAGCCTAGATTCTTAAATTTGATGGATCAAAATCAAAACAAGGAATTAGAATTGAAGTTGAACTCATCAGCCCACAAGGTGAATATTTTCTTGCTCCTTATCGATTTCAATTTCAATGTACTAATAACGTGGTAGAATATGAAGCCCTTATACATGGCTTGATCCTCGCAATCAAGAAGAAAGTAAAAGTTCTCAAAGTATTTGGCGACTCTGAATTATTAGTTAAGAAAGTTTGAAAGAAGGAAATTTGTCACTGCAAGAAATTTTCCAATTACTGACATAGAGTGTGGGACTTGATAGAATATTTTGATGCATTCAACATCACTCAAATTCCAAGAAGATTTAACCAGAGAGCCGATGTTTTGGCTACTATTTCCAGTACTTTAGAACCTTTAGATATCTCAGATTTGAAGAGATTCATAGTTCGACTGGTACAATTACCTTCAGTTCCCGATAATGTTACAAATTTATAGGTGTTTGAAGATGACTGACATATATTGGAATTCATCACTAACTCTGGTATCTTCGAAGAAAAAATAATTGAAGAGATAGTGTACCATAGAAAAATGGATCATTGAAATTTTCAAGGTTATTTAGGTCTTTTCCCTATGATGCTTGACCTATTTTGCTTTGATTTAATTTTGCAATGTAACTTAAACATTCACATTAGGTCCTAAATATTCAATTTATGATGTCTTGTGAAGGTGTTGTGAATTGTTGTAACACATTTCTACACTTTTTGATGGGGTAGGGTTGGATGGAACACTCACTGTCCCATGCTCTGGGTCCTTGTTCTCAAGAACTCCTAGGTGACTCTCCCACCTTGGCCTTTAGGTCCTATCTCAAGTATAGGTACCCTTGGTCCTACTGGTCAACCCTACTATCATCACTCTTCCATTCTACCAAGCCAATCTTGGTGCCTCGCCACTATCTCACACTTGACCCTTACTCTTCCCTAAAGGCCAATTACTCCCAACATTCTGTTAGGTTCTTGTAGGGGTGTAGAGATGTAGTAAAAATATTCATAGCAACTTATTAGGGTTCTTGATCAACCACAAGACTCCAATTCTCCATCGCTTCCACCAAACCCTCTCCTAGGGTTAGAAAGGCTACAAGCCCTAGAGCCCCAATTAGGCCTCCTAACCCGAGAAAATGGAGTGTGCCAAATTCTCCAAATGAACCCAAATATTTTCTTGGGATTCATGTTACCCTTGCCCACACCTTGAATAATTGTAGGGTTTGGAGCCTCCACTATCCATACACTGCTCCAACCCTTAACTTAGCAAATGTAGGCTTGTTTTAAGCCAGTTTCTAACCTCCTTGAGATCAGTCATGTTTTTTGCCACTTCCTGGTCTGTGTTAAGCCTCCTTGTTACCAAACCTCTGTAAGGCAATCTACATCCTCTCCACACCATGGTTCACCAGGAGATTGGCACCCCTGCAACCTTAGTGCTTTGCACTCTTTGACTATCTTAACTGGGCACTGCCAAGCTCACCTAGTAACAGTCTCTTGCCATGGATTCATTACTCCTAAGGACTCCTACCTCTACATTATGTACAAACATGGAGCCTATCCTCTGTTTCCAAGAACCCATACACCAAGTATAGGGGAAACATAGTCTAGAGCTCCATCTCTTCAAAACTGTCTAGTTCAGACTAGCAACAGAGTAAAAGAGAACTATTTACAAACTATGAATGGAAATGAATCAAAAAGACTAGAAAATGGCACACACAACTTGTATTCTATCAAAAATACATCCTACATGAAAAAAAATAACAGTTTCAATCCATTTAAACCCTACTTTTAGATAGAAATGAGAAAATGACACACAAAAGTGTTGTTTTCTTTCAATCCACTAAGTGTTTACACAATAACAAGACTTCCAACCCCAATCTCAAGTCAAGGCTCACCTTAAATAAGGTCCCTCAATAAGTTATTATTCCTTGGTCGAACTTATTCAAGACCTAAAAGTAAGAGTTGTAAAACCCAATGTGTTTTTCAATTCTTGCCAATTGTTAGCAACCTAAGCAAGTTTAGTTCCTAAACCCATCCATCCTCTTCACTTCTTATTCTACTGATCACAAAAAATCAAGACTTATTCATAAACCTCAAATGCTAACTAAATGGTCAACATGACCTCAAAATAACACAACAAAATAAAACTTCATTCTAGACTTCTTGAAAACCTAGTGTTTCCCAGGTGCTCCTGCACCATTCTCCCCCTCCCTGCACAAACACTAAGGAATGTGAGGAGAGAGAAATGATTCATCAATGCCGCACTTCTTGAACTTAGCTTCATCTACCCAAGTAGCCTCAGATTCATGTTTGTTCGTCCATTTGACAAGATGCTTCATATACACCCTGTGCCTTGTAGATTTCTTCACTCTTGACTCTAGGATTCTCTCTACTTGTAGCTTATCTGGGGTAGGTAAGGCTATGTTGCTTACATCCTTGAATATCTCCCTACTTTCCTAATCTGATTTACTGACTATTCCCTTATATCTGATCAAATCAGCAACGTTGAACATTGGTGAAATCCCTAGATCTGTTGGTAACTCCACCTTGTATGCATTTTTCCCATACTTGGCTAACACTTTGCATGGTACCACTCTTTTCATCTACAATTTGGTTGATGTACCCTTCTGAAACTTGGATTTGTTGAGGTGAACCATGCCATAATCTCCTACTATAATTTGTAAATGCTTTCTTAACAAATCTAGCTTATCCTTCAACTTCTGTGTAGCCTCGGTGACTATCTTCTTTACTTGCTCTTGAATCTCTTTCATGGTCTGAGTGAAGTCCTCTGCATGTCCACTCCTATGCTCCATAGCTCCAAGATCTCTGAGCTCGCATACACCTCTTGGGTGCATCCCATACACTATTTCAAAAGGACTCTTCCTTGTGGTCCTGTTCACACTGTCATTGTAGGCATACTTAGTTTGTGAGATAACCATATCCCATGTCTGTCCATACTCCTTAGTTAGGAACCTTAGAAGGTTACCTAGCACCCTGTTAACCACCTTTGTTTGACCATCAGTCTGAGGATGGTAAGCTGATCCAAATGACAGGTTGGTACCGAATCTACCCCATAGTGTCTTCCAAAAGTGAATCATGAACTTCACGTCCCTTTCTGAAACAATGCTAAAAGGAAATCCATGGATCCTTACAACTTTTGAAGAAGAGATGAGCTATGTAACTAGCATCATGAGTAGTTTTGCAAGGGATAAAATGACTCATTTTGCTAAGTCTGTCCACTACTAAATAGACATTGTAAAACTAGTCTTGGTCTTAGGAAGTCCTACCACAAAATCCATGCTTACACACTCCCATGGCCTATTAGGAATGGGTAGGGGTTGATATCAACCAGAATTACTAGCTCCTCCCTTAGCTTTCATACACAAAACACATTGTTCCACATACTTTCTAACATCTCTTGCCAACTTAGGCCAGTAATAGAATCTTTGCACTAGTTCTAAAGTCTTGTTGATGCCAAAATGTCCACTAAGACTTCCATTATGCTTTTCCTGAATGAGATTTTCCCTCATTGACCCTCTCGGAACACATAACTGATTTCCTTTAAACAATAGCCCACTTGGCAATGTATACTCTGAGTATTGGCTATGGAAATGGTTCTCAAAGTTAGAACATACCTTATAGACCTCTAAAAAGTCTTCATCTTCCCGATAGAGATCTTTAAAACTGTCAATCCCTATGCTCTTCACTTGTATCTCCTACATTGTCAACAACCTCCTACTCAATGCATCTACTACTTTGTTTACCTATCCCTTCTTGTGCTTGATGGTGAAGGTAAAAGCTTCGATGTATTCCATCCATTTTAAATGCCTATTACTCAACTTATCTTGAGTGTTGATATAGCTAAGTCCCTGATTGTCAGTAAAGACTACAAATTCCTTGGGTAGAAGGTAATGCCTCCACTTCCTAAGTGACTGAACCAAAGCATAAAGTTCTAAGTCATAGGTTAAAAACTTCTTCTTTACTTCATTGATCTTCTCACTAAAGAAGGCTATAGGCCTGCCCTCTTGAATTAACACTCCTCCTACTACAACTCCACTAGCATCACATTCCATGGTGAACAACTTGTCAAAGCTAGGTAATAAGAGAATAGGTTGAGTTGCCACTTCTTGTTTCAGTTTCTCAAACCCTTTATCAACTTCTTGAGTCCACACAAACTTAGTTTTTAAACCACCCTTGATTGTATCTAGGACTGGTGCACATATTCCACTAAAGTTCCTTATGAATTTTCTATAAAATTGAGCCAAACCATGGAAAATTCTTACCTCAGTCCCTGTGGTTGGTGTAGGCTAGTTTAGGATGGCTTCCACCTTGCTTGGATCCATCTTCAATGCTCCTTGGGATACTACAAACCCCAAATACACAAGCTCCTATTTGAAGAACTCACATTTCTCTAGATTGATGGCTAACTTCTCTTCTTGCAATCTTCTAAGGACCATCTCCACATGCTTTAGGCATTCTTTAGTTGTCTTACTAAAGATGAGTATATCATCAAGATACACTACCACAAACATCCTTGTAAAGTCTTTAAGCACTTCATTCATGAGCCTCATGAATGTGCTAGGGGAATTAGAGAGGCCAAATGGCATCACTCTCCATTCATATAACCCATCATTTGTCTTCAATGTTGTCTTCCACTCATCACCATCCTTAATTCTGATATGATGGTATCCACTCTTGAGATCCAACTTTGTGTAGTATTGAGCTCTCCAAGACAATCCATTAAGTCTTCAATTCTAGGAATAGGGAACCTATACCTAATGGTGATCCTATTTATTGCTCTAGAATTAGTGCATAACCTCCATTTGCCTCCTTTCTTGGTTGCTAAGACCACTGGTACTGCACATGGGCTGATGCTCTTCCTAATCAAGCCTTGATCTAACAACTCCTATACTTGTATAGCTACCTCTAGATTCTGATATGGTGTAAGCTTATAAGCTGCTTTGTTTGGCAATGAGGCTCTAGGTATGAAGTCAATTTGATGACTGATGGCTCTCTTTGGTGGTAGAGTTGCAGGTGTCCCATCACTAGCTATGCTCTTGTACCTTTCAAGTAACTTTTGGACTGCTTCCAGTATGACTGTTTTCTTAGTCTTGTCTTCTTCTTTAGGTTGTAACATAACCACATATCCTTCACCCCCTTGATGTAGGTTGTTAAGGAACTCCTTCCCACTACTCAACATGACAATTGGTGTCTTTGACTATCCCTCTTCTTCTGACAGTGATTGCACCTTGAAAGTCTTCCCATCCTTCTTGAATGAGATGGTGTTCTCTTTCCCATCATATATGACACCTCTGTCATATTTCCATGGTCTTCCCAATAGTAGATGGAAGGAATCCATGGGTAACACATCACAAACTAACTTTCCCTTGTACCCTCCAATGGAAAACTCCACCGTTACTTGCTCATTCACTAAAACACTTTGCCCTTTGTTTAGCCATGTGACCTTGTAGGGGTTAGTGTGGGGTACCTTCTCCAATTTCAGTTTCATTACTACCTCCTCTGAGATAATATTGTCTATGAACCTGAATCTACTATGACCTTGCATACTCTACCAAGTATCTTGCACCTTACTCTAAATAGAGCTCTCTTTTGTTTTGGTTCTTCCTTGACTGGTTTTCTGATAAAAAATCTACTGAACATCAGATTCTCTCCCACCTTAGATTCAATGTGACTAACCTCAGATGACTTAGGACTCATGGTGTCCTCTTATGCATAAGCCACTCTCTTCTCATTGCTTGATGAAGATGCTTTCTTTGAGCACCTATAAGCTGGATGTCCAACTTGACCACAATGGTAGCATTTCATGTTTGCAAAGTATGAATTGCTCCTGCCTGCTCATCTTCCTCTATTTGAACCTCCTTGAGGACCTTTGCCTCTATTATATCCTCCTATAGAAGATGTTTCACCTCCATGCTCTGTGAGTTTAGACTCTCCTTGGTTTATTTGCTTAGTTCCTCTACCTTGGTAGCCACCTCGCTATCCTTTTTGATCTCTTTGATCTCTGACTTTTCCTCTGCCCTTAGAAGCCTGGTCTTGCTTCCTCTTGCTTCTTTCCTCAATCTTTATGGCCAATTGATAGCATTGGTGCACTGTCTTGGGACTTAGAAGAGTCATCTCCTCTTGAATGTTCCACTTCAAACTGTTAAGGTACCTAGCCACCTTGAGACTCTCATCCTCTGTCACATTAGACCTCATACAAAGTTTTTGGAACTCCTCAGTGTAAGTGTTCACATCTTGGTCTCTTTGCCTCAAACTCTGTCTTTTCTTGTGTAACTGAATCTCATAGTCATCTGGCATGTATGCTTCTCTTACTTTGGCAACCATACCCTTCCAAGTAGTTATAGGTTGCTTCCCTTCCTTTTCCCTCTCTGTCTAAATGAACTTCCACCATGTCAAGTCAGAACCTCTTAGTCTTGATTTGGCCACCTTCACCTTCTTTGTCTCAGTGACCCCATCACATTCAATATGGTTTTCCATTCCCTCTATCTAATCAATAACTAAATCAGCTTCCATTTTTCCACTAAATAGTGGTATGCCTTCAAGTGCCTTCCCACTCAAAGCCTTCAATGCCTTCAAGAAAGGCTCCTCTTTCAAAACAAGGTCAAGTTCAGGGGTCTTTTCTTCCTCTTCAACCTCTTCTTCCTTTGGTATCCTTCCTTCAAATTGCACGCTCCTCACTGCTTGCTCAAGTTGGGCTATTCTCTCCCTCAATAGCTTATTGTCTTCCTCTTGCTCTTCAACCATCTTGGCCAATTCTTCATTTGTCACCATGATGGAATAATCACTAGACTCAACCTCAGACATATAATATTCTTCCCAAATCTTTTACTTGCTCTAATACCAATCTGATGGGGTAGGGTTTGATGGAACACTCACTGTCCCATGCTCTGGGTCCTTGTTCTCAAGAACTCCTAGGTGACTCTCCCACCTTGGCCTTTAGGTCCTATCTCAGGAATAGGTACCCCTAGTCCTACTTATCAACCCTACTATCATCACTCTTCCATTCTGCCAAGCCAATCTTGGTGCCTTGCCACTATCTCACCCTTGACCCTTACTCTTCCCTAAAGGCCAATTACTCCCAACATTCCGTTAGGTTCTTGCAGTGGTGTAGAGATGTAGTAAAAAGATTCATAGCAACTTATTAGGGTTCTTGATCAACCACAAGACTCCAATTCTCCATCGCTTCCACCAAACACTCTCTTAGGGTTAGAAAGCCTACAAGCCCTAGAGCCCCAATTAGGCCTCCTAACCCGAGAAAAATGGAGAGTGTTACAAGTTCTTGAAATGAACTCAAATATTTTCTTGGGATTCATGGTACCCTTTCCCACACCTTGAAGAATTTTTGGGTTTGGAGTCTCCACTATCCGTACATTGCTCCAACCCTTAACTTAGCAAATTTAGGCTTGTTTTAATCCAGTTTATGACCTCCTTG
This sequence comes from Sequoia sempervirens, assembly GCA_007258455.2. Lineage (NCBI taxonomy): Eukaryota > Viridiplantae > Streptophyta > Pinopsida > Cupressales > Cupressaceae > Sequoia > Sequoia sempervirens. The sequence goes on along the minus strand of VDFB02000008.1, from coordinate 173,873,260 downwards.
AGATTAGTCAGTTTGTTTGCCACTTCTCAGTCTGTGTTAAGCCTCCTTCTTGTTACCAAGCCTCTGCAAGGAAATCCACATCCTCTCCACACCGTGGTTCACCAGGAGATTGGCACCCCTGCAACCTTAGTGCTTTGCACTCTTTGACTGTCTTAACTGGGCACTGCCAAGCTCGCCTAGTAACAGTCTCTTGCCATGGATTAATTACTCCTAAGGACTCCTACCTCTACATTATGTACAAACATGGAGCCTAGCATTTGTTTCCAAGAACCCATACACCAGGTACAAGGGAAACACGGTTTAGAGCTCCATCTCTTCAAAACTGTCTGGTTCAGACTTGCAATAGAGTAAAAGTGAACTATTTACAAACTATGAATGGGAACAAATAAAAAAGACTAGAAAATGGCACACACAACTTGTATTCTATCAACACTACATCCTACATGCAAAACAATAATAGTTTCAATCCATTTAAACCCTACTTTCAGACAGAAATTAGAAAATGACACACAAAAGTGTTGTTTTCTTTCAATCCACTAATGGTTTACACAATAAAAAGACTTCCAACCCCAATCTTAGGTTGAGGATCACCTTAAATAAGGTCCCTCAATCAGTTATTCTTCCTTGGTCAGACTTATTCAAGACCTAAAAGTAAGAGTTTTAAAACCCACTGTGTTTTTCAATTCTTGCCAATTGTTAGCAACCTAAGCAAGTTTAGTTCCTAAACCCATCCATCCTCTTCACTTCTTATTCTAATGATCACAACAGATCAAGACTTATTCATAAACCTCAAATACTAACTAAATGGTCAATATGACCTCAAAATAACACAACAAAATAAAACTTCATTCTAGACTTCTTGAAAACCTAGTGTTTCCCAGGTGCTCCTACACCAATTTTCTAGACTCTTCTCACTATAATTCATCTAAAAATCAACTTTCTATCACTTATCAAATCCTATTTTAAATTGTTGTAAATTCTTGTAACTAGCTTTCATGCTTTTCTAGGCTTGTCACCAATAATTACACCTTTCTTATGCTTTATTTGGCCCCTTTATGTAGTTATAGGCCTTAATTAAGTGTATTTTTGAATTCAAACTTGACAAAAAACATTACAAGCAACTTAATTCGTGACACCCACTTGCAAGCCTAGAGTGGGACTCATTCACCATGGGTGGCGAATGAGTCCCTCTTGGCTCAAAATTCAAAATAATAAAAAATTTCATTCAGGTTTTTATTCATTAATACCTTTTGTCAGCCTGTGATGTTGTATTCTTGGGTAATTAGGGCATAAGTGTGTATAAATAAGTCCTTTTCTATCCATTTTAACCCCTATTCATTCAAGTATTCATCCTTGCATTCAATCTCATTCATCCACTTAAGCATCAAAGCATCATTCAATCAAGAAATCATCAAGCATCTTGGAGCAACCATTGACATATATTTAGACTTCATCAACAAGGATTTGGTGTGTTTAGGACACTTGAATGTTGTTTATTCATCATTCCTTCCTTTATTTCATTTCATTTATTTATCAAGGGTTTGATTACCAAAGTGGTATTTGACCAAGGAAAATCCCTATACTCTAACCCTTAACAATTTTTCCCCTCGTTGCATGTGTGTTTGTAGGTCTTGTAGGAAAATTTTTCAAAGAAATAGGTGTTCAGAAATGGTCAACAAAGCATCAAATTTATTCAATTCAACTAAACCCTAATTCAAGCTTGGAGACAACATTCAACCCGTTTTGTATAGATTTGAAGTTCTGTCAACCCAACAAGAAGACAAGTGTGGATCTGGACCCAAAAAATTGACCTTTGAATTTGTAGAATTTTGGAGGAGGATTGATTAACCATCAGTGGTGAATGAGTCCCACTTTTAGGTTGAAAAGTTGATTTTATCATAATTTAATTCCCAACAGTTAGAAACTAGTTTCAGGTCATTTTACTAGTAGGAGGACTAATTTGCCATAAATGGTGAATGAGTCAAACTGGTCATAAACAAATATTTTTGTAGCATTCCAAAACCCTCCAACATCAGTATTCACCTTCTAGGTGCACTTTGTTAAGTCGCATTCAATTTTTTTTGCATTTGTTTATGTTTTTAGTTCATTTTTGCATATCATACCATATTTTCAAACATTGCATATTTATTTAGTTTTGCATTCATAATCAGCCAATTTTATCAATTATCTACATTTAGATCATTGAATTTAGTCATAATTACATCACAAATTCCTTGGTTTGAGTGAACCACCTCAAATTTTGGGTCTATCTCTCTCCTTTTAGGTGGAAAACCCTAAAAGTGGAAGAGAAGTTTATAGAACAAACAAAAATAGATGGTTCATTTTGGTGAACTTGCATATTGAACACACTATCTTTCTAATTAGAATCTTCATTTTCATCCTTGGACTCATAACATTAATCTTTGCATTGTTTTTACATCCTCGGGTTTATAAACTTGCATTAGTAAATATCTCATATAGATTTCATTCTTGCACTTCAAAACATTACAAAATATAACATTCAGTATTTTCATCTTCAGTTTACATTTGAAACACATAAAATTCACTTCAAATTTTCTAAAAAATACAAAAAAACTCATCCTTGGACTCATTCGCCACCCTGGGCGAATTAGTCCAATTGCACATTTTGAACTACATTTTTAGGCATTTTTTGGGTATTTTCTGCATTACAGTTTGCTATTATTACTTTCTATTATACTTTCTAGATTTTCTATTTTATACACTTTCTTGCATTCTAGTTTACTTTCACTCCTTATCATCATGGTTTTTTTTTGTAATAAGTTTTGGAATTCATTGAAATCCTTAGTGGACATGTCTAATTGTGCATTTGGCTATGATCCTAATGACCTTGAGCTTCCTCATTCTCCTTCAAATCCAAAATAATTTCCTCCTCATGCTATTGACATCATTGGATACTTACATCCTAAAATAAAAAAGGTCCTAAGTTCCCTCCCATAGGTGGACCTAGTTCCTCTACACAATCACATCCTCAACCATTTTATGATAAAGAATTTACAAACACACAAATAAATCTTGAAGAAACTTATGGAAAAGGCTTTACTATCTTAAGCAAACAAGGATGTGATACAACCACCAAACATGACATTCACCAACTTTTAGAACAAAAACCAGTAGATGAAAACACAACAGGAATAGGATATCAAGATACTCCTCATGAAAACAAGTCTCCTTTTGAATATTGGATACTTTGAGATGATGGTACAATGATCTTGGATTATCCTCCTGACTTGAATGTCCTCCTTCCACATGAACAACCATTACCTGATTCCAATGACAAGGATGCTAGGATCCCCATGGGTCCTCTTCCTCCTTCAATCCATGAAAAGGGTGAATCTAGTAAACATAACCAACCTTAAAAATTGAAAAAACTAAGGTTTCCTCTCCATCCACCATTTGAATATGAATTAAAACTACAAATTCTTCTAAAAAGGGGTCTTATACTCTTACCACCTTCAAACAGGTTGGTCATCCATCCTAAAGATTCTAACATACCATATTGCAAATACCATCGTGTTCTTGGACATCGCAGTGATGAATGTCAAACATTGAAGGACATACTAAATAAGTATCACTTCACTAATATTGAATATTATCCTTTCATCCCCTAGTATCCTATCACTCATCTCATCTTGCCATAGTTGTAGAATTTTCTATTCTCACTATTGCATGATCCTTTCTGATCACCCACCTTGGCTCATTTTTTCCTTACACTCTATGGGGGAAAGAAGTTGTTAGCCTTGTCCTTGTAATGCATTTATCCTTTTCTCTTAATTGTGTTATTCTTCTTCCACTTATATTAATTAATATTGTAAAGCCAATAACTCAGTTAATGGTTGACTTGCATTTGCATTACTAGCCCCTTTTACATTTTCATTTTTCTTTGGTGTGCTTCTTTGTGCATATTGTGTTCCCCTGCAATGTGTATTTTATGTTCTCTCTCTTTTTTTGTGCACTTCCTCTATTTGTACCTCCATTCTTCTATATGTCATGCTTTACCCTTTCTTTTTCACTTTCTTTTTTGTGTTTTCCTTTTGGGGATGATGCAGAGTGTTGAGATGCCCCATGTCTCTTCTATGTTGACCCAATTAGTCCATTTTCCTTTTTCCTTTGTCTGTTTCTTGTGTTTTCCTTTTGGGGATGATGCAAGGCATTGAGACAGAAATGTCTCCTTCATGTTGACCCAAAATATTTTCCTTTTCATTTTATTTTCACTAGTGTTTCTCCTTTTGGGGACGATGTAAAGCATTGAGACAAAAATGTCTCTTCCATGTTGACCCAAAATGGACTTTCTTTTTCTTTTGTTTTCACTCTCTTTGTGTCATTCTTCCAAGTCTATGTGTTTTAGGGAATGATGACAATTCTGAGCTCTTTAATCAAAACATTGCAGCAACGAACATATTGACCCCAAATCTATAGATCCCTTATGTGTTTGGTGTGTTCCTTTCTGGGGGGAAACCCCCCCTTTTCTTTTCTTTTTTTTTTGTTTACATGAAGCAGCCTTACTCAGAAACATGTGACTCAACATAGGGCTTTCTAAGATGGCTCTCATTTCTTGTTTTCTTTTTTGCATTTTTCCTTTGCTACTTTAAAGTAATTTCTCATAGAATGGTGTGTAGAAATTCCTTTAAAGTGGGGGAATACATTTGCATTATTCATTTGCATTCTTGGTTCTTAGTGTAGCCTTATTACTTTATATGATGCATTTGACACTTTGTGGATGCCATTGGGTGTGATGTACTTCATAAGTGTGATCTCTCTTAGCATATTAAACTCCTCTTGGTGGCTTGATGTGACAATCCACATCCCCTAAGTTGTGAATATTCTATTCTTTGATTGCTCCTCTCTTGGAGACATTAGACACAATGTTCTCTAAGTAATAGACCTCGCATGAACTAAAAAAGACTCATCTGAACATTTATTTTGCATATTTACATTTTTGCATTCATATGGCCACATTGCATAATGCAACTTGCATGACCATGGTAACATCCTATTTGTTCATGAGTTCTAAGCATACATAGCTTTGCTAGTCTCATGAACAATGAACCAAAATTTTCCTTTGTGGCGCCTTATTAAAGTTATCAGGATGTATAACTTTGATATGTTTGAGCAGGAAGCCAATTCCGCGACATGACTTTCCCCATATCCACCTATGTGTTTGTGAGTAAATACCACCCGAGCATATGTTTCTCACCTTTTGGGCCTTCTCACCGAGTGGATTGCAATGATTTTCATCACCCCAGAGTGAGTATGCATTTTCTTCTTCAAACAAACAGCCTAGATCTGATCCACAACTATTTGGACAAATGATCGAAGCTTGATTCAACTTTTCCCTTTCCTCTTCCTCTTCTTTCTCTTTCACATGTGTTCCTTTGTTCTTATGTTTAGTTTTCCATGGGATCTTCATCTTGGGGGCTTGATCATCCCTCTTGATCGTTGTCATTTCATCTTGCTAGCATAAGTGCATTTGAATCCCTCTCGATATGCATGGGTACTTTAGTGTGATTTTGAAGAAAGTTCATCCTCTCACTAAAGTGGGGGCTAAATGTACCATAGAAAAATGGATCATTGACATTTTCATGGTTATTTAGGTATTTTTCCTATGATTCTTGACCTATTTTGCTTTGATTTAATGTTGCAATGTAACTTAAACATTCACATTAGGTCCTAAATATTCAAATTATGATGTCTTGTGAAGGTGTTGTGAAGTGTTGTGACACATTTCTATTCTTTTGTAGACTTTTCTCACTATAATTCATCTAAAAATCACCTTTTTATACCTTATCAAGTCCTATTTTAAAGTGTTGTAAAGTATTGTAACAAGCTTTCTTGCTTTTCTAGGCTTGTCACCACTAGTTACACCTTTCTTATGCTTTATTTGGCCCCTTTATGCAGTTATAGGCCTTAATTAAGTGCATTTTTGAATTCAAACCTAACAAAAAACATTAAGAGAAACTTAATTCCCGACACCCACTTGCAAGCCTAGAGTGGAACCCATTCACCATGGGTTGCGAATGAGTCCCTCTTGGCTCAAAATTCAAAATAATAAAAAATTTTGGTTTGGGTTTTTATTCATTAAGACATTATGTCGATCTATGATGTTGTATTATTGGGTAATTATGAAATAAGTGTGTATAAATAAGTTTTTTTCTATCCATTTAACCCCTATTCATTCAAGCATTCATCCTTGCATTCAATCTCATTCATCCACTTAAGCATCAAAGCATCATTCAATCAAGCAATCATCAAGCATCTTGGAGTAGCCATTGACATATCTTCAGACATCATCAACAAGGATTTGGTGAGTTTAGGACACTTGCATGTTGTTTATTCATCATTCCTTCCTTGTTTTCATTTCATTTCTTTATCAAGGGTTTGATTACCAAAGTTTGATTTGACCAAGGAAAATCCCTATACTCTAACCCTTAACCATTTCCCCCCTCTTTGCATGTGTGTTTTTCAAGTCTTGTAGGAATATTTTTCAATGAAATAGGTGTTCAAAGGTGGTAAACAAGTAATCAAAGTGATTCAAGTCAACTAAACCCTAATTCAATCTTGGAGACAACATTCAACCTATTTTCTATAGATTTGACTCTGTCAATCTGACAAGAAGACAAGTATAGATCTGGATCCACAAACTTGACCTCTGAATTTGTAGAATTTTGGAGGAGTAATGATTAACCATTAGTAGCAAATGAGTCCCACTTTCAGGTTGAAAAGTTGATTTTTTCATAATTCAGTTCCCTATAGTCAAAAACCAGTTTCAGGTCATTTTACTAGTAGGAGGACTGATTCGTCATCAGTGGCGAATGAGTCCCATTGGTCATAAATATATATTTTTGTAGCATTCCAAAACCCTCCAACATTATCATTCATCTTCTAGGTGCACTCTATTAAGTATCATTCAAATTTGTTTGCATTTTTTTATGTTTTTAGTTCATTCCTACATATCACACAGTGTTTTCAAAAATTGCATATTTCAGTAGTTTTGCATTCATAATCAGTCAATTTTATCAATTAGATACATTTAGATCATTGAATTTAGTCATAATTACATCACAAATTCCTTATTTTGAGTGAACCACCTCAAGTTTTGGGTCTATCTCTCTCCTTTTAGGTGAAAAAACCTGAGTGCAAGTGAAGTTCATAGAACAAACAAAAATTGATGGTTTAGATAGACCATCTCAGTGATGAGATTCAAGATGAAGAACTAACTCAAATCAAAGATAATAATATTCCAAAAGGGATAATTGAGTTAGAAATATTGTTTGACATCAATAAGATAATTATATAGAAAGATTTTCCCCAAAGCGATGGGGGATAATTTAAGTTATATAGTTTGCATACTAAAGAAGATCCTAAGAATGTACTCATAGGAAAGGTTTGTACTGAAGAAGAAAAGAGAAATATTGCTCAGGCACTTAAAGATTATTGGAAAGTTATAGCATGGACATATGAAGATTTGAAAACCTATGATACTTCCATCATCATGCATACAATACCATTAAAGTCGGATGCAAAGCTTTTTTGACAGAAACAACATCTAGTAAATGCAATTTTAGAGACATTAATTCAAAAGGAAGTCCAAAATATTTTATTAGCTAAAATATTTTTTCCTATCAGACATTCTACTTGGGTGGAAAACCTAGTGCCTGTAAGGAAGAAGAATGGAGATATACGATTGTGTGTAGATTTCCAGAATCTCAACAAGGCATCTAAGAAAGATAATTATCCACTACCCTCACTAGAAGAAGTGCTAAAAATAGTCAATGGTTCACATATGATTTCATTTTTAGATGGATTCTTGAGATATAATCAAGTAATGGTAGCAAGGGAAGATCAGATGAAAACAACATTCACCACAAAGTGGGGAAATTTTGCTTACAGAAGGATGCCATTTGGATTGATAAATGTTGGAGCTATATTTCAGAGGGCCATGGACTATGATTTTCATGAATTGATAGGAAAATAATTATTATTTACATGGATGATCTCATGGTATTTTCAAAGAACAAGAGACATGATGTTCGATATCTTAGAGCAATATTGCAGAAGTGTGAAACTTATGGAATTTCATTAAATCCTAAGAAATATATTTTTATGGTAGCTGAAGATAAACTGTTGGGACACATTATTTTTGAAAGAGGTATTTCTCTAGACCCAGACAGAGTGAGTGCATTGCTCAAGCTATAGCCCCTGGGAAGTAAGAAAGAATTGAAATCATATTTCGGTAAGATCAATTTTGTCCAAAAATTTATCACTAGATGTGATGAAATAGTGAAACCACTCAATGATTTGTTCAAGAAAGATGCAAAAATAGAGTGGACAAGTGAAGATAAGATCACCTTTGAAAACATAAAGACTACAATTATAGAAGCACCAGTACTGGTAAGTCTAGATTATCTTAAACCATTTTATATTTACTCTTTTGCTTCTGGTCATACTTGTGCAACAATATAAACACAGAAGGGTGAGAATAAAGAAGAAAAAAAAAAATCTTTTATGAGTGCTCCATTTAAAGAAGTGGATCTAAGATACACAAATGTTGAAAAATTATCCTTTGCTTTGGTGAAAGCGGTACAAAAATTTAGACATTATATCCTCAGGAGTATAGTTAAAGCTATTGTTCCAAATTATACAATCAAAATATTATTAACGTAGAGTGATCTTGGAGAAAAAATATCCAAATGGGTTACGATCCTGCAGGAGTTTGATTTAGAAATCATACCCATGAAATTGGTTTGGGGACAAGATTTGGTCAAATCTATTGCAGAAATACATCCACAAATCTCTAGTCAACAATACACCTTGGATGTAAAATATCAAGAAGATTGGTACTCAGATATATGGCATTATCTGGTTAGCCATGCTTGCTCTGATCATATGCAAAGAAATCAAAGAAGAGCTCTTAAGATAAAATATCAAAGTTATATGATCAAAGGAGGAGCTCTATTCAAAAGAAACCATTAAGGAATTTATTTGAGATGTCTAAATAGAACATAAGAAAATGAAGTGGAGCACCTTTATCTATTGCACACCTCATTTTGAGAGCTGGTTATTATTGGCCAATGATTTTCAAAGATACATATGAACATGTGAAACACTGCTATACATGTCAAACTATATCAGACAAAGGAAGATTCAATGCTCAACCATTGCAACTGATGATGGAGATGCATCCTTTTGCACAATGGGGATTGGATTTCATTGGAACAATCAATCCTCCATCATCCATGGGCTATAGTTTTATATTAACTGCCACAGATTAGTACACCAAATGGATAGAAGCATGTCCTAGCAAACAATGCACCATAGAGCTGGTAATCAAATTTTTGGAAGAGAATCTCATCACCAAGTTTGGAGTACCATATGCATTGGTATGTGATAACATCAAATGGACCTACTTTTTCTTCATTAAAGTTTTCCAATTAGGCGTTTGAATATGGTATAATGTTAAAATTTTCATCTAACTACTATCCGCAAGGAAATGCATTAGTAGAATCATCAAATAAAAATATGTTGAATATAATTAAAAAATTGATTGGAAAAAATCCTAGAGAATGGCATTCTTTTCTTAAATTCACCCTTTGGGTAAACTGTACTAGGTTGAAAGTTGTGTTAGGGAATTCTCCTTACCACCTATTTTATGGGGAAGATCCGATATTGCCAACAAATTTGAAAATCCCTACTTGGCAGTTCGCCTAAGAATACATTCAATTCGATGATCAAACTAAATATCGATTATTACAATTAATGCATTTGGATGAAAAAAATACTCGAGCTGTAGACCATTTTTCTAGACATCAATCTGTGGTTAAAAGATGGTTTGACAAAAGGGCTAGATTAAAAACTTTTAGAATATCTAACTTGGTCCTGTATTGGAACAAAGCCCATGAACGAAAAGGTGAACATGGAAAGTTTGACAAGTTATGGATAGGTTCTTATCAAGTTTCTAAAATTTTAGGTGATACCACCTATAGACTGAAGTCTTTCATGAAGTTTAAATATTTTACCAAAAACCAGAACCCTAGAGTTGTGGTCATATCAAAGAAAGTTGTATCTTCAATTGATCCTAGCCTTGCCTGGTAAGTTGTCAGTTGAAAATATTTTGATCCCAGTGGATCCTTTTTATTAGAGTCTGATTGTTGTTGTTTCATTGTCTTTAGCTAGAACTCAAAAAAAAGAGGTCCTATTATGATTTTTATTTTTATTTTTTATCCTTCTTGAACTCAGTTTCTAGTTTCTTCTTTATTCCATTTTTCTTTAAAGCTTGGAGGTAAGTGTCCTGATCCCTTTTATTATTTTCAAATTTTGGTACTAGAATTTTTAATCCAAGTGATCATAATTGATCACGTATCTTAAAGGCCTTTTCCTCACAAAAATCAAAGTGACACCTAAGTGCCATGTAAGATCTTCATGCCATCTTTCTCCTCCAGTAGTGAGACCACATAGAAACCTAGGCATTCGTAATTTGAAACCTAATTCATAATGATTACACATTTATTCAAGAAATTAATGCATTATAATAGGTAATTAATGAAGGTGGCGAACTAGTCATGTACTTGTCATCACTTTAAGCATTGAATTTATTTTATAACACTCCACTTTGTGTCATGCTGAAAATTCACAAAGGACATTGAAAGAATGAAATAACACTAACACACAAGGAAAGGTAAATTTCAAGAAACCAAGAACACAACTACCAAGGGTTTTGAAGCTTTATTCTGAAGAGATTGTCATGGTCAACCATAACTAGGTATGTTTGGAATAACCAAAATTATGTTAGTCATTTCCATGCACAAAATCTAGATAATCGTATTTCCCTTTGAAAATTGAAATATTGATTGTTTTTTATTTGAATTTAATCAAAAGGTGAATTGAAAGTTTTATAAATTTGTAAGAAAATTTCCTTAAATTTAACCCTAACTCACACACAAGAAGCACATTTGAAAATATAGAATACACTAGTAGAAATGAGTAATTCTGAAGCAAAGATAGAAGATGAATTTAAATACTACAGTTCACAAGCCATACCAATTAGCGTGGTATTTACAGATACTCATCTGGGGTGGTCTTCAGATCTTGAAATTTGCACTTGGGTATGACAAGAAAATGCTTCTCAATGTGCCAGAAATGTTATAGCAAATGGGTTATTTTTAGCAAGAGGGTTTTTGCAAGCAATGGAGGCTCCTGAATTGGTCATGGAATGTATAAATCATTATGACCCAAACAAAAGAATTATTGAGGGAAGAATTTATGCATATCTCTCCAAGAAAGGAATTACATACACATTTGGGCTCCCTATATTCAATCAGATGTACAAAAATGATATAAGGGAAAAGGAAGAAACTTATTAGAATGCTAAGGAGTGCAACAGAGAAATTATGAGTACCCAATGATGCCAAGAGAAAATTACAGAACATACTAAAGTAATTCTAAGGTCTATGCTTAACCAAGATGTTCAAGATGTTATAACTATATTGAGCAAGATAGCTGGGTTACGAGATGCCAGTAAATTTGAACCCTGGATGTTTGTAATAATATCCAGACTGATGCAAAGTCTCGTGCAAATACATTGGGGAAATTTTATTAGTGACATATTGCATGAAAAGATAAAGTAATTTCCCAAAACCAGATGTTTTTATATGTCTTCATGTGTGATTTATTCTTGTGCCATTAGGGTAAGTAAACAAGGGTTGATAAAGATTGGAGCTTTAGGAAAAGAAGTACATGAAATAGCTTAATATATGCTCATTTACCTCAAATTACTATCCATGGATAGAAAGAGCATTACAAAAGAGTTAATGATGTGTTTTCCATGAAGCTAGTCAAAATGATGGAAGGTGACAAAGCTCAAATATTTTCCTTGGAAGCACAAAGTGTTATTATATTGATGGGAGGCCGGTACATTCAGTTCCCCACTTTTTCCTATACTAGAATGGAAGGGTTTTATGGACATCCTTTCATGCTGCCTAGGTATCCTATAGAAAAAAATGTGTTATTAGAATTGGTGAGATAGTTAAATTTTTCTCAAGCTCTTTATAGCCATGCTCGTAAGAAGGATTCTTTCAAATTTCCTATTGTGATAGGGAATTATAAACGCAGTGCAATTAGAATAGCTGACTTGTGTGAAGAAAAATTGAGAACATATAATTTTGAATATTTCCCACTCCAGAGGATGTATTATGATCCTAACGAGAATATTTCCAAGAACATAGTTGGTTATCGTGCTCATGTCCAACATCTAGAGGATTATTGGCTAAATTGTGAAGATGAGCACATAGTAAGGAAAAAAAATATGAAAGATTGTCACTAAAATATGCTTAGATTCTTATGCTTCATGATATCCTAGATCAGTTGAAAAGGATGATGGTCAAGTATTGAGTAAAAATTACAATGAAGACATGGTGTATGATGAGCCTATCCTAGAACCAGACTATAATGGTGAAGAAATGACATCATTTGAAGAATAATTTGCACCATTTCTATTAAATACTCAACATTGGAAAATGATTTTTGTAAAGCTTCAAGAGAAAAATGAATTGAACCCACTCGCTCACAAGATAAAAGAAGAAGAAGAGGCAGACTAGTAAGACAACTACTAGTATAAGAATTGAAGAGAAAACCCTTCAGGCTTCAAGTCAAGGAGTTTCACCAAAGTCAACTAATACAAAAAAATATGTCGAGTAAAGCAAAGTTAAATCTACAATAAAACCTAAAGGTGTATCTTCCTCTGAAGAAGTAGGGGAAATGAAAAATATTGGAAAAAAAACAAGGTCTGCATCTCAAAGAGCTACAACATCATTTGCTTCCCCCTCTTCTATTAATATGGCTAGTATGAAACAAGAATTAGGAGGAACTCCTATGGTTTTGGAAGAAATTTATGAGGTAGATGAAGCTAAAATTAAAGAACAAATGGATGAATGGGGTGACATGTGGGAGAAAGTAAAGGAAAACAAGTCTAAGGATAAACCCATGGTACACCCAATGGTAGAAATAATCCTAGACACATGGTCCATTCCTATAAATGTTGAAGAAGAAGAATTCATATAGGGAATACTTACTTCATATGCCACGAACCCTGATGTTCTTGAAATGGAAATAGGGGAGACTGCAGGGTAGGATCCTATTGATGAAACAGTTATTGAAGATACCATTGGTTCCCAATCTTCGCTTAGGAACAATGGAAATAATAATGAACAACTACAGGTCTTTAAAAAATCAAAGGTGGGCTGGGTTGAAGTTAAAAATGAGGAAGCTACAAAGGTTTCTAGTGATAAAATTGAAAATGAAGAAAATGATACTGTAGGAGGATACAAGGAAAGTTATTTCCAAGGAATTGATGTTGAACATCTAGATAGATAGGAAAATATAAGTCTTCAAATAGGGGATACCATACCAAATCTTAGTAATCTAGAATCTATGACAAAATTTTTTGAAGAGATTCCTATTTTAGAGGACACAACAAATAAAGTTGAAGAAGTAATAAAAGAAGTTCATGAATGAAGTGGAAACCAAGAATAAATAAATGTTACAGAGGTAGAGCATTATGATGATGCACCTAATTGGTTGATCAAGGAATTGACTTCTCCAATGGAAGTAGAAGTAGTGCCTCTGGATCTTAATAGTTTTATACAAGAAGTAGATACTCCTAAGCCTATGCACAAAGCTAAAGTGAAACATGTCATATAGATAAAGGTAGATGGAGAAAAAACTATCTATCCATATAGATTCTCCAATAGCTAACAAAAATAGTCATGAGATAATGCCTAAGGAGTACAAGATAACAAGTATCAATTTTGGAGACTCATCTTGGAGACAAGAGCTAGAAGAAATAGAGATCAATTTAGATGCAATAGTTGCCAAGCTGTAGAAGAATAAAAAGAAGAAAAGAGAGTTGAAAGAATGGGTTGCTATCCTGGAAATTTTTATAAAGTCATTAACCCTATCTAGTCAAGCACATATTGAATTTCCCCAAAATCCACTACTAATGTCACAAGAACACGTGGATGCAATTGCAACAATTCACCATAAAATGAATGTATTTGAAGAATAGATTGACTATTGGGTGAGGCAAGGAGAAGAATCTATTACATCCGCAATAGGTAAATATAAGGAAGCATACCGTTGGTCTAAGAAATCTAGAAGATTTGAAGGTGAATGCATGTTTTGCCAAGAATAGGTTGAGCCTGAAAGGTGAGATGTTGAAACTCTCATGCAGATGGATATCCAAGAATTGATAAGAGAAAAAATAATTTAAGAACAAGAAGTTACATTGCCTAAAAAATGGAATAAATAGTTGAAATGGGAGGGTGACATGTTGACACAATGTATTGAATGATTTGAAAAGGTCACTAATAAATGTAGCAAGCTGCTTGATTAAGATCAAGATTTCATTGAAATGTTAGCATGTCAAGATTGTGATCCCCAAACACTAGGACAGGGGGTAAAGAAGTGAAATCCTTCAAAGAATGGATTGAAAGGATAAATAAAGAAAGTTTCCAGTTGTTAACTCAAGTGGTTATTGATGAAATCATACAATGCAGAAACACTATAGCTAGATATGAAATAGAGAAAGTACAAAGGAAAGATAGTATACTCCAGATATCAAAAGAATACACAAGGCTCAAGTTCAATTGGAAGGTAGTACAAGGGATTTCAAAAGAGTGTATGCATCAAATATTGAATTCTTTCCAAGAATATCAACTTAAGAAAAGTGAAGAAAATATGTTGGAACCTAAGCTCTGAATGATGGAATGAAGTACTAGATATTGGATACCGAAAGTATCACAAAAATATTTTTGTTACAATTGATTTTTGCAGGTTATTCCCTATCACGGTGGATGTTTCCTATTCGATATTCTAAATGATGTTGATAGCCTTGATTTATGTAGAGTATTGTGTATTGGATTTTGAAAATGAAAAGTGTTGCTATTGAGGAAGGGAAAGCTTTGGCTTCATCTAGAAGATTCTTATGATAGTTGGCTTATGCCATGTGCTACATTTTGATTTGTTATTTCTGATTTCCTGGATAAACTTTAAGTTTGAACTTTTGAGGCCTTGTTCCTATAAAAGGTTGTTTACTACTTTATTTTTATTTTAAGTCCAAAATTTGTGGATGTTGGAAGAGCCAAAACTTCTCTATGTTTTGTTCTTTTTTCCTATTTTCTGAATCATTTCAATCTAAAAACTTGTATGCATGTAGAATTTAATCAATATTAGAGCTAATTTGATAGCTACCTATCTCATGAATATTTGTAGCTAGTTTTGTTAGTTCATCCAAATGAGATTGTGTGCTATGTCATTTAAGGGTGAATGCAGAACCTACTCGATGTCCAAACTAAAACCCCTCTCTTTAATAGCTTGCACCATTTTATATGTAGCTATGAAAGAAACCTGGTGAAGTATAAAGTGGTTTGCTTTGATTTGATTAACTCTTTGGGTCATGCATGGAGAATAATCAAGAGAAATTTTAGTTTTTAGTATTTTTTATGCTTTATTTTAGAATAGGTGTTTAAATTCTTGAAAATGATCCAAAGAATAGACAAATGGATGGAAATTTATTGAAAATATTTCATTTTCTATGAAATTGATGAATGCTTAAAGCAAAATCTACTTAAGTTATAGAAAAAATTGTGGATGTTCATGAAATATTATTGGAAATTTTTTGATTTCATGATGCTGTTTTATGGTTGAATTGGAAATCTTATGTAGAATTCTTATGATTCTTAATGAAACTAGAAACAGCCGTATTCCCTTTGAGATTAACAGAAATAGCACATCATACCCTGAAGTGAACCTTGTACAATAAAGACCAGACTATCAGAGACTTGGGATTAAACTTAGCCAAACTTTTCCTATTAGAACAAATTCCTCCTCTTTTAGGTTATCTTCATTCTAGATCTTTCAAGAAGGATAAGATCTTCATGGTTTTCCTGTGAGGATTTATCTGCACTGTTGCTGTGAGTTCCATCATCATCAACAATAACTTTCTAATATAGGCAAGTTTGAGAGGTAAGACTAACTAGGATGATGAAAAGTGTCTTAATAGTATGTCATGCGGCAACTTCGGGATAAGCTAAGATAATATATATGACAATTAAGGTTCTAGAAAGATTCTTGAATCACTATTAGCAAGGCAAAAAATCAATGTTAAATCTTATTGCAAGCTACCACATATGATCTATGGAACATACATTCTACATATGAGATCAAGATAGAGGTGCTTCATAAGGGTCATCTATCTGTAAGAGATAATGTATAAATATATGTATCTATTATATGTAAGAATAAGAGAAAGATAGATGACTAAGAATATATGAAGAGAAGAGATTAAGATCTACCATTGCATCTAATATGATATAAAATATATGTGAAGATATAAGGATTGAGATATATATGCTTATAAATGGATGATTATTTCCGTTTGATGTTATATAACTAACGAATGCATGTTAGTATAGTTTCCCTTGAAAAAATACTATTTTATCTCATTGTATACTTCAATGTATAAACTAACTACATAAGAGATATTGGGGTCAAACCTCCAGGCTATGTTCCCCTCTTTCTCTTTCCAATCTTGGTTCCATTGATGGGACCCCAAAGAGAAAAATGAAGAAAAATACAAAGTAAAAGAAGAAATGGTAGAGAAAGAGAAGAAATAAATCAATAGTGATAGGTGAGAAAAAATTCTTAATCATATGGATAAAACTCTTGGGTGCTTACCTTGTGAGAGGGGGGTAAGTACTTAAGGGACAAAAAATGGGAAGGGGGAAGGAATCTAAAAAGATTCCTAAGAATATGTGATTGTTTAAAATCAAAATAAGCATGAGATATAGAAGGATTAATCAAAACCTAAATCAGAAATACCCATCCAACAAAAAGAGATAACAAAAAGGAAAGAGAATATTGAAAGAATTAGACTCATGTGCTTCCCTTAGTATCCATTCTTGTTAATGTTCATAGACAACTAAACAAAAAATGTCATCTCTTCCCTTTTTGTATAGAGCCCCTTCGATGAGTGTGAATGGTAAGGATATCCATAATAGTAATTTTGTGTCATGTGTTGTCATGTCTATGGGGTACTATCCTAAAGATAGTAATTGTGCTACATTGTGAAACTCTTCTAGAATTGTGGTTATCTTGAATAGGTAGGTGCCTAGTAAGTCTTCCTTGTTGGCTTCATTATTTTCCTAGCCTATATCAATTCAAGATAAATAATCTAGGAGTTTATTGTTCTTTCCTAGTCTATCCATTATAGTGAAATTGAATTCCTAAAAGAGTAGCAAACATCACCATATTATACCCTATATTAATAGTTTATTTAGGAGAAATCTCGAAGGTTTGTGATCTATATAAAATGTGAATGGTTTAGATAAGAGATAATGGTGAAATTTATGTAAGGGCATAGACCATATCTAATGCTTCCTATCTAGTGGTGGTTTTTATTTGCTTGAGAGAACTTACAATTGGAAAAAGCAATATGGTGATCCTTGTTTCCTCTTGGATGAGCTAGGACTGGTCCTATTGCTATTCTAGAGGCATCTACATGAACATGGAAAGGGACAAACCAATATAGAAATATAATAATAGGGGTTTCTGCAATATTTTATTTTAATGTATCAAATGATTGTTGGCATTATTTGGTCCATGTGATTTTTTTTGGTCTTCTTTTTGAGAAGCTCTTCTAAGGGAGTGGCTAGATTGGCATATCCTTTGATGAATATCCTTCTGGCAGTATCTTGTGTAGCCTAAGAATTTTTTAGCCTTCAATGTTGTTTTGGGTGGAGGTAGTGTTATAATTAGAGCCACTCTCATTGGATCAATCATTAATCCTTCTTTACATATGATATGGCCTAGTAGTGTGTTGAAGGGTACTGTAAAAATGTAAAGGAAATTTGCATACTCCTACATTTCTCCAACATAGTTCAGAAGGCCTGAAGATGATTTTTTACTAACCCATATATGGTCCAATCATCTAGGTAAAATTCTAAGAAATAATGTGTAAATTCTTTGAATGTATTTTCCATGATCCTACTGAAGACGGTTGGTACATTTTTCAGGCCAAATGGCATGACAATATACAAGAATGATCGTCATTCTACAACAAATGTTGTTTTGGGTTGATCCTCCTCTCAAATTCAGAGTTGATGGTTTTCAAAAAACTCATTAGTGAATGAATATATTTCCCAGTTGACTATGAATTCTTGTATTTCTTTAGTAAATGGGCTGGGAAAAGGGTCATGAATGCATGCTTTATTAAGTTCCCAAAAATCTACACATATCTAGATTTCTCCAATCTTGTTATTCTATACTACCATTGGGCTAATGCATTTAGAATCATCTACTAGTTTATTAATACTTGCTACTAGCTTCTTATCTATTTCTATTTTGAATTTTTTCTTCATGTTAGGGTTATGATGGTAAGGTTTTTTATGGTGAGGTTTGGTGTCTTCCTTCACAAATTTTTTATTACCCCTACTTCTAGTTTTATGCCTTCAATTTTTGTAAATGTGTAGGGGAAGAGTTCTTGATATTCTTTAATATTTTAGTAACTGATGCTACTAGTGAGTCATCTTAATAGTCCCTAAGTTTAGCTAATTTAGGGTTTCCTTCCTGAGCTATGTTTTATTCTCATAATTGGAGGGATTTATTATAAAATTATGCTTTCTATTCTTGGTTTAATTATATCTCCCTCTCTCCTTCGATCATGATTTCTGGTTTTGGGTTTGATTCATCATCCTCTTTTTATAATCACAACAATGATTAGATACTAGTTTTGTGGGCTTTCCTATTCATTTAATTTGTTTCCACACTCCTTGAATTTTATGTTGTGGGCTCTTTGGTTATTGATGGTAGGTGTTTTCTAGAACTTGTGTGAAGATAATTTCCTTATTTTTTCTTAGTGTGTGTACGATAGAGAAATGGATCATTGGAATTTTCATGGTCATCTAGGTCTTTTTCCTATGATGCTTGACCTATTTTGCTTAGATTTAAAGCTACAATGTAACTTAAACATTCACATTAGGTGCTAAATATTAAAATTATAATGTCTTGTCAAGGTGTTGTAACACATTTCTACACTTTTCTAGACTCTTCTTAATTCCCCTTTTTTCCCTTATCAAGTCCTATTTCAAAGTGTTGTAAAGTCTTGTAATAAGCTTTCACGCTTTTTTAGGTTTGTCAGATGTCACTAATTACAACTTTCTTATGCTTTATTTGGCACATTTATGCACTTATAGGCCTTAATTAAGTGTTTTTTTGAATTCAAACCAAACAAAAAAATGAAAAGCAACTTAATTCTTGACACCCACTTGTAAGCCTAGAGTGGGACCCATTCGCCATGGGTGGTGAATGAGTCCCTCTTGGCTCAAAATTAAAAATAATTCAAAATTTGTTTTGGGTTTTTATTCATTAAGACCTTATGTCAGCCTATGTTATTTTCTTTTCAGTAATTAGGGCATAAGTGTGTATAAATAAGTGTTTTTCCATCCATTTTAACCCCCATTCATCATATTCACTTAATCATCTCATACATGCATTAAAGCATTAAAGCATTATTGAATCCTTCAATCAAGCAATTATCAAGCATCTTGGAGCAGTCATTGATATATCTTCAGACTTAAACAACAAGGATTTGGTGAGTTTAGGACACTTGCATGTTATTTATTAGTCATTCCTTTCTTGTTTTCAGTTCATTTCTTTATGAAGGGTTTGATTACCAAAGTGGGATTTGATCAAGGAAAATCCCTATGCTCTAACCCTTAACCATTTCCCCCCACTTTGCATGTGTGTTTGTAGGTCTTGTAGGTATAATTTTCAAAGAAATAGGTGTTGGAAAGTGGTCAAAAATTCATCAAAGTGATTCAGGTCAACTAAACCCTAATTCAAGCTTGGAGACAACATTCGGCCCAATTTTTGTAGATTTGACTCTATCAACTTGACAAGAGGACAAGTGCATATTTGGAACCACAAACTTGACCCTTGAATCTATAAAAAATTGGAGGAGGACTGATTCACCATTAGTGGAAAATGAGTCCCACTTTTAGGTTGAAAAGTTGATTTCCTTAGAATTAAATTCCTGACAGTTAGAAACTAGTTCCAGGGCATTTTACCAGAAGCAGGACTGATTTTTGATCAGTGGCGAATGAGTCCCATTCATGAACAACAGTGTTTTTTTCTAGATTCTAGAATCTTCCAACATAAAAATTTCATCTCTAGGTGCACTTTGTTCAATTTCATTCAATTCTATTTGCATTTGTTTATGTTTCTAGTTCATTTTTTCATATCAAACTATGTTTTCAAACACTTCACATTCCTTTAGTTTTGAATTCATAATTAATCAATTTTATCAATTAGCTACATATAGATCATTGCCATTAGTCATAATTACATCATGCATACCTTATTTTGAGTGAACCACCACAATTTTTGGGGTTTATCTCTCTCCTTTTAGGTGATAAACCCTAAGAGTGCAAGAGAAGTACACAGAACAACAAAAATTGTTGGTTCATTTTGGTGAACCTACATATTGAACACATTATCTTTCTTATTTGCATTGAATTTACATCCTAGGACTCATATCTAATTAGTCTTTTCATTAGCTTTTTGCATTGTTTTTACTTCATAGGATTTACACATTTTCATTAGTGAATATTGTTGAAAAGTTAGGTGTTTTCTTAGGTTAATACTTTGTAAAAATTTAATATTGTTGATCTAAATATGCTTTTCCTTTGATACAGATTCTTTGTAGGTGATTATCTGATTAATTCATTTTATCATTTGTAGAATGAAGACAAAAGTTGATAGAAGAATTAGACATGATATTAGAAATATTACACAAGCATGTACTATGGAGAAACCCTTTAGGGAAAAAACTCCACCAAGAATTAATCTATTATTCAATCTCTGAAGTAGATTATAGTAGCTCCAATTCTTGCTTAAGAATGCTTCTTTTGCCTTCACGAAATATTCTTCATAACCTGCAATAAAACTGATAATAACTCTCTTCAACTTGCTTGAGATAAATAGACTTTGATCAACTTTGTAAACTCCAACTGAGTTACAATTACAATGCTCAATCCCTATCCCTAAAAGGTATGCCTATCTCTTGCAAGTAATGTTATGCTATGAAGACCAATGTCAAATCCTCATCTTCATGCATTTTGGCATCCCAAAATAAAGTACAAACTCAACCTTTATTTTGTAAATATCTTCAAGGTTTTATCCTCAAAGTAGGCACCCAAGAGTGGGCCCACTTAACTTAGCCTTCTAAAATATCTTATCATGCAAAGGGGTTAATTCCAAGAAGCCAACTTGGGCACCCAAGCTAGGTCCAAGTCATTTCTTGTTAATTGAAACATTTCTCTCCACTATTCATGCAAGAATAGTCATCCCCTGTTAACTGAAGGTAGTCCCTATTATCTGTCATGCAACTCAAGTCATTAGTCACACATTCCAAGTTAACTGAAGTCAACTAGCATTCAACTAAAACTAACTAAACTGAGCTGAACTAAGCTGAACCGAACTAAACTAAACTGAACTAAAATGATTCTGAACTGAACTAAACTAAACTAAACTAAACTAAATTGATTTGAACTAAACTAAACTAAACTGAACTTCATGCATGCAAATATCAAACCCTAAATCCTAGGATGTTTACATGCATTCAAAAGTGTTATCTCTTACTCTAAATAGATAACTAAACTCAAGGTGAGTTTCACCTACCATGTGGGTGACCCATGTGCCCCTATTATTTAGGAACTCATATTGGATTCCCTCACATGCTCCTAACATTTAGAATTAATTACAAATGTCAATTAACATGATTATTTCATCAAATATTAATCTCTTCCTAATCCTAGTGTTGGGTAACACTTTCCAAGGACTTGTGAGCAACATGAAAAATATTATATTTAGGATTGCAATTAAATGGCATCCTATTTCCAACATTCTCCCACTTGACATTATACATTGCAATTATTGTAAAAAAGGAATAATAATTTTAAATCAAGTACAAGACTCAAGGCCAATGGCCTTCCTACAACAACTAATCAATCCATGCTAACTTCAAATGCAACCTGCATAATGATGAAGTTCCAAGCAAATGATTAAAACCAAGAGAACTTATCTGTAGGAACTAACTTCATAAGATAATTTGCAACATTAATTAAAGTTTCAACTTTCTCAATTAATAGCTTCCCACTTTCAACCATTTCTCACACAAAGTGATACTGAATACCAGCATGCTTAGTACGAGCATGATACATAGGATTTTTTTGGCTAAACACATAACACTTTGACTGTCACATTCAAGTTTAACTTACTTGCAATTAAAACCAATACCTTTCCCAAGTCTCTATAACCAAACTACCTTTTTGAAGGCATGTGTAACCACTGAGTGTTTTGAACTCATGTTCAACCAAGGTGTAGGCTCCTCGATCTTTTCTGTTGGAAAATATTTTCTTAAAAATAACCATTCTAACATATATCTCTTAACATACGAGAAATCAAGCCTCACCTATTTCTCCAAGTATGCATGAGGACCTGTAACCAACCAATCTATGCCAAAATCCAAATGCAACATAACACTATCATGAAGTAATCAAGCAAATGATTAATGTACCCACTACTTAAGAGGACCACACAAGATCAATGTCAAAGCTCTAATCTTGAACATAAACATGACATCCATGATCTAGCCATCTCCTTTTAGGAGATCACATGCACCATTACATCCTAGTCTCAAGAGAACATGTAATATACCAAACTCTAATCTAGAATCAAGAGTAAACCATGACATAATAGAAACCACTCTAAACCAATAAAAAACCATATCCCAAATCACGTGAATATAACCTTACCAATGATGCATCCACTCATTGCCAACAACTCCCACTGAACCATGGTACCAAGTTACACATGGCATCATGACTACTATCCTCTCCATGAAGATTAGTCTAAAACATGAAGCAAAGTGTTATCACAAACAATATTAGTTGAAATAAATAATGCATCATTACTGACATTCAAGGATTCCTCTGTAGAAGAATCAAAACTCTCTTTCTTTTTCTTTCAATCCTTCTTCACATGTCCTAGTTTCCCACAAGTCCAAAAAATTACCTTACTCTTACCAGGGGTTTTAGACCATCTTTTAGACTTACCCTTTCCTTCCTTGTCTCCCTTAGGTTCCTTTTTCTTAGGCCTACCTTTTACAAACAAGGCATCTTGGATTCCCTCTTTAAACCTCCTCCTCATCTCCTCTGATAGGAGATTAGGAATTATATTGTCCATCTTAGGGTCTGCACCACTACCATGGATAGCAAGAATTAGATTTTTCCAAGAATCTGGTAAAGAAAAAAGTAGCAAAATGCATTTATCCTCATCTTCTAGCTTTACATCTACAAATTCTAAATGAATTAGAATCAGATTAAAAGCATTCAAATTATTTGCAACAGAATCACCTTCTTTCATCTTTAAAGAATACAACTGTCTTTTTAGATACAACTTATTAGTAAGAATTTTAGTTTGATAAGTATCACCTATTCTCTTCCACAACTTATATGCAGTAGTTTCTTCTAAAACATTCAAGAGAACATCATCAGCAAGACATAATCTTATGGTCCCTCTTTCCTTCTTATCAAGTTTATCCCAATCCTCATCTGACATTGTTGTAGGTGACTTTGTCTTATTACCAACAACTAACCACTGATCTCTCTCTTCAAGGAGATCCTCCATTTTTAATTTACACATCTCATAATTAGATCCATTGAACCTTTCAATATCTAAATGAGAATTCCTTATAACAAACTTATTTTCCAAAATCAGCAATAATAAAAAATAGTAAAAGCTCCCACTACAACCAAAAAACCTTCAATCTTTTAAGAGAAAGGCATTCAAATACCCTACCCAACCTCAGCTCTAATACCAAATGTTGAAAATTGAGGTGTTTTCTTAGCTTATTACTTTGTAAAACTTTAAGATTGTTGATCTAAATATGCTTTTCCTTTGTTATAGATTCTTTGTGGGTGATTATCTGATTAATTCATTTTATCATTTATAGAATGAAGACAAAAGTTTATAGAAGAATTAGATAGGATATTAGAAAGATTACACAAGCATGTACCTTGGAGAAACCCTTTTGGGAAAAAAATCCATTAAAATTTAATCTATTACTCAATCTCTAAAGTAGATTACAATAGCTCCAATTCTTGCTTGAGAATGCTACTTTTTCCTTCACCAAATCTTCTTCACAACCTACAATAAAAGTAACAATAACTCTCTTCAACTTGCTTGCAATAAATAGGCTTTGATCAAATTTTTAAACTCCAATTGAGTTACAATTACAATGGTCAAGACCTATCCCTAAAAGGTACACATATCTCTTGCAAGTAAAGTTATTCCATGAAGAACAATGTCAAATTCTCATATTCATGCATTTGGGCATCCCAAACTGAAGTACAAATTCAACCTTTATTTTGTAAATATCTTCAAGGATTTATCCTCAAAGTAGGTGCCCAAGAGTGGGCCCACTTAAGTTAACCTTCTGAAATATCTTATCATGCAAAGTAGTTAATTCCAAGAAGCCAACTTGGGCACCCAAGTTGGGTCCAAGTTATTTCTTGTTAACTAAAACATTTATCTCCACCATTCATGCATGAATGATCATCCCCTATTAACTTAAGGTAGTCCCTATTATCTGTCATGCAACTCAAGTCATTAGTCATGCATTCCAAGTTAACTAAAGTCAACTAGCATTTAACTAAAACTAATTGAAGATAACTGAACCATAACTAAACTGAACTGAACTATTTAAACTAAACTGAATTGAACTGATCTAAACTGAACTGAACTTCATGCATGCAAACATCAAACCCTAACTCCTAGGATCTTTACATGCATTCAAAAGTGTTATTTATTACTCTGAATAGTTAACTGAACTCAAGGTGAGTGTCACCTACCATGTGGGTACCCCATGTGTCCCTATTATTTAGGAACTCATATTGGATACCCTCACATGCTCCTAACATTTAGAATTAATTACAAATGTCAATTAACATGATTATTTCATCAAATATTAATCTCTTCCTAATCCTAGTGTTGGGTAACACTTTCCAAGGACTTGGGAGATAAATGAAATAAATAATGTTTAGGATTGCAATTAAATGGCATCCTATTTCCAACAAATATCTCACATAGATTTCATTTTTGCATTTCAAAATATTACAAAAACCAAAATTTTTCATCTGCATCTTCATCTTGCATCTAAAACACATAAAAATCACTTTATTTTTTCTGAAAAAAGAAAATAAAATCCACCCCTAGACTCATTCGCCACCCTAGGTGAATCAGTCTAGCTAGACATTCTACACTACATTTTTCAGGCATCTTCTAGATATTTTCTACATTATAGTTTCTTGTTATTACTTTTTGTCATACTTTCCAGATTTTATTTTTTCTTCTCTTTCTTGCATATTAGTTTACTTTCACTCATTGTCATCATTTATTTTTTCTTTAATAAATTTTGGAATTCATTGAAATCCTTAGTGGACATGTCCAATTATGCCTTTGGTTGTGATCCTAATGACCTTGAGCTTCATCACCTTCAACTCCACATGAATTTCCTCCTCGTGCTATTGACATCAATGGAGAAGATGATGATAGCATGAAAAATTTCATAAATTCATGCCTTGAAAACCTTGAATCCAATGCAACCTTTTACGCATTTATGAAGTCACAAGATCTTTCTACTATTTCACCTTCTGACATGTTTGGATACCTCCATCCCGAAATAAGCAAAGTACCTAAGTTTCATTCAACAGGTGGACTGAGTTCCTCTAAACAACCACATTCTCAACCATTTTATGATAACAAAGTTACCAACACACCAATCAATCTTGAAGAAACATATGGGAAGGGTTTTACTATCTTAAGCAAACAAGGTTGTGATACAATAAATGAACATGACATTCACCAACTTTTGGAAAAAAACCAATAGAAGAAAAAACAATAGGATTAGGATATCAAGATCCTCCTCATGACAACATGCCTCCATTTGAAAATTAGATACTTCGAGATGATGGGACAAAGATATTTGATTCCCTCTTGACTTGGATGTTCTCCTTCCACATGAACAACCTATACATGATTCCAATGATAAGGATGCTAGGATCCCCATGGGTCTTCTTCCTCCTTAAATCCATGAAAAAGGTGAATCTAGTAAATGAAAATGACCATACAAATTGAAAAAACTAAGTTTTTCTCTCCACCCACCACCTGAATGTCAAAGGAAACTAAAAATCCTTCTAAACAGAGGTCTTATACTCTTAACACCTTCAAACAAGTTGGTCATCCATCCTAAAGATTCTAATGTACCATATTGTAAATACCATTGTGTTCTTGGACATTGTAGTGATGAATGTCAGACATTGAAGGACATACTATACAAGTATCACTTCACTAATATTGAGTGTTATCCTATCATCCCATAATTCCTTAAACCAAATCCCTCACTATGCCATAGTTGCATAATTTTGCATTCTCACTATTGCATGGTTCTTCCCATCACCTATCTCAGCTCGTTCTTGCCTTACACACAGTGGGGGAAAGAAGTTGATTAGCCCTATCCTAGTAATGCATTTGTCCTTGACTCTTAACTGTGTTATTTACCTTTCGCTTATACTACTTGAGATTGAGAAGCCAATAACTTGGTTAATGGTCGACTTACATTTACATTACTATCCCTTTTACATTTTCCTTTTTCTTTTCCTTTTTCTTTTCTTTGGTGTGATTGTATGTGTGTATTGGGTTCCCCCACAATGTGCATTTTATGTTCTCCTCTCTTTGTGCACTTCCTCTATTTGTACCTCCATTCTTCTATATGTCATGCTTTATCCTTTATTTTTCACTTTTTTTTTGTGTTTTCCTTTCGGGGATGAGACAAAGTGTAGAGACACTCTATGTCTCTTCCATGTTGACCCAATTGGTCCCTTTTCCTTTTACTTTTTTATTTTCTTGTGTTTTCCTTTTGGGGATGACACAAGGCATTGAGACTGAAATGTCTCCTTCATGTTGACCCAAAAGATTTTCCTTTTCTTTTTCCTTTTCATTTTCTTTCCACTTGTGTTTCTCATTTTGGGGATGATGCAAAGCGTTGAGACCAAAATGTCTCTTCCATGTTGACCCAAAACAAACTTTCTTTTTCTTTTTTTTCACTCTCTTTGTGTCATTCTTCTAGTTCTATGTATTTGGGGAATGATGACAGTTTCGAGCTCTTTAATCAAAACATTGCAACAACAAACACACTAACCCAAAATCCATAGATCCCTTATGTGTTTGGTGTGTTCCTTTCTATGGGGCAACCCTATTTCTTTTGTTTTCTTTCTCATCTACATGAAGCAACCTTACTTGGAAACATATGACTTGGCATAGGGGATTTCCAAGTTGGCTCTCATGTCTTGTTTTTAATTTATTTTTCCTTCACTACTTTAAAGTAATTGCTCATAGAACAGTGTGTAGCAATTCCTTTAAAGTGGGGGCATACATTAGCATTATTCATTTGCATTCTTGGTTCTTATTGTATCCATGTCACTTCATACAATGTGTTTGTCACTTTGTGGATGAAATTGGGTGTGATGTCCTTCATAAGTGTGATCTATCTCAACATATTACATTCCTCTTGGTGGCCTGATGTGACACACTACATCTCCTAAGTTTTGAATATTCTACTCTTTGATTGGTCCTCTCTTGGAGACATTAGACACAATGTTCCCTAAGTAATAGACCTCACATGAACTTAACAAGACTCATTTCAACATTTCTTTTATATTTTTACATTTACATGGCCACCTTGCATGCCTATGGTACCATCCTATTTGTTCATGAGTTCTAAGAATACGTAGATTTTCTTGTCTCATGAAAGACGTACCAATTTTTTTCTTTGTGGAACCTTATTAAAGTTATCAGGAGGCATAACTTTGATATGGTTGAGCAGGAAGCCCATTCCATGACTTGACTTTCCCCATAGCCATGTATGTGTTTGTGAGTACATACCACCCGAGCATATGTTTCTCACCTTTTGGGCTTTCTCACCTAGTGGACAGCCATGAGTTCTGACACCCTAAAGTGAGTATTCATTTTCCTTTTCAAACAAACAACCTAGATATGATCCACAACTAGTTGGACAAATGATCGAAGCTTGATCCAAAATTTTCCTTTTTCCTTTTCCTTTTCTTTCTCTTTCACATGTGTGTTCCTTTGTTCTTATGTTTAGTTTGTCATGGGATCTTCAATCTTGGGGGCTTGATCATCGCTCTTGATCATTATCATTCCATATTGCTAGCATAAGTGCATTAGGTCTTGGGCCCATTTTAAGCTAAATTAACCTAACTTTGTCCTAATTTAATTTTGTAAAATGTATTTATTTACATTTTCACATTAAATCTAGGGGGATTGTAAATCAAGTGGACCTAATCTAGTGTTGTAATGTTTTTTACACATTCACGTGGGATTTATGGCCCTTCTAAGATAAATAGACCCACTTTTCCCTTAATTTAGTGTTGTAAAGTGTATTTATTTACACTTTCACATTGGATCTTGGGCCCTATTATATTTATGACTTTTGTATCATCATTAATAGGCCCCGATGATCCCATATTGTCCATCCCAAGGCATATTTGATAAAAAACCTGACAAAATCAACATGAAACCTTAAAATATTCACTCCTCGACACTTTAGCATGAAAAATAGCCCATGTGGGACCCATTTACCACCTTGGGAAAATGAGTCCCATCTAGGTGGGACTTATTCACCTAGGATGGCGAATGAGTCCCATTTGGCCTATTTTTAAGGCTTTGAGTGGGAAAAGTGGGTTTTTAATTCAAATTTTTCCTACGTCGGCTTTGGGAATCAAATTAATAGTCATGTGAGTGGATTAACTATATAAACAAGCTTCAAAATCACTATTTCATTATAGGTTGAAGTCATCAAGTCAAGGAAGCAAGAGTTAGGCACTCAAAGTCTTCTCAAGGTCATCAAGATAGAATTCAAGATCAATTCTAAGGCATTCAAGGGCATAATTCTTCATCAACTATTACATCATTTCAAGATCTATCATCATGGAAAGGTTATGATTGTATTACTTCATGTTCATGCTTCATTATATTATTTCATCATTTGGTTTAATTACCTACAAGGGGTTTGACTAAGGAAAACCCCCATTCCCTAACAATCAACATTTTCTTTCTTTCTTTCTGTGATTGTAGATCTAGGTGCTTTGAAGGCTTATAGATGATTGAAGAATAGGTTACAAGGATGCTAGAGTCATCTCCCTATTTTCTAGGTCAAAATATTCACTAAAAGGTCATCTATAGCCTTGAAAATAGAGTTTCAGATCTGGGGACTTGGAGAAACAAAAAGAGTAGATTGAGAGGTGAAGATCAAAACTTTGAATTTCCAAAAAAAGCCAAACTAGACTCATTTTCCACAAGTGGTGAATGAGTCCCATTTTAGGTGTTTTTTTAGGGATCTTTATAGATTTGGATACCCATTTGGCTAAAACTTGCTTTGGTACAATTTTCCAAAACTGGGACTAATTTTCCTAGAATGGCGAATGAGTCCCACTAGGCCTAAAAGGAAATAATTCTAGGACTTCAAAGCTCAATTCCATCTCTCTCCAGTTTCTAGGTGCACACTTTCAGTTTTATATTTTTCTATTTTGTTTCATTTACTTTTCTATGTCATTTGGAGTTAGTTTTCATATCACACTATGTTTTCAACATTTTCTTTTTCAAGTTCAAATTTGGTGGTGAACCCCTCTTCTAATTTGAAATCATATCGTAGGATACCTTATTCTCAGATATCTCTCTCCAATAATCATTGGATTGAGATCTCTAAGGTGTCCTTGAGTATAGCAAGTGTGAAATATGATCCCTATCCTTATTATGCCTCAAAGGTGGGGAGCATCCATTTCCGTTGACTACGTTTTAGTGAACCTGCATTCCAAAACCTTTTTTTCTTGATTTGGAATCCATCATCATCCTAGATTTAGCTTGCATTAATATTGCATTAGGATTTGTATTGGTTAATTTGTATTCTAGGGTTTCAAATTTTTTCATGAGTGAAAGCTCACTTAGCTTGCATTTTTGCAATTAATTTCATTGAAAATTATTGAAAAACTACATTTGCATCTTAGACTTACATCATATAGCATAAAAAAAAAAAAATCAACTAAAAAATTAAGAAAATTTTGAAAAAAATCCTTACTGGGACTCATTCACCACCTTGGGTGAATCATTCCCTTTGCATATTTTGAACTACATTTTATAGAGATGGGTTTTTGTG
Organism: Sequoia sempervirens; assembly: GCA_007258455.2. NCBI lineage: Eukaryota > Viridiplantae > Streptophyta > Pinopsida > Cupressales > Cupressaceae > Sequoia > Sequoia sempervirens. The sequence continues at coordinate 173,842,878 of VDFB02000008.1, read as the reverse complement.
AACCACTACTCATGAAATATGGGTCAATGAGTTTGACTCTTAATACTACACTGTTGAATCCTGATAGCAATATCATAATTTGGCATGCTATGGAAAATACCTCCTACTTATGCATTTTACAAAGTTAAATTATATGTTTTCAATTCTAGTTGTTATTTCTTTTATGTTTTAGTTTTATTACTTTGTATTTCATTTAAATCATTAGAAGTAGCATAATTTACATTCATGGCAATTATGGATAGCACTATATTTTTGCAATTTTCATTTTTAGCATTATTTCCTTGTTCACTTAGATCAAATTACATCCAGTAGTCATTAGAAAACAAAAACAAACAAAAAAAAACATCAAAAGAAACAATTCAAAAATGCTTAAATTTAGAAAAATAATATCATCCAAGCCCTCTAGTAGTGATGACTTATACATGTTAGATGAAGCCCTTAAGGACTTCCTCTCACTAGGATCATCCACTAAAGCTTGTTATGAAGAACCTAAATCAAAAAAAGTTAACTTAACCATCAAGCCATTTAGTAGTGATGAATTTGCAATGTTATATGAAGCCCTTGATGACTCCATCTCTCTATATCATCCACTAAAGGTTTGATACAAGAGGATGCAAGCATTGAAAATCATGAAAATCATAATTGTTCTTCTCCTAATACCTCTCCTATTAGTGACGAAGGTATCTTGGTGATAGGAGACTCAATCATGGACAATCATGAAATTCTTGTTTGTCCTCTCCCTTGGAAAGATATTATGACACACAAAGTTGAGATCATGGCCACTACTTTACCTACTCTCCATTCATCTCCCAACACCTCTCCTACTTTGGAAGACATTATATTACGTGGGGATGCAAATTTAGATAATCATGACAATCAAACATTTCCTTCTCCTAATATCTTCTCTAGACATGAAGAAGATAGTTTAGTGTTAGAAAATATTATTATTGATACTCATGAGAATTTTATTCCTCCCTTCCCTGATGCCCCTACTATTTGGGAAGACCTATTTGAACAAAAAATTCCAATCATTGGTTGCTCTTGCCTTGATGCCTCCCTTATTTGTGATGAAGCTCATTTACAACATCTAAACATCACATGTTATGAACCTCTTGTTTGTCACTTTACTAAAATCTCTCCTATTAGGGTAGAAATTAGGGCACAAGAGAATGAGACCTTAGAGAAAAAGAATGAAATCATTGAAAATCACACCAATCAAATTTCCCCCTCTCCTAATATCTCTCCTATTGGTGAAGAAAATATTATGGTTTTACAAGATTCCATCGATGAGAATCACGAAGAAAATATTATTGAATAAGGAAATACCATCATTGAAAAAAAAGAAAATCCAACCATGGATCATTCCCTTACTTGTGATGCAGTCATTTTTGAAGAACAAACTTTTAAATGTCAAGAACATTTAGTTTGTAGTTCTCCTAAAAACTCTCCTACTGGGAACAATATCATGGTGCAAGAAAAAAACATTGTCAAACTCCTTTCAATCAATTGTAATGTGTCTCCCTTGGTTGATGGTAAAAAGATGATACTATATTTCCCTTTCTTAGAGATACATCAAACCAAGACTGTTGAGGTTATGAATGCACAAGTCTCTATGAGATCCCCATTGACTATTGGACCTCCTACAAACCTTGTAGGACATCCTAAGAATCCTTTAATTCTTCATCCACCCTCACAAAAACCACAAGTTCAAAAGAAACCTGTGCTAATCTTAGAACCACCTAAAAGGAAACTTGGTAATGATAATGTTTCACACCTATTGAGTTACAATGGCATTTCTCACATATATATCAAAACGTATACAATCAAGGCCAACCACGAAACTAAAGGACTTATGAAGAAACTTGGGAAAGGATGTGATGCTATAGAACAAGCCATCCATTTCCCTATAAGGATTAATGTTCTTGGTTATTTTCCCTTAAAACAAAAACCTTTGATCAATGTCAACATCATCACAAACAATTCTTCCAAGAAAACCTTGGTACATCCTAAACTGGTAAATATCTCATTAAATATGTCTGAAGCAAAAAATTTATTTACTTATCAAAATAAATAACATTAGTTTCTCTTCCTTCCATGTAATAGTTGTAGGATTATAGCATACTCACTATTACATGTTTTACATTCATTGCAAGGGGTGGCATATCATCATCCATTTCGAGCTCACCCTTGTCCTGCACTAAGTGGGGGCAAGGGGGTTAGTTAGCATTCTCCTTGTATGTCACTTGTCATTGTCTCTTTTGGCTAGTTGATTGCCTTTAATGTATATCTAAGAGCAAGCTTGGGATGTGGACAACATGCCTTAAGTTGGCTCACATGTTACATACTTATTCATGACGTAGCTTCATTTGGAAACATATGACTTGGCATATGGCTTACCAAGTTGGCTCTCATTTCTTCTTTCATGTTAGCATTTATCATTGACTACTTTAAATCAATTGCTCACAGTGATGGTGCAGCAACGTCTTTAAACTAGGGGCATACATAGATGAAATCTTTTGGAAAATTTCATGGTGTGATTTTTTTTTTCTTGTGATGTTTCCTCTTCTTGGTGGTTTCATTGGGTTTGATTCCATCGAAGTGTGTACGATCTATTGACATGGCATGATGCAAACGAGGCATCCAATGGGATACGATTTAACACTTTGACTTGTCCTCTCTTGGAAACATTAGGTACAATGCTCCCTAAGAAGAAGACTGTTACATGATCAAAGCAAAATCCCCTTTAAATTTTTTTTTACATGACATTCAAAATAATTTACAAAAGCATTTTAATTGTGGTGCCTTATCAAAGTTATCAAGTGGGTAAATTTGGTATGGTTAGTATAATGGGAAGCTGACACACTAGCACAACTTTCTCATTATACGGTGGGAAATTGACACACTAGCATGACTTTCTCACTAAACCACTTATTTGGGACAACTCACCCCATAGATGACCTAATGTTCCATGGCCCCAGAGTGAGCACATCTTTGATCCATCTCATATTTATTACTAATTTTTCTTTCTTTTAGTTCTTGACATTGCATGATTATGTATCTTGTGTTGCATATTATACAACTTGTGTGTCCTTTTGTACTTACGTCAGTTTGACATGGGATCTTTGGTTATGTGGGCTTGACCACCTTCTTTGATCTTTGTCATCCTTTTTCATCTACATATGTACAGTTGGACCCCTCTTAAATGTCTACTTTAGTGCGAGTTTTAAGCAAGCTCATCCTCTCACTAAAGTGGGGGCTAAATGGAGTCACAAAAAAAGCATGCATTTTCCTTGCTTAATTCAGGAATAATCAATGATAAATTGGACTTAATGCAACCTTGCTCTAGTGTTCTAAGGTGTTTTACACATCCACATTAGGTCTTGAACCTATTTTAAGCTAAATTAACCTAACTCTATCCTAATTTAATGTTGTAAAATGTATTTATTTATATCTTCACATTAAATTCATTGGGCTTGTAAATCAAGTGGACATAATCTAGTGTTGTAATGTTTTTTACATATTCACATGGGATTTAGGGCCCTTCTAAGCTAAATAGACTCAATTTTTCCTTAATTTAGTGTTGTAAAGTGTATTTATTTACACTTTCACATTGGATTTTGGGCCCTATTGCATTTATGACTTTTATATCATCATTAATAGGCCCCTATGACCCCATATTATGCATCCTAAGGCATATTTTTATAAAAAACCTAACAAAATCAACATAAAAACTTAAATCTTCACTCCACGACACTATACCATGAAAAATAGCCCCTGTGGGACCCATTCGCTACCTTGGGAAAATGAGTCCCATCCAAGTGGGACTCATTCACCCAGGATGGAGAATAAGTCCCATTTGGCCTATTTTTAAAGCTTTGAGTAGGAAAAGTGGATTTTTAATTCAAATTTTTCCTATGTCGGCCTTGGGGATCAAATTAACAGTCAGGTGAGTGGATTGCCTATATAAACAAGCTTCAAAATCACTATTTCATCATAGGTTGAAGTCACCAATTAAATCAAGCAAGACTTAAGCATTCCAAGTCTTCACAAGGTCATCAAGATATAATTCAAGATCAATTCTAAGGCATTCAAGGGAAAAATTCTTCATCAGTTGTTGTAACATTTCAAGATCTATCATCATAGAAAGGTTCTAATTTCATTTCTTCATTTTCATTCTTCATTATCTTATCTCATCATTTTGTTTAATTACCTACAAGGGGTTTGACCAAGGCAAACCCCCATTCCCTAAAAATCAACATTTTATCTTTCTTTGTGTGACTGTAGATCTAGGTGCTTTGAAGGATTGGAGATGATTGAAGAATAGGTTATAAGGTTGTTCGAGTCATCTCCCTATAATTTTATAGGTCAAAATCTTCACTAAAAGGTCATCTACAACCCCAAAAATAGAGTTTCAGATCTGGTAACCTATAGGAACAAAAAGAGCAAACTGAGAGGTGCAAATTAGAGCTTTGAATTTCTAGAAAAGCCAAATTGGAATCATTTTCCACAAGTGGTGAATGAGTTGCATTGTAGGTTTTTTTCAAGGATCTTTGTATATTTGGATACCCATTTGGCTAAAACTTGCTCTAGTTCAATTTTCTAGAATTGAGACTAATTCACCCAGAATGGTGAATGAGTCCCACTAGGCCTAAAAAGCAACAATTTCAGGATTTCAAAGCACCATTACATCTCTCTCTAGTTTCCAAGTGCACACTTCTAGTTTTATAGTTTTCTATGTTTTTTCATTTACTTTTCTAGGTCATTTAGAGTTAGTTTGCATATCACATAATGTTTTCCAACATTTTCTTTTCCAAGTTTAAACTTGGTGGTGAACCCCTCTTGTAATATGAAATCATATCCTAGGATACCTTATTGTCAGATCTCTCTCTCCACTAATAATTGGATTGAGATCTCTAAGGTGTCCTTGAGTGTAGCAAGTGTGAAATAGGATCCCTATCCTTGTGTTTATGCCTCAAAGGTGGGAATCATCCATTTCCATTAAATACAAATTATAATGAACTAACAATACATATAGTTGTAATATCACTTTTGTCCAAGATTATTTATAATTATGTTTTTAATAAATAAGAGTCATCTATTCACAACAATACTATCTCTTTCTTGAATCACTTAATATTAATAAACTACATTTACAACACAACGTACATATTAGAATATGAGATTCTATAGTACTACAAAATTCATACTTCCAACATATTGTGTTTTTTAGTGAGAATTATAATAAATTATTTAAAAGATGCTTAATTCTTGTTTCACACATATATATTGTAAGAGAGGGGGGGAAACCATATTCAAGGCCCAGGTCACAAAGAGCCAAGAGTGGAAGGCTACCCTAACTTACCTTAGCTTAAAGGGGTGTTAGGAGGTGCAGGATGAGAATGATGAGGACATAAGATCCTTAAATCACTCTACAAACCCAAAAATTGAAATGGGGCTAGGTGAGCCAGTTTTCAGGTTCAACACTAAGCCTCAAGTAGCTCTCTGCCTAAGGATGAAAGTGCGGTTTTGGGATGACAACGTGGCACACTGGTGTCACTTAGGTGCACTAGCATCCATATGATTAGAGGACTAAGGAGACAATGCTAAACAGTAGAAAACAAACTTACAACCTAGCTAGTGGTTTTTCGGAGAACAAAATAACATTACAAAATAAGAAATGTATAGATGAACATGATAAAGTAAGTAGATTAATGCTAGGGTGACAAGAATGATCTCACAGAAAATCATGTTCGCCAACTAGCTCCAAGTAAAACATCCATCTACGCAAAATGAAGAGGAAAATTGTTGGGTGGTTGTATAGGGGCATGCCTCAGTTAGACCCCCATTTAGGTGTTTCCACCTCCATAGACAACCAAGATAACGATAATGGAGAAATAAATGATAAAGAGGGAAATGAATTAAAGAACACAAAAGAACTACAAAAAGTGTTATTCTACCCAACCAAATCATAGAGGAGAGGAGTAGAAAGCTTACCACTTCCACGAAGAGCTCACTAGCTAATGGAGGGGAAAATGAGAGAACTCAAGCCCTTGTTGCAATGGTGTTTGTTCTACACTTTCTCTCTACAGAGTTGATGGAGTGTTGATGTTTCTCCTATGGAGTGAAAAGTGTTGCTTGAGAGTGATGGATGCTAAGAGAATGCTAGAGAAAGTGTGTAGAGAGCTGAATTGAATGCTTAGAAGATGCAAAAGAGATTGAAAAGCATATACAAAAGGAGTGAATTTGAAGCAGAGAATGAAGAAAACAATCATATTCAGGTCGGTCAGTTAAAGGGGATGTTACAAATTTACCTCCAATGGGAGATGTAACACCTTTGCAGGCTCCAAATGTGAGAATCTACCAAGGATGTAAGTGCACTGCGCAAACGTCTGCGCACTCCGCTAGCATCCCCGATAGTTATTCCTTTGCCAACACACAAAAAAACTACCAAGTGGAACAAAGGTAGTGGGATTTTGTTGAATTTAGACTTTGAATTTGGTTTCCTAAAGTGAAGAAGGGAAAAGAGGGGAATTTTTATAAGGGATTAAAATTCACTCCTATACATATACATATATGCTTTTTTATCAAAAATAACTATTCTATAAACCTACATGATGCTTGTAAAGGATTATGCACACCTAATGTATAGGCACACATAAGGATAATATAGGACATATAAAGTACAGAAATGGTATACAATACCATTACTATAAATTCTTCCCAATCATGCAAATAGTGACATAGTGTGATGGTTGTTAAATTGTTGTGGTGTTGTTCTTGCCATCAAGGTTCAAACCCCACTAGGGGTTGTTGTTGAATGTTTAAATTGGGGATGAGGTCCCCTATTTGTGACCTCATTGGTTCATAGATCTAGGTCAAAATCGTTTACCCGTTATTAAAAAATTAAAAAAAAAAAAGTTTCCCCAATCATACAAACATATAAAAACATGATGTATAATATTGTCCATACATATATAAAAACATGATGTATAATATAGTCCATGTTAGTGTATATTTTTGCATACACTTATGCAATAATCCTACTTAGGGGTCCCTTGACACTTTCCTTAATGAGGTATCAAGTTAGTTTGGAGGTTTTAGAGGTGTCAGCTCACTTTCAACACCTCATGCTACTTTTTGTGGTAGTAACTCGCCACCACTACATGAGTGAGGAGTCCTATCCTCATTTCATGGAGGTTGGGTTCCTTCCTCCTACCTTTATATACATACTTGTTTGGCTAATATATTTGGTCAAATTCATACATATATACTATTGTTCATTTGTGCTTAATATAAATCTCCATTATTTGTAGGTTCTTATATTGTATTGAAGTAGGGGGATATATTTGCAGGTCGTAAGGTGAACTAAATTCATTGTTTGTAGTAGCACCTTTGTTTCTATTTGGCATTGATCTACACATTCATATTGGTGCAGTGACACCACCCAAATCAAAGAAGGAATGAGTGAATCCCCTATTTACTCATCATGTCTCGATACAGATTGGAGGGCACAATCTTCAGAGGATTTGTGTCGACAGAGATTGAAGGACTTGATCTTTAGAGGAGGGATCTTGACACTTATCAAGTAGGCACGAGATCAGCATGAAGATAAAAAGAAAGTGAATGAACCATCATAGAAAATTATGTTCCATTGGTCTGGGAGAAAGCATTTTCCTGGGTGTCAATTTGGTCGGATGAGACTGGGGTTTAGGGTTTTGTATGAGGTATTATTTTAACTTTGAATATTTTCTCTCATATTTCAAACCTCTAGTCTTTTAGTCTATTCCTTTGTTGACCTAATGTGGCCCATTCCTAGTCATGTTAAAATTACTTGAGTCATTGAATCCCATGAAGTAACCAGCCCCTCGTGCTTAGGTCTGTGAAACTCCTTTATTTTATAAGGTTGATGGATTGACCTTGTTTGGACTTTAATCCTTTGAATAAAGTGGTTTTAAGTCTTTTAAGGCCTTATCTTATGTCATCCTAGGTGGTCATGTTTCTCAATACAACTTATGATCATGTGAAAAATTGTCCCACTTAAGTCTTGTCTACCACTTGTGCTCATCGCTCATCGCTCATCACAGATAGCTTTGTGAACGTACAACTTGCTTTAGTGATGTGTGATGAGTGTTGTTTCCTTTATATCGTGTATCATGGATAAGTTATGGATCTTGAGTTTTGCATTAGTGATGCATGATACGTGTGTTCCTTTCATTATCGTTGGCTTATTTTTTATCGCTAATCACTTGTGAGTTTTTTGTCATGAATTGGCGATGCACAATAACCCTCTGTGCTCTTTGCATTTTCTTCCATTGCTCATTGTGGATTCATTGTAAAATTTGAGCCTCAAAGTAGCGATGGGTGATGTGGTCACATGTTCCAATATTCTATTGCTAATTCAAATTTCTCTTGTGAGTGATGTTTCTTGTGACCTCAGTTTTCAAGAAGGTACATGTGGCTTGATCTTGTTCCATCACCTTTTCTCCCCCACTACTAATGTGATCTATAATTCAAAGTGTGAATCAATGATATGCAATGGGAAATGAACATGATCAAATAGGTTCCTTAATCTAATGGTTGATATCTCATCACGTGGATGCTCACATCATTGATGGGAAATGAATAAGAGACAATGTGGCAACATCCTAAAGACGTTGTTTAAAGCAAAGGAGAAAGTAGTGAGGTGAAAGGAGAGTCACTGATATGGTTTTAAAATGTTGATCAAAGACCAGTGTTTAAACATGAATGGCTAAGTGTCATTTCACTCATGAGTTTTCCATCAACCATTAATGGTGTTACACTCCATTTCCAAATTGTAAAGAAGATAGTTGGCTTGTTTTTTACAAATTTGGAATTGCTGAATGAGTGAAGAAGAAAGCTAGAGTTTGAGGAAATAGTGTGAGTTGCTTCAACAAGTAATTAAAAAATCATTAACATCAAATTTTCACCCAGGTAAGAAAATTGGCATATCTCTTCTTCTCAAGTATATTGAGTTCTAATAGTCCAAAAATTAGTAGGAAGTTTGAAAGATAAGTTTGGTTAGGGTTCACTCATTGAGCATCCTTAATTAAGGTGGTAAGGATTGCATAAGGTTTGAGAGTGTTTTTTTCTGCAAATTGTTGTCTTGGAATTTAAAACTTGGCATGTCTCCTTGATTAATAAAATATTATAAACCCTAGTCTTTCCACATTGCAAAAATGAGCGAACCAGAACTTAGTGAGTCTAGAATTAGGACTAATAGAAAAAACAAGAAGAAATGAGTTAGGAGACCTAGGACCTAAGTTGTTTCACCCATGGTTAAGCTAGAAGAACCTAAAACATCTAACCCTATGTTGGATTTCCTTGCAGTGTCTACAATGTCAAAGAGTGTGAAGAAAACTCAAGACAAATTCATGGAGGGTGCCTTTGGAGACATAAATGAGGGTGGTTCATGAATTGGAAAGAGAGCTATGGGAAAAGTTGTGACAAGAAGATTAATTGGCATGACTGGAAAAATTGGAGAATTGGCCCAACCTCAAAGTGGATGGAAGTTGTTTTTATATGCTTTTAATAGGAGATATTCTAAGAGGCTAGCTTGTTACCTATGGGGCCTTAACGTTGGGAAGCTGGTTGTACCTAATGTGTTTTTGGATGTGGATGTGATGATGGAATTAGCTAAGCATTATGATCCCATGAATAGGAAGATTAAGAATGAAAATGGCACTCTGGTCCTCAAGGTAACATGGGATAAAATTGTGGAGGTATTCGAGTTGAAACCAAATTATATGGTTGGCATCAATCATGTGGATTTATATGGTGAGAATGAGCAAAATAGATTTTTATTCAAAAGTAGATTTCTTGTAAGGAATAGAAAGAGAAAGGAAATATTTGGCCCTAAAGATATAGAGCCCTTTGAGTGTGAAGATTTTTTTGACTATTTCAAGAACACATTTTATTGTTTGAATCAAGTTTTGGCTCATAATTTTGATGCTAGGATAGCCATTGACTTGTTAGTGATGGTGATAGATATACAAGATCCAAATTGGAACACGCGTTTTGATTATGCTGCTTCTATTGCAAAATAAATGCATAAGGATTTTATCAACCTAAAGAAGGAAATTCTCCCTCTTTCTTTTCCATAGTATTCTCTATTGATGCATATGCTTCTATTTGTGGGTTAGGATAAATGGAAATAGAAGTTGACATTAAGATAGAAGGATAATAAGAATAATGTTTTTCTAGTCCAAATGTGGACACATATTTGGGACTAGGATTGTCCCAATTCCAACTATTTGATGTTTTGTAATGTCATTAGGTTTGGTATTCTAGAGAGTTTTGGTTTGGCACCCATTCATAGGATTCCAAAACTAATCAAAAACATCATGCACACAAATGATGTGGTAGGAGAAACTACAAAGCATAACTTGGAAGACTAGTTTTTGCACTTATAATATACTCTAATAAGGGCTTATGGAGCCAAAGTAGCACCAAACTGCTTGCCCCTATGTCTCTGAATGATTGGAATTTATGCAGTTGATGTGGAAAATTGATTTTATGGACCTAGAATTTTTTAGAAAACCTACGAAGGCCACTGTGCTAGTGCCCCAATGTTCGTTTGCTTACCTTAAATCTACTTCCATAAAGGCATATGAGAAATTCAGAATCATGGTGAATAACCTCAGGTTACCTGTTGATGAAGTTAGGATTTTTTACCTAGAAGGTTTTGTGCATACAAAGAGAAGACATAAGGGTTTATCTAGGTTCTCCCTCCATTTCTTGTATACAAATGATGTGTTGAGAAACTTGACTAGTGATGGGGCTATTATATCTAGAAAAAAGGAATGGACATCCAAATGTGACATTGAGGAGAGGAGAACATTATGAAGAGAAATGAATTTTTATGTGATTCCTTATGATGTAATCGATAGCCCTTTTGAAAGGGATTTTGCAAAGTTAAAGTATTATCAAAGTGGTGATTTTAAGGCAAAGGTAAAGAAGGTTTTTGAGAGAGCACAAGATCTTTTAGAGCAACAACCTTAGGCTATGGATATTCCAGAGCAACTTGCAAATGTATAAGGAGAAGATGTTCAAGTGATTGGGGAGGAAAAAATGGTAGAGCACGTTCCTGATGATGAGAAAGTCAAGAAGAAATTCCCTCCTCCAAATATTAATGATGCTCTTGACTTAGAGGTTCCCCATGATAGAATTGTCCAATGGAATTATAATGAAGAGGCTAATGATGATCCTAGGATCAAGTCCTGTGATGAGTTCCTTGCGGATGATGCATTTGTACAAACTAAGGAATTAAAAGAATTCATGGTTCACAGAGAAGCAAATAAATAAAAGAGAGGCTTGAACAAGCAAAGGCTAATTTTAATCCTTCTCAACAAGAAGAAGTTGAGAAAGAAAAGGAAGAAAAGATTATGGCTGAGATTGTAGCTATTACTCCTACCGAGGCCAAAAATATTGTCATAGAAAATGGAATGTTGTGACTACCAGGGTGCACCCTCACCTCATCTATTGCACTTGATGCAATAAGAAGAGACCCTCAAGCTTCTATATCTGAGGAGCATTTTGACGATAAGGTGTTTGGATTTGGTTATAGTCCAAAATTGTATACTCTTGTAATTTTGTCCATGGCACCCAATACTAGGAAGCATGATGTCACTAGGCCTATCGAAGAGGTTAGTGGTTCCATGGTAGTGAAGGGAGCTATAGATATGACTCTTGTCCAAGCAGCTAAGCTAACTGTTCATGCTACAATGCTCAGTGCAGATACAACACAAATTTCTCAAAAATAAATGGTATTCCTTGTTGAAGGAGTTTACTAAGGCTTTGGATGAAATTAATAAGATGAGAGCCACTATTTAGACTAGCCAATCAATATGGGAATTTTATTTTCCATCCTCTTCTTCTTCTTTAGAATTGTCTATGCAAGACAAGGAAACCTTAGCCTTAAGGATCAATGACTTAAATAATCAATTAAAGACAGAGAAGGAAAATCTCAAGAAGGACAAATTTGAAACTGTTAAAGTGGAAAATGACATTTTTGAGCATGTGTTGAAACATAGGGTAAAAAATATTGTGAACAGAGTTGATGATGTGTGGGATGCCTATAGGAACATCCATGAAGCAAACATAAGGTATCTGCAGGTTGAAGAAGATTTCCAGAATGAATGGAGCAAATGGAGCACTAGGGTAGGGATTTAAAAGAAATAATGTCTAAGATGCGAGAAGATCTTGAAGCTCCTACAAATGTCCTTGAAAAATTACAAGCTATTGACTTGGTGAATGAAATAACAACTTTTCATGGAAAGTTGGGAATGTAACTCTAGAACAAACTGAAAGTATTTAGAGAAGTAAAGTTCAATATGCCTATAATATTGAATAATAAAGGTGAGTTAAAGGAGTTTGATACATGGAATAATGACCTGGGAGGGCTACTTCCATAGGCTAAGTTGATGTTGAATGTAATTGATTATTCCACATTGAATCCTAATGTTGATATTATGGTTGCGGTTGAAGCGAGAATGGACACTTTTATCAAAGAGGCCAAAGCCTTAATTGTTGCAAGGTATAATCAACATAGTACAAAGATAAAAAGTTTATTGGATGCTAAATGGCCCACTAAAGATGAATACAACATGGTTGGAAAGGTTTACTGAGTGAGCTTGTATGTGTGAAGGTGATGATAAACATGGTGAATAACAGACAGGAGAGAAACAATGCATAGCTTGGAAATAGTACAGAGTAGGATTTCATTGAAGTATTGCAAAATATTGTTCTATCCCTATCAAGAAGGTTGATGGCACAAATATTGACTTGGATGAGTCAGTCTTCCTTCTTTCTATTGCTTTTTATGCTTTTAGAGTATTTGCTGACTAGGAATTCACATAGTTAACATTTTGGCTCATGAAGAAGATATTATAATATTTTTGCAATGAGTGAAAGGTGCCTTTTGGAAGGATGGCATATCTTCTTCAACAAATGGAAATATCTTTTATCTTATATGTTTTCCCCCCACTTTGCAAAGTGCAAATGTAACTATTTGGGGAATTTTGAAATTAAAATTGAAATGTATGTCAAATGAAAATGTGACTTTGATTGTAATTTGGCTTGATGCTTTTTGCTCCCATGTTTCTATAAATGGGATTTCAAGGCCAATTATAGAGGCATTTTGATGGTTAAGCATTTTTTAAGCTCATGTATGAGTAATTATGATAATTTCAAGCACAAAGAAATAGATTAGTGTTAAGTCTTAGGAATGTATTTTGATTTGTAATAGGATTAATTGTTATACTATAGCAAAGATATATGAATGATAATTGCATGTTTCTAGATTAGTTTCTCTCCTCTATAATTTTGGCTTTCAAAATATGAATAAAGGAATTAAGGTTCATTTATTTGGCTTCAATTACTCTGATTGAATGTGTGATTTCTTCTTTTGCTTTATTTCAAAGAACTATATAAGTACTTAAATGAGATCATAGATTTGTAAGTGAAATTCAAGGATTGTTAAGAAGTTTCTAATTCTAGACATATTGAGTTGTGTGTTACAAAGTAATATACAATAATTTAAAAATACTTGTTTCCATTTTCTAATGTATTATAGTTTATTGCATATGTGATTCCGTCGCCCTCAGATAAGGCACTGGTCCATTTGTTTGGTCATCTTTCATGTTAGTGAGCCACCTGTACCTAACAAAGAAAAAAAATATTTACAAAAATTTCTAACACATCTATAATTGTAGTATAGTGATATGAAGTACTGCTCATTCCTAGCTATAGGTACAATTCATTAAAGGGTCTACCAAATCCTTAAGGAATTTTGTCTATTTGTGTCTAATAGGGATGTATCTATTTGTTTCCAATGTTTGTGACAAAATGACACAAGAGTATGATATAGATATTGTCAGGATCACCCTCTTGGGTTTCATAGATCCCGAAGAGTAGAAGGGCCTAGTAATCCTTACTTGTTTGTTGGCCAATCCTTACCAATGTTGGTCATTGAAATATGTAAAGTTCATAGGAATTTGGTGAGATCAAGTTTGGTTCTAAAAAAATAACCAACAGAAAGCACCCTAGGTAAGAGCCTTAGGCCATGCATTTTCCTAAGGACTCTAGGGATGATGCCAACGAACGGGGGGGAGCCCATATATATTTTTAAGCCCCCAATCTTTTTCAACCCAAGAGGGCTTAATTCCTCCTCAAATTATTTTTTCTTCTATCAAATATTGGGTAAAATATCTTTTTCAAGCAATCTAAGATTTTTTTGTAAGAAGGAAAGTTTATTTTGCAAGGTTGAAAAACTTCAAAGCTCAATAAATTTTGCATGACAACTTGAATTTGAATCTCATTTTTTACAAAAGTGCTTGTTTTTCGCCACCAATCCAATGGGTATAATATCACACTCACATTTTAAAGTGTCAGTTTATGCCCCTTTTGGACTAGTTACAAAGCGCTCCTATAAAGTTCCAAATTAGGGGGGAAATAAATAATCAAAGGGGTTGTTGTGGGTGGTCTTTTTAACACTTCCTGAAGAAGTGTTTTTGTGTTACTACATTCCTGCATTTCTACAATGCAACTATCTAAGTCTAACAACATGCAGTCTAATTATGTTACTATACAACCCCTAACACCTTTTAGCTACCATGACTAAAAGTTGAAAGTAATTCTTCTAATTTAAAACAAAGATTTATTTAGGGTAACTATAGGAATGGAAAAAGAAACCAACATAGCTAAAGGAAAAGAAAATTATTTCAATTAGTGTGACCAAGCATTTGGCTTTCTATGTTTAAATTTTTCAATTGAATTGTTACTCCATGTTGAGAACTTGAAAACACCCAATGAAGTTTGGGAAGATCTAAACAAACTATTTAGGAAAATTGATAAAATTCAAAGCCATGAGTTGGAAAATCAACTCATAGGTCTTAGTCCTAGGATTTTTTCAAATTTAGAGGACTTATTCACTAACTTTAAATCTTTAAAGTTGTAGCTAAAATATTGTGGAATTGACAAGAAAGAGGATCAATTATTCCTTTATGTACTTTCCAAGCTAGGTACATTTCTTTTTGTGTTTGTCTCAACTTTCTACTCTACTAAATAGGCTCTTGGAGTCTCATGGTCAATTCCTACACTTGATAACTTTATTGTTGATCTCACAAGGGAGAAAGAAAAATTAATTCAAAAGGGCACTTTGAATTCTACTAAACCTCAAGCCCTAATTGCAGGGTATGAAAAGCTACAAATTTCAAAAGAAAAGAAAAAGAACACTAAAAAGGACAAGGAAGTTAAGAAAGAACAAAAATTTGACAACTCCAAAAATGATAACTTTTCTCAACAAAGTAAATCAATTACTAAGAAAATTAAATGTGCCTTCTATAAAAAAATTGGACACGATGAACATCAATGCATGAGGAAAAAAATTGAGCATCTCACACATATTCTCAAATATGATAATATATAGGGCTAGCTAATCATGTCAAGGAATCTTCATCAACCCAGGAAAATACTAAGGAAAAATAGAAATTTAAAGGAAAATCCTTAGTTGCTACAACATCTTCATCTCCATCATGGATTATAGACTCTAGTGCTTCACACCATATGGGCTCTTTACAAGTCATTTTTTCATCCTTAGAGCAATATAGTATGTCCACAATCACCTTAGGTGATGATACTCTAGCATTGGTCAAAGGGAGAGGGTTTGTTGAAGTTGAAGGAGGAAAACCTGTGAAAACACTTTTTGAGAAACATTTTTGAAACATACATTTGATGTTTAGTATAGGATTTAAAAACAACTATTTTTAGAGTGTTTGTTGTGTTTTCAATCACACTAATTCAGATAAAAGATCATCTGAAATGAACATGTCAAATTTTAGTTGAAACTGCTCACAAACTATTCGAAAAAGTTGCCTTGGAAAAACTATTTTAGCACATATAGGGTATATTCTAGTGCATATGAGGTCTGTTCTAGCGCATTCACTAATCAATTCAGCACTTTTAGGGTCTGTTTTAGCGCATTGAGTGTTTTAGTGCATAGGCTGACTGTTCTAGAAAACAAACTTTCGGTCACTATCAACATTTTTTTCCTATAGCACAAAGTAGTGCATTTGGGACATATTGAAGCGCATTTGACTAGTTCTATGGCACATATCCATGTTTCTATAGTGCATATAACCAATAGAAAAGCGCATCTGACATTTTTTCTGAATCATTGTTTTTGACAGATCTGAGTTTATAGCATTCTCAGTCCAGTAACGTATCAACATTTTCTCTCATGCTTAGGGAGTGGAAATCTACCAAGTTTGTCAAGAAGTCAATTGTCAATAGGATCAGGAAACCCAAGAAAACCTTACAACAAAGGAAGTTTTTATACAAGATTCAAAACGTCTTGCTCCATTATCGCAGATTTCTCCATATGTACCAAGATTTTGTCAGAGGATTTACTGACGAATACTTTGTGGAACCTCTAGATTCATGAGCCTATTTTCAAAGAAGAGCCCTCTCTCAATGACATAATCACAGTCAACCTCTTGATTTCAACTATATACCACAACCTTCTATCTAATATTTGACACATCCTAGTCAAATACTTTAGTGAATTGGAATAGGCTATTTAATATACCGACCATTCTTCAAAAACAAGGATCAAATCTTACAAGTGCATCTTTCATCATAAACTTCTAAATTCTTGGTTCAACTTCTTCTAATAGGATTCTGACATCCTTTATCATTGGAAGCCACAACCACGAATTAGGAAACATATTTTTGATCATATCATAATATTTTCATCTTATCAAATTAAAAGATCATCATTGATTGCACTCATCAAACTATGATCTAAGTTTAGGAGAACATCTTGAAATCATATGCCTATTTTTACACGATCACAATACAATAAACTGAAGGAAGATATTCAACAAGAATATCATACCTCAGCAACTCAAAAGGAGGGTGAAAATAGTGATCCCCTTTATAGTGTGAGTCAAAATCCCCTTTTTGAAGACAACATGGCCGAAGGAGCAAAAGAATCGTTTACTTCCTACAGTGATCTGAGAAAAACCCTTGAGGATAGTGAGGATGAACAAGAAGAAGAGAAACACCTTAAAGAAGACGAACAAGATCCTAAATTTCTCAAAGTAGTAGAAAAGATCTTAGCACGCGACAAACAAAAATATTTCCTATATCTGGCCGACAAAGGAGCTAAATTGCCTCATGATTTTAATACTGAGAACATAAAGAGTAATCCTGATGAAACACCCTTATCTGATCTTAATGCCTTGACTCAACATGTTAAAACATTAGAAGGACAAATTAAAGATCTACAAGGGGGAGCCACAACAAAGACATATGCTCTTGAAGATATCTATCCATATCCTTTTGATTGACGTCTCAACATGATCCCATTTCCTAAGAATTGTGAAATTCCAAAGTTTGGTCGTTATAACGGGAAATCGGATCCCATTGACCATATTAGATATTTATGAAACATGAATTTAGAATTCGCTCATGAGGATACATACTTAATGCGGTTGCTCCCACAAAGTCTTGGAGGCCAATCTATGGAATGGTTATCAAAAATCACACCACCTATCAAAACGTTTGAGGAATTATCAAAGTTCATATCACAATATTCCTATAACATACAACACCAAATAACCATGATTGATTTATGCAAGGCTAAGCAAAGACCTGGTGAACCATTCATCACATTTCTTCAAAGATGGAGAAGATTTTTTGCTAGATATCCATGTCATGTTTTTAAAAAGGAAAAGATCACTACCTTCATAAACAACTTGGATCAAGAGATGAGTTATCAACTAAATCTTCATTGTCCTCCCTCTTTTCAAAAAGTGATTGAAAATGCAATGACAATTGAAAGTGCATTAGTCCAGAGGGGAATAATCAAACTTGATAGAGACAATCCTAGCTCCTCAAATCACAACAATGACAAATCTAAGTTTTGGACTCGCAACAAGAATGTGGTGAATGATGGTGTTGTAGATGCACATCATGTCTCCCCTAAGTTATTTTTTCTTAGTGTTCCTCACAATAACAACTACAACAATGTCAACTCGGTTAGAAATTAGGGAAACAATCCTCCTCCTCCGAGGAATAACCAAAATCCAACTTTTGTTCCAAATCAAAGTAATACAAACAACCAAGGGTATCATGGAAACAACAACAATAACACCTTAGAAAATACTTCAAACATGAATCCACAACGATCTTCATTTTTCTCCAACAGAAGAACTTTTACTCCATTGGGGCAATCTCTGGAATCTACCCTTAAAGACTTGATGGCAAAGAACATTATTACCCTACTGCCTCAATGTAACTTTGAACCTAGTGTGAAGCCACCATCATGGAATGATGCGTACTATTGTGAATATCATAGATGTAAAGGCCATCATACGAATAATTTCCAAGACTTGAAGAATGCTTTTCAAGATTTAATCGACAAAGACATTGTCACAATAGAAGGGAACCAACAATCAACCGAAGACCGCCAAGCATTTCAAAATCCTTTTCCCAACTATCAAAAGGGTGAGTCTTCTAAAAAAAATGTGAATCGTATCGATGAGCATATAATCAATCATATCTACACTGATGACGAGAGGGTTAATGTTATAAAAGTCAAAGAGAAAGTGGAGTATTGAGAAGTTAACGTAACAACAAGGGAACAAGCTAAAGTTGTCCTAAAAGGTGCTCCTTCAAAATCCATTGTGCTACCACCTCAACATAGATATGATTTATTCAATCAACTTGTAAAAATGTTTGCTCAGATCTCTATTTTGGAACTTCTAAAGATTTCCCCAGTGCATAAAGAAATTCTAGACAAAGCCCTCATTGAAACAACTATATCCGATGATCTGAATGTGGATCAATTTAAAGCCATGGTGGGACATTTTTCCTCACCCACATGCCTTTCATTTTTTGAAAAAGATGATGTTTCCATGACTCATCCCCATAATTCATCATTATACTTAGAAGTCATGGTCCACAAGTTTTGTGTCAAACGTGTACTAATAGATGGAGGTGCTGGTTTAAACATATGTACCATGAAATTAATTCAAGCTTTAGGATTTTTTGAGGATTCCATTGATCCCAAAAGAAAGATTACTATTAAAGCCTATGGTGATGAGGCCTGTTATCAAAAATACTTTCTCTCAAGTACTAGACTGTGATCTCACATACATCTTGTTTGGTTGTCCTTGGATCCAGGAAATGCAAGCTATACCATCCACATATCATCAATGTCTTGAGTTTCCTTATGATGGTAAAGAGGTCACGATATCGGCTGATAATTCTCACAGTCAAACTTGTGCTAACATCAAAGATAGTCAAAACACTTTGGTTCCCAACAATTGAGAAGCGCCTGCTAGTACTTTTCCAATAGTTGATACACAAACCAGATAGCTAGCCAAAAGCTTTGACAAGCAATTACAATTCAAGGATAATGGAGTAGGAGAATATTCTCTATTGGCTAATGTTCCTACATCACCTCGGTCACATGGAAAACCTTCTATCGTGTAGTTCATCAGATATCTATAGCATCAACATCAACACAATCACCGGCAGAACCAATCACAAAGTTCAATGGGAAATTTATCAAGGAGAAATTCCCGATGGAAGATCTTGAGGATAGTGAAATGCTATAATGGCTCTATAGAGATGGATATGAAGATGAAACAATTCTCAATATCAAGTTACCAACTAAGAAATATGGTAAAGGATATTCAATCATGCAAAAGATGGGCTATGAGGGTAATAGTCCTATCAAAAAAAGAAAATAAGGAGTAGTTGAGCCTATTGATCCTCCAGGACTTGCTGCAAAAGATAAAACAAGATTAGGCTATGATACTAGCTCAAAAGAAACAACATCTAAATAATTGAATGATACTATACTCACATTGCAAGAAAGTTATGATCCAAGGGAAGCATGCTTGACAGTAATTCAAAATTTCATCGATAATAACTCTGACATAGACTCTGGAGAATACGAATGGGATACCATAATTCTAGAAGGAAAAATAGGTTGATGTAATACAAAAGTATACGCCTACTCTAATCAAAGGAGAAGGTTCAGGTACCCAACCACAAGAATCTGAACTACAGCGCAACTATGATTCTAGTGATACTGAGTCAGATTTAATCGAACAAGACTATCGTGAGGACAGTACCATCTTTGATCTACCTCATACCTCAGATCCTATAGACACCTCTGTTATGACCATAATCATAGCTGATTTCATGCAACCTAATGACCTGCTACCTCTAATACATCTCGATCTCATTGATTGGGATCTATCTGAACCTCTAGATATACCTATGTTTCCAATCGATGAATCTATTGCAAACTTCCTTTCTGCAGATGATGTAAATGATTGTTCCACTGGAAATTTTTGGCATGAGATCCTTAGTCAAGAGAGTGTCAAGTTTCCTAGCTGCAAAAATAAAAGTCAACAAGAAAGATCTAATGGTGAAAACTAGAATCTGGCAGTGTTAGATCAAACAAAAGATAAAACAAAGAGTGTATCAGATGGTGAAAACCTTTTTAAGGTGCCAAATGATGGGATGCTTGACACTATCCTGGAGCACTATCATGAATAATCTCCTATCTTGATTGAGCCTACAAAAGCAGTTAATCTTGAATGTACAGAGAAACCAAGGATTCTATAGTTAGCTGCATCAATGACAGATAAAGAAGTACCCAAGTTCATGAAATTTCTCATAACAAATCAAGTCAACTTTGCTTGGTCTTATCCAGACATGCCAAGTCTTGATCCTGATCTTATAATGCATCACTTGTCCATAAAACCAAGAGTAAAACCTTTGAAACAAAAAATTAGAAAGATGAATCCTCATGTGGCACTACTAGTTAAAGAAGAACATAAGAAACTCCTTAATGTGGGATTTATAAGATCAATTGAATATGTAAAATGGATCTCAAACTTATTTCCTGTATCAAAGCCCAACAAAAGTGTTAAGGTGTGCATAGATTTCAGAGATCTTAGTAAGACATGTCCTAAGGATGATTTTCCTCTTCCAAGAATTGATACTATTGTTGATCTGATAGATGACCATTCCATGTATTCACTAATGGATGGTTTTTCTAGTTATAACCAAATCAAGATTGCACCTCAAGACCAGGACAAAACAATTTTCACATGTCCCTGTGGGACTTACTGTTGGAACATCACGCCATTCAGTTTAAAGAATGTTGGGGCTACATATCAAAGAGCTATGACTACAATTTTTCATGACATGATGCACACATTCATGGAAGATTATATCGATGACATACTAGCAAAATCATACACAAGAGAAGGACATCTCGAGATATTATCCAAAATATTTGCAAGGTTAGAAAAGTTCAAAGTTCACCTCAACCCTAAGAAATGTGTTTTTGGAGTCACATCTAGAAAAATCTTGGGATATATAGTTTCAGCAGAAGGAATTGAAGTAGATCCCACCAAGTTACAAGCAATCATGGAAATTCCTCCACCAAGGAATATCAATTAGTTGAGATCACTACAGGGACGACTCCAATTTATACGAAGATTCATTGCACAACTAGCAGATAAATGTCTACCTTTCACACATCTACTACTCAAGAATGTTCCTTTCAAATGGTATGATAAGTGTGAAATAGCCTTTCAACAAATCAAGCAGTACTTAATGAACCCACTAGTTTTGATACCACCAAATCTAGAAAAACCACTCATCTTATACATTACTACCACAGAGACGTCTTTGGGGGCGTTGTTAGCACAAGAAGACTCTACAGGAAAATAACATGCAATCTATTACATCAACTGAACATTAACAGGTCATGAACTCAACTATAATTTCATCGAGAAGGCTTGCCTAGAAGTGGTCTTTTCCTCGCAAAATTTTTGACACTACATGTTAACTCATACAATCAATCTTGTTGCAAAGATTGATCCACTCAAATATCTGTTAAGCAAGGCCACATTGACAGGAAGGTTAGAAAAATGTGTCATGATCTTAAGCAAGTTTGATATCCATTATATTGATCACAAAGCAATCAAAGGACAAGTTATTGTTGACCAACTAGTTGAAGCACCCCTACAAGCAGAACATCCCATGAACATTGAATTTCCATATACCGATGTCTTTATGAATGAATCAAAGTAACCTTGGTCATTATATTTTGATGGCTCATTTACTCAACATGGATTAGGGTAAGGCATACTCTTTGTCACCCCTCAAGGAAATACCATTCCTCGATCATATCGATTAATTTTTCCATGCACTAATACCATAGCCGAATATGAAGCTTTAATCACTAAACTCAAAATAGCATTGGAATGGAGGATCACAGAATTACAAGTCTACGGTGACTCACAGTTAGTCATTAACTAGATCAATGATGACTATCAAACCAAAGATGGCAAATTGTTTCCATACAAGAAAATGGTTGACAATTTCAAGAAATACTTTGTAGACATCAAGTTCATACAAATTACAAGGCTTGATAACAAGGAAGCTGACGCTATGGCCACAATCGCTTCATTGTTACAACTCCTAGAAACTTAGGCTCGCTACGAATTTCTGGTGGAACAATCATTTACGCCTTCCTATGACACACCTGAAAGAAAAATAATTTTCCATTTAGTAGGATCTAATTCACCTTGGTATGGAAAGATTTATGCCTACCTAAAAGATGACATCTTATCACTTGACTTATCTTGTAACCAAAAGCGCAACTTTATCCGCCAATCCCCTCGCTATACCCTTATCGCTGACACTCTCTATCGCCACAGTCTTGATGGTACTTTACTTTGATGTCTTGAACGTGACGAATCCGACAAGGCTTTACAAGAAGTTCATGGTGGAATTTGTGGTACCCATTCAAGTGGACTAACCTTATCCAAGAAATTGATTAGAATGGGTTACTAGTGGCCTACAATGGAGAGGGAATCATTCACTTTTGTAATGAAGTGCTCTAAATGTCAGATACATGGAAATATCATTCATGCACCAGCACAGGAACTACAACCATTTGTACCAACATGGCCATTCTCTCAATGGGGGTTGGATTTAGTTGGCAAGATTCATCCTTCATCCTCAAACGAACACAAGTTCATCATCACAACGACAAAGTATTTTACCAAGTGGATTGAGGTAGTACCTCTCACTAAGGTCACTGGCAAACAAATCTCATCATTCATACTCAACTATCTCATTTTTCGGTATGGTATTCCCAACTCCATCATCACAGATAATGGATGGCCATTCAAGAATCAGGATGTTGACGAACTTTATGAGAGATTCCATATTCAACATAGATACTCAACACCTTATTATCCACAATGGAATGGCCAAGTAGAGGTCTCAAACAAAACAATACTAAAAATATTGAAGAAGACTGTGAATGATGCAGGGAAAGATTGGCATGTTCAACTTAATCCTGCATTATGGGCTTACCGAACTAGTATCCAAACGCCAATAGGAGCAACACCAATTTTTTCTTTTCTATGGAGTAGAAGCCATTTTTCCACTAGAAGTTGAGATCCCATCACTTAGAGTATCATTGAAAGGTCTCATAATAGATGATACAGAGTTTCCCAATTGCAAGAACTGAAAATTCTTGATGAAAAGAGACAACGAGCAGCTGATCATTTGAAAGCATATCAACAAATGATGTCTCACAACTATAATCATAGAGTCAAACTGTGTACCTTTCAAGTTGGTGATCTTGTTCTAAAAGAGAACCCACACAATCAGCAAGACAGAGAGAAGAAAGGAAATTTTGATTCTAATTGGCTGGGTCTGTACATGGTCATAGTAGTATATGGTTCAAGAGCATACAAGCTATCAACGCCAGAAGGGGACCTGTTTGACAAAACCATCAACAACATGCACCTAAAAAAGTATTATGTCTAAAGCAATCATCATCATCCATAAATTTTTTGAAAAAATATAGAAACATCAAAAAAAGTCCTAAAAAAAATACAAAAACATCAGAAAAAAGTCCTGAAGAAATACAAAAACATTAGAAAATGTCCTGAGGAAATAAAAAAACATTAGAAAAAGTCCTGAAAAAATACAGAAACATCAGAAAAAGTCCTAAAACAAAAAACAAAAACATTAGAAAAAGTCTTGAAGAAATTAAAAAATATTAGAAAAGTCTTGAAAAAATGGTTACCCTAGTGAAAACCTGGCAAACAAGCATCTTGGTAACAAAAAAAAAACATTCAAAGAAATGCAATAAAAACAACTAGTGAAAATATGGCAAACACACGCTATTTGTAGCTCTCCATCTATTAGTTCATGTTCTGCATTTGGCTTCTCAGCCTTCATTTCATGCGTCTTTCCATCATCTTAGGGTCATACCAGCATCATGTTGCCATCATTTTCCTAAAAGCGATAACGTCTTACCATGGCTTGATTATTGTACATATCCATTTCAGCAGGTTGTGTCAAATACTGGGGGAAAATGTTGACATACTCGGGGGCAATCAACTTTTAGATTTTACCGAAATAGCTAGATAATAACATCAACTCCAACCATATGAACAAACAATCAAATCCCATGAACAACTATCCAACCATTGATCCATATCACACCGGTTTGTTTTTAGCAAAATACCATATCATGAATCATATCTGGATGATCTAAAATTTGAATAATGATTGGAATATCAGTTTTACATTTTGAACAATGGTTTGTTTATTTTTTGATATCATCTCTCTAGAGCACACTTAATGATGTACTGAACTAGAGTGGCAAGGAAGGAGGATGATTTTTCTTTGTCTACTGTCTTGAGGTTAACTATCGATTTGGTGCAAATATGTCATGAGACATGGTTTCCAAAGCATATCATTGATGACAATGCCACATTTGCATCAGAAGGTGGTTAGTCTTTGTCTATTTATGCAAGAAATTCTCAGGTCATCTCAGTTCAATTATACCTCAATGCTTGTGTTCACTTGCTATATCAAAATCATGAAAGTTGTACTCAGGTCATCATTGGTGCTAATCTCCCCTCTGATGCTTTTACATACTTCCAAAATTTTATAAGGCTCTATGATGATTCAAGAAAGCTATCTGATGGCTCAAAAAATAGTTAGTTTTATTTAGTTGCATTTCATTTAGATCAATGTATATATTTGCATACTGGATTCACATTAGAGTTTTAAACAAAGTTGAATAGATAAATCAATGGTTGTCATGTCTCTTTGGACTATATGTGGAGGACATTTGGACATTTTTTTCATTTGCATATCATTATCATTTCACCTAGGTCTTGTGCATATCATATAGTTTAACATTCATCATTTAGATCCTTTCTCATTTATTTATCCTTCATGATGCATTATCATTTCATATTTCATATCATTTCATTGCATATCATGGGACATTCTCATTTTCATCATCTTTATTTTTGATCCTTTATCATTTCGTATCATTCATTTATTCATTAACCCTTTTTTCATTATTATCTTATCCATCATTTTCATGTCCATGTCATTTTCATTTTACATCGTTGTTTTCCATTTTCCATCTCGGTTACATTTTCATCTTATCCTTACATTTTTCATATCATCTCATTTTATTACATCTATCATATCATTACATTATATCTTGTTTCCTTCCATTTCATCATTCATATCATTTCATTTCATCAGCATATCATTCCCTTTCATTTCATTTTATCATAACATCTCATTACATTTTATATCATATTTTTATTTAATCATTTTTCATATTCATCATATCATTTTCTCATCATTATCATTTTAATATCTTTATTATTCATATAATTCGGATTATATCATTTATCATCTCATTTTATCTCATAATTTATTTTATTTTACCATTACATTTAATTTCATCTCATTTCATTTCATCATTCCATATCATTATATTTCATTTCATTTCATTACATTTCATTTCATATCATTACATTTCATTTCATCTCATTTCATTTCATATCATTACATTTCATTTCATCTCATTTTCATACCATCTCATTTTATTACATCTATCATATCATTACATTACATCTTGTTTCCTTCCATTTCATCATTTCATATCATTTCATTTCATCAACATATCATTCCCTTTCATTTCATTTTATCACAACATCTCATTACATTTTATATCATATTTTTATTTAATCATTTTTCATATTCATCATATCATTTTCTCATCATTATCATTTTAATATCCTTATTATTCATTATCATTTATCATTTATCATCTCATTTCATCTCCCACTTTATTTTATTTTACCATTACATTTCCTTACATTTTATCATTTCATATCATTACATTTCATTTCATCTCATTTCATTTCATATCATTACATTTCATTTCATCTCATTTTCATTTCATATCATTACATTTCATTTCATCTCATTTTCATTTCATATCATTACATTTCATCATCTCATTTTCATTTCATATCATTACATTTCATTTCATCTGATCTCATTTCATCATTCCATATCATTATATTTCATTTCATATCATTACATTTCATTTCATCTCATTTCATTTTATCATCTCATCAATCTTTTTCGTATTCATTACATTTCATATCATACACATCGTTTATCATTCACATCTTTTCTCATTTTCAATACCATTTTATTTATCATTTTTCATACAACATTTGATTCATATTACATATCATATTGCAAATTCATCATGCATTTCATAAACACAACATCACATCATCATCATTTATAGCATTTGAAAAATTCAAAAACAATAATTTCATACGAACATTACATTTCCACATCATTAACAATTCATATCATATATCGTATCATCTCAACACATTGCATTTTTACCATCATCCACTTGCATGAGATCATTAGTACACATCATATTGCACATCATCATATCATTATCATATCACAACATCCTGCAAATCATGTTAGTCAATACATCATCAAAACTATATATCAAAGTCCATATCACATACACAAGGAAATAAATGCATATCCATCTCATATCATCATATCCAACACATCATCAAAACTCATCACCCCTACATATCATCGCTCATCCAAAACACATACAAATGTTCAATAGTCCAATGACATAGAAAATTCTAGAAAGATACATGAGATATGATCAAAAATAAATATACCTTCTCCAAGAATATGAGATACATCAAATAAATCTTGCATACATCAATCAAGGCTGGCTAGTGGAACCCCCTGATGGAGTTGGTCTCAAGGATGGTGGCCTACCACTAGTCCCTGCATTTGGATCTCGTCGAGGCTCGGTAACCCCCATGCTAGGTGTGCATGTCCGTGTCCTACTCCTGGTCCTACTGTGGGACCGTGGGAATGGCTCTCTATGCTCAAGAGGACATAACTCCTCATATCAGACTCGATAATACTCCACCTCTCTGGCCATCTCAAAACCCTCTGCAATGGCCTCTCACAATGATGCACTCTCGATGGTGCCCATCAGCCTCTGAGAAACACCCTTGGCTTCTACCACCCTCTGTCTCAATGCATCTTTCTCTATAATCAATTGGGCTACCTGTGGGTCTGGGGTAGGAGGATGTGCCTGTACCTATGCTACCAAACCCTGTGCCTGAACCAACTGGCCCTACAACTACACCTGTTGTCCCTGCTATGTCTACACCTAGTCCTACAGAGTATCTATCTATCCCTGCTGAGAGGTGGAGGCAACCCTGATCATTGTCCACCGCCCAATCCTAGTCCTCAGCCTCTGCATGATCTACACATTGCCCAAGATATCTAGCCTCAGTCTCACTAGCACCTGCCTCTCATCTCCACCGTCATCCCCATCATCCCCATCTGCTCTCCTCCTCTCAAGGCTTCTCATCCTCTCCCCCAACCACTGCCTACTCACCACCTACCACATCCTCCTATCTCCCTGCCCTTGGCTGTGGTATTACCAAAATGGGTGTTGGCTCATCAGGACATGTCAACCGTGGAAATTGATGTGTATGAAAATAAACAGAGTACTCCTCAGACATCCAAACATCAACAATATCCTATCTATCATCCCATGCCTCGGGCACTAAAGCAACATACTTTGTATAGGTTATCTAGTATGAAATGCTAGGTCCCCATCCTACCTCATCTTTGCTCCACACATAGTGAGCAACACCTTGAGGCATACCCTGTGTAAATCCAAACTGTCACTGTACCTGCAAGGCCAAGAACATCTCAAGGATGAATGGGGTCCTCCCTATCAAAAAATAGGGCATACATGTGAATGACATCTCTAAATGATCCATATCCCATGGCTCGCAATCTAGGTATGGCTGCTATATCACGACATCCATATCATCAAGACATCGTCTCCAATAATCCAACTTGCCTAGCCTAGGCTAGACAAGGAACATGGCATACACATACACATATGGTCGGCCTGGTGGCTTCACTCTAGGATAGGCTAGTCTTGTCACAGCAATATGCTCCCATGCCCAGATCTGAAGCAATGTCACCCCACATGATATACTCAATGCACCTCTGTAAACCACCTAATGAAGGTCATGATGCAAATGCACCAACATGCAACTCCCCTAGGCATATCTCCATGGTTGTACCAACATATGCTCAAGGATCCTCCCCCATCCCACTGATAGTCCCTTTGACCAGCGATTCAGACAAAGGAGACCTCTAATGAATGCACCCAAAACTACAGGTAAGGCTGGATAACCCCTGAAATCAGCCCATGGCACCTAGTACCCTACTATTTGTGCATCACCATATACTCTCCTCAATGCATCCATCTCACCTAACTCCTTTTAATCATAGAACACAAGGGCACCTACCATTAGAATACCAAGAATCCTATACACATCCTTAGGAGTCACAGTCACCTTACCCGTCACCAAATTAAAGGTGTTGTGCTCTAAATGCCACCTCTCTACCAGCACGGTCAACAGTCCCCTATTGACCCAAATCGGAGGCATGGACAACAATGATCTCAATCTGCATGCCCCTATCAATGCTATATCATCTGGTGTCAGCTCGGGTATCCTATCCCACCCCGTCGAGTGACGCTCCCTAATCTGGAGGTTTTTGAAAACCTCCTATTTTTTATTATCACAAAGACAATCAATCAACATCATATCAATGATTCAATCTCAATCAAGAAAAATCAATCTGACTCATGTCTATCTATCGATGATCCATATCAGTGACACATACTCATCAGACCCATATCAAGTTAACTAGCTTGGTGATTCATATCATACAATCAATGCACAATCTATCTATCTGAATATCACATCAATCTACTCTATCCTTAATTACTATTTTTTTTCTTTTTGAAGAATGCAAATTTATCAACAATCAAAACATCATCCTATTTGTATTTCAGTCACGAATGCAAATATGTTTTCAGTCAATCATCTACTATTTTTTTTCTATCACTGAAAGAAAATTTATCAGAAGTCCTATCAATCATCTACTCTTTGTTTTTCCATATAGGGGAGACAAAGTTATCAGCTATCTACTCTTTGATTTCTATTTTGGAAACAAATTTATCAATTATTTATCATATTTTCTATCCATATCAACATGATGATAAGACAATTTTTATATCTATTGACCAAAGAAGCAATAAAAACATCATCATTTTTAGAAAATAGGAACATTTCCTAAAAGCGCTAATTTGTGGCCTCTATGCACTAAAACTCATATGCGCTATTCTATATCCTAGATGCGCTAAAACTTAGATGTGTTGTTATTTACCTTGGAAGAGCTCAATCATTTCCTCTATGTGCTATTTCCCTATAAGAGCTAAAAATTTAATCAAAAGCGCCACTCTATTCCTTGGATGCGCGACAACCCTAAATGGGCTAATGTTTTTCCTAGATGCGCTAAAACCCTAATTTTCCTACGACATCCTATAATCGCTACTCTTTCTATCAGATGCGCTAAACTGGTTTCTACAGGGGCACATGCAAAAAGCATCCTATATGTGCTAAAACAAACATCAAAAGTGCTAAAATAGTTATCAAAAGCGCTAAAACATTCCTAAAAGCGCTAAAAAGGACTATTTATGTCTAAATCCGCAGGAAAAAACATGAAAATTTTCCTTCAAAATGAAAAATTTGCTTCAAAATGAAAAATTTCAATGCAAAAGTTGTTGGATCTACTCACCGGTGGTCCATACGCAACTAGTCTCTGGTATTGGTGGGCCTACTCGAATCTATGGCTGTGGTATGAAATCTCCATCTCGTCAGGTCACTATTAGAGCAACAGGATTCTAAAAGTCAAAAAGTTCAAATGCCTTGTCCTTTTCTAGTTTTTTTACCTTTTAAAGGTTGAAAAAAAGTGAGTTTTGTGACATGTTATTTTATTTTTATCTTTTATCCAATTTTGACCTTATTTTCACACTGGGGCATCCTTATACATCATTTTTTGAGAGCTAAATCACTATATTTACATCAAAATACAAATCTCATCATTAAATCAAAATTTTCCAACATTATCAACAACTCATCCTCATTAGTGATTTACCTCCCGAGGGGACATCATTAATACTAGCAACATCTTTCAATCGGAAACATATCGGGCTCAAATCAGGGACATGTAAGTCACATTTTTTCCAATCAGGGGCAAAAATTTCTTTGAAAAGAAGGAATATTTTCTTTAAAGCAATACATTTCACACATCACTTCAAAGAGGGGCAAAATGTATATGCATAAAATTGGTTATGCCTAATTAATCCTAGCATTTAATTAAATATTTATTATTTAATTAATTTCTCTAAAGTCTTCTACATATGATTAAATTTAATTAATTTAATTATATTGTTCATCCAATTTATTCTCCTATCATAATTAAATAAATCAATTTTATTTAATATGTCCACTTGATTAATTAAATAAATACACTTTATTTATTTATTTAATTATCACTTTTTGAATTTAATTAAGTCTTTTTGATTTAATCAAATTTAAATATTTCTTTTCAAATATTTCTTCTAGTTAATTAAATATCTTATTTACTTAATTTCATTTACATACCATTTCTTAAAAGTTTAATTAAATATCTTTATTTAATTGAATATCTTCCATATCTTTTCAAAATCATAATTAAATATTCTATTTAATTATGAAATCTTTCATTATTTTTCAAATCTGGGGTAAATATTCTATTTTAAGAAAAAAAACCTTTGTGTCACCCTTAAATGAATAATTGAATTTAATAATTCATTATTTATCTTCTTCAAAATTGTTCCATAATCTCACAAAAAGATTATTTTTTTACAAATCATCTTTATCATCTTATCTTACCTCTTTTACAGAAAATAAAATAAATCTTGCTTTCTGTTTTCTTTTGTTTTTCTTTAGTCTTATCAATCTTCAACCGTTCGATCTACCAAGAATTTTCACAATCGTTGATCATATCAACCAATCAAAAGCTTTCAAAAACTCTATAAATAGCACTACCAATCCAAGCAGGGTTACAACACACAACAAATGAATTAGAGATTAATTGCATTCTAGCATTATAGCATTCTAGCATCATTAAATTATAGTTTTATTATTCATAGCATCATCATAATCTTTCATTTTAGCAATCATGTTTAACATCAAAATAATCATGTTTTAGCATTACATGCATTTAATATTCAATCTCGTTCTCTAGGAAGAATGTTCGTTGAGCCTAGCATACAATCTGAGAGCCAACTAGAATCAATGAAAACATTGGAGATAGAGGATGATAGGACGACATCGATAACAGGATACTGAGTTTGCAATCTTTATTATTTTAATATTCTATTTTTGATATAATGTCTTATTGGTGTGTTTGATTCATTTGTTTTTACATATTTAACACACGTAAAATTGAGCACACATTTTTTAACTATTTTTACAATCCTAAATCAATCAAACAAACAATATACAACTTGCATTCACATTTCATTGGTTAAAATGAACATGCATATTCACTCATGGGCTTAAAATGAATAAAAAATTCATTGACACTCATCAAGGCTAAAAATTACATGCATTTTTCATGACATTGGCTTAAAATGAACAAGTGTCTTATGTGTCTTGTTTTGTAGTGATATCCTCTTAAGTGTGTATGCAATTCTCTTGCACTTTATGTGATCTTGATAAACAAAAACACTAAGAGGTTGTTACTTTACCATCCCCACATTTCAATTTGGGCTTTAAAAATGAACAAACTTGTGTGTGTGAGTTAGAAGTCTTGTGTATGCAATATCCTCATGCCTTAGTGTGATCTTGGATTCAAACAAAAAAAAAACTTTCAATTCTCTTTTGTTTTAACCTTAGAGGGGCCTTCCTCAAAAGAGGGAATGACTCCAACCAATTTTGCGCTTAGGCCAGTATATAAAAGAATGAGACTAAAATATCAAGTCCTCATGGTATGTAGGCCTTAGCTGTCCAGTGCTATTTGAAAATAGGTACCTACATTTTCTTTTAAAAGTATAAGAGCCCCTAGTAGAGTGGTTAAAGCCTTAAGTGGCTTGTTGTACGCTTGCGAGGTGCCATCTCCCTGAGTATTCACTAGAACCCTTTTGTGTAGTTTTCCAAAAAACCTTCTATTTGTTGGTTCATCAACGGTCGTTGCCAAGGCACCCACATTCTTGTAGTTCTTAGTAGAGTTGAAGAGCTTGTCATGGGAGATTTATGAGGAATCAAAGCTTGGTTGACTCAAGAAGTGAGTGCAATGTAAGGGGGAGCTAGTGTGTCCAAGCTTTTAAGTCACCCACTAAGAATAAGTGTGGATGGAGTGAAATCCACATGGGATCCAGTGAATATAGTCCTTTCCAACCCTAGTTTTGTGCTTGTCTTCTTTGTGTTTGTTTCAAACAAAGAAAAAACCATGTTTTTGCCAAGTGTTTTTTGAGCCAATGAACAAATAAACATCCTTCACAAATATGGAAAAAGACATCCAAATTGAAACAATTGCTAAAATCTACCAAAATTAAAAGAAAAACCAAACTTAATACATTTTGCAACACATCTAACACTTTTTTGCAATGCATTCGACCTGCTAAACCACATTTGCTAGCTGGAATAATGCATTTTCTTCACACAAAAATGCAACTGCCCTGTTGAACCACATTTGTGGTCTGAAATCATGCATCTGTTGAAATTGAAACACATTGAACACTCTACAATGCATTTGACACCCAAACAAACACATTTTCTGAGACATTTAGGAAAATCACTATTACTGTCCAAACCTGAGACCAAACATTTTCAAACTGCTTTCAAACATCTTTTTCTAGTGGCCTCTTCTCAAAACCAGAAAAAGTATTGCTTAAACCACCCATCTTTGCATATTTTAGCTTGCTTTTACCATAGGTTCACCTTTGCAAATTTTTAGTTGCATCTTAGAATCCATCATGATTTCCAAACAAGCTCTTAGGTCCTCATTTTTGTAGACATTAGATTAGGGAACTTTCTATACCTTGCAAAATATTTTCCTTCAAAAAGTAGGTTATCATTGGACTAAGTCAAAATCATTTCCTTTAGTCATTTTCCTTTTGTGAGACCTTTCCAACTCATAAGTCTAGATAGAAAACCTCACTTTTTCATGTTGTCCATTCATTTAGTCCTACCAAAAATTCCTTCGATAATCCGAATTGAGGCATTGACCAAGCTTTGAGTGGTTAATAAACTTTCTTAAAAGTCAACCAAAATTTATTGCACCTTAGACCTTTTCATCTACATTAGCATACCTTAAAACACTTTAGTCTTTTGCCATTGATTTTAGTCCTCATTTTTTTCCCTTATTCCAAAAATTCAAAAACATAGTGTCTTATCTTTCATTTAAGTCTTCATTATCACTTTGGATTTGACATTCCCTTTAGACAATATTGTCATTATTGCATCCCTTATTCAAAAAATATAGAACAAATAGTGTCATTTCATTCCCATTCCTAGATTTAGTTATCATTCATTCATCCTCCCTCATTTGAAAAAATTCTTATATGGTTGAGACTAGGCTCCAAAGGAAAAGAAGAAAAATGGACCGTTTTGGACAAGACACCAACCCCTATAACTTTGCTAATGACATCGATGTAAACAAGAACATCATGGGGGCACCTTTCATCAATCCTTTCAATGACATGAACATGGCATCATCTTCACACAACCCATTTGAAAAATTTATACGTAGAGACAAAAATAGACAAGTATTTGTGGAAGCATTAGAAGCTCCTACTCAAAACCCTAAAATTTCTTCCTTTGTGGAAGAATTAATCTTGCAAGATTTAGAGAGATATCTAGCCATGCATTTACACCAAGGGGCTAAATTGCCATGGGGGTTCAATATTAACACCTTAAGAGCAACATCTCCTGATCATAATGCAAACAATAATACAAACAATACCTCCAACACCAACCAACCTCTTTCAACACCACAACATAATGCAAACAATACCCTCATTGGTGCCACCACACAAAATACAACAAACACCATCAATGCTACTTCCATGGGAACCTAAACTCAAAATACATCTAACACGGTCAACACAACATCTATTGGGGGAACATTAACCATATCACAAGCCACATCACAAGTTATCCCACAAATGTCAAGAACTTCATCACAAATTGTTAAAGTTACCTTTGGGTCTTCAACCAATGCAGTGGGTGTTGGATACAAGGAACACTGAGAGGGGGGTGGGTGACAATGTTCAATAATTTTGATTTACAAAACAAAACTAACAACCATCAACAACAATAATAGGACTTTATATGGTATTAGTAGCACATAATAGATGAAAACATGTAGTCACATCAATAATCACCTTAACACCAGATATTTTTATGTGGAAACCATGTTAGGGGAAAATCCACAGTGGATGTTAGTCCACAAGATTATACTATGCTAAAAGTATAATGAAATATAATAAGGGGAATGCACTTGCGTTCAGGTGCACTGCCTAGAGCTCTCTTCTCAAGGAGGCTCACTACCATACAATTATAATATAAATTACAAAAAAAATTCAACTAAGAAAATAGCATCTACAAATGCCTGGATTCAGTTCCACTGAAACACACAATCTGACTTTGGACCTTCTGCTCAAATTTGTTATGCTCTACTCTATTCTCCTGCTAAAAACCCTTCAGTAACACAACCAATGTTCAATCACTCAATTTCCCTTTTTCATACACATCTACGTCTCTCTTCATGCCACACACACACAAAGTGAATTATGGATCTTCCTTATATATCCGCTAACCCAAACATTCAATACATATCGACCTTTCAACAAAATATTATATTCCTTGCTTATATCGGCCATGTCAGCCTTAAATCTTTAATTAAAAATGAAGCACACCTTCATAAAATCAGCTAGACTTATAGAAGGGACCCACACCAAGGTTGAAAAACATAAAAGATATCAAAATAATTATTCTACGTATATCAGTGATCCACCACATCAAGCTTGTTGGCCACAAAGAAAAATAGATCATGAATCATGCCACCAAACCTCTTAACTCGAGAGATGATTAATAGAAAACCATAAAAATTCTTCAATAGAATAGTGTACATGCTAGGAAAACTTCCTTGGGGATCCACACTCCAATATATTGATTCAAAGAAGTAGTCGGATTAGCATACCAACCAGATGCCCTATTCTTTGCTTTCTCTGCTAGTAGAATACATAGACTTAGATTCTCTATCGGTATAAGTGCACCTAATACTTTGGATCAAACTATAGACTCAAGTTTCCATCAATGACAACACAAATAGCCAAAGTTGACCTCATCAAAGCCATATGCCAACAATCTCCCCCTAAGGCATTGATGGCAACACTTAGTGAAAATTTGACTGAGTGTAAAAACCAAAACATATCAAAGCCAAAACTACTACTCCCCCTTTGGATGTTAGGAATTTTTTCACTTCATTCTCTCCCCCTTTGACATCAATGACAAAGCTCTAGTACATCCACTCTACACTTCTCTTTAAAATATTTTACTGCACTAACTCTTACTCCATTCTCTCCCCAAATACTAATGCAAAAAATGATCAAAATTTGACAACTGATACAAAAATTCAGAAAATTATTTTATACTTAGCTTTCAATTCCAGAAGGAATTTCTTCTAGGAATCCACCATAATCCCAATGGCTATGATCAGGTTGTTGTTCTCTGAAGTTCTATTGATTATTTGCACAAGAGACTCAGGAATAGTGATTGCTGCTTCTAGTTCTTCTCCTAATTTAAGAGTCTCAATCATTTGTTCTAATCTCCCTTTAGTTATATCTTTGACTTTCTGGAAGGCATCAATGAGAGCATTCTTAGCAGTATGAACTTTTGCATGCTCAATCTGTAAATCATAAACTTTCTTCTTCACATATCCATTCTTATCCAAGAGCATACTATAATTATGTCCAGTCTTAACAAGCTCACTTTCAATCTCTTCAAGCTTATCCTTATACTTTCCTACAACTTGAGGCCACCTGAGACAATAGTTAAAGACTTTATTTACAGCATCAATACACTATCTCAGCTCACTCATTTTCTTCTTCAATCTAGAAAGAGACAATCTAAATTGCATTTTAAAGTGAGAAATCATTTCTTCCTCCTTCCTCTCCAAGGGCACAAACTCCATAGACATCTCGACACATTCAATCAATTCTTCTGGGAGAACATTCTGTAGACTTTCCAACTCAATATTGTTATCAATTAAGTACCTTGCTAGAGAATTCTCAATTAAATCCTACTCAAAAGATGGGCCATTCAGCCATATACTGGATATCTTTTGCATACCATCCTCACCCTGAATGATTTGCAAAATCATTGTCTTAAATAGAGAATTTTCCTCATCATTGTCTTAAACAAATTATTATTTCCGGTTCATCTGGTTTCAGTTGATCTTTTGGAATACATTATTCAAAAACTTCATCTTTAATATGCACAACCATTTTAATTTTCCCTTTTACTTCAAACTTTGCAGACTTGGGTGTCGGAGGAGTGACACCAGTTGTATCTCTTTCTCTCTTTTGTTTTTTCTCTCCTTTTCTGGAAGATGATCCAAATTCAGTTATTTTTATCAGAAGAGGGACACCACCTTCTCCAAACCTCTCTAATACCTTTCTAAAGAAACTTTCATACACTTGTTTAGAATTTTCAAAAGAATTGTAGTGATTGAATATTTTCTTACAAATCAGTATATTCTCTCTCCACACCACATTGTCCTTCAATGGAAAATAGTTTAGAAAGTACATCATAATACATATTGCCAGAGTACCAAACCTGAATTGGTATCCAATATCCTTCATTAATTGAACATTCTCCAATAGTTGCTCCTTCAACATACTACATAGATCAAAATCCTCATTTTCAAATATCATTTTGTGGGCGATATATGCAACACCTACTGAGGTTGATCCTTCTTAGTTTCTAAAATAAATTTTGTATGAGATTACATAAGCCACATACCTTTTCAAATGATCTTTAATCATTTAAATTATTAGAGCCCTCAGATCTTCCCTTATTCTGGTTAGGGCTTCAACCTCCACATTGCGAATCAAATTTTTCTTTGGTACATCACCAACATTGCATAAGCCAGTTAAATTTCTAATTACATCCTTGGAAATTTGATATGGTTTATCCAAATTGAGAATATCACCGTCTAATTTGTTCAAGAAAAACTGAATCACTTCTGAATTGACAAAATGGGGATAGTCATTCCATATATCCAAATTCTTGTGCTTTGATCCTTCAAGCCTTCTAAAATCGGTGAGGGAAAACAAATTTCTTTCATCCCTAATCTTTTGGCTATTATAATCGTCTAGGGTTATGGTACCTTTAATTTGCTTCATGTTCTGCTCAAACAGAAGTGTACGGATTACAAAATAGATGTGAAATCAATGATTAATAGGAATACCTAGAGATTAGCCACTAGAATGACCTTTCACATCTCGAACTGTTGTCCTTCAATTCTTGGTGCTGAAATAGGGTTCAAAATTCCCTTTTATAACTTTAGTTGTTTTCGCAGTAAATGTGTTTCCCTAGAAGTACCGGTCATACTCCAAACTCATACAACAAGCTAAGAATTCAACTTCAAACTTATACCATTTAGACCTGTGATAGGGCAATTTTCAATGTTAGAAAATGAATAGCAAACAAGAGAGTGCAAAACAATAAGAAAATACACCCTACACCTCAAGATTATCCTAGTTGGATTCAATACAAAATAAAGACAACAAAATGAAACCTTTTACCTTGTCTTGAATCGATCCTTTGGTTGGCTCTTCGATCTTTGGTGTTGTATGCTCCTTGGATGGAAAGAGATGCAAATGTGGATTGTAAGATGCATGTAAAATGGATGAAAATGGATGCAAGTATGAAAAATGGCTAAGTATGGCTCAAAGAATTTTTTTCCAAGAGTTTGGCTAGCATGAATGATCTCCCCTAAAATGAGAGAAAAGAGGGGGTATTTATAGAGAATTTGGAATTCTCTAGGGAAATGGATGGTCAAGATTGAACCACCAAGATCAAGATGTAGGCATAAGGTGAGTTGAGAACTCACAAGCCCTCACATCTTGACATGTGGCATGTGAAGTGGCTTGAAAAGGATGATGTGTTCATGAGGTGGAAGGAGAGTACATGATATGTAGGTAGTAAATAGTACCTTGGGATTGGGACAAGATCTCCTCATAAAGGAGGTCCTTGTCCCCATGTGGGTGAGAAGACATGTGAGGAATTAAAAATTCCTCAAATATCCTCATGGGGATGAGAAAAGGAACTTTAAATTCCAAGGGTTTCATTGGGGGATTAAATGTGAATTAAAAATTCACATGGGGAATGGAGTGCCTTCTCCAAAAGGAGAAATCCTTTAATAAGGTTGACTTAGGACACATTCCATAAATGATATGGGGATTGTGATGACTTAATTAAGTGATTAAGGTTGTGAAAGTACTTGATTAGACAAATTAATGACATATTAGAAGAGGGTTAGATTAGGAAGAGAGATTAGAGGCCAACTTGCAAAAGTTGGAGGATGTGACACATCCTAATCAAGGATTAGGCATGTGCACATCC
Source organism: Sequoia sempervirens (assembly GCA_007258455.2). Taxonomy (NCBI): domain Eukaryota; kingdom Viridiplantae; phylum Streptophyta; class Pinopsida; order Cupressales; family Cupressaceae; genus Sequoia; species Sequoia sempervirens. The sequence goes on along the minus strand of VDFB02000008.1, from coordinate 173,803,882 downwards.
CTAATGATGAGATTAGGAGAATAATTAGGATTAGAAAGGATGTCACATGTGAGGAATTAAATAAATTCCATATTTATTTAATTCATTTGATGAAAAGGAGGATTAAAGAGATAAGGTATTTATTTATTAATTAAATACCTTAGGGATTTGACAGAATTAAGGATATTAATTAAATAATAGCAATATTACTTAATTAATGCAAATAAGGGGATGCTTAGATGAAAGGGGATAAATTTGGATAAATTAAGTGTCCAAATTTAGGTTTCTACATTTTTCCCTTCTTTGAGATGGTGTTACATAGTAGCATCATTTCAAAGAATGTTAAAACATAGAACCTAGAAGAAGATGGTTAGATTGGGAAAGATGCCCCAGTCATCAAAGGATTGACTAGGAAGGAAGATGATGGGGGTGAAGATGAAAGTTAGGGATTGGGGATGCCCCATCGAGAGGACATGCGGGCTCAAGAGAACACAGGTGTGCTCTCAAAATATGATGGATGAAGCACAAATAGATTTGAGGACAAATATGATGTTGCCCCAGTCAAGGTACAAGCCAAAATGGGTTAATGATGGATGGAGTGTTTTCAATGAGGGAATGAAAGATCCTGAAACAACATGAGGATAGGGAAGGATACATCCCAAAACACCACCAAAGGATAGGGAAGAATACCTCCTGATGATGATGATGAAAGTGTTGTTGACAAGGGAAGAATACATCCCAGAACAACACCGAAGGGATATGGAAGAATACATTTGGATGATGATGATGATGATGAGGAGGATGATTGGATCAAGGCTTGTAAGAAGACTGGGAACAAGACCAAGGATATGATTAGATGATTTGTGCTAGATTGAATGGGGGAGGATTGGATTGGGATGTGATATAGATGAAATGAATAAAAATGATGATGGACAAGATGCTTAGAATAACCAATCTATATTAATCTAAGAAGATTGAATAAATGATAATAAGAGATTGGATGGATATATGAAAAATGATGGAATGGAAAATGAAATGCAATCCTAATGCAATTTTCCATCTTCGAAGCACTGATTTTTTGCTATAGCAGAAGACATGATACAACAAGGTATAAAGAACCAAGGTAGATTAGTGTCTAATGCATGAAACAAACACATCAAACAATAAGGCTAACCTAACACCCCAAAGTCACAATGACCTTGGTCGAGCCAAGTATTAGGATAACCACAAGCACACAAGGATGCCCTAGCGTAACACAAGACCTAAGGGATCTTGGTGGGTACTACGTGGGACAACCGAGAAGACAACAAAGAAAAGATCAAGATATGCCCCTATGTTGACTAGTCAAAGCACACCATGATATGATGGATCAAAGAGACCATGACAAGTGATAATAGGGAGCTCAAATGATAAACAAAGGCCAAAAGCATCAAAAGATCGCAATCAGTTTCAAATGTCCTTTTTCCATAGGATCAAGGGGATGGATGGGATTGATGAGGTCTGTTAGGAAGGATGCATCCTATTGAGACCGATGATGGATACTAAACTGAAAGACTGATATGACACAGGATATTCAGAACCAATTGGATCTGATGATACAAGTGGATCTCATTTGTTAAGAACTAGCTAGATAAGGGCATAGCTCGATGAAGTGACAAAAGAGACATGACACAAGATAGGAGACTGACACATCCTAGCGACCTAGGAGCTAATCAAAGATTAGCCTTGCCTATGTGGAAGCACAAATCCCTCGTAGTTCGATAAAAGGCCAATGACAGACCATGATGGATACTTTGATGGATGATAAAGATAGGATGGAGAATAGAGAAAAGTGGACCATGAAGATCGATGATGGAACAAAGAGACAAAACCCCAAGGGTGGATCAAATGATCGACCTTGCCTACGTGAAAGCGCTGGAAAAGACTAAAGACAAATGACAGATAAAAGATGATGAGATAACCCTAGATAAGGGGATAAAATGATGGGACCGACATGATGGGATAGGATAAACCTGTTGGATCTGATTGGAGGATGGTGATTACACAAAACTCAAAACAATAGGAGGTTCAAAATAGATGAAAGATTACTTGGAACGAGTCAACAGATGATCGAGAGGGATGAACAACTACTCAAAATGAGTAAATAGCCGCTCACAATGGTAGGAGGTTTGAAATGGATGAATGTTTACTCAGAACGTGTAAACAGATGTTTGAGATGATAGATGAAGGATCAAAATAGATGAATGGTTACTCAGAACGAGTGAACGGATGATCGAGAGGGATGAATGACTACTCAAAATGAGTAAACGACCACTCACAATGGATGAATGATTCTTGGAATGAGAAGATGAAAGTTTGGAATATATGAAAGATTATTCGAAACTAGTAAATGATTGATTGAGATTATTAAATGAGTGTTCGAAATGATAGAAGGAGATTTGAAATGGATGAATGTTTACTCGTTCCAAGTAAACGAATGTTTGAGATGTAAATGAAGGTTCGAAATAGATGAATGGTTACTCGAAACAAGTGAACGGATGATTAGAATGGATGAATAGGACAAAATTAAAGAAGATGGGGGAGGGATCTTAAGATTTGTTTTGATATCCAAAGATCTTGACTACAGATGGACTAAAGCTCAGATTAGGGTTTTGCTTAAGCTTGGATTGGGATTAGATTAAAGCTTAGATTAGGGTTGGATTGAAGCCTAAATTAGAATAATTGGACAATGTGATGGGATTGATTCTACACCAAGTTTCGGAGTTTAAGCGACATAAGGTGTTGACAATCATATTTTTCTAGATTTGGCAATTTTAAAAAATTGTCAAATTTTGCCATTTACGAAACTTTACGGTCATATGTTTGAGAGTTCAGTTTTTTCCCAAAAAATACCCAAAACTAAGATAGGATGAATTTCCAACTAATATCCTAAATTTGAGACATGCATTCTGAGTTATTGACAAAATTGATTTTTCAAAAATTGAAAAAAAACACTAAATTGCGATTTTGAGGGTCAAGATGAAAGTTTGAGGCCCTGAAAATGTGGCGAGATGGGGTCCAATCAACTCAAAGTTAGCTCGAAAACCACATGCTACCTCATAACACAACCACACATAAAATTTCAGCTCAAATGGACACCCAAGTCAAAAGTTATGGCCTCTAGAAGTTTCAACATAAAAATCAAAACTCTCGAAATGAAGTCTGGATGATCCGATTATGGAGAAGGTGATTTTGGTGATGAAATGATGACCTACGGAGGGTGAAAAATAAAAAAATAAAAAATTAAGTTGCCTGAAGGGCGGGTCCGCCTGCAGACACGGGCGGATCCACCCATGAGCTCGGGCAGATCTGCCCACAGCCGGGTGGGTCCTCCCACGAGCTCGGGCTGGGGCCCCACCTGGGGACCCGGGCAGGTCCGCCCACAACTAGGCGGGTCCACCTAGGGACCGGGGCAGGGTCCACCCATGGATTGGGGCAGGTCCACCTGAGCTGGGGCAGGGTTCGTCCAAGGATCGGGGTGGGCCCACTCAAGCTAGGGCGGGGTTCGCCCAGGGACCGGGGCAGGTCCACCCAAGCTAGGGTAGGTCTGCCCATGGACCAGGGCAGGGTCGAGGATTTAGGAGGACCAACAAAAAAGGGGATAAGATGAATGATGAGAAAGGATAGGAGATTTAAAAGATTTGTAAAAGAAGCCAAAGTGATGACGATGACGTAGATGGCATTGGATTGCGTGGGGAGTAGCCTATAGCTAGATGCCAATGACAAGGGATTATGAGTTGGGATGAGGATAGAGGGTGCGGGGAGGAAAAGGATTGTTTGGAGGGATAAAAGATAAGGATGGGGAGATGGATTTGGATGAGGAAAAGGTGACCAGATGGATAGATGAGAAGGGATGCTATGATGGAAGGATAGGAAGCTAAGGATGGGGAGATGGATATAAGGATTGTTCGGAGGGATAAAATATAAGGATGGGGAGATGGATATAAGGATAAGGAGATGAGGATATGGAAATGGAAGGGATTGCTTTGATGGAATGAATGATGTCTCCAAGAACTATATCACAAAGGAAGATAGATGCCCCCACTCTAGATATGTCATGTGCGTGGAAGCATGAAGGATGCAATAGAGAAGGATAGGAAAATAAAGGAGTGAGATGGATGAATATAGGATGCACGAATAAGGAAGGGATATTGAGGGTAGCGTGATAGGTGGATAAGGAAGGTAGACAAGTGCAAATGAGGAGTAGGATAGTTTGCGGATGAGGGGAATGTATGCTAAGAGGTATCCAAAGCATGTTTATATGTTTTCCCCTATCGTTATCAAGATCAGAAGGAGGATGGAAGGATTGGGATAAATGAGATATGCCCAACATGATGTGTAAGATAGGTAGGATGGAGGGGATGAATGAAAATGTCATATAGCAAGAAGACGGGTGCATAGTTGGAAGGATAGTGGATGGAGGGGATGCGTATCAGGAAACTGCCCCCAAGTACAGATGGGGATTTATGCATGACGCCTGTTTCCCAGGTTTTCATCATGGTACTTATCCAAGGTGCTTGTTTGCCAAGTTTTCACCATTGGACATATTATTTCTCTTCACTATTTTCTTTTTTGGATTTTTCTAAATTTTTTTTTGGATTTTTTGACTTTTTTTTTTGGATTTTTTGATAGCAAGGGGATGAAAATGGATAAGGGGATTTAGAAGACATGTGATAAGGGTATGGATGAAGGACTCAAGCATCAAGTTCTATACGAGGTATTAAGAGCCCATGTTCAAACCGACTGTTGGATGTTAGTACAACCTTATTAGGATAAATGAATTATGCATGCAGATGAATTAGAGGGATTTGATGGGGAAGATATGTGGGGTAACAGATGGGATGCTAGAAATGGTATGGATGGAATGATGGGGTGGATATGTGATGGGGAGATGTGTTCAGGACCAACATTGGCACATATGGTGATGGATGTGAAAAGATAAGAGGATTAATGGATGGAGAATTTGGGGATAATGGAGGAGACGAAATAGTGAATTTTGGAACGTAGGGACTCAAAATAGATTTAGGGGAGAATTTGGGGATAATGGAGGAGACGAAATAGTGAATTTTGGAACGTAGGGACTCAAAATAGATTTAGGAGAGGGTGGATGAAAATGATTAGCTTCTGGATTAGAAACTTTGGATGTTCTTACAGATTTTTCATTTGATGGCATTACATTTTTTTTCTTTGGGATCCACATGGTTTTGATCTTTTCTTTGGTGGACCTTTGCGGGCTATAGATTTGATTTTGATTTTGCATTTTATTTTTCTTCTCTTCACCATGTCTCTTAGAGGGGACATGGGGAGCTTTAGATTCATGTGGATGTATGGATTTATGTATTTTCACGTTAGCATCCAAAGTGACTTCAGTAGCAATGGGATGGGTGCGAGGAGGAGGATGATGTGGAGCGATGGAGGTAGGAGTATGGGGATTACATGTAGATGGAGGATATTTAGGTATGTGCCTTTGGTGATCCTGATAATGGGATATGCGAGCGGGATGTTTATGATGGGTGACATGGATAGGTGATGGATAGATGAAAGGATGAATATGATGAGATGGAGGGGGTGATTTTGGGATATAAGGGCCCAAAATGGACTTAGTGGGTGGAGGGACATAAGGACCCAAAATGGATGGAGTAGATGAGGGAGGAATATGGATGGTTGTTTTGAGGCGATACGATAGAGGAGGAGGGATGGAAGCATATGATTGGGTGGGACAATGGGAGGAGCCAACATTTCTTTTGGAAAAGGCTCGTTGAGGTGCCTAGAGGTTGTACAAACATCTTTAGATTGCGAGTCTTGGAAAATAGGTCCAACACCTTGCATGAAAATTTGTTCTTTGACTTGGATGGGCTCTAAAATACCTTGCTCATGAAGGCCTAGACCTTTTCCTTGATAGTTCATTTTCTTGAGCATGAGATCAATGATAGGATTTGTGTTATTCTGAAAACATGATGCAAGTCCATTATTAGGTGGAAGATCATGGGTGGTATATACACCATGTTTTTCTTCTGCGAGGAGGCCACCATGGAATAATGTGAGGGTACCAAGGGGATATGCAAGCGGTGTGGGGGTAGCAGTTTTAGGTGATGATGGGGGATTATGCGAGGGAGATGATGGGATAGCATCATTTGGATGGGTGGTATCAAGAGAGGGATCAGGGGATATGATAGGATCTAGATTTGTGGTAGTGGGCTCATGCGATGGGGATGGAGATGGAGCGGTGGAAGCTTGAATGACAAGGGGATCATGGGATGGAATGGATGGGGGACTGTGATCTTGAGGTGGACTAGATGGGATGGTAGGATCTTGATCTGGAGAAGGGGATATGTTGGCATGCTTTGAATTAGACTCTTGGCATGACTCATCTTGTGTGGATGGCAAGATGACAGAGTGTTGGAGAGACTCTTCAAGTTGGGGAGATGGAAGGATGGAGGATTTGATGCAATCATCGGAATGGATTTTAGTGACACTAGGAGTGGGAGAAGTGGATTGGATTTGGGTGTCGTTGATGGGTTCAACAAATCTCAGAGTAGGGGGTTGGTATTCAATGGATTTAGTAGATGTGATGGTAGGAGATGGGGGCTCAGCAGTTTCAAAGGATGAGATGGTTTCAACAGTTTGAGTGGTGCTAGGGGTGGTAACATCAATGATAGGTGTTGAGTGGAGAAGAGTGTCATCACTAATGACCATGGATGATGGGTTGGGATGGCATGATTCCATGACTCCAAGGTGTGGAGTGGGAGATGTCTTCTTTGTTATAAGTCCTTGGAGAACTTCTGGAGTGAGAAACTTGCATACTCTAGGTTTGGATGGTGAGGTAGGAGTGGATGAAGGATTAGGGATTGGTAGGGGATTAGGGCTATGGATTGGTGGATTAGGATTAGATTGAGGAAAGGGATTGGATGGAAGACTAGGAGTAGATGGAGGATTAGGATTGGAGGAAGGATATTGTAATCACTACTTAATTTGACACCATTTTCTGATGGATGTTCATCAGTCGTTCGATAAATCTTTCTCAGAAAAGTGACGAAATGATGAAAATATTTTTGTCGCAAGGCCGACGATGAATTAAATGTTGAAATAACGGCACAGATTCGTCGGTCTTCAACATCATAAAATGGCCCAAATGTTCGTCAGAATATCGACGAAAACTTCATGTATCCACCGATGAATTACACCATAAGTTTGTCGCCATTTTGATGAAATGGGAAAGGAGTAGCATCGAAACAACACTAGAAGTTCATTTCCATTTCAAAAAAATGGGCAAGGAGTAGCGTTGAAACAACACCAAAAGTTCATCGCCATTTCGACGAAATGGGCAAGGAGTAGCGTTGAAACAACACCAGAAGTTTGTCACTATTTCGACGAAATGGGCAAGGAGGAGTGTCAAAACAACACCAAAAGTTCATTAAAATTGTGAAGAAATTGGCAAGGAGTTACGATGAAGCCTTTGGTGCAGCTATAGCAACTTCATCAGACCTTTTCGGTGATTTGTCAGTGGTTTTCGTTGAAATTGCGACGAAACAATGCAAATTTTTTTTTTTAAATATTCATTGAAATGAACCATCGTAGAGACTGATGACTAATTCAGGTTATACAAAATCATTTTTCTACCACCATAGTGAAAAGTTAGCACTTTCTTTCATCTTTGAATATTGGTTTGATGCTTCAAACGATGCATTTTCTATATTGAAAAGTGCATTACCTTATTGAGTTTCTCTTTGTTTCGAGAATAGTTTAATATTCTCTACTTAACAGGGCCAACCACGTGACAGTGGAAGCTAATTTGGCCCCTCCCCCCACTCCCATCACTCTCAATTACCCATACCCAATCATATAGCATTAATCATTCATTCATCCATTAATAACATATAACATTCATTCATTCATCTATTAATAACATATAACATTCATTCATCCATTCATCCATTAATAACATATAACATTCATTCATCCATTAATAACATATAACATTCATTCATTAACATATAAAATTTATTAATTAACATATTCACATTCATTCATTAACATATAATATTCATTCTTTTAGTTTTTACATAGTATTAAAAATATGGTTGTCGTGATATGATTACAATCACTTTTTTTTTTGTTTCTTTTTTAAAGCTACATAAAGCTGAAGTGGAGTATCATTTTCTAAATCAATATCTATCCCCCCTTTAGTTATTCTTCCCTCTGCTCATGATCTTAATGTACACCTATTCGTCTACTCATGACGTGGATGTCACTGCAAGGGGGGTCTACTATAATAAGAAAGAAATGTTAAACTGATATGTTTTATTATTAAATTGTTAAAAGTATTTCATTAATTAAAAGAACATTAGAGTGGTTCTCTTTACCTGATGGGTCCACATCATGTTCCTGAATTTTTTTTATAGACTCATGTTCAACATGTTGAACACCCTCTAAATCCTGATCTACAGTTGAAACACGAAAGGTTACATTAATTAATACATCAATTGAAATTAAATATGTTTAAGATAACATGAGAGTGGTCCTCTTTACCTGATGGGGCCACATCATGTTTCTGATCTTCTCTATCCTGATCATTCTCAACACATTGATCATGGTCTACATGCTCTAAAGTTGAAACATGAAAGGTTTCATTAATTAATACACCAATTGCAATTAATAATGTTTAAAAGAACTTTAGAGTGGTCCTCTTTACCTGATGGGGCCACATCATGTTTATGGTCTTCTCTAGCCTGATCATGCTCAACATGTTGATCACGCTCTACATGCTCTAAACTACCAGGATGCACACCATGACCTTCATTTGCATGTTGTGCTCCACCCTCACCAGGCTGCATTCCAATGTCATGTGCAGTATTATCATTGCTTGAATGTTTAAAACAAATAGGCATGTAATTACTTTATGATGGAAATTAATATTTAATAGATTACACAAGTATTCAATTTTTAAAAAAAATTATTGAGTTTATTTACCTGTGTGTCAGATGTAGTGGAAGGTTGTGTTTGCCTAGTCAAGACTCTTAGGCGTTCAGCCATGGCTCCATAGCCTTGCTAGAAGGAAATCTTCAGGTCATCTTCTATGGGAACTATGTTGAATTCAGAGCCCTACATTTTTGCATAAGATCATGAATTTTGCTTATATGGTGTGATAAAACCAAAATTGTTTTCAATTTATTATTTGGATACTATATTTCATTTATTGATACTTACAATTCGTGTGGCTAATTTTATATAACCACCAGAGCCAAGTTTGTGTTGCCCATTTTTTTCTAGTCTTTCTTTTGTTGCCTTCGATGTGTTGGGCAGCCTATGAAAAGTTTGAAATATGTTAGATTATGTAAAAATAAAGAGTAATCAGTATATAATTACATTGTTGATAGTATCACATACTTTCCTTGGCCCGGTGGTGTCTTTCCTTTTTTTCTTTTCAGCCTTCTCCTTTCCATCTAACACTAGGTCCTTCCACTCCCTCTTCGGAATCATGCAGGGATGCTCGTACTTTTTGTTCTTCTCTAAATGTGACCTATATTGGTCCCTCGCATACTTTAGATAGGTACCAGCTTTTTGAAGGACCTTGGTTCGGTTGAATGTTTTATCACCGAACAACACAACTAAACGGCTAATGAGCTCATCTTTTAAATCTTGATTTTGGGAATTCCACCATGTACGTATGGTGGGCCCGAAGAGCTCCAATGTAATATCACTTAGATGTTTATAAAAACATCATTTCTTACAAAATGATCATTGGATCAATAGTCTAAAAAGAGTGATCAATAAGTAAATTTCAATTGGATTATATATAATAATAATTAAAATATTTTAAAGTACCTAGGACCTTCTCTATCTTTATGGGAACGAAATCCTCGGTCACCACAAGTGTGACCGGAAATGTTCCTGTACTACTAATATGGGAAGATTGAGGAAATGTTACTAAAACATCACAAGTACTAGTGGCCTCTGCATCCCCAGGTACATGTCCTGACGCATGTTCTGGTATATGTTCACTGCTAGAGGGTGCATTAACGGATGCCTGCATGGTATGTGTTGCTAACATTTCATACGACAATATAGGCATGAATGATAGGGTCAGATGATGTGATGTATGTGTAGGAAGATCAAGATGGAAACTTGTACCAACCCTTACTCCTCGGGCAACACCTGCAGTACCCTGATCATGGCTAGGAGCATCATGAGGAGGAAAATAACCCTGTAAAAACAACACATATTTTACTTCATGACATAAAAGAGTACAAAATATGAAACCATGAATGACCTTATGTTATAATTAAAGACCTCATGATAGCTTACTTGCAAGTTTTGTAATCTCTCAGTCAATATTTTAACCCAGTCTCTTATCTGATCTATTTGAGGCACTATGAATATCAACTTAACCATTTATTGATTGCATTTTATTTGTATCTTCTTTATCGTATCAAGAGGGTTTGTTGAATAAGCAATGTCATCATCACAAAATATTGACTGCACCTCACTATGGATGCTCTCCTCTACTACTGGTTCCTTTCCCTGATTAGTCAACTGCAACAAGAATATTAAATACATTATCGAAATTAACCCAAAAAACTTATGAAAAAAACATAATAATAAATTTTTTTGCTCATATCTAATTTGTACAATTATAATGAGGTAAACTTGTCAGGTAGAAGCGGCTGAAGATACATCACGATCTGTGCTCTAGGCTAGAGCCTTCTCTGTATGATCAATGTCCCCTTGTGACAAAAATTAAATATAAAAAAACATTACCAAAATGAAACCAATAGACTTACAAAAAAAAACATAAGAATAAAATGGTATATTGGAGTCATTAATTGGAGGTTGGATAAAATGGTACATAGTACGTACCACCCCCATAGTAACTATGTTTGTAACTAAGCGATTCAAATTGTAATCGATTAGCAACTCTTCCCTTGCAGTTATTGATTTTATCACACATATGAATACACAGTTTCCCTCGCACGACTCGAATATGCAATTGGGTTGCTTATTTGTTAACCCATGTCATGTACTATTTATAAACCCTACAATATTCCCTAATGCTTTTGGCCTTCCGTCAATGTACCTAGCCACTCCTTTATTTTGATCCTTATCTTTTAGTTGTATATAATTTGCTAACAGTGCATACCTATGCATACTTCGTGTATATCGAACCAGTTGCATCCAATCTTTGTAACTGTAATAGGGTCCAACATACTCCATCAATTTAGTAAATTTTTCTTAACAAACCTTTATGTCGTCCATGCAAAATAGGCCCAAACCATGTAATGACGATGGTGTTATGTGATATATCCTCTCATTGACACAAAAATTAGTGTTTATTGGAGGAAGTTCCCTAGGTACCCATTGTTTCCATAGATGTTTGTACCCCAAGGGCACGTCGACATTGCGTATGCTCTCGTCATCATAAGAACATGACCCACCTTCAGCAAGAAAAAATTCCATGTGTTTATGGAATTTTCTTCTAATATTTTGACCTCTAGTTGATCTCCCTCTTTTAGACATACTACATGTCTTGCTTTCCTCTTCTCTTCCTGAATTTCCCTCGCTCGAGGAAGACAAATCTAACAAATACCTATTTGGTGGTACCTACACTCAAAAGGATGTTGGATGAAGTTCTTTCATGGTGATGTGATCCCAAGGTGACATTATGATTAATCTATCATTTCATTGCTAGAATTTCACAGGTTATAAGTTAATCAAGTCTTGATAGATTGCAAGCTACTGTTACTACCATCAAAATGTGTCCATCACAAATCCAATCTACTTAACATTTTAACTCCCAAACTTTGTAACAAGTGTTAAATGTGACTATGGTCCACCAATTACACAACCAAGGCCTCAAATGTATTCTCTAATTGTAATCAAAGGACTTTTTCTCTTCATTCAAGTAAATAAAATTGAAGGGAAACACCACCAAGTGGTTTATTGGACAACTACATGACTAAAAATAGCAGCAATTTTACATTTAATTTCCATATGTCTAAGTGGTTAATGGGGAGGGAGTGTGTGTACTAGGCCTGGTTAAGTCATCATAAGTTTATGCTTTGGCAATAATTTTTTTCTAAGTCATATTAAATCTTCCTATGTCTAATTGATAGGAGACTTTTGGTATGTTTTAAGGTAGGATGATTGATGAAAGAGCCCAAAGACTAGCCTTTCTCCATGGTATCTAGGTACACATAGTAGCGGTCTTCTCTTATATGGTTGGACATGATTTAAAGAACTTAGCTAGGAATTATTCATTTAACCTAAGGTTTTCTCATAATGCCATCATTGGAAAGTATGATCAAATTCTTCTATTATGAATAATTGGTCTATGTTCTAGGTCATCCCACAATAATGGGTTACACTTTCTGGCCAAACTTGACATTGAAATCAACATTTGTAGATAAAACTTCACTTTCTGATACTTATAGTAGGTAAACTATTAGAAATTTGAAAATGATGTAAACTAGTGATTTGTGAGATTTTTTCTATATATTTTAAATGTATTTTTTTTAAAAAAATTGAAATTAAATTGTTATTTTTTTGTCTCCCTTGATAACTAGTTTTTAATAGTAAACAACATTTTTAAAAAGTGGTGTGCACTTCGGCTTGCATAAATTTTTTTCTACAAAGGATAAAACTCTAATTCTTTTGAATTTAGGTTGGTAACACAAGTATCTAGGGCTTTCATTTTGTTTCATAGCATTTTGCTGAATATTTTTCTTTTAATTAAGTTTTGAAGTCAAAACATTTATAATTTAGACATAGGTGCACTTCGACTCGCATAACTTTTTTGGTATGTATTGAAATTCATTTTTTATTTTTTTGTTAGAACAAGGACATCAATACCTAGTGGATATATATTTTTCAAAAAAAAATTCCTCAAATTTACTATTTTTTGCACAATGATTTTTCATCAAACTTGACATTCATTGAAAAACCTATGTACAGAAAAACTAAAAAATAAAATATAAAATAAAAACAAAATATATTAAATTTATAGTTGTTGGAAAGCACGTTTCGATCACTACAATCATCCAACTTGGTTTATCAATTTGACTCCACTTGCACCTCCAAACAAGCTTCGATAGTAAAAAAAATGCATAAATTTTGAAATGGTGGAGGGGAAGGTGAAAATAGGGGGTTCATTCAAACCCCCTTCATTAGAAGGGGGGAGGGTTCATTAGAAGGGGGGATTCATTATAAGGGGGGTGGTTCATTCGAACCACCTTCATTAGAAGGGGTAAACGATTTTAAATTTTTTGATGAGAATTTCTAATTATTCGTCGTTCAAAAAATTGTAACCCACTATTGTGGGTTTACCCTGCCTCTAGTAATAACTATAAATGTTTGTAAGGATAAAATGACTAATTGCATCAGGTAAGAGAGAATCAACTTTGAGTTCTTCAAAGATTATATTCCTCTATTCATAATTTTTAAGGGTTGTGTGTGGAGGAGATTATCACTACAAAGAAGGGAGGAGACCTTTCCTTGTATTCTTTTATAATTTTCATTATTCTTATTTATTTTACACTTACATTTACAAATACACATACATATGCATTTATTATTTTCATTTATTTCTCATGTAGTTTAATAGTTTGATAGATTTCATAGTATATGTGTTGAAGACTTTAGAATTTCAATTACATTAATTTATGGATATGTTGTATATATAACACTACAAAACCATATGCTCTTTGCATTGACACTTGCATTTAGAAATACACATTTATATACATATATATATATAGATTTCTTTAATGATATGTTGCATTTAGTGTTCTAGGAGAGCATCCAGTAATTGCATTTACATTTACATTTAAAAATACATATACATACATGCATACATACATACATGCATGCATGCATGCATTAATGCATACATACATACATACATACATACGTACATACATACATACATATATGTGTGTGTGTGTGTGTATGTATATCATTTATATTCAGTATTCAAAAACAACCCATTAGGTCTGCACATGGATAAAAATTCATAAAATCAGATCTCCCATACATGTTTTGTTGAAAACTAGGCTTGAACCTCTCATTTCACATGCTTTTCTTCACAAAACTATTGAGGACAACAGCTATACCTTCTTTATTTATCATCATATGCCCTATTCATGCATCCTACAATTACAACAGTATCCATGGGGCCTCTTACACAAGCTACAGTAATCACAAAAAGTGTAAGAGCCCCTTTATATCATGTTTCGACTACAAAACCCTCAAAAATAGGGTAACTCAAATTATGATTTTTTGGTGAGTTGTATGGACAAAATCATTAGCACCAACTCATTCTTGGAGTATTTTGAAAGATAAGCAAATTAGGTGGTAGTTAAGTACAAACCTTATAGTGTCAAGGTGAATGAGGTGATCAATTTTGATTGGCCAACTGATGAAGAGTACTAGAAATGGGTAAATGTATATTTAACTGAGGAAGAGTGAAAAGGAGTAGGATGCTAATGGTTGACAAATCAGATGTTATAGTTACAACAGATTCTAGTTTTGTTTTTTGGTGACAGTCTAGGCATGGAATTCTTGAAGTTTTTTGTTGTTGCATCAACCATTCTCAGTGGGCATGATGAACAAGAAGATTCTCTGGGGATATTGTTGTTGTAACAAATTTTTGGAATATCACAAGGCAGTCCAATTGGCTGGTGACACGTGTGCTTTCTGGCCCAATGCTTTTTTTCTCCTTCTTTTTCTATAAGAAGGATTTCAAGGCAAGGAGTATGGGTTAGCAAGTTAGGTATTTTTGGTCGAGTCTAGATGAAGTTTCAGAGAAAATTGTAAAGTCTGATGGTTTTAGGGAAAATCCAATTTAGGTTTTGAATTCATGGGGATTTTATGTTTTATGACAGTACTGGCATTTGAATTGATATGATCAATTCAAACTCATGTCTCTCCATTATACAAGCATATCTGAATTTTGAATAAAATAATCAAGGGTTGTTTCGTTCATCTCACTATAGTGGTGTGTATGATTCTTGTTTTAGGTTTAATTCAATGAATTAATTAAAATGCTTGAATGGGATTGTAGGTGGATATGTTCTGTATAAGGATTTGATAAGTAGTATTGGGTTAGAATACATATTGATGAGATTATAAAGCAATGTTATCAAGGATCTTATATGTAATGTGTTAAATCTACCATAAACCCTTAGATGCTTATCAAGGGTATGTGAAGGATCATCATGGAAAAAATAGGCCCTTAAGTGGCAAAAAATTTAGAAAAATCAAAGTTAGGCAACTTGACGTAAAAATTTGAATAAGTTATCTATATTATTTAAAAAATATGTAATAATAGAATCTGTAGAAAATTGAATGTAGTTTCTAAACTACTAGATTTCTTTAAAAAAAAAATCTATTTGGTGAAAATTTGAAATTTCAATGCAAGTGGTACTTAATTTCAGGGAAAAAATAAGTAGGTGTTTGTCTAACCACCCTAACCACAATAAAATGACAATATTTTTATAAGATTTTTAGATATAAGTAGAGGACTCATACCCCAATGTGATGCATTTTTTTTGTAATTTTTTTCCAAGCAAATAATTAATTATGAATTTTTTATTACAAATTTTTAAAAAATATAAAAACTCATATGTCTAACCACCTTAACTTGGTCAAAACTTCATGAAATTTAATTTTTCTTTTTTAATCCTATATTATGCAAAGCATAGAATGTGATGCATGTTTTGGATTCAAAAAATGTGATATCGTTTCAATGCTATAGATGTTTTTCAATCAACCTATCAATCAGGACTTTAGTCGTAATTTGAATAGAAAATGAATAATAATTACTTATTAAATTCAAAGTAAAGCATAATTTATATCGGTGGAATGCTTTGAATCTTCTTTAAAAACCCTTTTCGTTTCATCAATTTTGGGTAAAAAAATAGTCGTCAGCCGCATACCCATCATATTGCCACTTTTTGGTCAATCATGATCCTGCACATACCCTCAATGTAACTCCTCCAATGGATATATTGCACTGATCTAAGTTGTACTTATTCGTATGGTTCAGTATTTGTTTTCCTTTACCTAGAGCTTACTACAAATTGCAAATCAATGACTATCTTGTACTATGAAATGTTGTTGTAGTTATCTCATGCTCCAAATAGTTGATATTATTGATAAACAACCAATTCTACAGTATTATCGCTATTCAGTATTATCGTATTATGTTGAGCTATTAAATGATATTATTTGTTGTTGTTAATGTTGTTTATGATGATGGTGCAGAGGTTGTAAATGCATTAAGGGATCACCCTCCTAGGTCTTGCAGAGCCCAAAGTGTAGGAGGTCTTTCAAATCCTCGTCAATTGGTCCAGGTCCTAAGAGGTGCTCTTTATTGGAATTGGAAATTCCATAGGTAGATTAGAAGATTAGCTTGCTTACCGTAAAAACAACCAACACCTTGCATATGTTTGTGGTGGAGGTATTAAATAATAATTGTATGCCTCTATTTCTATTCATTAGATCTACCTTACCCTAGCATATACTTGGGCTAAGTCTACAATTGCTTTAGACTCATGCAATGAAGGCTATGTGTGATGAAATCCTAGACCTCAACCAACATGTGGGTAGATTATGGGATTTTTTCTAAGACCTGAGGCTGGTGGATAAAAATGTGAAAGAGTAAGCTATTTTATTTTTTCTATCTTATCTTATACCATTTTACAAGAATGGGGGTGCCAATGTACGAGAAGATCTTTGGAAACTGTGCATGAAAATTGAAGGTTAAAAAGAATGGGGGTGCCAAACTTATAGTACTCATTGCCCCTTGGTCATCAATTTTCCTTGAGTGCCCTCAACCTCATCCTCGGCACTGGTATTGACCTTGTTTTCACTCCTCTAAACTCTTCCTCAGTGCTGATATTGACCTTGTTTTCACTCCTCAAAACTCTTCATCGGATTTGGTATTGACCTTGTTTTAACTCCAAACTCTTCCTCAGCACTAGTATTGACCTTGTTTTCACTCCTCCAAACTCTTCCTCAGTGCTGATATTGATGATGTTTTCACTCCAAACTCTTCGTCGGCGTTGGTATTGACCTTGTTTTAACTCCAAACTCTTCCTCAACACTGGCATTGACCTTGTTTTCACTACTCCAAACTCTTCCTCGATGTTGGCATTGACCTTTTTTTCATTACTCCAAACTCTTCTTCGACGTTGGCATTCACCTTTCACTTCTCCAATTTGATGAGCTACAACCTGGTTTTGTTAGGTTTTATATTAAGTTAATTAAGTTCAAAATTTTGGAACCATTTAGCTAGGTTTTAATATTCTACAATATAGTTAAGTATATATTAGCTATATTTTACATAATAAATAATATAATTATTCAACTTATTATAATTATATATTATATTCTTTAACAAAATTATTAACATTATAAAATTATTATAATTAATAATTAATAATAAGTATATTTTTATATAATACAAAATATAATTAATATAATATATATTTAATATAATAGTAATATATATTAATATGAGAGAGAGAAACTAAATTTTGATTGGTTGTTTCATGTCAACAATCCAAGGATGGTGTGTTTTGTTGGGGATTTATGCTCAAGGTAGCATGCCATTTGATTAAAGATATGACAATTCTCCTTTAAGAACTCTTCAATGTACCCATTGCACACTTAAGGAGACAAAGATAAATATAGGGAAGAAAATATAAAGAGAGAGGGAGATAATGACAAACATACAAATAGAAAGGGAGACAAAGAGATAGAGAGGGGTAGAGAGATAAAGAGATAAGGGTGAATATATAGAGATATAGGGAGGGTGATTGATATATCTCTCCACGTAAAACATATATCTATATATATCCACTATCTATGTCCTGGCCTCTTCCCCCCTCTATCATTGAACTCTCTCCCCTCCCCTCCCATTTCTCTCTCATTCCTCCATCTCCATCTCTCCTACTCTATATCTCTCTATTTCTCTTTTTATCTCCCTCTTACTCCTCTCTCTATGTCTTTCTATCTATATCCCTTTCTCTCCCTCCCCCTCCCTATCTCCCCCTCTCTATCTCTCACCATCTCTCCCTCCCTACCCCCCTATCCATCGACTCTCTATCTCCACCTCTCTTCCTTTCTCTTCCCATATATCTCCATCTCTCTTTCTCTTCCCATATATCTCTATCTCTCTCTCTTTCTCTCCCCATCTATCTCTATCTCCCCATATACTAACTAAGAAGTCATGCAAGCATACAATAGTATATGTTGGTAAAAATAGAATAGTGTTTTATTAAACTATAAGTAACACTTATCTTTCTAATGTCAAGCCTTCTTATAAAAATAGTGTTTTATTAAACTATAAGTAGATTATTGTCACCACTCTTCATTCAATATGAAATGCAAAATGTAGCAATTGTTTTGTTGCTTTTGTCAAGTTTCATTAACCAAGCTATATACTAGGTTGAATAAAGTTGTGTTATGACCCTTCATTTCTTTAAAATAATTAGACAATATTAGCGAGATCAGGAAGGGGAGAAAACTAAACTCCTTCAAAATAGGGGTAGTTGTGGGTTTGTTGGTTTTTTTGTATACTATATACTTAGTTCCTCTAGGATAAATAAGTAACTTTATATCATTTTCTTAGTTGTGTATCATAACTAATATAGAGTAAGCTTTTTCATTTTAATTGACTACTACATAATAGTTTATGTGTTGAAAGAATTGTTTCAATTCTTTGTAGTTTTTACATTGGAATACAAATCATATTTGATTTCATGCCAATATTCTTCTTTCATAAAGATATTTGTTTGAAATAAGTGCTTCATAACCCATCTAATCAAATGATAATTACCCTATCAAAAAGGAAATAGGAATTTTCTAAAGAAAAGAACACTTGACCCAATCATAAGTGTATGGCCTTTGAAGAAAGGAGTGATCCATCTTAGCAATAACAACTACCTGATTTAGACCTGGGTATGTGCAGGATCATGATGGGCCAAAAAGTGGCAACATGAAAAAAGTAGAGTTTTGAACTCGCCAAAAAATGTGAAAATCCTGAGTAGATTCTTTTTTTGGGTTGGCTATCAGTACATTGCTCCATAGCAATGCCCAAGCAAAATTACTACAAATCGGATATTTGATTTGTTCTGGATATCCAATTCAT
>VDFB02000008.1:173769486-173784617 GCA_007258455.2 Sequoia sempervirens | reverse complement strand
ATTATCATCTTCTTCATTATCATTGTATTGAACAAAGTTTGTTGAATGAATTGGTAATGGGCTTGTAAATATTTGTAAGTATTGATTAGGTGAAAAAACCAATTTATTTCCTTTGTCATTAATAGGTCATCCAACTAGATTTGATTAGAATGAGGTCTTGCACTTACAGGTAATATGTTTACATCTTTCCATATCATAACAGGTGTAATGCATGATATTGAAAAATGTTTTTGCATTAAAGTTTGCAAGGTTTAATTCACTTGAATATGCAATTGAGGAAGTTGAATCATATTCTTTGTTTAACAATTGCAAATATGATCACATGGAGAGAATCAAACAACTATGAAAATTTCCTATCTCATGGCCTAAATTTATAACTAGAGCTATAGTTTATAGTGCAGTTACTGCCCATGTACAGAGCATTTTGACATGAATGTTTATCAAGTAATGAATATTTTGTTTTTATTTTTAAATGATTGATAGTTGTTTTGAGGCATGACTTATATGATTGACCAATAGGAGCCTATGAAGGGGTACCTTCATACCAACTAATTGATATTCGATAATCATGAAGGGTTATACAAAAATGTGTTAAGGATGGATATTTCATTGGCAATTTCTTATCTTGAATATTAGGTTGTAAGTTACCTATAAACACCATTTGAATGTCAACATCTTGAAGACTATAGGAGAATTTCAAATAAAGGGATTAGTATCATTTCATAAAGTTTTTTATTTTCTCTTTAGGTCCTTGATTACAATGAACTAAATTTGTTAATGTAACTTGAGGACTGATGTTCACTTGAAAGTGTTGGAGGAAATCATTAATGAGTTGTGTAAAGGAGGTAATTGATTGTTTGACAATGAACAAAACCAATCCAAGGCCATATCTTTCAATAATCTAGAAAAGAGTTTTACTATGAGTGAATCTTCAAAAATAAGTCTTCTACACAAGGTAGTAAAACTAACAAATGGTTATTAGGATATTTTAACATTCTAAATTCCAAAGCTTAGTGTTCTAATGTTTCGGTAGTATAGGTGTATTACTTTAAAATAGTGAACATTAATGGAACTATGTTTAAGGTATTTTGGATGTTTACTATTGGTTTGATTTTGTTTTAAGTTTGAAATTTGTTGTTGTAATAATCTCATGCTTTAAATAAAAAAGTTGATTTATCACAAATCATTGGGCCACATGTTGTGAGAGTTTTTCAAGTATGGTGAACTAGTATGGAGGAATGGTGGGATATTATATTTCATGTTTAGGAGGGGTGATGAATATGAAGGTGTTATAGGTGAAGGGACAAAACTATTATAATTTCCACTAGAAATTCCTAAGCTTGAGTTTAAACCATTGTTATATTCCATCATTGATGCTATGATTGGAGGTGTAAAGTTGGGAATAGAAGGCATTATTGTGGGAGAGGAAACTTATTTTCCAAAAGGATTTTGAGCATTAGTCAAAAATTTCGTGAAACTAGCTACCAAAGGAATATTAGAATCTACTATATTAGCTAGGCTACGTAACACTTCTATCCCTTCCTAATCATTTACCAACTTCCCAATGCTATCCAAAAGAGGGATTGCTTCTCCATCCAAAGGTTCAATGCTTAAGAATTGTCGAATTCATTGTAGGTCTTTATCCAATTATTCTAGATTATCATTGGGGACCTTAGAAATAACATATGCCAAGTCCACATAAATGTTAGGTTACAAAAAAGACATGGGTAATGTAGGACTAGGGAGGGAATATAAGATGGATTGGGTAGACATAATACGTTGAGTGAAAGAGTTATAAGAATCAAGCTCAACATTGGCTATGATTGCAACATAGGAAGCCATAAGTCTACAACTACATCTCACGTGGGTATTAGTGAAGTGACACAAGGTCATGAAGCTCATAAATTTTCTACAAGATTCAAAACAATTTAATGCTAATGCCTGATTAAATATAAAAACAAATCAATCTAATTAAAATCAGACAATATAAATGAAAATAGTATAAAAATACCCTAGTTTTTTTTTAAAAATCCAACAAAAACCCTAGTTTTTAACAAAAATTAATAAAATTATCTAATTTTTAATCCAAATACATAAAAAACACTATTTTAAAGTGAAAATCCATTGCAAACATTCAATTTTCATCAAAATCCATTGCAAACATTCAATTTTCATCAAAATTCATGCTAAACTCAACTTTTTCATAAAAAAATCTACCAAAAAACCCTATTTTGAAAAAAATCAACTAAAATTAAACAAATCTAATTGAAAATTTGATTAGAGCAAATAAAATTTCAAGAATTTTACCTGTTGGAGATGGATTTCAAATTGGATATCTGATTTGTGCTTTCCATTGTGCGCCCGCTGTGGTTGAGCCAAATGCAAATGTGAAAATGAGTTTTGGTCACCCAAAATTTTATATATATATATATGTCAACAAAATCGGATATCCGATCCAAATCGGATATCTGATTTGAATCAGATATCTGATTTGGATCAGATATCCGATTTGGATCGGATATCCGATTCTTAAATCTAAGTTTTTGCTCTACCTTAGTAGTCACCTGAGCCCCAAAAAGTCAACTTAGCATTTTCACATTTTTTAGTCGTAGAAACACATATTTTTTTCTCCATTGCCACTTTTTGGCATACAATGATCCTGCACATGCCTGAGACATTCCTTATCGATATAAGTCATACCGAACTCCAAGACTTTCCTTGAAGACTTCATATTAAACACTGTCGGGAAGACATCCATATTGGTAAAACTTCTTACCGAGTCATCTCATGTTATATCGATGTATACTATCGGTGAGACAAAGAAATTGTCACCAGGAGTTTATAATGAAACCTCTGAGTTACCTCAAAGACACCAAGTGAATGTTATCAGCGAGACATTCATATCAGTAAGACCTCATACTGAAACCTTAAACCTTTTGGCCAAGTCTCTCTAATATATGATAGAATGGCCTATCAGCCAGAGATCTCCATTGGTGGTGAGAGGTCACACCGAATGCTTCTTGTCACAGTGATAGGCTCCTTCGGTCAGACAGAAGCAAGGTCACAGTGACCTATACAAATCACAATGTGTCAAAGCTGCTAGTCAGTCAGACATTAATAATATCACAGGACTTGGCTCCAATAGAGGTTATAGCCTATGATGATTTAGGCACATATTTCCAACAATCTCCCACTTGATGATGATCACATAGGCACCTCTAGAGCACAACAAAACTTACTGAAAATCATGGGCACTAAGGCCCATTCAACTGGCACACCACCTGAACTTGTATGTGCTCACTGGCTTCATCAATGCATCTGCAACATTCTCCAAAGTATCAACTTTTTCCAAACTGACCTTTCCATCCTCCACCATATCTTGTAAAAAGTGGTACTATACATCTATATGTTTTGTCCTAGCATGGAAAGTAGGATTCTTTGCCAGAAAAATTGCACTCTGACTGTCACAAAAAATAGTTATTTGCCCTGCATCAAAACCAATGTTAGAACACAAACATTTTAACCAAACTCCTTTACAAGCATGAGTAGCTACCATGTATTTAGCCTCTGTAGTGGACAAAGCGACTACAGCCTGCCACTTACTCATCCAACTCACTGCACCACCATTCAACATGAAAATGTATCCACTGGTGGACATCCTACTGTCAATGTCCCTTGCCCAATCAGAATAAACATAGCCTCAAATACTAGGAGTCCTCTATGATTCAACCAAGTTCCCATGGTAACACAAAGAAAAATATAAAGTGCCCTTCAAATATCTGAAAACTCTTTTCACAGCATCCCAATGTGTCCTTCCAAGATTAGCCATAAACTGACTAAGAACTCCCACTGCTTGGGCAATGTCTGGCCTTGTACAGACCATTGCATACATAAGACTACCAATCACACTAGCATAGGGTACACTGGTCATGTCCTCCATCTCAGTAGGATATTTTGGAAAGTCTTCAAAAGATAGCTCTGTTTCCTGCAAGACTGGAACAACTAGCTACTTGCAATCATTCATGAAAAATCTCTCTAGAACAGTCTTGATATACTTACTCTAACTGAGCCAAAGTTTTCTACTATTATTGTCCTTGGTTATCTCCATCCTTAGAATATACCTTGCTGCACTAAGATCTTTCATTTCAAAATTAGTAGACAACTGAGACTTAAGATCAGAAATCATTAGCTTACTATTGCCTATCAACAACATATCATCAACATAGAGAGTAATAATAAGAACTTGATCACTTTCAGCTTTGTAATAAACACAATGATCAAATTTTGATCTCACAAATCCCAAAGACAATACAAAAGTATCAAATTTCTGGTAGCACATTCTAGGTGATTGCTTTAACCCATACAGAGACTTTTTTAACTTGCAAACTAGTTTCTCTTGATCTTTTTCAACAAAGTGCTCAGGCTCGGACATATAGATTTCTTCTTCAAGATCACCATGAAGAAATGTTGTCTTCACATCCATCTATTCAACCTCTAAGTCATACACTATTGCAAGTGACAAAAGAAATCTAATAGATGTCAGCTTAGCTATAGGAGAAAAAAATTCCCAATAATCAATTCCCTCTACCTAGGAATAACCCTTTGCAACCAACCTCGCCTTATATTTTTCCACACTGCCATCCAGAACAATCTTCTTTTTAAATACCTATTTGTAGCCAATAGCTTTTCTGCCTTTAGGCAAGGGAACCAAACTCCAAGTTTCATTCTTTTCTAATGATGCCATTTCCTCATTCATGGCTTCCAAGCAAGAGTCTGAATTAGACATTCTAAATGCCTCTTTCACAGTCCTAGGCTCATCAGTGCTAGAAATTAAAGAATAGGCACAAGTAGAATATATTAAAGAGAACCCATACCTATCAGGTTGTTTTCTTTCACGAGTTGACCTCCTCACTTGTTGAGGCTGAGGTTCTTCTTCTTCTTCAGAACTTTTAGAACTGCTTGAGCTCTCCTCAGTTTTAGGTACATTTTGAATTTTCAATTCCTCTTTCTCTAATGTAGGAGGAATTACAACTACATCCTTATTATTTTCTGACTTTGTCTTTGACTACAGATCGAAGGTAGAAGGCTTCAGCTCATGAAAGATTACACTTCTACTATATACAGTGTTCTTCGTATTAGGATTCCAAAGCTTGTATCCTTTTATGCCAACACTATAGCCAATAAAGATACATTTGATAGCCTTGTTCTCCAACTTAGATATTTTCTCATACGGCACATGAGTATATGCCTCATAGCCAAAAACATGAATATTTCTTAAAGAGGGCTTCTTACCATACCACACTTCTAGAGGTGTTTTCTCAACAAGAGTGGAATTTGGAGAATGATTAATCAAGTGACATGCAGTAGCAATAGCCTCAACCCAGAATTTCTCCTTCAAGCCATCACTACTTAGCATACTTCGTGCTCTCTCCATCACTGTCCTATTGAACCTTTCTACAACGCCATTTTGTTGTGGAGTATAGGGTGTAGTCTTATGTCTTTTAATCCCATGGTCTTTACAATACCTCTCAAAATCATCAAAAACAAATTCAGCACCATTATCAGTCCTTAAACATTTTATTTTTCTTCCAGTCTAATTCTCTACAAGGTTCTTAAATTCCTTAAATCAACTGAATAATTCTGATTTACTTTTCAGAAAATAAACAAATGCTCTTCTTGAATAATCATCAATAAAAGATACATAGTACCTTGACTTAGACAAAGAAGGAACATTCACTAGACCAAATACATCAGAATGAATATAATCTAGCAAACCAGAAGATTTATGAGGACTGGAATAAAAAGAAAGATGGTGTTGCTTTCCATATATACAGTGTTCACAAAATTCAAATTCAAGGTTACAATCTTCAAGCCCCTCAACCAGGTTTTTGTTCTTCAAGGTTTTTAAACCTTTTTCTCCTATGTGGCCTAACCTATGATGCCAGAGCATAGTCTTTTCTGCTGGAAGTTTAACTTCCATAGAGTTTATACAATTAGGAACATTTCCCTCTTTTCCTCCATGAGTAACCTTCTGTGACTTTACAGAGACATTGCTACATTGAACAACATGTGCATCCAGCTTATACAAGGTACCAATACGAGCACCCCTTGCTAGCACTATTGAACCTCTAGTCATCTTGCAACCATTTCTAGAGAATGTGACTTGCACTCCAATATCATTTAGCATACTTACAGAAAGTAAGTTTTGAGCCAGACCTGGTATATGCATTACATTATTGATTCCCTTCACTCTTCCATCAGGGAATTGAATTCTAACTCTTCTACAGCCAACAATTTCCAAAGTTGAATCACTTGCCAAGTACACCTTTCCACTATCATATTCTTCATACTTCATAAACCAATCTTTATGAGATGTCAAGTGGAAAGATGCTCTAGAATCAATCATCCAAACATCATCTGATGTCTGCAAAGCCAAGGCTGCAATGAAGGCTTCTGCATCAATGTGAGAAGAATCATTGTTGAAAGAATACTTCCTCTTCTTCTTCTCCTCTTTACAATCCTTTCATACATGACCAAGTTGCCCACAGTTCCGGCATTTCACCTTGGACATCTTTCCAGGAGACTTTGATCTCCCCTCTGATTTTGATTTAGATTTCTTGTCGTTCTTCTTACCTTTCTCTTTCGACCTTCCTCTAACAACCAGGGCCTCCTTCACCATCTCAGAAGATTTCCTTCTCATTTCTTCTGATAAAAAATAAGCAACAACATCTTCCATCTTGAAACTAGATGTTGTACTCCCAATAGCCATCACAAGGTGATCCCATGAATCTGGCAAAGAACACAATATTAGCATACAATGATCCTCTTCATTAATCTTCACACCAACAGATGCTAACTCTGCAATCAACATATTGAATGCATTCAAATGATGAGCAACAAACCCTCCTTCCTGCATTCTCAAAGTGTGCAACTTCTTCCTCAGGAATAGTTTATTCACTAAAGACTTCCCCTGATAAATAGATGCCAGTCTCTTCCACAAGGAAGATGCAGTCTTCTCTTCATGCACATTCAGAAGAATGGAGTCTACCAATCAAAGCCTTATCATCCCCTTAGACTTTCTATCTGCAAGGACTCAATCTTCTTGCTTCATTCCGGTAGGTTTAGTTCCAGACACAACAAGCCATAGATCACAATCCACTAAAAGATCCTCCATTTTGAGTTTCCACAACTCAAAATTGCTGCCATTGAACTTCTCTATTTCAACCTTTCCTAATGTGCTTGCCATCTCAATTTGTAATTAGAAATTGACCAACTTCTACAAGACTCCCACTTAATAGAAATTGACACAAAAAACCCAACGTACCCACAAGGATAACACAACTGGCCAGGCTCTAATACCACTTGTAAGGAAAATTAGATGCATAAACAACTCTCCTAATGTCAAAACCTCAGGAAAGAACCCAGAGACACCTTTAAATTTTACAATTACAGTTCAATTAAGATGCACTTTGAAATAAATCGCAGAAATAGAGAATTAGACAAACACAAATAAACACTAGATTTACGTGGGAAAACCCTTACGGGAGAAAAACCCACCACACCAAGAGAAGTCACTTTGTATTACAGTAACAAATAATTACATACAGAGTTCTGACTTATCTTTCTAATGCCAGATTATAGCAACTTTCACAATGATCAATCTTGTACAAGAACCTTCAAGTTACAATCTTTACAGAATAGAAATCACTCTGATTATACAACCACACAACAATCCGTCAATCCTTCAAATCATCTATCTATCTAACCAGACATCATCTACAATCTCAGAGTATAACCATGTCACCCTTATTTATCAAGCTTCCTCGCAAAACTTCCTCAATGGATTGTCTTCCAATGGTTCCCATTCAGCTTCTCGGATTGGTCCACGAGACTCTACATAGGATGGTCAAATGGTCAAAAGGAAATCAAGTTGTGTTTGCATATCAGTGAGACACTGACCATGTCTCCCCAATGCCAATACAGTCAGCATTCGATATCGCCAAGAGTTCATCCTATCGATAAGACATTTTACCAAGCTCACAAGTTGCATCGAATTCAGTTTTCCTTTCAGAAAGACTATTGCTCTTCGATGAGACCACATACCGATATTCAAAGTCACATCAAAATTTCATACCATTGGAAAAACATTTTGCTATCACCAAGACCTCCCACCGTGTCTTCATGTTGTTCTGAAGGATTCACCAGTCGGCGAGACTCATCACTTTTGCTAGGACTTCATACTGAGGTCCATAAGTCACATACAAATGAGTATTCACATCGGCAAGACAAACATCTTTCGCCAAGACATCTTATTGAGTTCTTTATGTTTTCTCTAAAGCCTCAATTCATACCGAATAGTCGGCAAGACTTCTTTCCATCGTTAAGACCTCACAGTGAGATCTTTTGTGCTACCCTGAGTGTACACCATTGGTGAGACATTCCTTATCGATATAAATCATACCGAACTCCAAGAATTTCCCTAAAGACTTCATATTAAACACTGTTGGCAAGACATCCATATCTGTAAGACTTCTTACTGAGCCATCTCATGTTATACCAATGTATATTGTCGGTGAGACAAAGCAATTGTCGCCAGGAGTTTATAACGAAACCTCTGAGTTACCTTGAAGACACCAAGTGAATGCTATCGGCGAGACATTCATATTGGTAAGACCTCATACCAAAACCTTAAACCTTTCGGCCAAGTCTCTTCGATATACAATAGAATGGCGTATCGGCCAGAGATCTCCACGGGCGGTGAGAGGTCACACTAAATGATTCTTGTCAAAGTCATAGGCTCCTTCGGTAAGACAAAAGCAAGGTCACAATGACCTGTACAAATCACAATGTGTCAAAGCTGCTAATCGGCTAGACATTAACAATATCACACTGACTTGGCTCCAATAGAGGTTACAGCCTAAGATGATTTAGGAACATATTTCCAACATTGACAAGGGAAATTGATCCAGGAAATCATCATACAGGTTTCATTTCAAATATTCAGTATGGCCAGAATGTTGCTTGGGTGGTGCCATCTCAGACAAACTAGGGCTTCTTTACAATGTTATAATTCAGATAGCTAGGACTAATTAGAGATAGAAAATTATAGGACAAAACACTGCAATTTCTCACAACTATAATTAAATTATAGCCCTAACACATTCATCAACAAGCTCACAATACATCTAGCTAATCATTTCCCAGATTCAAATGTAAAATGACTGGGAGGCATAAAAAATAAACTCACGGCTTTTTCCCTAGAACTCCCAAATTCTGGCTGTAGAAACTCACAATTCTACCTTTAGCTCTAAAATTGCTCCACAAAATAATTGAATGCTTTGTGATATAGACCAAGTAGGAAAATTTATTTTATTGTCGATCAAATCACGCCAACAAGTGTCTCATTCACCATTAAAGCTCAATTTCATGCTGCATGAACGAGTCCAACCATATTTGATGCAAATTTAAATTTGAGCTGTCGATTCTTCAACTTGATCAAATCATCAATGACCACTTTCAAAATAAGCTAACACAATTTCCAACACAACAATAAGGGACCCACCTTACCATACACTATGAAGGAAGTCCATGTGGCGGTTTCCCACTATATCGTCATCCTAAAACTTTTGATCGTGTGATGGCATGCAACCATTGATCCTGAGCATCAATTATCTCGTTCCTTTACCACAGTCACTAGCCATGTCGTTAACCTTCGAGTAGCTTTTCCAGCGAGATTATAACATATCCGTTGATTTAGAACATGTACGTCTTGAGATCACTTTAGTAATCCTCCCCGTAATACATTTAAAGTCAGCTAGTGTTTCCTTTACTCTTTAGTCTTCATCGAATGAGACACATGGTGCCTGCCCATGATTTTGTAATCAACCCAAGCACCATCATGAGATGGTGAGGAACGACCCAGATCAAATGGTAGTTGTTCAGTGATAGCGCAAATTTCATCCCCCATATAGGACACCCACCCGTGATTTTGCGATCCTTCAATTCATGATCACAGGATGTGGGCAATGTTGATATCTACAGGGAACAGATCAACGGCAACACTAAATCAACCCTTACAAAATAAAACATTCATTAAAAGGAGAAGTGGGCATTACTAGGTGGATGACAAACAATAACATAAGTTTTTTTAAAAATGATGAAGCACGGGGTTATCCAAGACTTAGGGTAAAATAAAACCCAGCAGAGGAGATAAAATTAAAACAAAGGGGCCTGGCCTAGATGACCTAATAAGACATAAGTCATTTTAAAACCCTTCAAAAATGTAACAGCAAAAAGGATCCCAACCCAGGCGTAAAGTAAACATAAGGGTTTTACATATAGGAAAAGCTAAAACCCCAACCTTAGGAATTTTCCAACACCATGAAAGACCAGAGACATAAGGTAGGGAAATTTCATCCCCCAGAAGGACACATGGCACCCGCCTATGATATCACAATCGATAAAAATCCCGCAGCTTCTAATCATGCGATGGTGGGAAACCATTGATATCCGAAGGAAATTTGATCAACAGTAGCATGAAGTCAATCCCTTCTACAAAATAAAACATTCATTAAAAAGGATGAGGGGACATCGCTAGGCCAACGATAAACAACGACATAAGTTGTTTTTTAAAAGATGAAACATAGGGCAACCCAGACTTAGGAAATAAAACCCTACAAAGGAAATAAAGTATTAAAATCAAAGTTGGGTTTTAATTTTAATCCGATGATGTAAGCCTAAGCCATTAACCCCAGTGGTCATTTCATCGATGACTTAGCCAAAGCCTTTCATTAAATACTAACCATGAAATATGTAGGTTTTTAAGATTCAAAGATATGGGAGAAGATCTCGATCGTACCCCGCCAACTCGTATACCTAATGTGTTGCCCTGTTAGTTTGTGCGAGGTCAGCAAAAGGTAGATGTGTGTCCTATATGGAATGTGGGGCCCAATCTCCACTATTGAGCTCATAACCCATGGTTTTAGATCAACAACCAAGATCAAAAGCTAATGTAAATCCCTATTGTTCCCTGCTAGCTCGCAGGAGGAAGATGAAGGTTGGTTAAAAGCCACGAGGTCAACGAGATTGCGATGCGTAGCTCCAACCATTCAGTTTTCAAAGTGCATAGGACCTGCCAATATGGTAGTTGGTTTCTGAGATGGATTAATGTTATTGGTCATGAGGAAGGTGAATGATGCTTCGTTGGATGTCAAACAGAGTTAGCATGAGATAAACCATTTGATCTGCCAACTCTTCAGGAGATCAGCGGGTAGTATTCAAAGTTGGAAAATGACACATGGTAGTCTCTTTATCGTACAACTGGTGAAGCATTAATGAATTGTTCCTTTCTTGTGTAGTAACATCGATCTCAATCTATGTGATGATGTTGTTGTTGGCAATCATGAAGGGTGATCTACGGATTCTCATGTAGCTCAAGTTAAACGGTGACAATACATACACCACCAAATTGCCATGTTTGCACATGCATTTTTACTAAGCATTGATGAAGCTTTCCATTACCTCGCACAATAAATACAACATGAATTAACTGCTAATAGTGTCATTCTTCTAGTAGTTTCAGTTCTTGTATGACAAGAGAAAATGAGTAAGTCAGTAAGGAGGTTTGTTCGTTTGAGCTCACAAAAGCTTGGTCCTGCTATTTAGGAAGGTGCTTTGGTTGACAAGCCCAGGCTTGTGCCCACTAGATGCAGTACAAGGTTGCAATTCCAAGATGTTGCTGCTTAACTAGTAGATGACAAAGGCAAGCAATCGGTGTGCTCTATTACTAGTGTAGATAGGAAAATAAGGTATGGGCATGGCTCCTCTGGATTCCAACACTCGCCCATTAACCTTACGAGCAATGCTTCTGATGATGTAATCGAGACCGACTTTGACTACTGTCAGTATTTACCTCGCTTCAATCATGGTTTACCCTCTAATGAGGAAGTGATATCTGTGGTTCCATTGGCTATTAAAACCCCAAGTAGACGGACTAGAATTGTATTGGGCAGGGATAAGAAAGAAGAGTAGGCTAAGATTTCCTCTCCTCCTCTAGAAATAACTAGAAGTAGGCATGTATACTGGGGTCTGAGTGTTGGTAAGGGAAGGGTGGCAAGTAAATAAGAAGTTGCTATGGTGCCTTTGTGGCAATTTGGTTGCCTGGTTTTTTTGCATGGATAGAGAGAAAGGGGATTTTGATGACATTTTGTGTTCCCTTTTCTGATGGTAGTTACAACTTTAGCTTTCCCTAGTTCATGCACTATGTTTTTCATATTCAACGTGTGGGAAGTTTTGAAATGAGTCAAATGTAATGGAGATTTTGTTCAAATGAAAATTTGTGGTGAAATTACATTTGAGCCTGAAGCTTGTTGCTCCCTTGTCATATAAAAGAGAATTCAAGGCTCATTTGTAGGGAGAGAACTGATGAAAGCTCTAGCTAGGTTTTGAGTTGAATATATTGGTAGAATATATTTGTCCTCTGATGAGGAAGTGATATCTGTGGTGCCATTGGCTGTTAAAACCCCAAGCGGATGGACTAAAACTGTATTGGGAAAGGACAAGAAAGAAGAGAAAGCTGAGGTTTCCTCTCCTCCTCTAGCAACAACTAGAAGCGAACATGTATATCGGGGTCTAAGTATTGGTAAGGGTAGGGTGGCGGGTAAATAAGAAGTTGCGTGGGATGTAAAATTTTGTGTTGATGATGTTGTCATTGTTGGTGGTGTTGGTTCTATGTGTGTGGCACATTTTGATGTCGATTGTGTGCCTTCGTGGCAATTTGGTTGCTTGGTTTTTTTGCGTCAATAGCAACAAAGTGGATTTTGATGACAATTTTTGTTCCCTTTTCTGATGGTAGTTACAACTTTAGCTTTCCCCAGTTCATGCACTATGTTTTTCAAATTCAATGTGTGGGTAGTTTTGAAATGAAAGTCAAATGCAATGGAGATTTTTTTCAAATGAAAATTTGTGGTGAAATTACATTTGATCCCAAAGCTTGTTGCTCCCTTTTCATATAAAAGGGAATTTAAGGCTCATTTGTAGGGAGAGAACTGATGAAATATCTAGCTAGGTTTTGAGTTGAATATATGGGTAGAAAGATAGGAATAGAATAGATAGATTGTTTAGAGTTTTGGTTGAATATATGCAAATTATCTTAAATTGTATGCAGATATGACTTATAAGCATAAATAAAGGGTATGTGCAGGATCATCATGGAAAAATAGGCCCTTTAGTGGCAAAAAAAAAATCAGAGTTAGGCAACTTGATGTAAAAATTTGAATAAGTTATCTATATTATTTTAAAAATATGTAAGAATAGAATCTGTAGAAAATTGAATTTAGTTTCTAAACTACTAAGGTTTTATAAATAAAAATCTATTTGGTGAAAATTTGAAATTTTAATGCAATAGTAGTTAAATTTCAGGGAAAAAATAAGAAGTAGGTGTCTGTCTGACCACCCTAACCATAGTAAAATGATAATAATTTTTTTAAAGATTTTAGATTTAAGTAAAGTCCCGATGTGATGCATATTTTTTTGTAATTTTTTTCTAAGTAAATAATTAATTATGAATTGTGTATTACAACTTTTTTAAAATATAAAAAACTCGTATGTCTAACCACCTTAACTTGGTCAAAACTTTATGAAATTAATTTTTTCTTTTTTTAATCCTATAGTATGCAAATCATAGAATGTGACGCATATTTTGGATTCAAAAATTGTGATACCATTTGAAAGCTATAGATGTTTTTCGATCAGTCTATCAATCAGGACTTTAGTCATAATTTGAATAGAAAATGAATAATAATTACTTATTAAATTCAAAGCAAAGCATAATTATATTGGTGGAAAGCTGAGAATCTCTTTTAAAAACCCTTTTCATTTCATCAATTTTGGATTACAAAAAAGTCATCAGCCACATACCCGTCATATTGCCACTTTTTGGCCCATCATGATCTTGCACATACCCTAAACGTGTCATTTAAATATATTTTCTCTACTTATGTGGATTTGAGTGAATTTTGAATAAAATGTTAATGATGTTGTCATTCTTCTTTTGAGAATTTGTTCAATTGTGTGTTTATGTTTTTGCTTTGATTCAAGAAAATCAATTAAATGCTTAAATGGAGTCATAAGTTTACAATTATTTATGAAGGATTTGATAAGTAGTAATATATCAGAGAATTGAGCTCCATAATGCAAGGTATTATATGAGTAGTCCATTCTATTAAATTCTTGGGTCATTTCTGCTAACGGTAAATGGGTAACTAAATATTTAACTGATGAAGAATAAAAGAATAATATGTAAATGGTTCACTCACTCACTCTCTCTATCTCTCTCCCCTTAACCCTAAACCCTACACCCTACACCCTAAACCCTTAAACCCTCTACCCTCTACCCTTAACCCTCCCTTCCGTTATCTCTCTCTCTCTCTCTCAAGTATCTCCCTCATAGCACCACTCCCTCTCTAAGGTCTCTCTCTCACTCTCTCACTCTCTCACTCACTCACTCTATCTCAAGTCTCTCCCTCCTACCCCTTCTCCCTCTCTTAGGTCTGTCTCTCACTCACTCACTCCCCTCTACCCATAACCCTAAACCCTTAACCCTCAAACCCTCTACCCTCTACCCTCTCTCTCTCTCTCAAGTCTCTCCCTCTTACCCCCTCTCCCTCTCTTAGGTCTCTCTCTTTCACTCACTCTCTCTATCTCTCTCCCCTCTACCCTTAACCCTAAACCTTAAACCCTTAACCCTTAAACTCTAAACCCTCTACCCTCTATCTCTCTCCTAGTACTTGTATCATGACCTTGATTCAACCATTGCTCTTCTTTTGTTATGTGTAATAAATACACATAGTCTCCTCATTTATCTTTATTGGAAAACAACCTGTCACATATGTGGGTGACCTAACAACTCATGTTCCTATGTGATGTGTGACTCTCCAATAGGGTTATGGTGAGAGGGGCTTGACAAAAACTTGAAATGATTCCTCATTGTTTAAAAGATGCATAATTGAAATTGATGCATCTATGAAGTCACTTCCTTTATAAACAGATCATGGATCTTCTTAAGAAGATTGAAGGGCATATCAACATAGTATGTTGCATGTTTTGAATCTGTCCTTTCCTGTCCTATCTTA
>VDFB02000008.1:173639474-173769386 GCA_007258455.2 Sequoia sempervirens | reverse complement strand
TCTATTGGTTCAAGATTTAAATGTTGATGTTTAAATTGACTAACTATGTTTGACTTATTTGACTGATGTGACAAATGTTGAATTTGTTTTTGGATTTTTGAAAGTTATTTGGATGTTTTTGTGTTTTTTGGATTTTTTTATTTTTGACATTTTTGACATTTTTTGGATTTTTTTTTTTGACATGTTATGAATTTTTTTAGATTTTTGAGAATATTTTGAGGTGTTAATCAATGAAAATTTAGGTAGCCTTTGTGCTAGATACCGATGACAAGGGGAAAACCAAGTCTAGGTGCAAGGGTGGGTGATAGGATAAGGGATAAAAGGCTCATGATAAATGGATGGATGGAAAGGATGTATGCATCATAAGAGAGCAAGGATGTGATCTCCAAAGACTATGTCACATAGGAATGACATGTACCATTCTAGGTACAAGAATTATAATTTTTCATGACAAAGCTGATGACAATAGGATAATGATATGATTGGTTTAGATAGGATGAGGTATGTCAAGAGATACCCAAAACATGTTACAACATTTTTCCCCTATATCTTCATCAAGATCAAAAGGAGAAGGGTGGATAAGTGGACCCAATATGATAGGTAGGTATGATGGCTAAGATGGAAGGTAGGATGGAAATGATATGACATAAAAATGATAGGTTGGATAGATAAGACATTGTGCCCCCAAGTGTAAGTGACATAGAAGATCAACCTACACATGATGCCTATTTGACAGGTTTTCATCATGGTACTTATCCAGGGCGCCTGTTTACTAGGTTTTCACCGTTGGACGAAGGGATTTCTCTTTACTTTTTTCTTTTTGTCTTTTTATTGACTTTTTCACTTTTGGATAGGAGGGACTCAAGTGTCTAGTTGCATGAAAGGTGATAGTACCACGAGGGATGGATGTCATTGCATGGACCATGTCAAATGCAATTATGCTCATAGATGTTGGTAAGGGATGACATGAAATGGAGATAGAGTAGGTAGATGATGGATTATGATGTGTATTATGGAGGAAAATAATGGATTATGATGTGGATTATGTAGGGAAGATGATAGGGATTATATGGGACTTATGGAAAAGATGAATGAGGAGGCTTAGCCAAAAACATGGACCATAGGAATGTGGGGGAGATATGTAGGATAATGGGTGAAGGGTGAGGAGATGGAGGTATGTGGAATTGTTGTGAAATGGAAGGGAACCATGACCAACGGTTGCACACATTGTGATAAACAGTGAATCTTTTGATGTGGACGGGGTGTAGGAAGCAATGGAGATGTTTGCTTAGGAGATGGTGGATGAAGGGTTTTAGGCACCCACATAGACTTAGTATTTTTATGACTTTTATTTGTCTTGTGGGCTTTATGAATTTTAGATTCTTCAATGGAATGTGTATTTTGGATGGAAGTGGATGGTTGGGATTTTTGTGATGTGGATGACTCATTTGACTTGATTTCTTTTTGCTTAGGTACCCAAACCATTTTAGTTTTGGACTTTTCTTTTGGAGGTATGGGCTTATATAATTTTTTGACTATATTTTGCTTTGAATTTTTGTATTGATGTCCTAAGGCATAAATATTTTTAGGATGTTTTACTTTATAGGTAGAGGCATTGAAATTTTTTCTTTTAAATCCCATGGATATGGTGGAATGAGTGGAAGCTTCTTGTTTAGACAATGTGTGCATTTGTTGGTCATGATTAAGAATGTTAGGGTATTTATGGATAAATGGATAAGAGGATTGAATGGTAGGGATATTAGGTGTTGGAAGTAATGGTGGTAAAGTGGATGGAGGGGTATTAGGAGTTGGAAGTAATGGTGGCAAGGTTGATGGTGGAAGGTGTATGGTCACATGCTTTTGACACTTGTAGGATAATGGAGATGGAATGGCAATGTATGTGTTGGGAATATGATAAGGCTTGTGGTGGAAAGTGGAATTAGGATGCATGGAGGAAGTACCAACATCTTGAGATTGGTATCCTTGGGGTATGCAATGGACAACGGGACTAGGTGTAGGTGGAACACTAAACATGAGTTCCTTATTGGAAAGACCAAGTGGATATGATGGAGGACTTGCAGTGGGGTCGATAGTGAGTGGTGGAGGATCATTAGGATCTTGATTAGAAATATGTTCACTTAGATCCATGGTATTTGTTTGATCTTCTATGTGTGCTTGGGAGGCATATGTCTCATCAAGGGAAGTGGATGTTGATGGATCATGGATAGGACTAGGTGGAGGATGTATAGGAGCAATTTGAATATCTTGCTCATGGACAGGTGTAGGATCAATTTGCTCATGGATAGGCTCTTCATCATTATAGATATCATCTTGATCATGGAAAAGATAAATGTTATGAATAGGTTGGATGAAAGTGATTTGATCTCAATTAGGACTAGGGCTTGATGTTTCCACATGCTTGGGAGTAGACTCTTGATATACCTCTTGGGTTGCTTGAATGGAATTGCAAGGGGATGACTCTTGGAGAGA
Source organism: Sequoia sempervirens (assembly GCA_007258455.2). Lineage (NCBI taxonomy): Eukaryota > Viridiplantae > Streptophyta > Pinopsida > Cupressales > Cupressaceae > Sequoia > Sequoia sempervirens. Next base: position 173,766,896 of record VDFB02000008.1, on the reverse strand, counting down.
CTTGACATGTTCTTGATGGTCAACAACATGGAGACATGATGGAGGTTGACTTGCACTTATGAGGGGAGACTCTTGACTTGGCCCAAGGGGTTGAGGATGACATGGTTGACTTGAAGGACTTGGCATGATGTTTGAGGACTCTTTTGTATGTTCAAGTATATGTGTTGAATGACATGGCGGCAATTGATTCCTTTCTTGTAGCCCTTGGGTCACATCCTTTGTAGGTGGATTGGTGGATTTATGTAATGCCATCAATTTATGTTTTAAATATCTAAATGTAAGGCATTGATTTGATGGAGTATTAGATGATGGTGGGGGTAATGAAGAGTTTGATGGGTCAAAAGATGGAGAAGCCAATGGATTAGGACTAGGACATGGTGGATTAGGGATGGGAATTTGATTGGATTGTGGTAAGGGTGCATGGACTAGATTGGTGTTCCCCTTGTCAAAGGTGGCATTAAGACTTAAAGGCTCTTGATGTTGTTGCCAAGGTGGACTTGGGAAGCTACGTTCTTGTTGTGATATGGGTGGACATGTTGATGTGGCATTGTCATAATCGATAGATGTGTTAGGTTGGCATGATGATGAAGGTGACACATAGGATTGGGGTTGAATGTGTTGAGGTTGAAATGGTGTTTGGACTTGTGATATGATTTGTTGTTGTAATGATGATTGAGGGGTTGTATAGGGTAATGATTGTTGAGAGGTGGATTGATATGGATAAGGGTTGACATTAGAAGAGTTGTGATAGGTTGATGAAGGGGAAACTTGATATGTGGATGGATGAGGTTGATATGATGATATAGGTGACACATAGGATTGATGTGAAAGTTGTTGATGTAGTGATTGGACTTGATAATGTGCTTGTTGGACTTGACCATTGGCTATGAGGTATCGGATTTGTGCTATGAATTGTTGCATTTGAGGTGATTGGTTTTTTTGAAGTTGTTTGAGCATGTCATGGACTCTTTGAATGATTTGTTGTTTTAAAGGTGATTGGCTTGTTTGAGCTTCATGAAGCATGTGAATAAGCTCTAGTGCTATGTCTTTGAATGTTGTCATGGTGTAAAATGATGTTGATTGGATTGAAGAGATGATGATGATTAGGATATGATGTGGAATGACAAGATTGGATGACTTGGATGATGTGGAAAATTTTATTGGAAGTTTGACTTGGGCAATATCAAACACAAGATTTTACATGTAAATGCATAAACACCCACACCAAACACAATGATAAATTTTTCTTTCAAGATTAAATGCTATGATTAATCAAGCACTTGAATACACAACAAGCCCTATGACTAGTCAAGTGGGGTATGGCCAATTAGGTCTCAAGCTAGATTGCACAAGGTTGACTAAGGAAGAATTTTGAAAGAAAAATCTTGCCAATAAGCTGGGAGAAAGGGGTAACCCACCCTTCACCTTCACTTCCCAAAGGTATAAAGTTCTTTGGGGCTTAGCTTAGAGTGACAAGATTTCAACTCCCAAATGAGTGTGTCTTTAGATTCACACTCGATTGAGGTCGTCCCTTGGAGGGGTGTGTGCTCCAAGCAGGCCTCCTGAAAAAGGTATGACAAAAGCAAACCAAGTGAGGTGTTTTGGAGGACACACACACTTGATTCACACTCCTAGTGATTAATTTCCCTTAGAAATGAAATGTTTGAATGCAAACAATAGAAGCACTTGTTCTTTTTAACCCCAATTCAAATGTGTAGGAAGACAATGGTTAATTTTAGACCCAATTTTGATATGTGATTGAAGACAAAATTCATTTTTAAGAGCCCAAATCCAAATGTGTGACAAACAGGATTAAGAAATGGAAGATGGAATAAGTGCACCTGATTATTCGCTTTCCAATTTATTGTGTATGAAGGATATTTCTGCCACTAAAACTCCTTATGATCACCTACAAAATCAAAAGAAATAATATCATAATGCAGCCATGAAAAAAATAAACTCATTAGAAAATTGCAATTTCAGATACATATTTTTAACATAGTCGAATTAGATTCGATTATTTGAAGACATTATTGATCTGAAAAATACAAAATAAAAGAAAAGATTGCTATTATTTTTTGGAGAGCTTTCCAGAAATGTAAAGAAGTTAGAAAAATTCCCTATTTTGAGCAAAATATTAATTTTTTATAAAAAATAATAACAAAATTATAAAAAATACAAAAAATCTCTAAAAATTATAATTTTTAGAATGAAGTTGTGTTCTGTCATTCCAAATCTGCAAAAAAACTTTTGTGATCAGATCTGCAACCGTTTGTGAGATATAGGTAAATGTGTGAAACCCTAATTTTAAAAGAGCTGTTATTTGACTAGTAATTGTGCATCCAAATTTGAAAAATAAAGAACAAACCCCTATTAAAATTTAGAGAGCTTTCCAGAAATATAAACCTATCTGAAAAATTCGATAATTTTCTTTCAAAATTAATTTTTTATGAAAAACTGAAAAAAAAATTATAAAAAAATCAAACCAGCCCCGAAAAATCTAATTTTTGGAATGGAAGCTCTAAACATTGTCTCCAATCTGCTAAAAAAAAAATTGTGAGAAAATACACAGCCGTTTGAAGTTATGGTTGAATCATTGGAAACTAGGGCTTTATCCAAAATGATGTCAAACCTGCAACATAAAGCAAACAAAACCTGCAACAAAAGAATCCAACTGCAAGATTTCTCAAAATGTGTTAAAATATGTTAGGTTCACCAATGTAAATAGGAAAAATTTCAGATTTAAAATGTGTATTGAAAACAACAAATTGACTAAAACCCTATCAAGCACCATGAAGCACAAACTAGAATGAAAGTGCAAATAAACAAAGGAAATGCAAACCAATTTTCAAACTAGACTTGATTGACCTCCATGGCTCTTCTCCACCTGCATGAGAATGCAAGATTTTGAAGGTTGATTGTTGGATGAATGTTGGCTGCTCAATTTAGTAGCATAACATTGACATGGGTATGATAGATGAATGACAATAGATAGGAATGGATGAAAGACTAAAGAATGATTTTGACAGCATAAGGATACTTGAAGAATCAACCCCCTAATGGCTTATGAGAGAGTTTATTTATAGGAAATGTCTGATTTGGATTGACGGTTGAGATTGAATGTCAATAAGATGTCTAAATCAATGGCCAAAATTGAATGTTGTAGTATGGAATAGGGTTAGGTCAAAATTAGGGCAATGACAAGAAATGAAGGGTTGAGATTGAATTATGAGATAATTCAATCAAGGGATAAAATTGAATGAGATGTCAAGAGATAAGAATTGATGTGGAAGATAAGATTGGCACGAACAAAGAGGTTGTTGAAGAAATTAAATAATAAAAATTATTTAATTTAGGTGACCAATGAATAATTAAATAATTAAAATAATTATTTAATTATAGAGGAATGTGACAAAAGGAATCATTTTGAATTAAATAATGATTTAATTCAAAATTCAAGAGAGTGGACCAAATTAAATAAATTAAATTTATTTAATTTATTAGAGAAGAGACCAATGAATAATTAAATAATTAAAATAATTATTTAATTATAGTGGAAGGTGGATAAAAATTAAATAAATAAGAATTTATTTAATTTTAGAAAGAAGAGGACTTAATTAGTGACGTAATTAAATAAATAAAATTTATTTAATTAATCAGGGAGGAATAAAGATAGAAAATTAATTAAATAATTAAAATTATTTAATTAATAGAAGAATTATGACTTTAGAAAATAATTAAATAATTAAAAATTATTTAATTATGAAGAATGAAAGGGGAAATGATGGATAATTTAGAAGTCGCAAGCCTAAGACATTTTTTTACTGTCTACAAAACCAAGTCAAGAAGGAAAAGAAGAGATTGAAGAGTATATTCAAATCCTGATTCTCCAAAAAAGAAAAAATGGACTGATATGCCACTTCTGCCATATGAGTCCTAGTATAGTGAAAGTTGTAGTTTTCAGGAGTTCCAAACATATCTTTTCTAGATTTTTATTCCTATGTAGAAACCCTAATCTAGGGCTAAATCTCCTAGTCTGGCATATGAGTCCCAATCTACATTAATTTTAGTGTTTCCAACATTTCAAGACTCCATTCAAGCCTCTACAGGTTTCCATGTGCACATCTCTGGTTTATCATCTTTCTATTTTGTTTTGCATACATTTCTAGGTCATTTAGTGAAGTTTTACATTACACTAGGTTTAAACATTAGGTCTTGTATTTCATTAGTCTTTCCAAGCCCTAGTGTTGATGTGTTTTTTATGCACTTCTCAACACAGGCAGTGCGTAGGTGCACTACCTCTCTTGAAAGACAATCTTCCACAATCAAATTGCAGAACACTATCCCAAGGTCTCTAATGTCAGGTCTTGACAGTGCTTGGAATATCTCAGTTGTTTGATGTGATTTGTTGGAATCACAAGGTGGACTTACAGATGAGTTACAAAGCATGGGAAGTTGGGTCTTGAAATGGAGTTCCTAAGATGGAGAAGTTGTTGTGTATTTGTTGTAGGTTCAAATAGCAGTCTTGAGCTCCATTTTTATCATTGGATTTAGCTTTACAATGTGCAATGAACCTTTTCTAAGGTACTTATTAAAAAAAAGGAAAAAGGGTAGGGAAGAGAAAAGGTTCCTGGATCTGAAACTACGCATGAATAGTGATCATGGAGGCTACTACAGTAGACAAACTCCCTAAACTGGGTTTTGCTTGACTAAGAGAAACCTATAGCTACACAAAACCAGTGCAATCTTCTAAGGTCTGTTGATTTTCAAATTACACATATGCATCATGAACATGCAATTGAACTAGGTTGTAGCAATGACAGAAATAAGCCCAAGCTAACTTTGCATAGCAGCTTGTCATCAACAAGTGCTAAAAGTATGGGCTAGAAGCTCATCAAATACTATAATAGCAATACCATCATGATGGCCATTCAAGAAGCTAATACTAAAACTAACATGGAATGTAGAACCATGCATGCAAGATGAGCAAAATCAAGAAAAACATCCATAAAATCATGCAATGTTGTCTTCTATTGCTGCAAATGCTCTTTACAACAGCTCTCCAACCCTTACAAATGAGGGGCAAGCCCCTATTTATAGTTTTCAAAAGCCCAAATGAATGGTCAGGATTGAATTACATCGAATGGCCTAGATTTGATTTATATCAGGGTTTCACCTACCCCCCATTATCCAACAATTTTAAAATAGATCTTTGTCTTTTCTCTGTTTTGTCATCTATTGCCCAAGTGCTGTAGCAATTTTGTCATTTAGCTGATTTCCATTTTACTGTAGCTAAAACTACTTGAAAGCTGTCTTCTTAGTTGATGTGTTTGCAGTGCTCTTCCTTGGATCAAACAATCCCGTCGATGATTGGCATCAATGGATTAGTTGCCCATAATTCGGCCGAACAACTCTCTTATGCTTTCTTCAAGGCCACCCCCTTGCATTTTTGTCCTTGACTTTCTTGGCATAAGCCTTCTTCTAATGCCGACCCTGTTGGTGGGGGCTAGTGAGAGAGGCGATCATGAAATGAATGGTGAGAGGAGCTATACGTATTCCTTGTTCAACTTTCTCAATGGGTCTCCTAACGGACCTGTAGTAGGCTCATTGAATCCTGCGTACATGAAGTGTCGTAAGTGCTTTCATACACAAATCAAGGAAAACGTTAGTCAAATCTTGTAAAATTCTTGTTAGATCCATCCATGCATTGTCAAAAGATCATAATATTCATATTTGGAGCTCATTTGCACCATAAACATTAATCTGGGCCCCTGGGGCTCCACGGATGTTCCAAAACAGCCAAAGGGGGACGAAGCTCCGAAACCACCGAAACTTAATGGAACGTTGACGAAACTTTGCAGTTCACTTAAGCACCACAAACACATCCTAGATCCACCAAAAAGTTGGCCCCAAAGTCAAAAATGTGGAAATCGGACCGACAGGGGTTCACGGATGTTTCCAAAATAGCCAAAGAGGGACGAAGCTCCAGAACCACTGAAACTTAACGAAACGTTGACAAAACCTTGACAGTTCACTTAGGCACCACAAACACATCCCAAATCCACCAAAAAGTTGGCCCCAAAGTCAAAAATGTGGAAACCGGATTGGCAGGGGTCCACAGATGTTTCCAAAATAGCCAAAGAGGGATGAAGCTCCGGAAACACCGAAACTTAACGGAACATTGTGAAACCTTGGCGGTTCACTTAGGCACCAATACATCCCGGATCCACCAAAAAGTTGGCCCCAAAGTCAAAATGTGGAAGGCAGAACGGCCCGAGGGGTCCACGGATGTTTCCAAAACAGCTAAAGAGGGACGGAGTCCCAGAAACGACCACAAAGGGGCAGGGCTCTAGAGGAAGGGTCATCGGGGCTCCACAGATGTTCAAAACGGCCAAAGAGGGATGGAGTCCCGGAAACGGCCATGGAGGGGCCAGGCTCCAGAGGTCGGGTTGTCGAGGCTCCACGAATGTTCAAAACAGCCAAAGATGGACATAGTCTTGGAAACGGCCACGGAGGGGCCGGGCTCTGGAGGTCGGGTCGCCGGGGTTCCATGGATGTTCCAAAACGGCCAAAGAGGGATAGAGTCCTGGAAACGGCCACGGAGGGGCCAGGCTCTGGAGGTCAGGCCGTCGGGGCTCCACAGATGTTTCAAAATAGCCAAAAGGGTACGAAGCTCCGAAAACACCAAAACTTAATGAAACATTGACGAAACTTTGGCAGTTCATTTAGGCACCTCAAACACATCCCAGATCCACCAAAAAGTTTCCCCCAAAATCAAAAATGTGGAAACTGGAGTGATGGGAGCCCACAGATGTTTTCAAACAGCCAAAGAGGAAGGGAATTCCAGAGGGAAAGTTCCTAAACCACTGAAACTTTACTAAACATTGAAGAAACCTTGGCAGTTCAATTAGGCACTAGGAACACATCTCAAATCCACCAAAAAGTTGCCCCCAAAGTCAAAAATGCAGAAACTGGAGTGATGGGGGTCCACGAATGTTTCTAAAATAGCCAAAGAGGAAGGGAATTTCGAAGGGAAATTTTTGAAACCATCAAAACTTTACGGAACATTAATGAAACCTTGGCAGTTCAATTAGGCACTAGGAACACATCCCAAATCCACCAAAAAGTTGCCCCCAAAGTCAAAAATGCGGAAACTGGAGCGACGGGTGTCCACAGATGTTTCCAAAATAGCCAAAGAGGAAGGAAATTCCGGAGGGAAAGTTTTGAAACCATCGAAACTTTATGAAACATTGACGAAACCTTGGCAGTTCAATTAGGCACTAGGAACACATCCCAAATCCACCAAAAAGTTGGCCCCAAAGTCAAAAATGTAGAAAAAAGCGAATCGAGTGATCAGGGACCAAGTCAACAGAAACAAGACAATGGGCAGAAAAGGGATGGGGGACTTCATTTCTTCATGGATTTGAATACCCTAAGTAGGTGAATTTGGTTAGGGGGATTTGATCGTTTGAAGGCACATGACCAATTTGGGCTTGGAAAATGGGGCATGCAAAACAAGACAGGAGCAAAGCAACCTGTCAGAAGCAAAAAAAAGGGGGTCCCTGCCTAATGTGGGGCATGTGTGCAAAACATGCACAACACCTAGCTTGGTGGTGAACCCCTCTTTAGTCTCTAATCAAACCCTAGGACACCTTATTGCAAGATCTCTTTCCCTTGCTTCATCCTTGGATTGAGATATCTAGGGTTTCCTTGAATGAGAGTGAAGAAGATTATTGTTCTATGTCCTAAACCATAAGCAATAACACTTTTTCATGTTTCAGGAACAAACTCTTCTCTTGAAAGGAGATTGTGTGATCTCTTGAAGGTCTCAGGCTTGCTAAGTCTTGAGATTGAAAATTGTTTAATAGTGAAATGTATATTATTTTAATCAAAGGGCATGTTTATGAATCTCAATGAAGTGTGTTAGTGGTCGATATTTTTTAAAATCTCAAGTTAATGAGTTTAAATAATTAGAAAAATAAGAGAGGAAGAATATTTACAAGATATAATCTATCTAATGTGTGTATTTATGAAAAAAAGAAAGGGATTTATATTAAAAAGCTCTAAATTAATTTCATGTTTCATTAAAAATAAAAGATAAATATAAACTTATTGCTACCTATTATACTAATCTTTACAAACAAATCATGAATGGTGTTTAGAGGAATAGGAAGAAAAATATATTATTTAGATTCTGCCTTATTTACTATTTTATTATGAAAATAAATAGAGAATTTATTCTAATCTAATTTAATTTATTACCTTGTTTTACGAAGACAAAAATATACTAATTAACTTGTCAATAAATATTTTTTATTTATTTTCACTAGCCAATTATAAATTTTATTTAAACTAAAACTAAACTATAATCTATTCTAAATGATGGTAAAGAAAGAACAAAAAGTAAAAAGAGAGTAAAGGAGAGAAGAACCATGTATTAGCATAACGAGATGGCAAACAACCAATAAAGTAATCTCTACATAGTTTATTATTACACAACTGAAACATAAAATAATACTATTACAAAAAAAAAAAAAATCATCAAAATTACAAGCTATCATTCACCATATTCATATATTGAAAAAATCCAAAATCAACAAAAAAAATATCAATAATTCAAAAATTATACCTTATTAAATAAAAATATATTTATTATATTTCTCAAATCACAACATAACCCTTAAAACACTACTCTAATACAAAATTATTTTTTAAATATATTAAAAAAAAAAAAAAAACTACTTCTATCACTATAACAAATTAAAAAAAATTCTCTATAACTTCTTAAATCTATCTATAAATCTAAAATTACATATATCTATCTCTAAAAATGAACATCATCTCCATATAGACGACACTGCTATCCAGCCCCAGGAATGCACCGGGGCATGGATGTCTCTCCATCATACATCATCTTGGGTGCATTTAATCAAACGTCCCTTCGGTCAGTGGAGAGCACAAATACAGCGGTAGTTTAGATGTATTTGTTTAATATATTTAAAAATATATATTATAAACTAAATGTGCAGCCGGGACATTCTTTATTTTTTATTTTTTATTTTGGCAGCTAAAAAAAGTTTATATGTATTTGTTTAATATATTTAAAAAATATTTTATAAACTATTTATAAAATATTAACAATATAAAACAATTTTTTTAATATATTAAACATATATATATAAATTCTTATTTTAATATATAAATATATGAATATTTTAATATAAAAAATATTAAATCTCTTAAATGTTGTTTATATTAAATTAATTTAAATCTAATTTTTTTAATATCTTTAATATAAATTAATGTTTAAATTTTGATAAAAATAAATTTTATTTATAATTTTTTAATTTGATTAAATAACTTGATAAACAATATTCAAATGTTTAAAATAAAAATTTAAATTTAAACTTTTCTAATATGAAAGAATATAAAACTTTTAAATAAAACGCAAGTTTAATTTTTATAAAATTTCATATTTCAATAATTGAATATATTCAAAAATTTCTAAATAAATTTTAAAATAATCATTTTAAATATATTATGATAAAAAATATATTATATAAAAAAAATTGCATACTAAATAATTTATTTTCTTCAAATTGTATTCATTATATTTTGAATATTTTTTCTTCTTAATATTCTTAAGAAACTAATATTTAGTTTTGATAAAAACTTAGCTTCTAATGATGTTAGTCCTATACTAAAGGCTTTTCTTTATGTTCTTTAGGTTGATTAAATCGAATGTACACAACACTTTTCTTTTTTACTTTACTCTTTTCCAAGTGTTACATTGTCTTTATTGCCCTTTCTCATCTTATCCTTATTTTTTCATCTTTATCACATTTTTTCTAGTTCTTTTGTTTCCTTCTTTTGTAATTGTTATTCATTGTCAACAATGCACTATGAAAAAATTCACCGTCAACAATTCACCGTCATGACAAATTCATCACAAGTAAAATTCACCACCAACAATTCACCCTTGGGGAAAAGCGGTGAATTGCTGGTGGTGAATTTTAATTGAGGTGAATTTGTCATGGTGGTGAATTTTCCCTCAATGAATTGTTGGCAGTAAATTTTTTGGTGAATTGTTGGTGGTGAATTTTCCTAGAGCCAATTTTATCATGATAGTTTTATACTTTTATGTCGATATACTCATCATCCCATCCCTTGTAATACCTATATTCTACTTTGATTACTTGATGCTTATTCCTATGACCTTGTACCATGCTTAGATCATATGCCTATTCTATATCACTATATTTTGGTTATGAGCCTTATCAATTTACCTCATTCCTAGATTACTATTATGTGCTCATGCTTATTTTTTATAACTTATGTAATCATTTAGTGTCTCCAATTCCATGTCATCCCATTATATTGTGAGACATCATTCTCCCCCCATATTTAGTGTTCACTCCTGTTGTCTTATCATGATTCTAGAGACACCCTTTTAAATTGGGGACATCTAATTTTCTCCATTGTGATGTCCTTATAATGAGTTAGCATTTTACATCAAATGAAATTTGGATTTATCCATATCATCTTGTGCCTACATGGTTGATTATGCTCATAGATCTACCTTTACCATACTAGAGGTATCAAAATGCATTTTGTATCCTATCATGTGTGTTCACATGTACTACCATGTTGTAAGAGCCACATAGGGGAAACCATGACTCCTCATATCACTTATTGTAGCTTTTATTTTATTTTATTTATTTATTATGTGTAGTGTAAATATGATTGTAACAAGGGGTAGAATGTAAACATAATAGAATAAAGCTCTTGAAATAAAAATAAATTAAACATTTTAATAAATATAATAATTGAATATTGATAACACTTTAGATAGATGTAATTAACATGTCTATACTAGTTAGGTCATTGTGACATTTAAAATATTTTAATTTAATCAATTTACTAATATGATTAGAAGGTGAGTTTTTATTAAAATTAAATATTAGTTTATTAACAATATCAACATAATTAATATATTAATTAAAAAATATATTCAAAATACAATGAATACAATTTGAAAACATGCATTATTCCTTATGTATTTTTTTTTAATATAATATATATATATATATATATATATATATATATATATATATATATATATTTATTTATTTATCATAATATATTTAAAGTAATATTTTAAAATATATTTTGAATGTATTCAATTATTAAAATATGAAATTTTATAAAATTAAATACATTCAATCATTAAAATATAAAAATTAAACTTATATTTTATTGTATAAAATTATATTTTCCTATTTTTAAAAAATTTAAATATTTACAAGAAATCTTATACATAAGATTTAAAATTTTATTTTAAAATTGAACATTGTTTATCAATAATCAAATTAAAAATTTATGAATCAAATAAAAAATCTATGAATAAAATTATATTTTTATCAAAATTTAAACATTAATTTATATTAAAACAATCAAATTTTATAAAAATTAAACTTGTGTTTTATTTAAAAGTTTTATGTTCTTTCATATTAGAAAAGTTTAAATTTAAATTTTTATTTTAAACATTTGAATATTGTTTATCAAGTTATTTAATCAAATGAAAAAATTATGAATAAAATTTATTTTTATCAAAATTTAAACATTAATTTATATTAAAGATATTAAAAAAATAGATTTAAATTATTTTAATATAAACAACATTTAAGAAATTTAATATTTTTTATATTAAAATATTCTTATATTTGTATTAAAATATTCATATATTTATACATTAAAATAAAAATATATATATATATTAAAACAATTGTTTATACTAATATTTTATAAAGTTTATAATTTTTTTTAAATATATTAAACAAATACATCGAAACTCCAGAAACCGCTGTATTTGTGCTCGAAAATGAAAAAACGGATTTACTTTGCACGGCACTGACGGAAGGGACGTTTGATTAAATGCACCCCTGGGGCTGGATAGCCAGTGCCCACCTCCCTTCACCCATTTAGGCGCCCATCCACTAATACTTGTACTTCATTAAGTCAGACCCACTTTCACGGTCTACGATAGCTTTCCTCTTAATGCGTTTGTCCTTCTATATCTCCCAAGATTTTATCTTTATAAACAACTCTCTTGAGGTAGATTTAAGTACTTCCATACCTTTTAATAGACGTCTCCTTTTAAATTTATGACGTACCTTATTTGGAAATGTGTCTCCATCCTTATTAAATAAACTTGTCTCCTTTTGATATGCCTCCGTCCTCATTGAGTAAACTTGTCTCCCTTTGATATGACTTTTCCACGTACCTCTTAAAAGAGAAATATTACCTATTAACCCATTAACAAATCTTATCTCATAAGCATGAATGAAATGCCTCCAATGAAGAATTTTCATTTTGAAAATAACCATATTCATCTATAGCTAGTCTAAGACATAAATTAATAAGATAAATAAATGTGATGAAATTAAAACTAACCTATTAGGAAAGGTAGACTAAAATTCTAAATTCAAGTATATATTATAGGGGAGAAGACCCAGTAGCCGCCAGGGCTAACTTCGCGCAACTGTAGAATTCAAACTGTATGTCGAATTGGAAAAAAAAATTATGGGTTTTTTTCGCACATGAGTTAAGTGCTTATAACTAAGGTTTCAGCTTCTGGGCAATTCGATTGAATGCGGGAGCATTGGATATGCGCGCGGAGGTAAAAAAGTCACCTTTTAGAGGGCTGTCCCAATAGCCGCTCGCTCTAATTTCAATCAATTAGAGCTATTTTAGCACTTAAATCCCACTTAAATCAGTCACTTTAGCACTTAATGAGCGGCTATTGGTGTTTTTGTAATTAGTTATTCAATAACATAAAGTTTTTTAGTGGATCAGAGTTAAATTTTTTTGGGGGGGTGGAGTGAACCTAGAGGTGGCGGTTATTCAATGGGTGGTAGCTACTGGCTCTTCTCCCCTATTAAATAATACAATTTTTCTTTACTTTTTAAATTAGTTATTTATGATTTACATTAATATAAGAAAATCTAATTAAAACATATGGATGATTTTTCAGATTCAAAATGTAGATTTAATAAAGAGTTTAAGATTTATGAAAATGAAAATTATGTGAATTAAATCATATAAATTTAGAAAAATAAAAGTGGTATGGACTATGAGAGGATATAGAGTGCAATGAAAGCACAATCTAAAAAAATTAAAGAATAAAAGAAACCATACAATAAAACACAAAGTTTATATATGTTCATTAATAACATTTGATCTAATTGGGATGAATCAAAATAACACGCTAGTGACTTTTGAGAAAAATGCTAGTAGCAAAAAGATCTAAAAAACAAGGGTATACTTTTATAACCAAAATTGTATGTTGCACAAGTAGCAACAAATAGTGGCTTTTTAAGGGAGAATGTTGAAAGATATTCATAATCTAGATTCTTTAATTAAAAGAGAAAAACAAATAGAATAAAATCATGGCATAGTCAATGTTGATCGTGTCCAAATTACACCAAAATTAGAACAAGTAAGCACTAGGCTTTGATAATTTGACCATGTGCACACATGATTCATTAATCCCTTTTGAAATCAAGTAGGATTGCTAATGTGAAAAATGATATCAAGTGAATAAATACATTGGTATTAACACATCTCAAGGCATTGCTCAATTGCTAACTAGGCACCAATAGCTTCAATGGAGATACATCTAGTCCCACTTGAGGCATAACTCTACTATCAATCAAACATCTATAATATTAGTAGAGATACTTGAATCACCTAGATTTTTTTTTATTCTTTCTTTTTTGCTAAATTTTATTTTTCTTTTGATTTTTCTTTTATTTGCTTATTTTCCTTCCTTTGAATTTGTTGGATCAATCAACAAGCAATGAAGCTCACTACCTAGATTAGGGACCACCATTGATACATGTGATATAATTGATCAAGAAGTACAAAAAAATGATAACATAAAACTCAAATAGGTCACCCTAGTAAACTAGAAAGTACAATATGTGATTAAAAGCATTTTGATTAAAACAATAGTCATGCATACTTGACAAATAAAAGATGACTCAAAATAAACCCATTATAGCCTCAGAGATAGATTCAATTTGTTTAAAATTTCTCGATAAACCCAAAAGATGAATTAAGAGCATCATATAGTGTTATCTCACAAAAGTGTATTAATGCCACTTGACAAGAAATAAAGAAAATTCTAGGGAACAAACTAGAAAAAAATCAAAACAAAACCAAAGATGTAGGAAAAATACATAAACTATATATAAAAAAAAAATTCTTAACCTACCTAAACTCTATACACTCAAAGACTTGAGAGAATTAATTTCAAGGTTACTCCAACTTTTCTTTTTAAAAGTTTTAAGCAAGATCAATTAGAATTTTTGGGTATAACTTGGTGAGTAGGAACCACCTTGAATATAAAGATTGCAAAAATTTATACGATTTAAAATCATAATTTGTGTCACTATCATGTAGGATAAACAATTAAAAGATCATTCAACTTGTTATCATGTTATATCCAAATGCATGCTTTCTAATTCAAGACATCATAATCAAAATAAAAACCATGAGCAAATATAGATGGGTCAAAGAAAGTAGCTCCATTATTTTTATTATGATTGGATGGGAACATGTGTTTTCCATACACCACTATTTGGTAATAAATAATTTATAATCTCATAGTCATCATGTCCCTTTTGGCCCTACACATGAAGTAAATGTTCATCAATCAAGACAAAGACATGTTAATCCTAATTAAAAAAATAAAATTAAACAATATTTACATAGTCACCATAAAAATTGAGAAAAAAGTCATCAAGTTGTTTCATATAAATATAATGGCATAATACTTACCTAGATATTGAAATTTTTATTATAATTATTTATCAATTTTACATATTAATTAGCTATAGTCATCATATCATAAGTCAATATTATCATTTCCAAACAATTCACCTAGCTCATGACTAAACTAAGTATCATCAAATTCACCATTTACATTCATGTCATTAGAAGAATGAAGGATTGTTACTTTGATTAAGTTTGTGTGTATCACATTGTCACTCAAATTTGAATTATCCTTAATTTCCTCATGCTTAGCCTTGTGCTCATTGGATTGGACCATCTCAAAAGGATGTGATAAATTTTGTGTCTCTATATCATCCTCAAGATTAAAAAGAATGGGTTCTACAATCTCATGATATTTTTTTTTCTTCATCCATATCCATAATAATATATTTAAGAAAATAAGGGTGGGGGGCCTACCTTGGTTGGCTAAATATTTCTTGTTGCAGGAGGTTGGTTATGAGATCTAGTCTCCCCCACCCCCATGGTACCGGAGGGCATGTCGCGCCAGCGACACTGGTCAAGTTAAAAAGTTTACCAGGTGCACTACAGTGTATAGGGTGTTGTGCTACCCAATTCTTGCAGTCTATATATATATATATATATTTAAGAAAATCACCATTAGGTCTAACACATGGATTTTCTAGCACAAAGAATTTTGATTTTTCATATTTATTTTAGTGTAGAAAATTGTACACTCTTGAAAGTGAGGCAATTTCATAGTTAATTTGGACCTATTTTGGCACCCTTACATTAATTACTCTTTAAATTCATCATTAATAGACCCCTAAGACCCATTAATTCAAATTTTGAGGCTTATTTCACCTAAAAACTCAACAAAATCACTTAAAACACCAAAAACCCACCTCAAAAAGCTAAGGTGGGACTCATTTGCCACATTGGGCAAATGAGTCCCCTTAGGTGGGACCCATTCGCCAAGGGTGGTGAATGAGTCCCATTTGGGGTCTTTTTAAATTTTGAGTGGGAATTTCACCATTTTAATTCAAATTTTTGGTGGATGTTGGCCTTTGAGGTCTAAATAATAGTCAATTAGGTGTTAATGCCTATATAAGCAAGTTTCTAAGCCATTTTTATTATCTAAGCATTTTGAGCAAGCATTTTCAAGAGAAAATTCAAGAGACAAGTGTTGAGAATCTTTCACAAGAGCATTCAAGTTTCAAGAGGAAGCAATGTTGAAGGATTGGAGAAACATAATTAAAGTGTTTTTATGGGACTTCAAGCTCACTTTCATTCCAGATCTAGGATTGTCAAGGGTTGATCATGGTTGTCTATGGTGAATCATGATGGATTCTAGATTGGGGAGATGCAACTAGTCATCAAGCCAAGCCTAAAGACTTGTTTCCTAAGTGATTCCATCCTCCATTATCACTCTACATTCAACCTAAGGAGGGTAGACACATCATTAGGGCTCATTTGGGGTGATTAGGGGTCTCTCCAAGTGAGTCATCAATCTTCACATTTCCATTCTTTCATCATATTCTTAAACATTAGAATATGATTACATCATGTTTCAAATTTCTTAGTCTTAAATACTCTTAAGGTTAGGGTTTTCATGCAGATTTCATTATTTCTATCAAGGTTTAATTACCAAACAATGGTTTTGACCAAGGTAAACCCCCAATATAAAATCAAGTTTATATTCTATTTTGCAGGTATTTTCAGAGAGTTCGATCTAGAATTCAAGTTGGAAGGAAAGAGCAGGCATTGAAGTTCAAATCAGAACTTTAAATTCCCAGAAAAGTGGAAGAGATTGATTCACCACAAGTGGTGAATGAGTCCCATTTTAGGTGTTTTCCAAATCTATTTACAGACTCATATACCCTTTTTCTCGAAACAAGTTCGTGTGTAGAAACCTAAATGTAGGATTGATTCACCTAGGTTAGAGAATGAGTCCCAATTGGTCAAAAATTTCAATTCTCCAATGTTTCAAAGTTTTTTCTAGTCACTTCCATATTTCCAGGTGCACATCATTCATTTCATTATTTTTTTATTCTATTTTGTTTGCATTTCAAAGGAATTTTCTAGGTCATTGCATTGAATTAGGTTTTTACATTTAATTTTACATTTCATTATCTTTTCCAAGTTTAAACTTGGTGGCGAACCACTTATTAGATCATATTCAACCCCTAGAACAACCCTCTTGCAAGATCTCTTTTTCCTTTGCAAGGAGATCTCAAGGGTTTGTTCTTGAGTGAAAGTGAAAATTGTCCTTTCTAGGCCCTAAACCCTAAGAGAGGAACCTGAAACAATTTTCCACCTTTCATTTATCAAGGGTGGCCTTCTTATAATTATCCACACACATCTAGCACCATGAGGAAACTTTGATAATTAATCTCACTATGTTTCTCTATAAGGTCAATGCTATACACCACATGAGAAGAGATAGATTGATAAAGCATCCTAATCATCCTCAAATTATCATGTCATTACTTTTTTTTTCTCTAGCCTTGTTATTTCCTTAATTTCAATGTGTAGAGTGAAAATTTGACTAAGCTTAAATCTATGATCGAGAAATTAATCCCTAGGAAAATCATAGATTTCTAATTAGTTTCTTCTTTGGATGAATTTTCATAGCTCCCCTTGTGTTCTTGTGTTAAGCATGGTGTATCTAAGCTCTCTTGCTCAAGTTTTTCTTTAAATATATTGATTCATTTGAATCATTAATTTGAGTAGTGAAATTAGTACCATCATCTTCCAAATATCATATTGATGTCACTAATATTGTGCACTTCAACATGAAATGAGATGCTAATACTCAAACCAAGATCATGTTGGGTGTGAAAATTAGGAAGTGCTATGGTAGCCACCAATTTCAATCCCTCTTTGTTTTAAAGAAATAATCAATATGCTCTTTATATTGCTACAAGAATTGATTTTCTTCAATATTTTCCTTATGCTTATTTTCACTTTCATTTGACAATTCATGTCTCTAAGTTCAGGGTAATTTGAGAATTTGAATAAAGTCTTTGGTGATTGAATTTTATGTCTTGATGATTTCTTGTTTTATAATTTATGAAGTGACTCTATTTTGTAGCACTGTCACATTGTTGTTGAGTTTTTAATTTTTTATTGAGATTTTTTATTTCTAAGTTCGTGATACGAGATTAATTTTGATGTCTATCTTTTTATTTTATGATTAGATGCTTAGAAATTTAGAAGTGTAAGAGTATGTTTTTGGCCATTGATAGGAATATTATGATTAAATTTAGGTGTTGTCTAAAGGTGGTTGATAAATTAAAGATGGAGACATAGGTTACATAGTATTAAGAGGGGTTACATGGAATAAATTATTCAAATGAAATTGATTTCTGAAAGTTATTGTTGGGTAATATGAAAAATGCTCTTGATTTTTCTTGATTACTTAATATATAACCAAAAAAATTAGGAACATTTAAAAAAAATCAAAATTGGATTTGTTAGTAATTTATATTATATGAGAGATTAATTTAACACTAAAATATAATTGTACAAGATTAGTAAAGATAATTATTTTGAAGCATAATTTTGTAGTCTTGGTTTCTTCTCAATTGATATTTTCATGTGTGCTTTAGAAAAAATGGGGATTATAAGGATTTGGTTCCTAATTAACATACATGTGAGTTTAATGTACTCATATATATCTTAATAGCCACATTCTTTTTTGGCAGGTATGGATCTACCAAAAAGATATAAAATCTTTGAAATCACATGTATTGATGAGACTCATTGACTCATTAAGTTCTCTATAACAAGTTTCAAATTGATGATACATGATTGTGGGGTCAATGGGAAACCTATAGTTATTCAGTAATTTATTTTCTAGATCAATCTAGGAGGACATTGGCCTAATAATTAAGGTAAGGTAGTAAACATTTTTGGATTCATCCAAGGCATATGGGAAAATGTCATTAGCTATATCTTTGTGACAAATTTGGGCTTTTATAAACATGCTTCTCAATTGTATGATTTTTATTACATTAATTTTTTTAGATGAACCTATCAAGTTTTTTGGGCAAATGTTAACTACAAATGGATATGCTTGGAGGATTATTCCCTCTTACTTAGAGTGGTCATTTTGTATACATGGCTTATGATTGAGATCAAATGAATTGATTTATGGGTAAGCTGTACTAATGCAGCGACAATATTCATTTCTTGAAAACCCATGCATCCCCTCTAGAAAAATTAACTACTATGAAGCAAATTGGATTCTAACCAACCCTCCTTCTAGTATAAAATTTTGATGAATAGATTTGTATGTGTCAACCTTAGGTGTTAAGAACTAATTACCCTCTTGAAAGGAGATTGATTTATTTCCCCAAGGTTTAAGGGTTATTTGGTCACAATATTATAAGATAGTTTAGCAATGAAATGTTTACTATTCTAAGAAAAGGGCATGTTTAAGAATTTAAGTGAAGTGTCTTAGTAGTCAAAGTTTTTTCTTAAAGCTTAGGATAATGGATTTAACTGATTGGAAATAAAAGAGAAGAATAATATTTACAAAACTTAAACTATTTAAACTATTTAATATACATTCTTGAAAAAAAGCAAGAGATTCATACTTACCAACTCTAAATTTCTTGTTTCATAAAAGAAAAAAATAATAATAATAAAAAAAGTTACTAGTACCTATTATCTTAATATCAGGCAAGTCACAAATGACATTTAAAAGAATAGTAAGAAAAACATATTAAGTGAATATGATCTTATTTACTATATTTTTATGAAAAAAAATAGATAAGTTATTCTAATCTAATTTAATTTATTTCTTTATTTTGTGCAATAAAAAGATATTAATAAACTTGTTAGTATATATTTTCTTGATTTTTATGAGTAAGTTATAGATCTTATTAAAATTTAAATTAAGCTATTATTTATTAAAAACTATTATAAATGATGAAAAAAAAATGGTAAAGGAGAGAATAATCATATGTGATCTTAGCACATGAAAGTAAAATAAGATGAACAAATAAACAATAAATTATTTCTATTGCAACTAGAAGATGATATTATTTCCAAAAGATTAATCAATTACTAGAATCTTAAACTATCAAATTCATTTAATATGTCTATAATTTCAAAAAAATTAAAACAACACTTTAAAATGTAAAATTTATTTCTAAATATAGACACATAAAATTGAATAAATAACATATATTTTTAGAAAAACTACTTAAACACCTCTTTGTCATATATCCATAAAAGTACCTCCTTTAAAATCTAACCATATAATTCAATTTACTAAAGTTGTCTCCCTTATAACATGTTACACCCACTTTATCATATCTCCATAAAAGCACCTCTTATAACATCTAACCATATAATTCAATTTAATAAAGCTCTCTCCCTTACAATATGTCTATAATTCTAAAAAATCTAAAACAACACTTTAAAATATAAAATTTATTTCTAAATATACACATACGTAAAATTACATAAATAACATCTCTTTTTAGAAAAACTACTTAAACACCTCTTTATTATATCTCAATAAATGCACCTCCTTTAACATCTAACCATATAATTCAATTTAATAATGTTGTCTCCCTTATAACATGTTACACTGACTTTATCATATCTTCATAAAAACGCCTCCTTTAAGATGTAACCATATGATTCAATTTAATAAAGTTATCTCCCCTATAATATGTCTAATTCTAAAAAATCTAAAACAACATTTTGAAATATAAATTTTATTTTTACGCCGAAGGCATGTCCTATATGAGCTTTTAGAGCTCATTTTGCCTGTCAACGGTCCAAAACGAAGGATAGGGCTTGGTTAACATGATTAACATGAATCTCAGTCGTCCATCATTTCGCCGTGTTTTTTCTACTTTCCCTATCACTATCAGTTCTACTTTCCCTGCTGCTATTGGTCTTGTCGTCATCAACTTTCACCTACAGATACTTCTGCAATCCAACCTTTAATCCTTCACATCAACATATTTAATTTTCTGGCCTAATCAGAGTTACGATGCTGTCATAGTCCACTTGCAGGCTTTAATTAGAGTTATGCTTGTCTTTCATTCGACATGGCATACATTAGGGGAGAGGGCCCAATAGTCGTGCACCCAATCATAAATATAATACCCAATACTTGTTTATATAATGTCCAATAGTTGTGATTTGACTACCCATAATTAAAAAAATGTATGCTTTTGATCTAAAAAGCAACCAACCATGTGATACCACATCAGCGCTCAACTACTCATGATGTAATGCACAAGAATTGGTCTCACTATTTTTTGGGGCCTTTTTGGACACCTTGACAAAAACGCATGTTGATGTGGCATCATATTTGATGATGTGGCCCTGAAACCTTAGTTATAAGCAGATAACTTGCCAAGTAAGCTGTTGTAAAAAATTGGGAGTGATTTGAAATTTCGACGTAGGATAATTAGAAGCGCGAAGTTAGGGTGCACGACTACTGGGCCCTCTCTCCTAGTGGGTACTGCCAAATCTATGATAGGTACCATTTCTAAATCTACCGATATACCCTTTCTACAACATCAACTAGATCTAGTACTAGTCAGTCAAAGCATTTAATATTACAGGTTCATTTATAGTTTGGTTGACAATTTTAATCAGAAAATCCATGGCTCTTTGCGTCTTGTCCATCTTCTAGTTAGCATTGTTGCTAGATCGACATCATGTAGACTCGTCCAATCATCCCTGCATCACATTGAATCTCTGTGTACTACTGTCAATCAACCTCAACTTGTTTTCGGTCTATCTCAATCAAGGTACGAATTTTCCTTAAATTGTTGCAATACATAAAATAATTACATAAATAATAAATATTTATATAATAATATAATAGTTAAGACATAAAATTTGAGAAAATATACCTGTTTAAATTTGTACACAAATTGTGTAACACAAGTTAATTAAAATCTATACACTCATTTTAAATCCAAATAATATAATAATAAATACATAAAATAATGACATAAATAATAAATATTTATATAATAATATAATAGTTAATACATAAAATTTGAAAAAAATATATATATATTAATGTTATTCTATAATAAATAAAAAATAAAAAAAATACTAATATTAAAATCATTTTCAAAATGACCTATCAATTGATCTCATTTACTACATAACTGTGTACAAAAAAAACCAAATTTTCCCTAATTCACCTTCCACACCTCTTCGGCATACCCATTGCATAGGGTGCAATAGCTAGTTAAATATACACATACATAAAATTACATAAATAACATCTCTCTTTAGAAAACTACTTAAACACCTCTTTATCATATCTCCATAAAAACACCACCTTTAACATCTAACCATATAATTCAATTTAATAAAGTTGTCTCTTATAACATGTTACGCCCACTTTTATCTTTAAAAAAAATATATTTCAATTCTTATCTGTGTTATAACGTTACACCCACTTTTATCTTTTAAAAGAAAATTATTTCAATTCTTATCTCTCTTTAACGTGTTACACCCATTTTTATCTTTTCATATATATATTCTTATCTTTCTTATAACAACATGTTATAAGCCACTTTTATCTATTAAAAGAAAATAATTTCAATTCATATGAAGTGTTCGAGTTCTTTTAATTTCAATTCATATGAAGTGCTTGAGTTCTTTATCTAAATGAATTAAATAAAAATGTCTTATTTTCAATATATGATGTGTTTTATTAAATAAATTTGGGGTTTCTGAGCATTATGCCAATTAAATTTGGTGTTTAGGTGTCGTTGTGAAGAGGATTGAATTCCGTTGTGAAAGAACACCCACCCACTGCCTCACCGTCCTTTCCTACTCTTCAGTCTTTACAGACATGATTATGAAGAGTATTGAATTCCGTTATGAAAGAGCACCTACCCACTGCCTTGTCGTCCTTCCATACTCCTTAAAACTGCAAATGCAATACTTTCATGCTTGCTATGTTTTTCTGGGGAGACTTATTCGTCAAAGCATCAGCTCACTGGTAAAGGAGGAGGATCGAAGCGAAGAAAATTCAAGACAAAAAGAATATGGTGGTTAAGTTTGGCAGAAATCAGGATTTCCAGATAAAGAAGGCGCAGGAGTTGTCAATGTTTTATTTCTTCTCACACCGCCAAGCTCTCAGTTTTCCAGGATCAGGTGGGCCTCATTACCTGCTTCTCACTAGGCAGTTTTCATTATATTCGCTTGCTATTATACAAGTTACAGTGAAGCTGATCATATGTTTCATAGATAATAGATTACAGAATTTCTTACACTGATTTTGATTTGGACCGTTTACCCGTAAAAGGGAATGGAAGGAAACAAAAACGTGAGACTTTAAGACCAACGGCAAATGGAGTTTTCCCCTTCATAATAGAAAATTATGTTATTTATAGAAAAAATTCCATAATAGATTTGTGGGCAAAAGGGAAAGTACGGATCTATTTCCTGAGATTGAATAAAATGGTGTTTTGTTTTTTGGCATATTTTTGGTATTGAATAATTTATATACGGAGCGTAGCCTCTGCAAACCATAAAAAAGAAACTTAAAGAATATCCCTGTTATCAAGTAGCTGTGTGATCAGAACTGAAGACTAAGTATTTGTGAAGTCGTCTAGGCTACGTTCAATTCATCAGCCTTTACGGTACAGACCAGCCAGAACATGTCGGCACAGACCAGTAGGACCCCTCAGCGCCGACTTCAGCCGTCCATCGCCGTCTTCAGCTGCGCCATACCATTCACGTTATAATGTATGAGCCTATATTCAACAAAGCTCAAATTCCGAGTTTTACTCTATTTTCTTCCATTTTTCGTTTCTTGAAAAGTAGCCGTTATTTATCAGAACGATAGGCTGCCCGCTTTTTTAGCACGTTTATCCTAACTTATGACTGTTGCCAAGTTTGGGTGAAGAGAATATTTTGTAGAGTGAGGATTGTAAGTGGGCCTCCATTGTAGATTGCTCACCTACACACCACTACTGACATTCAAACAGTGTCGCTTTTTTGAATCTAAAGCATGCATCACATTCTATGCTTTACATATTATAAGATTAAAAAAAATGAATTTCATGAAGTTTTAACCAAATTAAGGTGGTCAACATACAATTTTTTATATTTTTCAAAAGTTGTAATAAAAAAATTATAATTAATTATTTACTTAGAAAAAAATTACAAAAAATTATCTATCACATCGGGACTTGAGTCCTCTACTTATATCTAAAATTTTATAAAAAATATTATCATTTTGTTGTGTTTAGGGTGGTCAGACAGTCACCTACTTATATTTTCGCTGAAATTGAAGTACTCCTGCATTGAAATTTCAAATTTTCACCAAATAGATTTTTTTTTTTAAATAAACCTAATAGTTTAGAAACTACATTCAGTTTACTACAGATTCTATTCTTACATATTTTTGAAATAGTATAAATAACTTATTCAAATTTTTATGTCAAGTTTCCTAACTCTGAATTTTCTAAATTTTTTGCCACTTAAGGGCCTATTTTTTCCATGATGATCCTGTACATACCCATAAGTTCATTGCCTACATATCTAAGTGTTTTCTCTCTCTTTCCATGCATATATGTTTGAGAATATCTCTTTCCTTCCAAGACCCTTTACAACCCTAATTTCTTGTTTTCCTTTGGGAATTGACCAAATAGAGATATGTGTGAGTCCACTGGTCCCTTTTCATCAATGTTGTTGTGTAATATCAGGCAGGAAGAAACAACTCTTCCATCTTGGCATACCACCTACCATTTCCCATTCATGCTTTCCTTCTTCCCCTTTTCCCCTGTGAGTTGTTACAGTAGAATAGTGGTAGGATTTCATGTGTTGGCTTGGACCAACACATTGAACTTAGATCCAAAGAGGAAGTCAACTTTCTCTAAGGATTCGACCTCATACATGCAAGGTACCACACCTTGAGGTTGTCTCTATTGTGTCATTGGAATGTTGAATCCCATGTTAAATACGGTGCAATTTCATGTGACAGTAGATCCTTAACTTTGTGTTTCATAATTTCATTATATTTACTTTTAGAAAGAGTTTTAAATCTAAGCCCAAAACACTTTTCCAACTTATATGGAGAATTCTTGAATAAGTGATATATGATAAGAATTAATTATTTTGCAAGAATACAAATCCTTTTTAGATATCACCAACACATGAGGGAAAAAATATAAAGAGCCCCCATCACCTTCATGGGATGATGTTTTTAGATTTGTTGATGTAGAACAAGATTGAGAAAATTAAGCACAAGAGTCCTTAGATTGATATTGTGAGAGTTTATACTCTCCCACAAAGGAGAGTGTACAAGCTAATGAACCTTAATCATGACCAAAGCATTTATTTTAAGAGAAAACACTACTTTGATCATCACTAGTTTTTGATGCTACAAAATTCAACTCTTTAGACTTTGATGGTGAGATTTTAGTCTCTCCACAAAAATTAGGTGTAAAATCAAATGAATACCAATCATCATCATTATCATTAGAAGGTGATGGTTCCACTTTTGAAAATGGAATCAAAGTACTAAGAGATTTGGAAGTGTTATGCTCATATTCGACTTATAAATTATAAATATTTGCATATGCTTTAACTGTATGTATCTTGTTATTATGTGCATACTTCATCTCATAGTGAAGAGTAGACATGACTCCCTTCATGGCATGAATCTATGGTCTACCAAGGAGAAGATTGTATAAAAGAGGTTATGAGATTCAACATGGATAAGGGTAGGAAATATCATGGGTCCTACCTTAATAGGTAGTGTGATTTTCCCCAATGGTTTCCTACCAACATTATCAAAGCCACGAGTAGAAACATTATCCAATTTTATGAGATTCTTACCCACACTAAGATTATCTAGAAGACTAATGCTACAAACATTAAGACCTGATCCATTGTCAAGATTGAGAAAATTACTAAAAATGAATTTACTAAACATTGGTTTGGCATTTTTTATAACCATTATTTCTTTTAATGCAAAATAAATGAACTCCCTCCTCATTTTAGATCCTAAGAATGTAGGAACTCTATGAATGCTTTATGTTCTATATATGTGAAAAGGTTTATATCAATAAAAATTTGTAACCACCCCTACTAAAACATTCTATTAGCACTACACTAAAAAAATTCTTTCATGACTTAAAATCTCTAAAAATTGAAATAAATAAAGGCTCTAAAAGAATGAGTATAATGTTATGTATACAATAAGTTTTCAAGAAAAGGGAAATGTTAATTTGTACACACTTTCAAGTAGTGGCCTTTAACATATTTTAGGATTTGATATTTTTAGCGCTCATTACTTTAGTATATATCTATATTTTTATACAACTGATGAAATTTTAATTAATTTAATTAGATTATATTAATATGTATGTGTTACTGGTGGCATGATGATATTTAAGATTTAATAATGCAATTTGCATATAATTACTTATGTCTTATTTCTAAAATTTATTTCTATTTGATTATGTCACAAGTAAAATAAAAAAATGAGTAGGTTTTGAAATGAAAATATTTAAAAGGAAAATGACTAAATATTACTCTCATTGAATTGATAAGGAAGTATAACACTAATTTATTGATAACTAAATTATGTGTGAAGGAAATATTTTGAATGTTCTTTTTCATTTTCAAGAGGATTCCAACATTTGTTAATTTGAAATACCTTCAACACTTAAACACAAATTTTTAGTAAAATAATTCTTATTCTATTCTCTAATATTAACAAATGTGAAATAAATAATCTTTATTTTTTATGAATAATCTTATATTGTTGAAATGAAATTATTTTAGATTTTATGATCCATTATTTGAATATATGAGTATGAACATATGAATACATTTAAAAGTCATCTTGTCTAAATTTAGCGCCAATAAAATACATACATGTCTCATTCCATTTATATCAACCTTGGATTCAATCAATAGGTTATATTGAAACTCTTATAATGGTCAAATTATAATGCAAGCAATTGAAACTAACCAATAATGGATATAATCGAACCAAAGAATTTTAATCTTCATAGATGATTAATTGGAATTGTCTATTATGCATGAAAATTAATACCGAGTCATTGTATATGTTTTTTAAACATTTTAAATATAAATATATAAATAAATGCATACACTTACAAAGTTAGTTTATCTAAATTAGACACCAATAAAATATAGATTATCTCATTTAACATAATTATAAAATCGTCTTGGATACAATCTCATCAATATGTCACCTTCCACCTTCTTTCATAACTATAATACCATTGTAATTAACATTATATAGGGTACATTAGTGATGCATATGTATTTTAACATTGTTATAATAAATGTGCTTATTTTTTGAATGGTTTGGTCAATCTTTTTGTAATATATGTTTACATTATACACAAGATATTTTAATTGAATAAGACTATAACAAAAAAATAATATATTCATTATTTTGAAATAACTATACCATGCTACTAAAGATACACTATTAAATATAAAATAGAAAACTTAAAACTTTTGTAGTTGATATTTACTGTAATTAAACATCAAAATTAATAAATTCGTGTGGTTGAAACTTATTGTACCTATTTTGTGTGTATTCAATTAATTATTAATATTAATAAATTATAACATATTGGAACTCACTTTTTTAATACATGAAGAGGGCCCTAAAAACTTTTAAAAAAGAACATAAATATATAGTAGTCTAGGCTGATGTAATAACATATACATATTCCATATAATCTACAAAGTTGTGGGAGCTTTGCACTCACCAAAATTTGATCTCTAATTGACTTCTATAAAATCATTCAACTTCACCATCAAACTAATAACTCATTATCTTAATATTTATTAGAAGGTAACTGATAAAGAAAGATAGCTACAACAGATATGCTGGGCCGATACAACCAGAATCTGCCAAGCTGGATTTAAAACAAACACTTAACGATCCAGAGATATGCTATTGAGTAAAAATTTGATGCAGTGAAAGACTTTCAAATAAAGACTAGAATGAGTACGTCTTCCATATAATGAAGAACATGAAGTTAAAGCAGAGAAGAAAAATAAAACAATCTCGAAAACTACTTGGAGTTGGAATGACAACCACTTGAGTGCGGTGGTGATGATAGAGACCAAAAACTTGAACAAATCCTATTCTACTTCCGTCCGCAGCTTTGAAACACTGATAATCAAAGGAGTCAGAGCATATTGGACGGCTTCTGTTACTTCTAACGGTACACATTCCTGTCAGGCTGTCCTCTGTGACGAATACGGAAGAAAAATGGTACCAATAATTTATGTAAAAATAGAAACTAAAAAATCATGAATACGGAAGAAAAATATACAGACGAGATAGGTAATTTACGTACCGTTTCCAGGCCATTCGAAAATATATGAAGTTGGCTAGCGAACAAAAATCATAAACAGTAGCGGTTTATGGAAAAAAACCTACTAGGGACATCGGGTGCCACGTAAGCGTTGAATGGTTGCAGATTGCAGATCCAATACAAGGAAATAGAGCGAAAACAAATAGGGTAGTAACGTTTTGCAAAAGACGATCATGGCCGATAAAGAAGGCAGCGAAGGTCTCTTGTCGTGCGACGTTCAAATGGAAACCTTTTATTTTCTTTCTCACACACTAGTAAGCTCTGTCATGGTGAAATGAGAGAACTTGCTGGTGTGAAAAAAGAGAGAGGCCCATTTGGGCATCCCAACATGGAGAGATCCTAAAGCTTTTCTCGCCTTTTGCAAAGCGTCACACCCTTTTCTTTTTCCGTACGCACGTTTGTTCACTGGAATCCTTTCTCGCCTGATCCGTTGTTTTCAGCAATGCAAAGCTTTGCGAAGAAAATATGGAGCTCACAACATCGAAACATTGTAGTTGGCGTTTTAAGGAGTATTGCAGAGAGTAGGTGCGCTTTAATAACGGAATTCATCCCGCTCAGTTTCGTCATTGCTGAGAACTGGTGAGTGACGAATCAAACATGAGAAACTGAGAAAGAGGTCAGATATATTTAGAAATGGCTCAACTAAATCGTGGAGATGGTCCCCCATACACACACATTTATCTTGAGCGCATGACAGAGCCATCAACAAGTTTCGTACGAGCAACTTCTTCCCCCCTCCACTAAAAGACCACGTTAAAAAGACAGCCTAATGAAAACGTTAAAGAAACAACCCATTGATCAGAATTAGGGGAGAGGATCTAGTAGTTGAGCACCTTAACTTCGCGCTTCTAATTATTCTATGTGGAAATTTCAATTCACTTCAAAAAATTTACAGCAGCTTATTTGGCAAGTCCCCTACTAATAACTAAGGTTTCAGGGCCACATCATCAAATATGATGCCACATAAGCATGCTTTTTTGTCAAGGTGTCCAAAAAGGCCCCAAAAAAGGTGAGACCAATACTTGTGCATTCACAGCATGTTTTATTGAGCGCTGATGTGGAATCACGAGATTGGTTACTTTTTAGATCAAAGAAATACATTTTGTTTAATTATAGGTAGTCATCATCATCACTAACAACTTTAAAGTCACAGCTATTGGTCCAATATTGATAAAAATATTGGGCATTATATAAACAACTACTATCACAACTATTGAAACATGCTCAGGTACTAGGTCCTCTCCCCCATCTATAGTGGCTCAAATAACTCTTGTACAAGACGGTGTACATACATACCAAGCGCTGGGAAATGAATATTCATGTTACAATGTTTGGTAAGCCTTTTTTCAAATTGCCCTTTGTTTCTTTTGAGATTCGTTGGCTTATATATTTATTAAAAAAATATAATATTTTTTTCTTTATTAAGGTACATATGTATTTGTGTAGTTATTTATGTAGTTATAGAAGGTGTTCAAAATAATTTTTTTTTATTAAGATACATATGTATTTGTGTAGTCATTTTGTATTTAAGTAGTTATATTTTCAAAGGTTTCAAAATAAAAGATGGCAGTTGTAATTGTAGACACCGAAAAAATATTGATTGATACTATGCATTTGATTCTGATAAATTAACACCGTTTCTTCTTAAATCATTTCAAATTCATCAATTAGTTAAATAATCAACATCATTTAGTTAAATTTAGCAAATTCATCCATTAATCAAATAATTAAATTTATGATTAATTCACCCTTCTTCTAACTAATATTTTTCATATTTAATTAAATCAAATCATTTAATTAAATCCTCATAAGTCCATTTATTTGTTTAAATAAATCAAATCAAATGAGACAATCCCCTAATCTATTCCAATTAATTAATTTTGAATTAATTAATCCTAAATCACTTTCTAATCAACATTAATAATTCATCTAACTTTTAACTCCTCAAGAGTTAAATCAACCCATGGTCAACTAACCTGGTTGCACATGAAAATAATTTCTATTAATTATTTAATTCTCTTATTTTCCCTCGCAAAGGCATATTTCAAAGATTATTCCTCTCAACAACCTCTCATTCAATTTCTCTCCAAAGATTTTCAAAAACCTACCATATCCTCTTACATTTGCAATAAATTCTCTTACATCCTCTCAAATCTCAACCAATTTCATTTAATTCCTCTTACAACCTTTCAAATCCTCAACCAATTTCATTTACTTCTCTTTCATCCTCCTCCACTCACACATTTCTCAAATTGTGTTTCACCTTCCTCCAAAAGGATTGTGACAAGTGTCACATTCCTATTGGCTCTCATTTTATTGCACATTCATCAAATCTTCTCATTCTTCAACCCTTGGCTTCTATAAATAGAGACATCATTTTCATAATATGGATCCACAACTTCAAGCATTATCACTATAGGCATTTGAGTTCATAGAAATCACCATCTTCATGTCATTTTGAGTTCATTTCTATTACTTAGGATCATCTTCACACTTGGATCATAAAGATTACCAATTGGGATTGGGAAAGGGCTTCTTTCCACATCAAAGGAGCACTAATCCCCCTATGGGATTGAGGTTTGGTTAACTTAGTTGATTACATGCTTTCTTGTTTGGTTTATTTTAAGTTTTATTATGTTTTCGTCTTTTTTTTTAAGAATTTCTAACATGTTTTAACAAGTGTTTGTTGATCTTATGTTAGCTTGTGTAAGTTTGGTGTTCACATTTTGGCACTAGAAAGAGGGCCTACCCATTTTTTGATTTTGCTTAATCTTATCATTTTTTGCAAACACATGAATGTAATTTTATTCATTTGCAAGCCTGCAGAGCATCACTTTTGCTCTGCAACATCACGTTTGCTCCATACCACTGCACTTGCTCACCTCTATCGCACTACATATGCTTCAATATCACCTTTTCCTTCTTTGTCTTGTGTCTTAATTCTATTCCACAATGTGTCTCTTTTGAAATTGTGTCGCATTCACACTCTCTACCTTCTGCAGAGCACCACCTTTTCCTTCACTAGAGTGTCACATTTTCCTGAAGTGTTACTTTTGTTGTAGAGCATCACCTTTTGCAAGAAAGGGAGGAAAATGGAGTTGGAAGACTAAATGCATTTTTTAATGCTCTTTGTAATAGCTTACGTCTTCTATTTCAGCATTTATTTCTTCTTTTAGGACCAAATAGATTTATTTTTTGGGTTAAAATTAAACAAACAAATTCATACTTGATTTTGGTGCTCTTAAAAAGAACTCGTCATTTCTTTGAGGATTAAAATGAACTTTTGTTTACTTTTTCTTGTAATCTTTTATATAACCCATGTCATTTGAATGGCTATGCACTTCTCTCGTACTTCACAATAATCTTGAGAATCAAAAGAATTCTAGTGATATTGATTGTCTAAAAACTTACCTACATATTTCAAGTTTGGGGTTTAAAATCAAACAAATCATGCTAGTTTGAGAAAATGACATTGTGTGCACTCCCTCGCACTTTACTTGAATTGGTCAATCAAACTACAAGTGTACTCCCTCGATTTTCTTACCTTTAGAGGGGCATGCCTAAGACTAATTCAAAGGCAACTCCAACTGGTTTTTTCACTCGAGCTAGTATATAAATGGATAAAACTAAACTGTCAAGTCCTCATGGTATGTAGGCCTTAGCCATATAGTGTCTTTCAAAATAAGATACTACTATAAAAATTATAAGAGCCCTTAATAGGATTGATTAAAGCCTTTAGTGGCTTGCTAAACACTTGCAAGGTGCCATGTCCCCAATTATCTTGACTAAGAACCAATTTGTATAGAAGCCAAAATAATTAACTATTTGTTGGTGCAAGAATGGTCATTTTGAAGCTACCCCACATTTGTACTATTCAAAGTAGAAATAGAATAAATCCTTTTAATCCCCAGATTTTAAGGATTTTGAGATTTGGTGGTCTTGAGAAGTTTTTGTCATGGACGGGAGCGAGTGTCACCAAATCTCTCGTTATTCACTTTGTCTCAGTGTTTGGAGAAATTGAAGTGGGTACTCAACAAGTATCGCCCTTTCTATCCTAGGGTTGTGCAATTTGTGAGTCAGTTAAATACTTTACTTGGATCTAAAACTTTGAAACAAATATTCAACATGTCATCAAAGATTCAAACGATTTGGAAGAACAAATATCTTTGAAAGAGTCCACATATTACTACTTCTCCCTAGGGATTCTAACCTTAGAGGCTTCTAAGTATTTGGGCCCATATCTCAATTTTTTTCTCCAAAGTCAACATAGGCAAATTGTGCCTTTGATTCCTTGATTTACACATAATGGACCTTTTAGAATGAAAAGGAGTTCAGACATAGACATTTAGTTTAAAAGGATAAGGAAAAAAGTGTTGATGTGGTAAAAATAATCCATTAAGCAAAGATAAAAGACAATTGAACCCCACACGTGTTTGTTCAAATGATTTCCTGCAAAATCAAAATCCCAAAACCAAAGTCTATCCATCATCATAAGCATCTTAGTCCAAGAGCTCCCAAGAAACATCTAGAGCAACACTTTATGAAGTCAGAGATAGGTTGCTCTATAAATTTTACAAACATGCTTCAAAGGACAACCCAAATTTTTACTCATTCTATTATTGTCAAAATTCGGCTCTTTTCCAATGTTTTGAGTATTTCACGTTAAAGAGTTGATACTTTTAGAGGTATAACATGTTCTTCAATACCTTGGTCTTGTAAAAAAAAACTCTCTAGGGTCATCTAGGATCAAATCAATAGTTGCATCCATCCCAAAACATCAATCAAATCCCATCTCACAAACTACTCTTAGAACTTTGAAAAATCATTCATCCTAGACTTTTGGTAAATCTCCTAAATCAAAATCAAAATTTCCTTGTTTGGCTAAGTGTGTGTGGATGAATGCTTCTTCATACACTTAGTTAAATTATCACTTTGTGGAAAAGATTATTCCAAGATAACATCTAACATCTTGGGGTTTACAAGTTCATTATCCAAAATCAAATCAAATCCAAACCAAATCCAAAAGTCCTAAAGTATAGTATTCCTCCAAGGTTATTAAGTCAAACACCCATATCATTCATCCTTCATTTATTTCATCATTTATCATCCTTTGATCCTTAACATCTTGGATTTTCTTTTTGTGCCTAAAGTTTAGATCAACCTAAGGAGTTAGAGGTTTACCTCCCATATTCCTAAAAGTTGATCCTTATTTTATGGTCCAAATAAGATCTCAACACAAGAAAAACTTGGAGAAAAACAAAGAAACATCCACTTCGAGTGACTTGAGTCAAATTACATTTTAATTTAACCCCATAGGATCTAACAACCTTCCTCAACTACCACAAGATCTTTAAGAGGAACATTTCCAAGTGGAGGATGTCACCAACAATTACCAAGGGATATCCCAAGATGAAATCTTGGAGCTAGTCCAAAATCCTAAAAACCACAAAATTTTCAACATAATGATGAGACTCAATCCTTCACAATACATGTTAGCATTAGCAAAGGAAGGGGCTAAACTCCCTTTTGATTATGATGTTAGCATTAGCACTATTGTGGAACAACCTCTTGGGAATATGCCACCAGTATCATTCACACCTTCCTTCCAAAATGTCATCCAACCCATCATACAACAAACATCTTCTCACACTCCAAGTCAACCCATGATCACCAAGGGGAGTTCATTGATCCAAGATCTTCAAACACATCCCCTTGTAAAAAACCAAAACTTGGACCCAAACAACATCTTGGATATGCCAAACACCATCTAGAAAGACCCAAAACATCTGTATGTCCCACTCATTTTCCATGACACCAACAATTCATCCACCTTTGCCACATCACTAACATATTCTCTTGATGCACACGTCTCTCTCCCCATGATATCACAAGGACTAATGGGTTTATTTGGACAATGGGGAAATTTTGATACATCATCATCACTTTTGCAAGGAAACATGCCTCCAATATTCCATCCATTTCCTCTTTTGACATCAACATCCACAACAAATCAAGGTTTAGGGCAACCCCCTTTACCAATCCAAAAAAAATCAAGTCAAATCAATCCACCAATCGTGAATCAAATCAACACATTGAATAGACCAAATCCTCTAAGCATGCCATTGACATCGTAACACCAAGTGGCACCAATCCAAACATCTCAACCAATCATCACTCAATCTACAACAACTCAAACTCTCCAAAATGTGCTCTCCCAAGGACCTAGCACATCAACCATACCATCTACTACACAACCTCTTGTCATCACTCAAAAAGCACCCCCATAACAACCCAAACAATCTCTCATCACACCATCTCACATAATGCCACCAAATCCTCCACCTCCACCACCAAATCCAAATATGGAAAATGAATATAGTATCACATTGCAAGCAACATAGCAAGCCTATCAAAAGGCATTCCAAAAATTCCAGGCTCAACAAGTTGCGCAATAAGCCACACAAAAAGTACAAGAACAACAAGCCACACAAGAAGCACAAGCTCAAGCCCAAGCGCAAGCCCAAGCTTTATTGCAACAACAACAAAATACTCAAGCTGTATAAAATGCACAAGCCACACAACAAGCACAAGCTGAATTTACCAAGTGCAACAAGCTCAAGCACAAGCCTTGTTATAGCAACGATATTATCAACAAGATTTACAACAATACCAATCACAACAAAAAGCAGCTCAACTACAAGCCCAACAACAAGCATTGTTGGTGCAATAGTAGCAAGACCAATAACAAGCATTGTTAGAACAACAACAACCATAGGCATAACAAGAACCATTTATTGTACAAAAAAACTTATAGAAACCTCCCACAAACATGCAAACAATTTCTTTGAACACAAACACACAAACCATTCCACCCACGCAAGTGACAATACCACCCCAAAACACATTCATCCTACCACCAAATCCACAAAAATGATTTGTTTGCACAAATTAAACTGCTCTCACAACAAGTGTTGGACATACAATCAAGAAAGACAACAAAATCGCAAGGGAATTTGTGCCACTGTCCATTTGAAAGAAGTATTGTGATGGCTCCATTCCCACAAGGATTTGAGATACCTAAGTTTGACAAAAATTGTGGGATTGGCAACCCTGAAGATCACATCAAGGAATTCCATGTACATTTTATAGAAGTCACATATGATGATTCTTACCTAATGCGACTCTTCCCTCAAAGTTTGGTTGGTCTAGCAATGGAATGGTTCTCCCATCTTCCCCCCAGAATTAAAAAGTGTCAAGAGATTATGGACTTATTCATATAGAATTACTCATTTAACATAGACATGGATGTGAGCTTAGAAGAATTATCTAGCCTAAAACAAGTCAAGGGAGAAAAATTCACATCCTTCTTGCAACGATGGCGATCCAAGGCCAATAGAAGCAAATAGGCCATGCTAGAAGAACAAAAAATTGGGACTATCATCTCCAACCTTGAACAGACCTTGTCTTTTCATTTGAAAATGCAATGCATATAAACCTATGACCAATTGATCCCCAAGGCACTCAACATTGAAATATTCCTTAGAACACAAGGGGGCACACCCACATATCAGGATAATTGACCATCAACAAGTTATAATGACAAACCTCACGCATGGGAAAAGAACAAGAATGTCACTAATGATGGTGTCATTGGTGCCAAAGTAATTATCAGTGCCCCAAGGCAGAATACAAAAACACAAATGTATCAACAACCACAAGTCAATACCCAAAACAACCCATCGTCACAACAACCAAACAATCAAGAAATTCACAACCTAAATGCTCAAGGGGGACCACCCCCAAAGAATATATATCCCCCTAAACAAAAATACACACCACTTGGGGAACCGATTGAGTCTATCATGCAACAACTAGTACAAGAAAATCTCTTCAAAATCCTTGTTTATGAAAATTATCAAGAACCTCAAATTAAACCACCATAGTATAACGAGAAACATCTATGTTATTTTCACAAAATAAAAGGACATACGATAGCCGGTTGCATGAGACTCAAGAACATGATCCAAGATCATATTGATGATAAGACCATAACCATTGAATAACTCGTAGGGAGTCAATATATTAAAATATACATGAATTTGATGTCCGATCACAATAAAGGAAACAAAAAGGGTAAGGGAAAGTCTAATAATGTGAACCATGTTGTTGCATCCTTGGATGAGTGGGTCACAGTTGTCAATATCAAGGATCTAGAGCCAATTGTGGAGTCACCACATGTGGTGGTAGAATTACCATTCCAGGACCATCACAACCACCCAAGGCACCCGCCACCAATCCAAAGTCAATCCCTAATGGTTATAATGTCCTAGATCAATTGGAAAAGACCCCCACCTAGATATCCATCATGGAGTTGGGTATGTGTAGGATCATGATGGGCCAAAAAGTGGTGATATGATGGGTTTTTGTTGGGTATGTGGCTGATGACTTTTTTTACCCAAAATTGATGAAACAAAAAGGGTTTTTAAAGGAGATTCTCAGCTTTCCACCAATATAAATTATTCTTTACTTTGAATTTAATAAATAATTATTATTTATATTCTATTTAAATTACAACTAAAGTCCTGATTGATAGGATGATTGGAAAACATCTATAACTTTCAAACAGTATCACATTTTTAGAATCCAAAACACGTGTCACATTATATGCTTCACATACTATAAGATTAAAAAAAAGAAATGAATTTCATGAACTTTTGACCAAGTTAAGGTGGTTAGACATACGAGTTTTTTTATTTTTTAAAAGTTGTAATAAAAGATTCATATTTAATTATTTACTTGGAAAAAATTATAAAAAATATGCATCACATCCGGACATGAGTTCTCTAATTATACCTAGAATCTTATTAAAAATATTATCATTTTATTGTGATTAGGGTGGTCAGACAGACACCTACTTCTTATTTTTTCCCTAAAATTTAAGTACTACTACATAGAGATTTCAATTTTTTGCCAAATAGATTTTTCTTTAAATAAACCTAGTAGTTTAGAAACTAAAATCAATTTGCTACAAATTCTATTCTTACATATTTTTGAAATAATATAGATAACTTATTCAAATTTTTATGTCAAGTTGCCTAACTCTAATTTTTCTAAATTTTTTGCCACTTAAGGGCTTGTTTTTTCCATGATGATCCTACACATACCTAGTTGCTAAAAATCTCCCCCTCACATAGGGATATCCTAGAAAAGGCACTAGCTACATCCACTATCCCAATGGAACTTGATGCAAACTAGTTCCAAGCTATGATTGGACATATCACTACACCGTATCTCCTAACATTCTTTGAGTGCAGGACTTCCCAACCAAGCCATCTTATAACGATGCACTCCATCTTGAATTTTTAGTTCACAAAAATAAATTCAAAAGAGTCTTGGTGGATGAAGGTGTAGGTTTGAATATTTATACTCTCAAGCTAATAAAGAATCTAGGATTCTCTAAAGATTTCATTGAGAAAGGTAAAGGTATCACTATCAGGGTTTATGATGATCAAGAAAGAGTGTCTCAAGGCACCATTCAACTCCCTATTCAAGTAGGGTCAGCAATCATGGAGACTACTTTCCAAGTTCTTGACCTTGAACTCCCTTAAAATATCCTCTTGGAATGATCATGGATCCATGGGATGCAAGTTTTTGTACCCACATTCCATCAATGTGTTAAGTTCCCTTATCAAAAAAAAGAAGTCACGGTCCATGGTGATCCTCAACCTTTCTATTATTGCAAAAATCTAGAGGCCAAGTATTATAAGACCCCCCAAGTCCCAAAGAATGATGAGGGACCCACATCTTCGTATATAGACCCATCTACCCTAGCCTCCACTTCTGAGACAAAGAAACCCTCCATTTTGGATATCCTTGATACTTTAAGGTTATTATCTAAGATAATGGTTGTGGAGACTATAAAATTAAGAAGAGTACCTTTGTGATAGGAGGGCTACCTCAGTCTCCTAGATCTTATGGGAAGACACAACCAATCGACACAACATCCCAGACCTTTAAAGCAGATCCTACCACCTTCAAAAAATGGGGAGACCTAAGAAAATAGGTGGTAGATGAGAAAGATACATATCAAGTTTTCTATATTAGGATAAAATACCTATACCATACCTCCTGATGGAGGAAAGCAGCAAAGGTCTTTAGTTAATGTGCGGATGGGGCTACAACAAAAATGAGAAACTTAGGAAAAATGACAATGGCTTGTTTGAACCCATTATTCTTGAGAAGCACATGAATAATATTGGCCTTAGATGTACACCTAAAAATATAACCATTGTTGGAAAAGGTACCCCTTGTTAAAAAAGTTAAAGCTCCTCCCTAGTTATCGATATCCAAAAGTATACCTTTAGATAACTATACCTTTGATATAACCAATGCGTGTGACGAGGATATTGTCACTAACCTACCCATGTTATTTGAGGATTACTCCCCTTTTATGATCACTACCATGTCTTTTCAATTGAGTAACCAAACCATTGAATTAAAGCTTGTCTACTTGCAACTAATAGACTGTGACCAATGAGGACCACCAATCTTAGACATGTTCAAAAATGATGAGGCTCTCTCAAAATTCATGGGACTATAGGATACTCTACCATATGGTGATAATAAATAAGGGTTTGATATTGAATTGAGAACACATGTATACAATGGGGAAAAGGTTGAATCTCGTAGTCACAAAATTGAAAATCTAAGAGTAATATCTAGGTCTTTAAGTGAAAACCATACTGTGGCACTTTCTAACCCGAAGATAGTAAAAATAAAGGACGTATCCAATAGTGAAAACCTCTTTGAGGCACCAAAGGATGAGGGATTCAATTTTCCCCTTAGTTCCATACATCAAGAAAAATCACTAGTCTTGACAGAGAAATGTAACCTAGTAAATATAGGAACTGAAGAGATACCACACATCACTTTCTATGCAGAGTCACTTTTGACCAAGGATCAAGAAATTATAGTTGGATTTCTAAGAGAAAGAAAGATAAACTTTGCATGGACCTATGCTAACATGCCTAGTCTTGATCCAAAGGTAGTAGTCCATCACCTAGCAGTTGATCCGAAAGTAAAGCTAGTGAGATAGAAACTGAGAAACATACATTTGAAGATTGCATTATTAGTCAAACTTGAATTGTAGAAACTCCTTGACGCTGGCTTCATGCGACCCATAGATTATCCCAAATAGGTTTCTAATCTTGTACCTATTTCTAAGCGCACTGGGGGAATCCACATCTGCACAGATTTCAGGGACCTGAACAAAGCATTCCCTAAGGATGATTTTCCTCTTCCCAACATAGACACAATTGTAGATCTAACAATAGGGCACAAAATACTATCATTGATGGATGGATTTTTAGGGTACAATTAGATAATGATAACCAAAGATGATCAACATCAGACAACCTTTACTCAAGTATGTGGGGCACTTGATGCTAGAACATGATGTCATTTGGGCTAAATAACACTGGAGCAACATACCAAAGATCTATGACGTTGATTTCCATGACATGATTCATAAATCTTGTTCTAGGAAAATTCATCACCAGCAATTCACCAATGGAAAATTCACTGCCAGCAATTCACCGCCATGGAAAATTCATCACTATCAATTCACCGTCACAAAAAATTCACTGCCAAATATTTTTAAATTTTATTTGTTAGTGAATTTTCCTTTAGTGAATTTTCTATGGAGGTGAATTGCTGGAGGTGAATTTTCCATTGGTGAATTACTAGTGATGAATTTTTCATATTCCCACAGATCTGTAGAGGATTATGTGGATGACATGTTAGCCTTATCAAGGAAGCATCAAGACCACATAGTGGCACTAGGCTCCATCTTTAACAGACTCAAATAATATAAGGTTAGACTCAACCCTAAGAAATGTGTCTTTAGTGTGCAATCAGGACAACTCTTAGGATATATTGTGTCAATGAGGGGGACCGAGAGATATCCTGCAAAATTCAAAGCAATTCTTGAAATAGAAGCACCACAAACATTGAAATAGTTAAGGGGTTTGCAAGGAAGGCTCCAATCCATTCATCGATTCATAGCACAATTAGTGTAGAGCCCTAATCCTAGCACCTGCAAAACATAAGAAACAAACACATAGTTAGATCATATGCAAATGAAAATCAAGATTCCCCATGAAATCCATTAGTAAAGCTCAAACTAGGAAATAAAATGAACATAATGAGAAAGCAATGAAATCCTAATTAAGCAAGAAAACTCTTGATCCCATGGGGGAATTGGTGCCAATTTGATGTGAAAATTGGCCCTTTCCCAACTCCTATGATGCAATGTTGATGATTGATGCACTTTTATGTTGATTCAATTGAGCTCCATGATGAAAAATCTGCATAATCTAGCTATAAACTTGATAAAAAAAAATGGATGAAGATGGATGTGCTTCAAGATGAAATTGAGTATAGTAAGTTTACTCAAATTGTGGATGATCAAATGAGGAGAGAAACCTCTTATTTATAGAAAAACAAGATGGAAAAATGCCAAAAAAGAAGCAATGTGGGACTAACTTTCAACCAATGGCCAAATGCCTCTTGTCAAGATGTGAATGGGCAAAGAATGTGCACATTTTGATGATTGTGCCCATAAATGCAATTAGGTGGAATTTGAAAATAGTGAAATGACATGTAAGAGGGAAAAAGAATGTCTTAAATGCCACTTGGCTCAATGTAGAAGGACATGAAAGAAGGAATAAATGTCTTGTTGGAAGGACAAATCCACTTGGATGGATTTCAAATTTGGAAGAATATTATCTAAAAGATGCCAAGTTGAGAGAAAATAGAGATTTAATAAATGAATTAAATGTATTTTCATGTGCAAGCAGAAAAAGATAGAGGATGGGACATGGATTAGAATTAAATTAACCAAGGCCTAATTAATTTAATGAGGGATTAGATGATGTGACTAACTGATTTAGACTTATGGGTTGATTTAAATCAAAAGATGAGAATAATGTGATTTAGAGACTAATTAAATAAAGATTTTTGATTAATTTAATTAAAGGGGATGAATGCTAGATTAAATTAGATAAGGTTTAATTTATTTAATTTAATAAGATCAATTTAGAGATTTAATCAAATAAAATGAATTATTTAATGAAATAGAGATATAGGGTTAATTAGATCAGATTGATTGATTTAATTCACAAGAGAGAACGACTTAATAAAATTAATGGTTATTT
Organism: Sequoia sempervirens; assembly: GCA_007258455.2. Classification (NCBI taxonomy): domain Eukaryota; kingdom Viridiplantae; phylum Streptophyta; class Pinopsida; order Cupressales; family Cupressaceae; genus Sequoia; species Sequoia sempervirens. The sequence goes on along the minus strand of VDFB02000008.1, from coordinate 173,725,516 downwards.
ATTTAATTAAGGGACAAAGAGTGATGACAAGCTAAGAGGATGATTAAGGTTGAAATGGTGTTAGTAATTAGGATCTAGTGTGTAATGCCAATTAGTACATTTTACATGTCTATAGTTAGTAGATAAGGCTATCCAATATTCTCATCTGATCCACAAGGGGGTAACATAAAAGTGGGACAAGAAATGTGATCAAGCATTCAACAAAATCAAAGAATACTTGTTGACACCACTAGTACTCATGCCACCAATCTAGAACAAACCATTGATACTCTACATATCAGCAATAGAACCAGCCCTTGGCACTCTCTTCCAGCTCAACATGATGAAATGGGGAAAGAGAGAGCCATTTACTATATCAGAAGAACCATGATGGGACACAAGCTGAAATACACATTTATTGAGAAGGCTTGCCTAGCAGTAGTGTTTTTCGCACAAAAATTCAGGCACTACATGATGGATCATCAGATAAATCTCATTGCAAAAATAAATCATCTCAAGTATCTACTTTCTAAAGCAACACTCACAAGATGAATGGATAAGTGGGTTATGATATTAACATAATATGACATTGAGTATGTAGAACAAAAATCCATCAAGGTACAGGTAATTGTAGATCAACTAGTAGAAGCACCTATATATTGAGAGAACCCAATAGTATCAAAATTTCCCGATGAGTCAATATTTAATTTAAGTGCATCAAATCATTGGAAAGTATATTTTAATGGGTCCTACACATAGCATGGGTTAGGAGTTGGCATATTCTTCATTATAGCACAAGGCAATTATATTATGAATTGATATAAGTTGTCTTTTCTTTGCACTAACAATATTTCTAAGTACAAGGCTCTAGTCATACTAGGACTCTGAATTTTAGTACAGTGGAAAATTATGGCACTAAAGGTCTATGGGGACTCACAACTATTCATCAATCAAGTCAATGATGAATACCAAACAAAGGATGACAACCTTACCCCATATAAGAAACTGGTGGAGAGCCTTAAGGAATTCTTTATTGACATCACATTTGAGCAAATACAGAGCGAAAAAAATAGAGAATATAATGCTATGGGAACAATTGGGTCACTATTAGATATCCCACACAACATCCATAAGCATGAATTCCTGGTAGAGTAGCTTCTCATACCAGCTTTTGAGGTCCTAGATTTTGAGTTCATGTGTGAAATTGTTGGTCTCGATGATCCTTGGTACCATGATATATATACCTACCTAAACATAGGAATCCTCCCTATAGACATCACCCCAAACCTCAAGAGAACCTTTATTAAGAAGTCATCTTGTTTTGTTATCTTAGGTGATACCCTTTTGCAATTCCTTAACCCCGAGGAAGCTTTTACTGCTTTAACTAAGGTACATAATGGTATTTATGGCTCACATTCTAGTGGTATGACCTTGGCCAAGAAATTGCTGAGGACTGGGTACTACTGGCCTAAAATGGACAAGGAAGCTCATGATTATGTTTAAAGATGTTTACAATTCCAAAAACATGTGGACCTCATCCATGCACCAGCTTAGGAGCTCCAACCGATTATAACACCTTGGCCTTTTTCATAATGGGGGCTCAATCTCATCAGAAAAACCACTCCCACTTCATCCAATGGACACAAGTTCATTATCACCACCACAAAATACTTTACAAAGTGGGTAGAAGCCATTCGCATGACCTACATCACAGGGAAGCAGATCTCAAAATTCATCCTAAAATACCTCATCTACTGATACGGTGTCCCACAAGCCCTTATCTTAGATAATATGACACCTTTCAAAAACCAGGATGTTAAAGAGGTATGCCAAAAATTCAATAGCCAACATCACTTCTCCACTCCATACTACCCTAGGGTAATGGTCAAGCTCGGGCTTCTAATAAAAACATCCTAAAAATCCTCAAGAAGATAGTCAATGAAGCTGGTCATAACTTTCACCTCCAGTTGAACCCCGCCCTTTGGGCTTACTAAATGAGTATTTACACACCTACAGGTGCAACCCATTTCTCCCTAGTCTAGGGATCAAAATTCATCCTTCCCATCCTTAAGAATATCATTGTAGAATCTCATAACTAATGAAAAATATTGGGTGTCATGGTTGAACGAGCTAGAACTACTGGATGAGCAACACATGGATGCTTTGAACCATTTACAAGTGTACCATAACAGTCTCAAGAGAAGCTATAATAAGAAGATCAAGAATTGATCATTTCAAGTAGGACAGCTTGTGTTGAAAGAAAATCAAAAGAATGTACCAAATCCAGATAGCAAGGGAAAATTTGAAATTGGTTGGGACCCTCCATCATCATGAAAATTTATAAATAAGGAGCATATAAACTATCTACACCTGAAGGTGAGCCTCTTTAGGAGCCTATCAATAGCCCCCATCTCAAAAAAATTTATACTTAAACTTGCAAGGTATAAATCCAAAAAATCAAAAAATCAAGCAATATAATTTTTTATTTTTTTAAATTAGAAAAAGGATTGAAAAAAGTAAAGAAAAAAATTATCCTATATTGAAAACCACTTCGGTGGCACTTTGGGCAAGTACCTTGGTAAAAACCTAGCAAATAGGCACCTTGTGTAAATAAACCACTTTCTATCCACCATCAATTCATTGGCTTTTTCTGCATCACCTACCATCACTTTCCATCGCATTCCAGTTCACCCATTCGCATCCACATCATGGCTTGTTCATGTGTTTGTATCATATTCCACCCTAGAACTACTTGGCACATTCTTAAGGATAGTTTGTCTTGCCTATATCAAAGTAGTCTACTGCATCACCCTAGGGGCATGTACTTATACATGCATTGGATCAAATTTATGTATATTCTTGAAATCTTCTCTAAAACCAAAAAATCCAAAAATATCAAAAATTCAAAAAATCCAAAAACATTCATAAAATCACAAAACCCAAAAACATCCAAAACATGTGAAAAATCCAAAAATAGGTCAAAAAGTCAATCATCATGTGTCAAACTACATGTCTTTGAGCTTGAACCTAGGCAAGGCCATCATCGATGTTCCCCTAAGACACATTAGGTCAGTCCTTTAGGAGTCTGTCACAATAAATTGGCAATTCAATTGTTCATTTCTCATCAATAAATGAGTTTGTGTCAATCAAAATATGCGGTCTTTGTGTGTATAACGGAAGCAAGGATAATCTTCGATCAGCCCCCAAAGCCCCTAGAATAGGTCTTTAAGTTAGGTTCTTGGTCAAAATATCATAAAACACAAAAACGTTAGAAATTTTGAAAATCAAAACTCTTGTAAAACATCTCAAAAATACCAAAAATAGCCTCAAAACATTTCAAAATATCAAAAACATTCAAGAAACCCAAAATCATATGTATCTTAATTCAAAGATCACCCCCAGTAAACATTCATTCATGATAAATGATCATCGCCACCACCTTTGGTAAAATAATCTGAAATAAGTATGGAAAATTGAAAGTGAAAACTCAAGTCTCAAGGTCTCAAGTCTAGGTCAGTAGGTAAACAAGTTAGACAACTCATGGTATCAATAGCTCGTCATCTCATTAATCTCAAAACATCTATTGACATCATGTCCTAGGATGTATCCTTCCTACAATGGACATCAACATAAGTCATCATTGTAGTTTAGTCTTGGCTAGAGGTATGAAAAACATTAGCTTGTTTGTTTACTAGATCTTTGTCTTGTTGATTTATCTTGTTGTGCTCATTTCAACGACCTCTCGATGATGTCTAATCAAAATGATTTAGAGAGAAAAGAATGGTGCATTGATCATTTTTTTTTTTTGTGCTTGTTGTATATTATTGTAATATAACCTTGGTTATGCTTACTTTGTTTAGTTTTTAGGGAGGGTGTTTTAGATGCCTTGTTGACTATTACATTGGGAGGTTTTTCCTTTCTATGTTTTTGTCTAAGATGTTTGAAATGTCTGAAGTACATCCTAATAAGGTTTTGCATGCTAGGTGTGAATAGGGATACTCCTATCTGATTGTCAAGTCAATGTCCATCACACTAAGCACAACACCATCATGGTTCTTGATAACTTGATGCATCGTATCTATGTGTGTTATCGAAAATAAGGAATGCAAGCTCTTCATGTCCCCAATCTCTGATAAGAGATCATATCATCATCATTATCATCACCATATTTTTGAATCATCTCGAACTTCAGGGTTCATTCCTCTTTCTTCTATCCTTTTCATATACTAATACTAACATGGTATCATGACATTCAGAAGTATGATATATATCTTCATCCAACCTACATACATGCAAACCATAAACATACTACACATCATACAAAACATCATTCATCTCACATACATTGCATTATCATTTATTATCCACCATAATATAGATTGGCTATTCTAAGCATCACATTAAATATCCATAGCATAACTATATAAGCATTTTCATAATCATCACATTATTGCATAATACATCATACATCACATATAGAAAAGATACTAAAAGGGAAGTAAAACATATCATTGAATCTATCATCCATCATCCATCATATAAAAATGCATCCATATAGATCCATGTTCATTCATACCATACATCGATTAAATCACCTTCGATCATAAAACATCATAAAATAAAGCATCATACTATAAGGATTACATGCATCCATCCATCCATATCCTTCCATCACATCATATAAACACATCAAAGTCATCTCATGCATATATATCAAAAAATTTGAATGTCATGATACAATCAAGATCAGACATATTGTATGATCATCAAATATATAAGAGGCTAATAAAAACTCAGCCAATGAACATATACACATCATAAATTGGGTTGTACAAATTAAAAAATGTGTCCATTGCACTATTAGTGCCCCAAGCTACCCTTGCTCTATCTATCCCTGTGATGGCTACCTCGACTCTGATGATGATACCTCAATGGTCTCCTTGGTGTCCCTGCATGATGGTCCTGCTAGGAGTAACCTGGTTGAGATGGGAGAAATCTAGCTTCTGTTGATCCTGTGCCATGACCTTGTAATATAATGTCCTGTAATATGATGCCTCTTGCATTGCTTGGCTGTACATCTCAATAAGGACTATGGCCTATCCCTACATATGCTACACTATAGCTTCTAGCTTCTCTCTCCATCCCTGCTCTAAGGCTAGCCCAAGATCCACATCCTACCTCATTTGGCACTCCTACACCACCTCCTATCGTGCCTTATCCCTCTCCTAGATCAGGATCTGAATTTGAGCCTAGGCCTACTGTAGTTGCCTTATTAAGACCTAAATTTGTGCCTACAGTGCAACTATTTTTCCATCCCTAAGATTGGGACCTGGTGGTGTTGGTGGTGGTTCTTTCTAAGGTGGTTGTACTCCTATCCTTTGACTAATGGGTGGCACTAATGGTGGAATCTATCCATTGTGCTCATGGTACCCTAAACCTTTGTTCTATCCATCTTGTGCCTAGTGGCCTACCTACTAAGGGATCTGTCTAATCTGAGGTCCTCTGACCCATCCTCTACCCATTGTTAGCACCATTGGTAATTTCAATCAAATGGGAGCATGGCCCTAAAAGTATGCATCATAAGTTGGTGTAGTGCCCGCATCTATGGGGCCATCAAAGTAAACCCACGTCATCATCATACTGGGGAGTAATCCTTTGACCCCACATTATGTCTCTAGTCCTCCATGAAAATATGGCTCTTTTTCCATCATCAGAGGCATCCTATACCTCTCTGAACTAGCGAGCAACTCTGTTTGGGAGGTACCACTATCATGTGGTGCTCTCATCCCTGTAGGTATCTAGATTACCGAGAGTAGAAAAGCTAGGCATCATCATCATGCTACCTATGAAAGTGGAACCATGTTCTCCACCAAAACACTATCATCTCATTGATTACCAACCTCTAGTGAGGGATTCATGTAATTCCTATATAATGGAGGATGGTCATCCCCCATACCTGTAAACTATAGGATCATCATGGTTTCTCTGAACATCTATAATCATAGGTCTCAAAACAACTATATGATCATATGCCCACACGTGAAGAAGTGTCACTCCTACTTTAATGTTGTGGTACCCATAGTACACGACCTAGTGCATGTCATGATACAACAATGCTAAGATGATTGGACCCCAGGCATAGACAGTCATCTCCTCCATCATGCGAGACCAAATGATCCCCATCCAACATTAGAACCTTTCACTCTCCTATCAGGAACAAGGACTCCCAAGATCAGTGTGCCAAAAAATAAGGTCAAATCAGGGGAAATACCCTCATACCAATGAAGGTTGATCTATCCATTGTCCACCTTGTATGAATCACTGTCAAATAGCTTGAATACGGCATCACCCTCGGCCTCCACATCATCTATGATCCTCTCATCGTTTATGGGGATATACAAGATCCAACATATGTCGCCCTGGGTGATGGTGGCCTCACATGTCAGTAAATGGAACAAGGAGGTCTCACTCTCCCATCTCTCCACTAATGTAGTCATCATCACAAGGTGCATCTACACCTCGGGCATCTTAGCTACGTGGCCAAATCCGATCGAGCCAAGAAAGAACAACATATCATCTGATAAATGTCTTGCTCTATGTAGAATCCACCCTTTGTGCTCCTTCGAGTTGGGCACTTGAAGGATCTCTTGGATCCAAAATGCCCACAACATCAAAATTCATCAACATAGTGTAATTTCAAAAATTAAAAGATCCTCAAAAAGTAGAGGCGAGTCAGCTTTTGCAAAAGTGACACTCTATCATTTTGCAAAAGTAGTGCTAAAATAAAAAGTGGCAATGTATTTCAAAAATGAATGACCATTTTAAAGTGACACCAAACTCTTCTAGGGATATACGACGCAATCCTACAAAGGTGAGTTAGGATTTTTTTCGTGACTCTAGGACCCTCTAGTGTCACAAGATGTTACACTGCAAATGCGGGCCAACATGCACAAAGGTGTCACCAACCGTAACAATTGTGGTTCCCTAGGGGATTGCTTTTGATCAACCCAGTTAGACCCTAATAAATGCATCAAAATTGTGAAAAATGAGAATTTTTTTGAAAGGCATACCAAGGGTCCTGCATGCTGAGGCTGCTGGAACTTGCAAACCCGATCCATCCAATGTCTAGGGAGCACACAAGCTGCCATTCTATCAACACCTCAGAGAAAAAAATAAAGATTTATATAGGCTAGGAGTGTAAATAATTTGAAAATGACCCTCCTAACCATATTTATGCATTTTTTTAGGATTTTTTGGGTATTTTTTAGTGGTTTTTGAGCCCATTGGCAATGTCGCTAAGAAACCATAATATAACCCAAACAATATTACTGGTAGATTTGTCTCTACCCACGGAAATATAAAAGTAGCTAAAGCAATCATGATAAATACCCTTCTATTTTAGGCATATAAGTTAATTGGTTAAAAACTTGAGAATGATTCATATATAGTACAAGAATATTTAATTGGCCTGCTCAGTAAAGGATCATGTACTTCTGAAAGGGGCTTTCCAATTCTTGTTCTCACGAATATTTTTCTTTTTTCTATTACATCTACAAGAGGAGATCCATTGCTTAGAGCTCTCACTCGGTCTTCAAGCTCTTTAGCTAAATAAGACCTTTTATCCACTTTTGTAACTAGCCATTCATCAAGGGCATCTTGATTTGGATGAAGACTTTGATCGCCCAATTTTACCATTTTGGAAAAGAAATACATACTGGGTGGAGTTGTGAAAGAAATTATTTGATTCCCATCACTCAGACAAACATCAAAGAATGATTTTTGTCGAACGAAGCCCGTTTTGACCCATTTTTGTCATTGTAAGCTTAATTTCATATCTCGTGGGATATTTTCCACTCCTAAATCATTGTTGAATATTTTTTGTGAGCTCGGCCTAATTTTGCAATTTTTGCTTGATCTCTTGAGGGGGTAGTGTAGTAGAGTAATTTCTTCTGCTGGGGTAGTAGTGGGGCATCCAAAAAATTAGGAATTTTTTTAATTTTGATTAGGCAATGATATTTTTTGAACCGACACACCAAGTACCTCACTTCAAAGAGGAGAAAAATGTAGACACCAAAAAAATCTTGATTGATACAATGCATCTAATTATGATAAATTAACATTGTTTCTTCCTAAATCACTTCAAATTTATCAATTAATTAAATAATCAACATTATTTAGTTAAATTCACTGAATTCAACTATTAATCAAATAATTAAATTTATTGATTAATTCACCCTTCTTCTAACTAATATTCTCCATATTTAATTAAATCAAATCATTTAATTAAATCCTCATAAGTCCTCTCATTTGATTAAATAAATCAAATCAAATGTCACAATCCCCTAATCCATTCCAATTAATTAATTCTGAATTAATTAATCCTAAATCACTTTTTAATCAACATTAATAGTTTCTCCAGCTTTTAACTCCAAGAGTTAAATCAACCCATGGTCAACTAACCAGGTTGCACATGAAAATAATTACTATTGATTATTTAATTCCCTTATTTTCCCTCATAAAGGAATATTCCAAATAATATTCCTCTCAACAACCTCTCATTCAATTTCCCTCCAAATATTTTCAAAAGCCTATCACATCCTCTTACATTTGCAATAAATTCTCTTACATCCTCTCAAATCTCAACCAATTTCATTTAATTCCTTTTACAACCTTTCAAATCCACAACCAATTTCATTTACTTCTCTTCCATCCTCCTCCACTCATATATTTTCCAAAATGTGTTCCACCTTCCTCCAATAGGATTGTGACAAGTGTCACATTCCTATTGGCTCTCATTTTATCCCACATTCATCAAATCTTCTCATTCTTCAACCCTTGGCTTTTATAGATAGAGGCATCTTTTTAATAATATGGATCCACAACTTAAAGCATTATCACTATAGGCATTTGAGTTCATAGCAATCACCATCTTCATGTCATTTTGAGTTTGTTTCCATTACTTAGCATCATTTTCACACTTGTATCATCGAGCTTATCAATTGGGATTGGGAAAGGGCTTCTTTCCACATAAAAGGAGTACCAATCCCCCTTATGGGATTGAGGATTGGTTAACTTAGTTGATTACATACTTCTTGTTTGGTTTATTTTAAGTTTTTATCATGTTTTCATGTTTCTTTTTTTCCAAGAATTTCATAAAGAACACTAGATTGATCTTTCTAACAAATTTAACAAGTGTTTATTGATCATATGTTAGCTTGTGCAGGTTTTGTGTTCATAGTAATAAAATATCACTTGTATATATTATGATAATATGTGAAATTTAAAAATCATTTATTTAATATATTAAAGGTGTTTGGTTTACAAAATTCATCCTATGTGCAAAGGCACAATTGTTAATAGGCTAAGTTTCACTTCTAAAAGATTACTTAATAATTCTTATTGTATCATAAATAAGTATACAATTTTGCAAACTGGACTGTCATATATTTATTTCATATTGCTCTAAATTTTATTTAACACCTCCCATTTAATTAAGTTACTTGCACAAGCATTAATAGGGAGAAAGCATTTAGATAGTGTCGATAGGGAAAAATTAACCCTTTTGTTTTTTCTTGTTTTGTCCCTCCTTATTCTTATATGGCTTGATTTCATCTTGATTTAATGTTGTAATCTGGCCCACACATTCACATTAGGTGTTGAATATTGATGAATCTTTAAGACTTTATGATGTCTTGTAAAGGTGTTGTGAAGTGTTGTAAGACATTTTCACATTTTTCTAGACTCTTCTTATTATAATTCACCTACATACCCCCTTTTTATCACTTACCAAGTATTATTTTAAAGTGTTGTAAAGTCTTGTAACATACTTTCACGCTTTTCTAGACTTGTCATCAACATATACACCTTTCCTATGCTTTATTTGTCCCCTTTATACACTTGCAGGCCTTAATTAAGTGTATTTTTTAAAATAAATCCAGAAAACATCATTAAAGACAAATTAATTCCCAACACCCACTCATATGCCTTGAGTAGGACCCATTCATAGAAGCCGGTGAATGAGTCCCTCTTGGCACAAAAATCAAAATAAATTCAAATTATTGGTGGGCTTTAATTCCTAAAGACCTAAGGTCAGCTTGTGATGTATTTTTAGGAAATTAGGACATAATTGTGTAGAAATACATTATTTTATATTCATTTTAACCCCCATTCAATCATCTCATCCATTCTTACATTCAACCCATCTAAGCATTCACTTAAGCATCATAGCATCATTCAATCAAGCAATTATCAAGCATCTTGGAGCAGCCATTAACATATCTTTAGACTTCAACAATAAAGGTTTGGTGAGTTTATGACATTTGCATGTTATTTGTTCATCATTCTCTTCTTATTTCATTTCATTTCATTTCATAGGGTTTGATTACCAAAGTGGGGTTTGACCAAGGAAAAACCCTATACTCTAACCATTAACCCTTTCCCCCCTCTTTGCATGTGTGTTTGCAGATCTTGTAGGTATATTTTTCAAGGAGAAAGGTGTTAAAAAGGTGTTGTAAATTCATCTAAGTCATCATAGTCAACATAACCCTAATTGGAGCTTGAAGACCCTTTTTAGCTTGTTTTTTGTAGATCTAGATCCGACAATCCAACAAATAGAAAAGTATACACTAGGACCCACAGAGTTGACCTTTGAAGTTTCATATTTCTATAGGTGGACTATTTCACCATCTATGGTGAATTATTCCCATTGTGAGGCTAGAAAAAGAGTTTTCTGAAGTTTTCTGTTTTGACATCCTAAAACTTGTTCTAGGAAATTTTACCAAAAACAGGATTGATTCACCATCTATGGCGAATGAGTTCTAGTGGTCATTAGCATTGAATTCTATAACATTCTAGAACCTTCCTAGATCTACTTTCAATTTTTAGGTGCACCCCATTCAGTTTCATTCAATTTTGTTTGCATTTGTTTATGTTTCTAGTTCATGTTTACATACAACACTGTGTTATCCAGCACTTTGCATTTCCTAGTTTAGATTCAATAATTTATCTATTTCATTAGTTTTATGCATTTATTTCATCTCATTTAGGAATATTGTACCCACATCATATCCATCTTTGAATGTTAATCATTGTATTTTGGCCCAAATTTTTACCCTTTTAGGTGAAAAACCCTAAAAGGGCTACAAGCATTTAGGTTTACCAAAGTCTTTGGTTACATTTTGGTGAACCCAACTTTAGAATATTTTTACTTCTAATGTCAAGTGCATCTGCATCCTAGGGTTAGATTGCATCAGCATTGCATTGGTTTTGCATTGTTTTGCATCCTAGGGTTTTTAAAATTGTATTAGTGAGAGGATCATATAGCTTTCATTTTTGTATTTCAAATCATTTAAAAACACTGAAATTTCACATTTGCATCATAGTTCTACATCATACAATCTAAAACACATCAAATTTCATTTAATATTTCTAAAAAAATTTTAAAAAATCATCCATAGACTCATTCGCCACCCTAGGCGAATCAGTCCAGCTGCACATTCTACAATAAATTTTCTAGAATTTTATGCATTATAGTTTTCTATTATTACATTTTGTCATACTTTCCAGATTTCCTATTTTGTTCTCTTTCTTGTAATTAGTTTTCTTTCATTCATTTTCATCATGGATTTTTGCTTTAATAAGTTTTGGATGTCATTGAAATCGTTAGTGGACATGTCAAATTGTGCCTTTGGAACTGACCCTAATGACCTAGAGATTCCTCATGCTCCTTCAACTCGTCATGAATGTCCTCCTCATGTTGTTGACATCATTGGAGAAGATGATGATAGCATGAATAAGTTCATCAATGAATGTCTTGACAACCTTGAAGCCAATGCATCCTTTTATCCATCCATGAAACAACAAGCTCCTTCCTACAGTCTTGTTGTGCATATTTTGCACACACACTCCATTCACAACGGGGACCCTCTCTTCTTGTTGCCTTGCCGGGTCATTTTGTGTCATTACCTCATTTTGTGTACCCCCTATTTTGGAGTCTAAAATGGTCAGCGAGCCTCATAGTATCATTTCAAGCCAACCATATTTCACCCCACAAATTTTCTATCCCCTCTGGGTCCTCTAGATCCACCATGTTGGATTTCCTTCGCCGAATTTCCCTGCTTGCTCGATTCAATTTCTTCTACATTTTTGACTTTGGGGACAAGTTTACTATGGATTTGGGATTTTTTTGTGGTGCCTAAGTGAACTGCCAAGGTTTCGTTAACTTTCAGGGGTTTTAGAAATTTCCTTCTAGAACTCTGTCCCTCTTTGGTTGTTTTGAACATTCGTGGACCCCCAATGACCCGCCTTCCAGAACTTGCCCCCTCTGTGGTTGTTTCTGGAACTTTGTCCCTCCTTGGCCGTTTTGAACATCTGCCGACCCTTGGTGACCCACCTTCTGAAACTTACCCCCTCTATGGTTGTTTCTGGAACTTTGTCCCTCCTTGGCCGTTTTGAACATCTGCCGACCCTCGGTGACCCACCTTCTAGAACCTGCCCCCTTTGTGGCCGTTTCTGGAACTTTGTCCCTCCTTGGCCGTTTTGAACATCCACTGGCCCTCGGCAACCCGCCTTCTAGAACCTGCCCGCTCTGTGGCCGTTTCAAGAACTCCATCCCTCCTTGGCCGTTTTGAACATCCACCGGCCCTCGATGACCTGCCTTCTAGAACTCAGCCCCTCTGTGGTCATTTCCCGAACTTCATCCCTCCTTGGCCATTTTGAACATCTGCCAACCCCCGATGACCTGCCTTCTAGAACCCACCCCCTTCGTGGCCATTTTCAGAACCTAGCCCCTCCATGGTTGTTTCTGGGACCTGGTCCCTCCGTCGCTGTCTGGGAATTTCCTTTCGGGTCATCATGTGCTCATTACCATTTCAAAGGGCGGTGACCCTCCAACTTTCCCCTTCCAAGCTTCCGCTTTTTTCAAATGAGTCCAATCTTGAGGAAGTTTGTCTTGGCACTCTTTCTTTCCCTTTTCCCTTGCGCTATAATTGAAAAATCTTGGTTTTGCTAAGTTTTGTGAGGTTCGGGAGCTTCCCTTTCGGTTTTTTTCCCCCCATTCATTTTGTGCCTTCCTTCCGCCTTCTATTTGTTGCCTAACATCCATCGGTGCTTCCGGGCCCAGCCTTGGGGAATGCTATCCCCCATTCACTACCCGCCCCCTTTGGGCCCGCATTAATGTTTATGGTCTAAATGAGCTCCAAATATGGATATTATGATCTTTTGATGATACATGGATGGATCTAACAAGGATTTTGCAAGATTCGACTAATGATTGTCTTGAATTGTGTATGAAAGCACTTACAACACTTCATGTATGTAGGATTCAAGGAGCCTACTGCATGTCCGTCAGGAGACCCATTGAGAAAGCTAAACAAGGAAAAGTGCATAGCTCCTCTCACCATTCATTTCATGTTTGCCTCTCCCCCTAGCACCCATCAATAGAGCTGGCATTAGAAGCAAGCCTATGTCAAAGGAGTCAGTGATAAAAATTCAAGAGGGTGGTCTTGAAGAAAGCATGAGGGAGTTGTCTGCGCAAATCAGGGGCAATGAATCAATTAATGCCAATCGTTGATGAGCTCGTTTGATCATAGGAAGAACATTGCAAACACATCAAGTAAGAAGGAAAATTTCAAGCAGTTTCACTGACAGTAAAATGGTAATAAGCTAAATGACAAAACTGCTACAGCACTTGGGCACTAGGTGACAAAACAGGGAAAAGACAATGATGTATTTTAAATTTGTTGGATAATGGGGGTAGGTGAAGCCCTAATGTAATCAAATCTGGGCCATATAATGTAATTAAATCCTATCCATTCATTCGAGCTTTGGAAAACTATAAATAGGGGTTTGCCCTTCATTTGTAAAAGGTTGGAGAGCTGTTGTAAAAATCATTTACAGCAATAGAAGACAATATTGCTTGATTTTATGGATGTTCTCTCCGATTTTGTTCATCTTGCATGCATGGTTCCACCTTCCATGTTAGTTTTAGTCCTAGTTTCTTGAATGGAAGTGATAATGGAAATTGTTGTTATGGTATTTGATGAACTTTCAACCCATACTTTTAGCACTTGTTGGTAACAAACTGTTGTGTAAAGTTAGCCTGGGCTTCTTGATTTCAATGTTGCAACTTAGTTCAATCACATGTGCAATATGAAAATCTGCAATCCTTAGAAGATTGCACTGGTTTTGTGTAACTGTAGGTTCCTCTTGGCCAAGCAAAACCCAGTTTAGGGAGCTTTTTCTACTATAGCAGCCTCCATGATCACTATTCATTCATAGTTTTAGATCTAGTAACCTTCTCTCTTCCCTGCCTTTTTTTCCTATTTTCAATGAGTGACCTATGCTAAGGTTCATTGAACATTGTAGAGCTGAATCCAATGATAAAATGGAGTTCAAGACGGTTGTTTGAACCTGGAGAAAACATACAACAACTTTCCCATCTTAAGGACTCCATTTGCATATCCAACTTCCCCACTTTGTGACTCATTCATAAGTCCGCCTTGTGATTCCAAATAATCACATAACATCAACTGAGATATTCCAAGCACTGTTAAGACTCGATGTTAGAGACCTTGGGATAGTGTTCTACAATTTGATTGTGGAAGATTTTCTTTCAAGAGAGGTGATGCACCTATGCATTACCTATGTTGAGAAGTGCATAAAAAACACATCAACAAAACTAGCGCTAGAAGGAGGGCATGACATGTTGAGGCCACAAATTTGAAAGTTGGAAGTTTAAAAGAGCACTTTCAAAGAAGAAATTTGAGATAATGAGATCTCTTTTAATGCTAAAAACTAGAAAATTTTGAAGGAAAGTAAAAGTTGAGTTGAAATGGAGTAGCATGTATGGATTGACATCACTCAGCTACATGCAAAATTGAACAAGAGACTAAAGAAGCCATTGCACCAATTCACGTTGGCAGATAGATGTTTGATCCATTGCACTCATAGGCATAATGAACTATGATGTCTCACATTCTTGAGTAGAATCGAAAGAGTATTGCAGGGAGAAATTCCCTTTTGGGAAATATACTAGCCCTTGGCTCCTGAAGACCCAGAGGAAGAGTTGACAACCATGGCAGCCAAAGTGTTGAAGGAGTTGATCCATGAACATTTGAACAGCAAGGATGGACCAAGATTGGAGGAATTACTAATGGAAAGTTGGTGTAGATTTCACAATGCACCACATTCAAAATTTACGTGTCCATCATGTGACAACATCATCACTCAAGCCAAGGGTTTTTTGGACAAGTTGGAGTAGCCAACTCTTAAGGAGGAAAAGACACCCCATGAGGCCAAAGAGTTGTCAAAATCCAGAGGACAACACATCAAAGAGGAACCAAGGGATTTGGCACAAACTAGTGTTGGGACAACAAACGTTGAGGCTAAAAATGAAAAGGAGCTAATTTCTGTAGGACAACAAAATGTTGTGATGAAAATTCAATTAGAAGGGAGTTGGAAAGCCTTTCCTCTATCAACAAAGAGAAATCCTCCACTCTGGAAGAAGAACTGTTGGCAGTTAAGGATGGATTAGCAAAGTCTACAACAGTGTCTACTAGAGAAGCCAATGAAAATGTTGAAAATCAGAAAGAGGAAGAGGTTGACAACTTCAGAACAACAGAAAATGATGATGAGAGTATAAGTGAAATCAGATTAGTAA
Organism: Sequoia sempervirens; assembly: GCA_007258455.2. Lineage (NCBI taxonomy): Eukaryota > Viridiplantae > Streptophyta > Pinopsida > Cupressales > Cupressaceae > Sequoia > Sequoia sempervirens. The sequence continues at coordinate 173,709,879 of VDFB02000008.1, read as the reverse complement.
ACCTCTCCATTGTCAATGACAACGATCGAGAATCTAAAAATGACAATTTGGAGGAGTGGGGACAACCACTCGCCACACCTACCTACCACCAAGCTTCTTTTTCAAGTGATGATGAGGACCCAATAGCAGAAATATATGACCATCTCATCTCCAAATTAGCAAAGGATTGGTCTGAACTAAGATGTCAAGTGGATTTAGAGGTATTGCTACTACCCAAATGGTGCAGACTTCATGATTCATTGCACTCAGAGTTCACATGAGGAATATGCAAAGAGGCTATCAAACAAGTTAGAGGACAAGTAGAACAGCCAAATGCCCGACCTCCTCTACTTGCTGCCCAGATCAAAGTAGAAGACCAAGAGCCTGAACCGAGTTATGACTCAGCAAAAGGTAGGCCTCAAGAGGATGTTGGGGTAACAATATAAGAAACACAACAATACAGTCTCAGACTTCTGAGAGATGAATTAGATCAAACATGAATTTTTTCCACCAGTCATCAAGAATTTCCTCTTGAAGAGCATTTGCACACCATGAATGATAGGCTTTATGCTGAGTCCTTGGAGGGAAATTGCATAGTAGACTTTGCTCCCCTTGATGAGGTGTCATCAATTGATGATTTCTTTCCATTAGGAGCTATTCTGCGAGGGTGTATCAATGCAGCAGAGGAGTACATCCCAAATATTAGCAGTGATGAAGTCATACCACTTGCCCCTCCCATTGATGAAATACTAGAGTCTCTGGATTGGGACAGGGTTCCTTCTCCATCTATAGCGATAGTGAACAAGGAGAAATGAGTGAACGCCATGATGAGATGCATTAAAAACAAAAAGAAGAAGACAAAGGAAGAGGTAATGAGATAGCTACCAGCAGAGATGAAGCACTTGACTAACTACACGATGCTACTTGGAGTCCTTCCACCATGATCGTTGTTGATCCTCCTTCATATTTAGATGGCTACAATAGGATAGATTCGTGCATGTCATCGTCCCACGACATTGAACATTGTGAAAATAAGGCTGACACCTAGGAAAGGAATTGGGACAACTTACTATCATTTGAGGAAAGAAATCAAGTGGACACTAGGTTTGAAGAAGATCAACAAGATAAGGTGTACTTCCTTGAAGAACACATGATAGGGGTTGTCGATCCCACATGAAGATTGGAGAGGGTGTTTGCTGCCCCGTTCTCCCAGCCTTATGCAGGCTTGATGTCTGAAGCTTTGTACCCTCAATTGTGCCTACTCGAGGCTACTGATACAATGATCAATGATGTGTTGCTCGGTCTCAACTGTCAGTTGCTACCACCTTTCCATTTTGACATCCAGGTTCTATCCTTCCTTAATCCTATAAATATTTATAGCTACATGTTTCATTTTGACTATGGTAACCAGGGAAGGAAAACATGCTTATGGATCAAACATGGGTTCAACAAACCTCCTCAACTACTGACTTTTTGAGATTATGTGATTAAGTTTGAATGTTGTAATGTTGAACTTCCTTTTTTTGAATATAAGGATAATCTACATGGTTAAGAATTACAACAATCGCCCGTTTGCTTATGCATGCACTGTGAAATCCAATGAACATTAATGTCATCTCACCTTGCCTGAACATAGTTCTTTGTAAATATCTTTGTACATAGCCTGTTTTGAGTAGTATAGGTTTCCTGTAAATACTCTGCTTTCCCACTTTCCTAAGGTTAGTTGGTGTGATGTAGGTTGTTTGCTTTTTGTTTTCTTTCACTTTGTTTCTGTTTTGCTTAGGGTCCCTCTACTTTTTGCTGGGTACATCTATGCACACAACAAACATACTTATCACCTGGGGTTGTTCTACGTATTTCTTTGGTAAACTCTAATCAAGTTTTTAGAGTGGATGGTGAGGATCTTTTGTTAGTATCGAGTGATCTAGGTGTTTGATTCAAAGAGGATAAGTTATTGGTTGGTTTGATTTTGATGTATTCTGGAATCTTATATCTCTCACATCTTAAGAATATGATAGTCATTGTTGGTCCTTTGTGAAGTCTAGTTAACTAAAAAAATTAAAATTCTGCTTCAGCGCCATTGTGATTCTCAGCCCTGAGCGTGAGCTTCAATGCATGCGAGTTGAAATAAAAGGAGTTAGAAATTGAAAGTCAAAAGAAAAGAAACAAAACAAAGAAAGAAAAATATTGAAAATCAAAAGAAAGAGAAAATTCATCTCTTCAGGGCTATCTGAGCAACTCTACTAGGGCTATGGATGCCTAGTTGACAGTAGAGCAATGTTCGGGAGAATCACAATGACAACCTCATTGGGGCTATGGACACCTGACTGGCAGTGAGGAAATGTCTCAGATGCTTTTGGAGTTAGAATAAACCATGTAGCTTAACTTGACAAAGATTGGGTTACTGTAGCAACTGAAAGATGGGAATTAACACAACTACACACACTTGGATTTTCAGCATACTGAAGGTTATGTTGGCTAGTGGTTTTGATCCTTTGGTTGAGCATCTGGTTTGTTTTCCCTAGCATGAAGGTTAGAACCAGAGATTGTAGGTTCATGATTCTAGTTTGTCATCAAAATACTTTGGAGCATTTTCCCAGCAAGTCACGATTTGTTGTGCATGTTTTGAACACACGCCCCATTTGGAACATGGACTCTCTCTTCCTGTTGCCTTTCTGGGTCATTTTATGTTGTTGCCTCAATTTGTGTGCCCTTGATTTTGCCATCTAAAATGGTCAACGAGCCTCATAGTATCATTTCAAGTCGACCATGTTTCACCCCACAAATTTTCTATGCCCTTTGAATCCTCTGGATCCACCTTGCCAGATTTCCCTGCTCTCTCGATTCTCTTTCTTCTACATTTTTGACTTTGGAGACAAGTTTTCTTTGGATTTGGGATGTTCTTGTGGTGCCTAAGTGAACTACTAAGGTTTCATTAAGTTTTGGGGATTTCATAAATTTCCCTCTGAAACTTTGTCCCTCTTTGGTTGTTTTGAACATCTGTGTAACCCCGACGACACACCTTCTGGAACCCGCCCCCTCCGTAGCCATTTCTAGAACTTCAACCCTCCTTGGTCATTTTGAACATTTGTCATCCCCTGGTGACCCACCTTTCGGAACCCACTCCCTCCGTGGCTGTTTCCAGAACTCCGTCCCTCCTTGGCCATTTTGAACATCCATTGATCCTCAACGACCAGCCTTTCGGAACTCGCCCCCTCCGTGGCCGTTTCTGGAACTCCATCCCTCCTTAGTTGTTTTGAACATCTTCTAGCCCCTAACGAACTGCCTTTAGAAACCCGCCCCCTCTGTGGTCGTTTCTAGGACTTCATCCTTCCTTGGCTATTTTGAACATTCGCAGGCTCTCGGCGACCCGCCTTCTGGATCAAGCTCCCTCTGTCCCCATTTTTGGAACCTGGACCCTCCATGGCCATTTCGGGGACCCAATCCCTCAATCGCCATCCGGGACTTTCCTTCCAAGCCACCGTGTGCTGATTTCCATTTCAAAGGGTGGTGACCCTCTGACTTTCCCCTTCCAAGCTTTCACTTTTTTCAAATGAGTCCAATCTTGAGGAAGTTTGTCTTGGAACTCTTTCTTTCCCTTTTCCCATGCGCTATAATTGAAAAATCTTGGTTTTGCTAATTTTTGTGAGGTTCAAGAGCTTCCCTTTTGGTTTTTTGACCCCCATTCACTATCCGCCTTCCTTCCACATTCCATCCATCGCTTGACATCAGTCGGCGCTTCTGGGCCCGACCTTGGGGAATGCTATCCCCCTATTCGCTGCCCACCCCCTTTGGGCCTGTATTAAATTTTATGGTCCAAATGAGCTCCAAATATGGATATTATGATCTTTTGATTATGCATGGATGGATCTAACAAGGAGTTTGAAATATTTGACTAACATTTGTCTTGATTTGTGTATGAAAGCACTTACGATACTTCATGTACATAGGATTCAAGGAGCCTACTGCGGGTCCGTTAGGAGACCCATTGAGAAAGCTAAATAATGAAAAGAGCATATCTCTTCTCACCATTCATTTCATGTTCGCCTCTCCCCCCTAGAACCCATCAACAGAGCTGGCATTAGAAGCAAGCCTATGTCAAAGGAGTCAGTGACAAAAATGAAAGGGTGTGGTCTTGAAGAAAGCATGAGGGAGTTGTCCGCCCGAATCAGGGGCAACCAATAAATTCATGCCAATTTTCAATAGGTTCATTTGATCCAAGGAAGAACATTGCAAACACATCAAGTAAGAAGGCAGCTTTCAAGCAGTTTTAGCTACAGTAAAATGGCAATCAACTAAATGCAAAAACTGCTACATCACCTGGGTAGTAGGTGACAAAACAGGGAAAAGACAAAGATGTATTTTAAAATTGCTAGATAATGGGGGGTAGGTTAAGCCCTAATGTAATCAAATCTGGGCCACATAATGTAATTCAATCCTACCCATTCATTCGGGCTTTGGAAAACTATAAATAAGGGATTTCCCCTTATTTGTAAAAGGTTGGAAAGCTACTGTAAAAATCATTTTCAGCAATAGAAGACAACATTACATGATTTTATCGATGTTCTCTTTGATTTTTCTCATCTTGCATGCATGGTTCTACCTTCCATGTTAGTTTTAGTATTATTTTCTTGAATGGAAGTGATAATGGAAATTATTGTTATGGTATTTGATGAACTTTCAGCCCATTCTTTTAGCACTTGTTGGTGACAAACTATTGTGTAAGGTTAGCCTGGGCTTCTTGATTTCAATGTTGCAAATTAGTTCAATTGCATGTGCATGATGTGCATGTGCAATGTGAAAATCTGCAGTCCTTAGAAGATTGCACTAGTTCTGTGTAACTGTAGGTTTCTCTCAGCCAAGAAAAACCCAATTTAGAGAGTTTGTCTACTGTAGCAGCCTCCATGATCACTATTTATTCATAGTTTCATATCTAGGAACCTTCGCTCTTCCCTTCCCTTTTTCTCCTTTTTTTAATGAGTGACCTATTCTAAGGTTCATTGGACATTGTAGAGATAAATCCAATGATAAAATGGAGTTCAAGACTATTGTTTGAACCTGTAGCAAACACACATCTTTCTCATCTTAAGGAATCTATTTGCAGATCCAACTTCCCCACTTTATGACTCATCTATAAGTCTGCTTTGTGATTCCAGCAAATCACATAACATCAACTGAGATATTCCAAGCACTGTCAAGACCTAACATTAGAGACCTTGGGATAGTGTTTTGCAATTTGATTGTGGAAGATTGTCTTTCAAGAGAGGTGATGCACCTATGCATTACTTGTGTTGAGAAGTGCATAAAAAACACATCAACAAGTCTAACCTCCTGATACATTTGGTTACCTACATCCTAAAACAAATGATGGACCTAAGTTCCCTCCAATAGGTGTACCTAGTTCCTCTAACAAAGCACCTCCCCTACAATTCTATGATAACAAAGTCACTAGTACTCCCATCAACCTTGAAGAAACCTATGGTAAGGGCCTTACAATATTAAGAAAACAAGGATTTGAAACAACAATTGAGCATAACATTTATCAACTTCTAAAACAAAATGCAAAAGATGACAACACAATAGGGTTAGGATATCAAGATCCTCCTCATGAAATCAAGCCTCCTTTTGAATATTGGAGACTTCATGATGATGGCATGATAATCTTTGATTCCCCTCCTGATTTGAATGTTTTTCTTCCATGTGAACAACCCTTGCATGATTTCATTGAAAAGGATGCTAGTATCTCCATGGGTCCAATTCCTCCTTCCATTCATGAAAAGGGTGAGTCTAGTAAATGCAAACAACCTTACAAATTGAAAAAACTAAAGTTTCCTCTTCATCCACCACTTGAATGTGAAAGGAAACTACAAATTCTTTTAAACAGAGGTCTCATCCTATTACCACCTATGAATAGGCTAGTAATCCATCCTAAAGATTCCAATATACCGTATTGTAAATACCATCATGTTCTTGGACATTGCACTAATGAGTGTTAGAAAGTGAAGGAAATACTAAGTACCACTTCGATGAAACCAACTGCTATCCTATACTCCCGTAGTACATTTTCCCACACCTCGTCATGCAATAGTTGTAGAATCTTCTATTCTGACTATTGCATGAACTTTCTCATCACCTATCTTGACTCATTTTTCCCTTGCACTCAGTGGGGGTAAGCAGTTGCTAGCCTTCTCCTAGTAATGCATTTTCCCTTGTCTCCTTGCTACATTATTCACCTTCCACTTATACCAATTAGGATTCGAAGACAAATGACTTGCTTGATGGTTGACTTGCATGTGTGTATCATGTTCCCCCATGACGTGACATTTGATGCTCTCTCTCTTTGTACACTTCCTCTATTTGTACCTTCATTCTTCTATATGTCATAAATTGCTTTTACCTTTTTCCTTTTTTTTTTGTTTTCCTTTTGGGGATGTTGCAAAGCATAGAGACGCCCTATGTCTCTTCCATGTTGACCCAAAAGGTCCTTTTATTTTATTTTCTGCTTTCGCTTGTGTTTTCCTTTTGGGGATGACACAAAGCATAGAGACACCCTATGTCTCTTCCATGTTGACCCAAAAGGTCCCTTTATTTTCTTTTTAACTTTCAATTTGTGGGTGCGCATAATAGTGGTTTACAATTCCCCTGAGAGGAACGTAATTTTAGCTGAAATCACATATTTTTAGAAAATATAATGATTTAAGCCTTAAAAAGTTCCATTTTAAGGATTCCAATTGAAGAGGGTTTAATCAAATCACCTTAGATCAAACCCCCTTGGATAGAACCTCGCTAGTTTTAAACCATACCTATAAATGCGTCTCCTTTACACCCCTAATCACATGCTAACTTTTCTTGATCCCATTTAAAATTTATTTCAAATGATTATGGCATTCCTCATAACAAGCTATCCAATGAATATAATTTTAATATGTTTTGGTTTTGTTATGTATTTGTTTTTAAGTTTTATTAAACATAAGTTTTTCATCTAAAAATGAATTTCTTTGTTCTTCGCATGTGGAAAAAATAGAAGATTATCAAAAAAAACAAAAAATATGCACCAGATATTGAAGTCCTTGATCCAACAAAAAAAAAAAAATTAAATTTTGACATATACAGAAAAGTTACTGGTCATACAGCGCGCTGGTGTCTGAAATGTAATTCGCTTGACTTTGAAACTTGATTAAGGAAAAAATATTCAATAAAAAACTATCTAACCAAGTGGAAGCACTAGATATCAGAGTTACAAATATAAATTTGAAATAATTAGAATTTTATCCTTCATGGAAAAAAAGTTATGCTATACCGGTAAAGGCCACTTTTTAAAATGTTGCTTTTTGAAAAAAATCTATTTTTCATGGGAGATGGAAAAAGAAGTGCAATTTGATTCCAAAAATTTTGAAAAAAATATTTTAGATTCTACAGACAAAATTTGATGAGACTCTAGTTTGCACCATCTTCAAATTCCTCACATTTTAGCTGCTATAGGTGCCCGAATGTGAAGATTTAGGTAAAAATAATAATTTCAGTGTCCAGTTTGGCCAAAAATTGTAAACCACTATTATGGGATCACCCTTGTGTTTTCCTTTGGGATGACATTTTCAAAGTATGAGACACCCCATGTCTCTTCCATGTTGAATCACAAGGTCCTTTTATTTTCTTTTTCTCTTTCGCTTGTGTTTTCCTTTTGGGGATGATGCAAAGCATAGAGACGCCTTATGTCTCTTCCATGTTGACCCAAAATGTCCTTTTATTTTATTTTATTCTTTCGCTTGTGTTTTTCTCTTGGGGATGACACAAAGCATAGAGATGCCCTATGTCTCTTCCATGTTGACTCAAAAGGTTGTTTTATTTTCTTTTTCACTTTCACTTGTGTTTTCCTTTTGGGGATAATGTAGGGAATTGAGACCACAATGTCTCTTTCATGTTGACCCAAAAGCTTCTCCTTTTCTTTCATCTTTTTGTTTTCCTCTTGCTTGTTTTTACCTTTTGGGGATGATGTAAATTATTGATACATCCTATGTCTCTTCCATGTTGACCCAAAATGGACTTTCTCTTTCTTTCTTTTTTACTCTCTTTGTGTCATTCTTCCAATTCTATGTGTATTTGGGGAATGATGACAGTTTTGAGCCCTTTAATCAAAACATTGCAACAATGAATATACTGACCCAAAATCCATAGATCCCTTATGTTTTTGGTGTGTTCCTTTTTTGGGCAATGCCTCTTTCTTTTGTTCCTTTTCATTTGCATGATCCAACCTTCAGAAATGTATGAGTTGGCATAGGGGCTTTCCAAGTTGGTTCTCGTGTCTTATTCTTTTTTTTTTGCATTTTTCATTTACTACTTTAAAATAATTGATCACAAAATAGTGTGTAGAAAATCCTTTAAAGTGGGGGCATACATAATTGGCATGTTTCATTTGAATTTTTGGTTCTTAGTGTAGCCTTATTACTTTATACGATGTGTTTTTCACTTTGTCGATGGCATTGGGTATAGTGTCCTTCATGAGCCTGATCTCTCTTAGCATATTACATTCCTCTTAGTGGTTTGATGCAATGAACTACATCCCCTAAGTTGTGAATATTCTATTCTTTGATTGGTCCTCTTTTGGAGACATTAGACACAATGTTCCCTAAGTTATAGACCTCATATGAACTAACCAAGACTCCTTTTAATATATTTTTCATTTACATAGCCACCTTGCATAACATAGCTTGCATACATGCGGTGTCATTGCATTTTTTCATGAGTTCCAAGCATACAAAGCTTTGCTTGTCTCATGAAGCATGAAGTGAAATTTTTCTTTTTGGGACATGATTAAAGTTATTAGGAGGTATAACATTAGTATGGTTGAGTGGGAAATCCAATTATAAGGCATGACTTTTCCCCATAGCCACTTTTTGGATTTCTCACCCCATGGAAAACTAGAACTTCAGTGGCCCAAAGTGAGTATTTCGAGGATTTCTCACCCCATGGACAATTGGAAGTTTTGTGGCCCCAAAGTGAGTATATTTGGGCCTTCTCACCTAGTGGAAAGCCATGAGTTTTATCACCCTAGAGTGACAATGCATTTCCTTTTTCAAACAAACAAGCCTAGATCTAATCCATAATGAGTTGGACAAATGATCGAAGCTTGAATCATCTTACTTTCAAATTTCCTTTTCAACACTTTCATGTGTGTTCTTTTGTGCTTATGATTGGTTTACCATTGGATCTTGATCTTGGGGGATTGATCATCCCTCTTGATTGTTGTTGTCTCATCTTACCAAGCAATAGTACATTCAGACCCCTTCTAAGATGCATTGCTCTACTTTAGTGTGAGTTTGAAGCAAGTTCATCCTCTCACTAAAGTGGGGGCTAACTTTGGACATGGAAAAAATAACCCTTTTACTTTTTCTTGTTTTGTCCCTCTATATGCTTATATGGCTTGATTTCACATTGATTTAATGTTGCAATGTGGCCCACACATTCACATTAGGTCTTGAATCTTGATGAGTCTTTAAGACTTTATGATGTCTTGTAAAGGTGTTGTGAAGTGTTGTAAGACATTTTCACACTTTTCTAGACTCTTATTATTATAATTCACCTACATACCCCCTTTTCATCACTTACCAAGTCTTATTCTAAAGTGTTGTAAAGTCTTGTAACATACTTTCATGCTTTTCTAAACTTGTCATCAACAAATACACCTTTCTTATGTTTTATTTGGCCCCTTTATGCACTTGTAGGCCTAATTTAGTGTATTTTTGAGAGAAAACATGACAAATATCATTAAAGACAATTTAATTCCCAACACCCACTCATATGCCTTGAGAGGGACCCATTCACCCTGTACAAGTGTACTTTCCACTGGGGCATCTAAAAAATTTTTAAAAAAAATTGAATTTTGATCATGGTAATTTTATTCTTTGAACCAACGCAACAAGTACATTGCTTCAAAGAGGGGAAATATGTAGACATGCAAAATTGGCATCATGCATTTAATTAGGTCATATTCATCCATCCATCAAATAAATCAAGTTTATTTGATTAATCTCTAATGTCCTCAATTTAAATTAAAGAAATTCATCTTTAATACTAACATCATCTCCTTTAGCTAAATAAATCAAAATATTTATTTAACTAAATCTTTATCATTTTCCATCTCCTTTTGATTTAGTTTAATCCATAAATCTAAGTCAAAAAGTCAAATCACCTAATCTTCATTTAAGTTAAGCAAATCATGGTTAATGTTAATCTTAATTCATGTATCATCCTCTAGCTTTTCCCACTTGCACAAATAAATCAATTTAATTCATTTATTAAATCTTCATTTTCCATCAACATGGCATAAAAGTGGAATATTCCCTCATTTAAAATCTCCCTCTAAAATGGCTTGTCCCTTCCAACATAGCATTATCTCCCCTTTTACATGTCCTCCATTTGGCATTTAAGACCCCTTCTTCTCCCTCCAACAAGCCAAATTTCAAATTTGAAAAGGCCACCTAATGTCATTTATTGGAACATTCATCAAAACTTGCACATCCTTGGCCCATTTACATGGTGCCAGGTGGCTCCTCCCAATTGGTTGGGTGTTTGTCCCACATTCATCCCTCTTGCCTCTTCTCTCATCAAAATCTTCTATAAATGGAGAGGCTATCCTTCATTTTGATCATCTACAACTTCATGCAAAGTTACTCTCTTCACATTGAGAGCTAATTTTGTCCATTGTCATAGCATTGCATTTTCATCATTGGCTTTTCAAGGGCCACTTTTCATATCAACGTGGCACCAATCCAATATGGGATAGGTATACTTCATGTTTTTCTTTATATTCTTTAAGTTATCTTGTTATTGGATTGCATTTTAAACCATATTGGATTATCTCATATGGATGTTGAATATTTTCTTTGTTTTGAAATACTAATCATGCTAATGGTGTGAGTTGGAATTTTAGCCTTTGAAGATTTTGATGTCCACACACCTAGGGTGGCAAATGAGTCCCTTTGGAAAAAAAATAAAAATAAATTCAAATTACTGGTGGGTTTTTATTCCTAAAGACCTAAGGTCGGCCTATGATGTATTTTTAGGAAAATATGGCATAATTGTGTATAAATACATGATTTTATATTCATTTTAACCCCCACTTAATCATCTCATTCATTCTTGCATTAAACCCATCTAAGAATTCACTTAAGCATCACAACATCATTCAATCAAGCAATTATTGTTAGTGTAATTAAATTAATTATTACACTAGCATAAGTTAACTTAGGTCATACATCATTTAGTCCTAGGTTGCATTTTAATAAATCATTTAATAATGGGGTAATGTCCCCTTCCTTGTTTGTAGGGATAAGATTCCTTCTAGAAGATGAGTTGTCCTTCTAGAACTTATCTCAACATTTAATTATTTCCTAGATAGGGCTCACATGTTGTCACATGTTGTTAGATCATGACACATGACAACATCTCATGCATCTTAGGTTTTCTCTTGGTGTATGGTGAACCAAAAGGTTGCTTGCACAATCTCCTAGAAGACCTTTTCACTGTCTCCTTCTTGGAACCTAATACCAATGGGTTCTTTTGAGCTTAGATGACTATCCTAGTCCTGCTCCAACTCTTCTCAAAGAATTTTCCACTTGTGCTTTACCTTTGGAAGACCAACACCTCTTTTGAAACTGGTTACTCTCTCTTGGAGTTAGAAGAATCTAAGTGCCAACTTCATCATCTTGCTTGAACTACTTGCAGGGGTGTTAGAGACACTGTTTCCTTGCATTTCACATTCAATTGAGTGCACCTTGGGGGGTCTTTTGTCCTCTCTATACCCGATCTCAAGAATTTGCTTTGGTGAGGCCTAATTCCTTGTAGTCCTTACCAGTCACTTTTCTACCTTTCTTGCTTAAACTTGTCAAACAACCTAGCAACTAAACTTCATTTCTAGACACCCTTTTGGAGCCTTTAAATGTTTCATAGGGTTTTAGACCCCTGTCTCCTCCATACAGTGGATTCCTATAATCAAGGGTAGAAAGGGCTAATTGACTTAGTTCTTAGGGTTTTACTGATCTTCTGTTAATTTCTCACTCAAAAGGATTGATCAAGCCCCAATCCTCCCAGAATTCTTAGGTATAGTCATACCCCACTTGGGACTGTACTTGTTACATATAGTGGTTCCTTCCCCTACCTATTCTCTTTACCTTTTAACTACCAAACCTCTAACTGGGTTGTAAGAACTCGCCTAGGGTTTGGATTTGAAAGCCAATGCTTGAATCCCAATGCTTCCTACTACTAAATAAATACAAAATATTGGCTCCCTTGTCATTTCCATCCAATCTCAGGAAAACCCCATGGTTAGATTTCATGGGGGAGCCATTTAAAACTGACTGCTAAAAAACTAGAATTACAAACCCTTTACACTCTAATCTATGGATTCAAAGCACTAAATCTACTCAAAGTAACTTGACTAAAAAAAGAAAAAGGCTCACAACTATTGTATAAACATAGATCTACTAACAAATCAACACTCCTAATTCATCTAATAGCACTGTCACATAAGAACACACGGTATACACAGAAAATGCAAAAAATTCTCTATTCGTTCAATCCAAAAACTTGATTACAATGAATTCTACTGCTTTCTACAAGCCACACATTTACATAGATGCCTTTTCCATCTTTCAAGGGAAGTTGATCGATCCCATACTCCTAATTTTTAGGGATTCCAATCCAACTAAGTTGCATGCAACCTAACAATGTTGTCATGCAACTTTGCAACAACATTTTGCAACTTATCACTATGTCATGATCCTAAATCTTAGGACCTCTAACTCCTTCATTTCGAACCATCAACTTCCTCAACTGCCTCTTGGAATCTTCTAACAACAAGGATGTGGTTATAACACATTTAATACCCTACATTCCAACATAAGTTGTCTAAAGCTAATTAAAGCAACATTTAGCATCAACGACTAACTAAGATGACTTTAGTCCTAGTGACTAACTCATCACACAAAAACAAGACCTTCTAAGGTCCAAATTAAACACACTAACATCCTGACTTGGCTAAGGTCAGGTACAAGCCAAAATTGAGCATAACAAACTGGAGTTTAGCCTAGGTGCTCCTGTACCATCCTCCCCAAAACAAAAGATTTCAATCCACCCTTGGATTGAGCAAGTTGAGATCAATGCCCAACTTCTCGAACTCCGATTCCTTGATCCACACTGCATCAGCATTAGGTTGACCATTTCTTTTAATCAGATGTTCTTTTTACTCCTTGGTTCTAGTTCTCTTATAGACCCTAGTATCCAATACACTGCCAGCTTGCTTAACTGGAGCAGAGGGCAGTTTGAGTTCTTCCACATCTTGGATAACTTCATGGAGGGTCTGATCCATGTTTGGTGGTTGTCCTTTGTAATGAACTAGATCTGCAATGTTAAAAATAGGGGATAGTCCACTGTCATCTGGTAACTGCACCTTGAAAGTATTGTTTCCATATTTCTCCAAGATAGGATAGGGGCCTATCCTCATCATTTACAACCTATGAGGAACTCCTTTATGTAGTCTAGACTTTTTTAAATGCACCATCACTAAATCTCCAACATGGAACTGCACTTCTCTTCTATGCTCATCCACCTTAGTCTTATGCTTCATTGTATTTTCTGCCAATGTCTTTCTGACTGTATCATGAATTTCCTACATTGCATAGGAAAAATCATCAGCACATCCACTTCCCTTGACTCCATCCTTCAACTCTCTTAGCTCATAGATTCCTCTAGGATGTAGTCCATAGACAATTTCAAAGGGACTCTTCCCTGTTGATCTATTGATAGTATCATTATAGGCATATTCAGCTTGCCCAATCAACTGATCCCATTGTTGACCATACTCCTTGGTTAAGCATCTTAAGAGATTTCCAAGAGCTCTATTAACCACTTCAGTCTGACCATCAGTTTGGGGATGGTATGCAAATCCAAAGGATAAATTAGTTCCCAATCTTTGCCAAAGAGTCTTCCAAAAATGACTCATGAACTTGGTGTCTCTGTCTGATACAATGTTGATTGGTAATCCATGAATCCTTACTATCTCTTTGAAGAAAAGAGAGGCTATTTGACTGGCATCATTGGTTGTTTTACATGGCACAAAGTGAGCCATTTTGCCGAATCTGTCTACAACCACATAAACATTGTCCATGCCTTGCCTTGTCTTGGGTAACCCAACTACAAAGTCCATACTCAAGCATTCCCATGGCCTAGTAGGGATAGGCAGTGGTTGGTATAGGCCTACATTTGAAGAAGTACCTTTGGACTTTTCACACACTATACAACTCTCCACATACCTCCTGAAATCTAGGTTCATTCTTGGCCAATAGTAAAACCTTTGGACAAGTTCTTGAGTCTTGGTGATCCCAAAATGACCACTCAATGCACCATTATGCTTTTCTTGTATCAAGTTTTCCCTAATAGAACCTCTAGGAACACATAGTTGATTCCATTTAAACAAAAGATCACTTTGCAAAGTATATTCAACATATTTACTATGAAAGTGATTCTTGTATTCAGCATATACCTTATAGATGTCTGCAAAATCTTCATCATCTGCATATAGATCTTTGAAATGATCTATTCCCATGCTCTTCAACTGAATTTCCTGAATTGTGAGGACTCTTCTACTCAAGGCATCTACCACCTTATTGAGAGCTCCTTTCTTGTGCTTGATATTGAAGGTGTAAGCTTGCAAGTACTCCACCCATTTCATGTGTCTGTGACTCAACTTCTCTTGTGAATTCAGGAAACTGAGTGCTTGGTTGTCTGAATACACTATGAATTCTTTGGAAAGCAAGTAGTGCCTCCATTTCCTTAAAGCCTGGACCAATGCATACATCTCAAGGTCATAAGAAGAATACTTCTTCTTGGCTTCACTTAACTTCTCTGAATGAAAAGCCACCTGTTTGCCCTCTTGACTGAGAACAACTCCAATAGCCACATTGCTTGCATCACACTCAATGGTGAATAGCTTCTCAAAGCTTGGTAACACCAAAACATGCTGTGTAGCTATCTTTTCTTTTAACAACTCAAAACTTTTGTTAGCTTGCTCATTCCACACAAACTTAGTCTTCATTCCTCCTTTAATAGTATCCAACATAGGAGCACAAATAGCACTAAACTGTCTTATAAACTTCCTATAGTATTGAGCAAGACCATGGAAGCTTCTTACCTCTATTGTTGTCTTTGGAGTAGGCCAATTGAGGATGGCTTCCACTTTGCTACTGTCCATCTTCAAGTTACCATGTGATAGCACAAATCCAAGGTACACCAGCTCTGTTTTGATGAACTCACACTTTTCCAAATTGATCATCAACTTCTCCTCCTGCAACCTCTTGAAAATCAACTCTATTTGTTGGAGGTTCTCTTCTCTTGTTTTGCTATAGATTAGTATATCATCAAGATACACCACTACAAACTTGCCAATGTAGTCTTTGAGGATTTCATTCATGAGTCTCATGAATGTGGAGGGGGCACTAGACAGTCTGAATGACATAACTAGCAACTCATAGAGACCCTCATTGGTTTTGAAAGTTGTTTTCCACTCATCTCCCTCATGTATCCTAATTTGATGATAACCACTCTTTAAATCTATCTTGGTATAGTACCTAGCTTCACCTAGATAGTCCATGGGATCTTCAATCCTAAGAATAGGGAACCTATACCTGATGGTTATCTTGTTTATTACCCTAGAATTAGTACAAAGCCTCCATTCTCCCCCCTTTTTAGGTTCTAAGACAGTGGGTACTGCACATGGACTAATGCTTTTCCTAATGAGACCTTGGTTTAGAAGTTCTTGAATCTGCCTAGCTATTTCCTCATTTTGTTGAGGTGTCATCTTGTAAGCTGCTTTGTTTGGTAGGGTAGCTCCTAGTATCAAGTCTATCCTATGACTTATGGCTCTCTTAGGGGGTAATGTTGCTGGTTGACCACTACTTATAATGCCTTCATAGGTCTGCAACAATTTATGTATCTCCTTAGGTAGCTCTGGTTTTTTAGCTGCTTTCTCTTTGCTCACCTCCCTTGGCTTTATCATCACTGCATAACCAACTCCTTCTCCTTCTTCCAAGGCTTCTAGGAACTCTTTTTCTCCAACCATGAGCAGTTTAGGACCTGCTGTCTGCACCTCTGTATCTTCTAGCAAAGACTAAATTTTGAAGGTTACCTTATCTTTCTTGAAGGTATAGGAGTTCTTTGCTCCATCATGCACAACTTGGTGATCAAATTTCCATGTTCTACCTAGGAGCAAGTGGCATGCATCCATAGGTAATACATCACACAAGACTTTGTCCTTGTACCTACCAATTGAGAACTCCACCCATGCTTGTTCATTCACCAAGACATGTTGACCTTTATTGAGCCATGTGACCTTGTAAGGATTGTTGTGGGGTATCCTTGTCAACTTCAACTTGTTGACTGCCTCCTCTAACACAATATTGTCAGTAGAACCTGAGTCAATGATGACTCTACACACTTTCCCCATCATCTTGCATTTTATCCTAAACAGGGACCTCCTTTGGCTTGGCTCTTCTTTAACCGGTTCCTTGATCAAAGTTCTCCTCATCATGAGGTTCTCACCTTCCTCTGAGTTCAATGGTACTTGAGGATGTTTATCTGCTGTAGTTGTCTCATCATGAACTAGGTTAGTTCTCTTATCTCCTCCATGAGAAGTACTACCTTTCTCTGGACATCTATAGGTCGGGTGTCCCAATTGATTGTAGTGGTAACATTTTATGTTGGTGAAGTAGTTACCTCTTCCTTGTCCACCACTTCTTCCTCTGGAGCTGAAACCTCTTCCTCTACCACCTCTACTAGAGCTTCCTTCTTGCTGCTCAGAGTATCTTACTTCTCCTTGGGCCCTTGGCTATGAACTCCTTCCACCATAACCACCTCTTTGTCCTCTGCTGTCTTTCCCCTTACCTCTACTTTTGGGGTTTTGTTCTTGCTTCTTTTTGCCTTTCTCCTCTATCTTTAAGGCCATTTGATAGCATTGGAAGATGGTTTTAAAGTTCACTAGGCTCATGTCTTCTTGGATAGACCACTTAAGTCCATTCAAATACCTTGCTAGCTTGATGCTTTCATCTTCAACCACCTTTGATCTGAGGCACAATTTTTGAAACTCCTCGGTGTATGTTTGGACATCCATATCTTTTTGCCTAAGATTGTGTCTTCTCCTATGCAATAGAACTTCATAATCATCAGGTAGATAGGTCTGCCTTATCTTAGTTACCATTCCTCTCCATGTAACTATGGGACCTTTGCCTTCTTTCTCCATTTCAGCTTGTACAAATTTCCACCATGTGAGAGCTGCTCCTCTCAACCTTGACTTGGCCACCTTTACCTTTTGGGCCTTTGTTATACCATCACATTCAAAGTGATTTTCAATACTCTCAATCCAGTCCACAACTAAATCAGGGTCCATTTGTCCACTAAATAGTGGCACTCCTTCCAAAGCTTTGCCACTTAAGGCCTGCAATGCCTTCAAGAATGGTTCTTCAGCAAGAACAGGGTCAAGTTTTGGAGCTTCCTCCAAGTCCTCTTATTTTTCCTTTGCTTCCTGCTCTTCCTTCTGTTCTATCTTATCCTTCACTTTGTCTGTTGTTTCTTGGACTTCATCCAAGAGTTTCTCCATTCGAGATAACCTTTCTCTTAGCCTCTGGTTATCCTCCTCTTGCTCTTCTACCTTTTTAGCTAACTCAGCATTAGTCACCATGGTTCTTTCCTCTGGTGTGTTCTCCCCTACTAACTTAGTGGGTTGCAAAATCAATCACAAGCCTTGAATCAGACAAAGGCTCTGATACCAATATGGTGTATGGTGAACCAAAAGGTTGCTTGCACAATCTCCTAGAAGACCTTTTCACTGTCTCCTTCCTAGAACCTGATACCAATGGGTTCTTTTGAGCTTAGATGACTATCCTAGTCCTACTCCAACTCTTCTCAAATATTTTTCCACTTGTGCTTTACCTTTGGAAGACCAACACCTCTTTTGAAACTAGTTACTCTCTCTTGGACTTAGAAGAATCTAAGTGCCAACTTCATCATCTTGCTTGAACTACTTATAGGGGTGTTAGAGACACTGTTTCCTTTCATTTCACATTCAATTGAGTGCATCTTGGGGGGTCTTCAGTCCTCTCTCTACTCGATCTCAAGAATTTTCTTTGGTGAGGCCTAATTCCTAGTAGCCCTTACCATTCCTTTCTTGCTTAAACTTGTCAAACAACCTAGCAACTAAACTTCATTTCTAGACACCCTTTTGGAGCCTTTAAATGTTTCACAGGGTTTTAGACCCCTGTCTCCTCCGTACAGTGGATTCCTATAATCAAGGGTAGAAAGGGCTAATTGACCTAGTTCTTAGGGTTTTACTGATCTTCTGTTAATTTCTCACTCAAAAGGATTGATCAAGCCCCAATCCTCCTAGAATTCTTAGGTATAGTCATACCCCACCTGGGAGTGTACTTGTTCCGTATAGTGGTTCCTTCCCCTACCTATTCTCTTTACCTTTTAACTGCCAAACCTCTAACCAGGTAGTAAGAACTCGCCTAGGGTTTGGATTTGAAAGCCAATGCTCGACTCCCAATGCTTCCTACTACTAAATATATACAAAAGATTGGCTCCCCTATCATTTCCATCCAATCTCAGGAAAACCCCATGGTTAGATTTCATGGGGGAGCCATTTAAAACTGACTGCTCAAAAACTAGAATTACAAACCCTTTACACTCTAATCTATGGATTCAAAGCACTAAATCTACTCAAAGTAACTTGACTACAAAAAGAAAAAGGCTCACAACTATTGTATAAACATAGATCTACTAACAAATCAACACTCCTAATTCATCTAATAGCACTGTCACACAAGAACACACGGTATACACAGAAAATGCAAAAAATTCTCTATTCCTTCAATCCAAAAACTTGATTACAATGCATTCTACTACTTTCTACGAGCCACACATTTACATACATGCCTTTTCCATCTTTCAAGGGAAGTTGATCGATCCCATACTCCTTATTTTTAGGGATTCCAATCCAACTAAGTTGCATGCAACCTAACAATGTTGTCATGCAACTTTGCAACAACATTTTGCAACTTATCACTATGTCATGATCCTAAATCTTAGGACCTCTAACTCCTTCATTTCGAACCATCAACTTCCTCAACTACCTCTTTCGAAGCCAAAATTGAGCATAGCAAACTCGAGTTTAGCCTAGGTGCTCCTGCACCATCTCTCATGCCTATATATTCAAAAAAATTGTACATTTGTAATAATCTCATAATGTAGATCAATATAGAATCTCCATTGTGCATGCCTAGTTGCAAAACTTTCTATGTGGTTGATTATCTTTTATGGCAAAGGTCCTCCATTGAAGATTGCAGCTTTAGGGACCCTATGCATCCATAATCTCAACATGGTATAAGAGCATGATTAATTCTAAAAATTATCAAGCATCTTGGAGTAGCCCTTAACATATCTTCAGACTTCAACAATAGGGGTTTGATGATTTTATGAAATTTTCATGTTATTTTATCATCATTCTCTTCTTATTTCATTTCATTTCATAGGGTTTGATTACCAAAGTGGGGTTTGACCAAGGAAAAACCCTATACTCTAACCCTTAACACTTGTTCCCCTCTTTGCATGTGTGTTTGCAGATCTTGTAGGTAGATTTTTCAAGGAGAAAGGTATCAAAAAGGTGTTGTAAAGTCATCTAAGTCATCATAGTCAACATAACCCTAATTGGAGCTTGAAGACCCTTTTTCAGCCTATTTTCTATAGATTCAGTTCTCACAATCTAACAAGTAGAAAAGTACAAACCAGGACCCACATAGTTGACCTTTGACTTTACAAATTTCTATAGGTGGATTGATTCACCATCTGTGGCGAACGATTCCCACTGCCAGGCTGGAAAAAGAGTTTTCCGAAGTTTTGTGTTCCCGACATCATGAAACCTATTTTGACAAATTTTACCAAAAACTGGACTTATTTTCCTTCTATGGTGAATGATTCCTAGTGGGCATTAGCATTGAATTTTGTAGCATTCCAAAACCTTCCTAGATCTACTTTTAGTTTCTAGGTGTACCCCATTCAGTTGCACTCAATTTTGTTTGCATACAACACTATGTTTTCCAACACTTTGCATTTCCTTGTTTACATTCAATAATTGATCTATTTCATTAGATTTTTGTATTTAGTTCATCTCATTTAGGCATATTATACCCACATCACATCCATTTTTGAATGTTAATCATTGCATTTTGGCCCAAATATTTACCCTTTTAGGTGAAAAACCCTAAAAGGGCTACAAGCATTAGGTTTGCCAAAATATTTGGTTATAGATAGAAACTAGGCACAAATCAAAGTAACAATTCATAGAAAATTAATTAGGATTTTTTACACACATATCAAATTCAAATTTAACCCATAAAAATTAATGCATCCAAAGTGATGGAACCTTAATTCTTATGTCCCATCTTAAACCCTTGTTTCATTTAGAAGGGTTTTAGGATTTGTTCCCTTGGAATCAAATGAGTGTTCAATTTTGTTGTTGACTCCCTATTGCCAATTACCGGTCACTATTTTAATATTTCATATTAGGTGGTCAGTTCCCTCATGATGAGTTGAAAAGGCTTTGTTATAATGATTTTTGGGTTCTTAGGTTTTTCTTTATCTATCGTATCATCCTAGGAAGTCCCCTTTATTAAAACAAATTATTAAGAATGTGCCTAAATATTTTCACTTAAGTTCATCTGGCCTTAAGTCTTTATCACTCATTGCTAATCACTTTTGAAATGTATTTTTTAAATCAGAAACGAGTGCTGAGGTAATATCTTATGATATCGCTCATCACGAATTGATCCTTCAACTTTTGTTTGCAATTAGCGATGAGCAAGGTTGAGATCACGTATCACTAATAATTTTTGAATTCTTAAAGCTATAATAGCGATAAGCGATGACCTCTTACATTATGATCATAGTTTCATCGCTCATCACCAATATGTTGTTAAGAGATTGATTGCAATTAGCCATGAGCGAGATGATGAGTTCCCAATTGTATCACATCTCACATATTTGTTTTGAGCACTAAGGCTATGATTAGCGATGAGCGATATGGTCCCGTTTAAGGAGTTTTCTCTCGCTACCTTGACTACATCCTATTTATGATATATTTCATGCTATTGATTGTTATGCAGGTGTATGCATCAAACTATGGTTCTTACAACTCTTGTCGCTAATGGAAGTCAAGATGCAAAGTTGAACTAGTGAACATCGATGGATATGGATGAGATCGAGAAACTGACCTTAGATCTAAGCGGCCAAGATTTTGTCACATGTGGCATTTGCATTGCTAATAAAGATGGATGAGAATGAATTGAATCAGCGATTGGCAACAACTGCTACATAAAAAGGTAACGTGGTGGAATCCTAAGGATTTTACAGTATAAAGAAAAAAGAAAAGTAGCCAGGTGGATTATTGACCATTGATACAATTTTAAAGCTAAAGGATCAACGATCAACGTTTAAAATTGAACGACTAGTTGTCATTTTTCTCATGTGATCTTACTATCAAATATTAATGGTGACATGCTCCCCTCTTGGCGGTAACATAAAGTAGATATTTGGTTTATCATGCATCCTAATTCACTGGCTGGCAAAAAGAATACCAGAGACTGAAGAATTTGCAGGAAAGCTCAAGAAATTATCTGCAACTAGAGTGACACAACTTTCATCTAGGTAAGCAAAACCGATACTTCTTTTTAATTGAGGTAGTAAGGTGAATGCCCTTGAAATCTAATAAGAAAATTGGTGGAAAGTGAAATTTAGTCTTTTCTAGTGATTTCAATTTGATAATTGAGCACTATCTAAATTGTGAAGAAATGTTTCCTATTCAATAGTAGAGTTTTATCCTATAATAATTGTGAAGGGTTTTGTTTGGTTGTAAGAAATTGTAAAACCTAGTCTCCATTTGCTTTACAAGCATGAGTGACCTAGAGCCTAGTGTATCCAGTATTAGACCAGAAAGAAAACCAAAGAAAAAGAGGATCAACAAACTGAAAATTCAACATTCTTTAGCTCAAGTTGAGCCCAAACTAGTAGCTATGTCTAACCCTTAGCCTAGTATCGATGTGGCTTCCACAAGGTCCAGAAGTGCAAAGAAGGAAACATAAAATTTTATGCAAGAAAATTCTAGAAGTATCAAAGAGGGAGGGTCATGAATTGGTAACAGGACCACAAGAAAAGTTGCTATTACCACTAGGTTGATTGATAATGCTGGCGAAATTGGGGAGAAATCCCATCCCCATAGTGGATGGAAATTGTTTTGGTATGCTTTCAATAAGCAAAATTCCAGTCAGCCTACATGCTATTTGTGGAGAATGTACTTGGGAAGGTTAGTGGTTCCAAATTTATTTGTGGAAGTTGATTTAATGATGGAGCTAGCAAGGCACTATGACCCTACTAACAGGAAAATCAAGAGTGAGAAAGGTGATATAATTTTGGAGGTGACAAAGGATAAAATGATGGATATGTTTGGGTTGAATCCCAATTAAACTGCAAAGTTCAGACGTGATGACTTGTATGTTGAATATAAAGGGAGAAAATTTTCATACAAAGAAGCAATACTTGTTCGACATAGGGGCAGGAAAAAATTCGTTGTTCAAGATGCTGAGCCTTTTGAGTGTGAATAATTTGAAGATTATTTCAAAAACACTTATTATTGTTTGAACCAAGTGCTAGCTTAGGATTTTGAGGTTAGAATAGCCCCTGATTTGTTGGTGATGGTGGAAAATATACAAGAATATAATTGAAACACTAGTTTTGATTATGCTAATGTTGCTGCTCAACAAATGCATGAGGATTTTCTCGATTTGAAAAAGGAAATCTTCCCTCTATCTTTTCCTCATTATTTCGTATTGATGCACATGCTCTTGTGGGAAGAAGATTATGAGTGGAAAAGGAAACTAAATTCGAGGATTATGGATAGTAAAAATGAGGCCATCCCTATGCAAATGTGGACATACATTTGGGATCAGGATTGCTCCAATTCCAACTACATCATGTTTTCCAATTTTGTAAGACATGGTATCTTAGATTCATTAGGTGTGGCACCTAGATTCATACTCTCTCTAGATATTAGAAGTGTTATGCGCCCAAAGGATATACTAGGCCCTGCAGCAACACATAATTTGTTCAACTAGTCTTTGCATTCTAAATATACTTTGATCAAGGTTTATGGAGCTAAAATGGCACCCCATTGTTTAACCTTGTATGTCTCAAATAGATTGGCTTTCATGGAGCTCATGTCAAAAATGGATGTTATGGATTATGAAATGTTTATAAAGGAAAGAAAGGAATTTGTGGTATATCCCCAATGTTCTTTTTCTTATTTTAAGGTCACTGCCCTTGAAGGGTTTGAAAAATTGGGCATTATGGGGAATAATCTTAGAATTCCTATCGATGAGGTTAGATTTTTTAATCCAAATGGATTTGTGGTAGGAAGAAGAAGACAAAAGAAATTAGAAATCATACATCATGAATTTTCCTATAGAGATGATGAACTAAGAAATTTGACAAGTGACGAGGGTGTTATGGTTAGGAAAAATGAATGGAAAACTATGACAAACCTTGAGGAAAAGATTATGAAAAATAATACCTTCTACATCATTCCATACAATGAAATTGCAAACCCCTTGGAGAGGGCCTTTACTATGATAAAGGACTATTAGTCTAGTGAATTTAAAGTAAAAGTAAAGGAGGCTATAGGAAAATCCTAGGTCCTCTTAGAGAAACAATGACAACAACAAGCTATGGATACCTTAGAATGGCTTGAAGATGTTTAGGAGGTGAAGGAAGAAGAAGTGGTAGAAAATGTGCTAGGAAATGAGCAAGTTGAGAAGAAATTTCCCCTTCCTCATATTGAGGAGACTCATAGTTCAGATGTTCCTCCTGACAGGATTATCCAATCATGGTATGATAAAGAAAATGATGATGATCCCAGAATTAGAGAGTGTGATGAGTTTTTGGCTAATGATAAATTTGAGCAGACTAAAGAATTTCAAGAGTTTATGATTCAACAATGGAGTAAGGAAATAAAAGAGAGACTAGAAGCAACTCGAGTCAATGTTGAACCTTCTCATTAGGAGGAAGCTAAGAAAGTAGAGGAAGAGAAGATTAAGGTTGAAATTGCAGCTATTACTCCCACTGAAGCTCAAAGAATCATTAAAGATAGTGGAATCATGTTATTACTAGGATGTACTATCACAATTGTTATAGCATATGATGTAGTTAGAAGAGATCCTCAAGCTTCGATATCTAAAGATTAGTTTGAGAATAAATTATTTGGTATTGGATAAAGTCCAAAGTTGCATACCCTTGTAATTTGGTCCATGGCACCTAATACTAGGAAACATGAGATTTCTAGGCTTATTGAAGAAGTCATTGGTTCACTAGTGGTCAAAAGAGCTACTAAAAAAACTCTGATCCAGGCAGCTAAGTTAATTGTACATGTTGCAATGCTTAGTGCCAACAGTGCCCATATTTCTCAAAAGAAATATGAATCTTTGGTCAAGGAATAAAATAAGGCTTTGAATGAATTGAGAAAAATGAGAGCTACCATTCAGGCTACCCAAAAGATAGTGACTCAACCTTCTTCCTTTTCTTCATTTGATGTGTCTACACAAGATAGAAAAGCTTTGGCCCTCGGAATTGATGATTTGAGAGAAAAATTAACTCCTAAAAAGGAAAATGTCAAGTAGGCCAAATTAGAGATAGTTAGGGTGTCCAATGAAATTTTTAGGGATGTTCTTAAGCATAGGGTGACCAAGTTGGTCCATAGGGATAATGATGTATGGGCCACATATAAAAGCATTCATGAAGTACAAAATATCTACAAGTATAGGAGGCCTTTAGGAATGTGTGGAATAATTGGATTGCTAGGGTAATTGCTTTGAAATAAATGATGCCAAAAATAAAGGAGGACCCTGAGGCACCCACAAATATTCCTAACATCTTGAAAACTATTGACTCAATAAATGAGGTAACTACTTTCCATGGAATGTTGGGAATACAACTCCAAAGTTAGTTAAAAATATTCAACGAGATGGGGGATCATGGTATGCCTCAAATATTGAATTCAAAAGGTGAATTGCATCCATTTGACACTTGGAAGGAAGATTTGGGAGGGTTTCTTGAAGCGGATATGATGCATTTTTCTACCACCGATTACATCTTGTATAATTCAAATATTGATATCATGGTGGATATTGAAACAAAGATGGATATATTTGTTAAGGAAGCCGGGATTTTAATTGATGCAAGGTACTCCCAGTATACTACTAAGGTGTGGGATTTATTGAATGTTAAGTGGCCCACTGAAGAAGAATACAATATTTGGTTGGAGAAATACATAGAATGAATAAGAAGAATAATGGATAGGAGGTGAATAATACATAGCCTGAAAACAATACATATTAGGCTTTTGATGTAACATGGTAAAATATTATTCTCTCCTTAAACTCAAGTGATTAGCATGTGGTGCTAATGTGGAATAATACTTTTTGACCTTTTTATTTTTTATTTTCCTTGCTTCATAAGTTTTGTTTTTTTTATTTTCTTACAGTTGGCATTTTGAGAAAATGGAGAATATCTTGTAACTGATGTAACAAACTAATGATGTCTTTAAAGGTGGAACCTATTTTCCATGAAGAGTTGATAATTTTTCCTCATGTTTATTTTCTCCACCTGATATTGGTGCAAGTGGTCCCATGGGATCATGACATGTGTGCTATATGGTCTAAGGCTTGTTTTCTCCTTCATCTCTATAAGAAGGAATTCTAGACCAGAAGCTCACAAGAGTTAGAATTTTTTTGAGTTGATACTGTTAGTTTTTTCAAGACAAATATAAAGCAAGTTTTAGAGTCTTTGTTTTAAGTTTCTTTTCAAGTTCATACTTATGCATGTAAGAATAATAATGGTATAGCATTTTATAATACAGAGTAATATCAGTTTCATGGTTATTTTCTCTCCTTGTATGTATGTTATGAGTTATGATTGAAAGTAGTCAAGGATTTCTTTCACATGCCTTTGTCATTATCTGATGGATGTTCAGCTTCATGTTTGCTTATCAATTCAATGAATTGTTATAAATTCTTATATGAGATTGATAACTTATAATTACTATGTGCTAGGATATTTGTAAGGAGCTATAATATTGAAAGTCATAGAGAAATTTTGTAATGTAAGATTTCTTGGGGTTATATGTGTTATCTAAATTTTTATCAGGCTATGTTAAAAGGTATTGACTTCGTGCTTTCGATAAAGACACTGGTTCCTAAAGGATATTGGTGGTACATTTATAGTGTTGATTCATTAACTACTCAATCTTTTAACCATAAAATCTCAGAAGAAACACTAAATTGTTATTTATTTTTTATGTGTCTTCTCTCTCATATTCAACTCATATAACATTAGCATAATAAGTTTCCAACTTATTTAATGTTACTATCAAGTGGTATAATGAGAAATATTTGTTATTAACAATGTATTTTATTGTAATTATGAAAGGTCTTTAGGTATACATTGTGGGATCACCCTCCCAGGTTTCACAGAGCCCAAAGAGTAGGAGTAGAAGTTTAGCCTCTTCTATTTGTTCGTTGGCCAAACCCTTTAGAATTACTAATGATTGGAAATGGAAAAATCCATAGGTATTTCTAGAGAGAAGTTTGGTTCTTAAAAAATAACCAATAAATTGGTAACTCTACTAGGGACTTGTTAAGTCCAAAGTCTCTAAGTTTAGATAAGGTACAGTCAAAGTCAATTGTTTGTTGTGAATATTCATTGTTGTTTAAGTAATAATTGGTTTTAAGTTTATTGTGTTAGTCCCATCATACTAGGTCTTATGCGTCAGGTATTATTTCATTCTACTACTGTTTGTAAGGTAATGTTTAAAATCTTTTCTAGAGTAACAAGTACAAAATCAAAGTGCAATCACTTTTTGTTTCCTAGTATCCTAGGTGGCGACTTTGAGTTCTCTAGTACTAGTGTGAAAATTAGCTCTCAAAAAGAAAACAACAAGATTTTTCAATACTTGAAATTATGAGGAAGACTAGAAGTTATGGGAAGAAGCATCCTGAGCAGAAGGTAGAATCTAAACCTATAAAGGAAAACAAACCTAAATGGGTTAGGAAACTGTCTGAGTCAAGTAATTTTGATGATTCCCATCTTGATGTATCTCCTAATTTTCATGTTGATATAAGTAGTGTTGGTGTCCTTGAAGAAGGACATAATGTTCAAGAGTCTAACATAGAACAAGAAAGTTTTCCAGTAGAAGAATTTTTTGATAGTGAGAGAAATATCTCAAGAGAGGAGGATAGGTGGGAGTTTTTGGGAAAGAATAAGAACTTTTCTGAGTCCTCAACCCTAGGAATTGGGTCCATTTTCAATGGAATTAATTTTAAGCCACAAGGTAAATCCATTTATGAGCTAGTCCACTTTTCTCTTGAGGAAGATCCTACTAAAAAACCTTATTTTACTCTTTCCCTGAGTGAACATGGAGATATTCTAGAAAATGAGGAAGATATAGATAATTATTTGAAAGTTATTGAAGAAGAAGAGTTAAGATTCCAAGAACAAGAAGAAAGAAGAAAGAAATAAAATGAAGATAGGATTAGAGCTAAGCAACTTGAGAGAGATGATAGAAGGAAAAATTTGGAGAAAATGAGATACGATTACATTAGAGCATAGAACCTCTGAGTAAAATATTTCTAAAATGGCTGATGATATTCCTAGAGAAACAGTCTCAATGGGAACTTCAACTACCGATACTTATACAACGTTTGTCTCAACCACTAGAGCCTCAGATTCTAATATTATTACTAAGAAAACACCATTTGTAGATCATTGGAAGAGACTTGATGACCCACCCAAGAAAACTACATTCAAAATCAATGATAAAACCAATACTTCCTCTACTGAAATCCCCAAAAATAAATCCAAAATTGATCCAACCCCATCTAGCATAAACAAAAGGTAGTGGCCCTTATCACTGACACTGCTATAACTAGTAATGATTTAGTGGAACCCACTCCTTCTAAAATAAGTGATAAGGATAAAAAGGTAAGGAAGTTGAAGGAGTAATTGTTGAGATTCCCCACATTTTTCTTGGAAATTCTATAAACACTTGTCTGGATAAGATAGATCCATTTTCTCTTACCTTGATAGTTGGGGGCAATTTCATAAAGAATTATATTATTGACTCTATCACATCAAACAATATCATGCCAGTTAAAATAATGGATGCATTAGGGTTAAAATTTAATAGCACTCAGGGTAAGTGTTATGCTATGGATACCAAAGAGGTCCCTGTGGTAGGTGTGATAAATGAGCTTCCATATAGATTAGCAGCTTTCCCTGATAAATATTTTAAAATGAGTGTGGTGGTGGTTGATATCCCATCTAATTATGGAATGTTATTATCTCAAAAATGGAGTGCATCTACGGGAGGAAGTATGTAGTGTGACATGTCTTATGCCACATTTCCCATTGATGGAAGGAATGTCCAAGTAATGAGAGAATCTAGGGTCCCACATATGTTGGAACATGTCCTTGAAGATGACAAAATTCTTTTCATAGATATTGACACTAGTGGGTTCAAGGTAGAGGAAGCACCAAAAGAGATTGAAAGACTCAAGAATGTCTAATCAAGCAGGACTATGGAAAATTTACTTTGATGGTGCAAGCTCTAAAGATGGATCTAGTGCAGGGATTTTATTAGTATCACCAATTGGAAATACTTATAAGTTCTCTTTTACACTATCTTTTGTTTGTACAAATAATGTAGCAGAATATGAAGCCTTGTTATTGGGATTGAGACATGTTGAAAAACATGGAATCAGAAAGTTAATGGTAATTGGTGACTTTGAGCTCATAATATCCCAAGTAAGAGCTAAGTATGCTTGCAAAAATAACAAACTAAGGCAATACCAGAATGTTGTTTGGAATTATATTGAACAATTTGATGCTTTTGGAATAGACTGGATGGAGAGAGGACATAACAGAGTGGTTGATCTACTGGTTAATATTGCATTGAGACCCGATGATATAACTTTCATAGGAATTTCAAAGGTTGAGATAAAAACAAGGCCCTTTATCCCTGAAAAATGTATACAATTGGTAGATTTTTGATAATGATGAGGATATCCTTAGATTTCTAAGATGTGCTAATAAATATGAAGGTTAGGAGATTGATTTTAATGGATTTGTAGAAAATACTGATGCACAAGACATAGTGTTTGGAAAAGAGGTCATCCAATTGAAAACAAACAAAATCCCCAAAGGCCTTGTAGCTCTTGAAAGGTTCTTTGATAATCAAGAAACTAGTAAGACCAAAACAACTACTACCCACCCAAAAGACCTAGAAGAAGTGAACTTGGGAATTGAAAATGCTCCAAAGAAGGTTTATAAGGAAAAAGGATGAAACCAAAGGTGAAGGCAATGCTAATTTCCTTGCTAATAAAATATAGGCATGTCTTTTCTTGTTCATACGATGACTTGAAAGCTTACAAGGAGTTGTTTCATCATGATATTCCTCTGAAAGAGAATGCAAAACCCTTTAGACAGAAGCAAAGACCAATTAATCCTACATTAGCTCCCAAGATGTAGGAGGAGTTGATAAAGTTGAGAGAGGTTGGTATTATAAAACCCATTAGACATTCTTCATGGGTATCCAATCTAGTAACGGTAAGGAAAAAGAATGGTGACATAAGACTGTGTCAATTTCAATAACTTGAATGTATCCTCATTAAAGGACAATTACCCCTTACCGAACATGGAGGCCATGTTACAAAAGGTAACTAGCTATGAGCTATTGTCGATGATGGATGGTTTCTCAGGATATAATCAAGTAAAAGTGAAGGAGTCTGAGTAGTAAAAGATTGCATTTACTACTCCTTAGGGTACCTATGTATATGTAAGGATTCCCTTTGTCTTAACAAATGCTAGTGCCACTTTTCATAGAGCTATGGATGGAGATTTCTTAGATTTTATTGATCTATTTATGGCTATGTACCAAGATCACTTGACCACTTATTCTAAGAAAGAAGATCATTGCATGCACCTAGAAAAGGTTTTTGTCAGGTCAGTAGAATATGGAATATCTTTGAATCCAAAGAAATGTTCCTTTGGGGCCACCAAGGGAAAGCTGCTAGGGCATATTGTGTCCAAGGAAGGAGTAAGGATAGATCCTGAAAGAGTAGTAACTATTGACAAGATTCCCCAACCAAGAAATGTCAAGGGTATCTAGTCATTTTTTGGGAAAATAAATTTTTGAAAAGATTTGTAGCCAATTTTACAGAGATTACAAGACCTATTTCCAAAAAGCTAAAGAAAGGTGAAAAGGTACTTTGGAGTGAGGAGCGTGGTCGAGCTTTCAAAAAGATAGAAAAATCCATTAAAGAGGCTCCAATTTTGAAGTCTCCTGACTTCTCTAAACCAATGCATATTTTCTCTTTTGCTTCTTTTCATACTATTGTTGTTGTTTTACTATAGAAAAATGAGAAAGGTTTTGAACAACCAAATGCATTATTTAGAAAATATCTTCAAGCTACAAAATTGAAGTATGACACTATCGAGAAACAAGCCTATGCTTCGGTGAAGGCTATAAAGAATTTCAGGACTTACGTACAAGGGGCTACAGTTATTGCTTTTGTACCAAGTGCAGCTGCGAAGGACATTTTTACTCAACAAGAAATAGCAGGAAGAAGGTGTAGATGGATCAATAGGATCCAAGAATTCAACATTGAGGTTCAGATTACTAGGTTAGTAAGAGGACAAGGCCTATCCAAGTTGATGGCAGAGGAAAATTTGGAAGCAAATCAAGTTAATCAGGCTGAAGTAATTGATGTTGTACCTCTTTGTGATATGAAAACATGTGGATGGTACAAAAGAATTATCCAGTATATGCAAACTTTGCAATGTCTTGCTAATATGGCTGACAATGAAAAAAGAATATTGAAATTGCATGCTATCAAGTATGTGATCATTGATAATGGGCTATGGTGGAGAAGCTTGGATGGAGTACGTTTAAAATGTGTAGATGGAAAATAAGCATTGAAACTCCTACAAGAAATTCACAATGGGGTGTGTGGTGGTCATTACATGGAAAAAACTACTGCACACAAGATTTTAAGAGTTGGGTTTTGGTGGCCTGTTGTTTTTAAAGATGCTCACAAGTTTTTTAAAACTTGTGATGCCTGTCAACGATTCTTAGGAAAATAGAAATTCTCAGGAAACTTACCACATAGACCTATGATGGTTGAAGCCCCTTTCCAAAAATGGGGAATCGATTTCATTAGGGAAATACAAGAAAAATGTAGTGGTCATTCATGGATTCTTGTTTCCACTGATTATTTTACAATGTGGGTAGAAGCAATACCTACAAAGAAGGCAACAAGCAGGGTGCTAGTTTATTTTCTATTGAATAATATTCTTATCAAATTTGGAGTCCCTCAGAGAATTATCTTAGACAATGTTATGTGTTTTTGGTCAAATGAATTCAAGGAATTTTGTGTAAGACATGGCATACTGTAAGTTTCTTATTCTTCACCTTACCATCCTCAAGGAAATGGTCAAGTTGAATCTAGTAATAAGAGCTTGATGAAGATAATCAAGAGAATTATGGAGAAGAAAAAAAAGGCCTGGGATTCAAAATTGAAATTTGCACTCTAGGCAAATAGAGTGACTATGAAAAAGGCTACTGGTTATTCACTGTTTGGTTTAGTATATGGTCTGGAGGCAAGATTTCTACAAAATAACCTGCTCAAAATGTATAAGTCTTTTCAAGAATATGATGAATAAATCTTTGATGATATGCAACACAAGATAAATAATTTGGTGTAGTTGGATGAATCTAGGAGGGAAGCTCAAGCTAAAAACTTGAAGATGCAACTATAGGTTAAGAACTTATATCATAGAAAATATTCTCCCAAGAAGTTTGAGGTTAACAACATGGTGTTAGCCTGGAATGCAAGAGTTTAGGATAAGGGAAAGCATGGAAAATTTGAAGCATTATGGATTGGCCCTTACTTGATAGCCAACACTCATGACAAAGATTCATATTTTCTTCAAAGCTTGATAGGTGAACTTTTTAAACTGCTAGTACTTGGATAGTTCTTAAAGCCATACTTCTCCTAAGTATGTTATCTTCCATGTACATTCTTTTTGTATATTATGTATATAGGTGTGTTTTCTTTTTGTTTTGTTTTGGGACTTGCTACCTTGTCTGGGTACTTCCCAAGTTTGGATCCTTTGGTTTTAATCCACATTTTAGTCTACTTCAATTGGGGATTCTGGAGATCTCACCATGCCTGCAAGAGGCATACGTCCCTAGTTAGAGCGACTGATGGAGCCTTAATTATTATGTCCCATATTAAACCCTTATTGCATTTAGAAGGGTTTTAGGATTTTTTCCCTTGGAATCAAATGAGTGTTCTATTTTGCTATTGATTCCCTATTGCCAGTTGTAAGTCACTATTTTAATATTTCCTATTAGGTAGCCAGTTCCCTCATCATGAGTTCAAAAATCTTTGTTATAATGATTTTGGGGTTCTTAAGTTTTTCTTTATATATTGTATCATCCTAGGAAGTCCCCTCCATTAAAACAACTTATTGAGCATGTGCCTAAAAGTTTTCACTTAAGTTCAGTTAGCCTTAAGTCTTTATTGCTCATCATTCATCACTTTTGAAATGTATGTTTTAAATCAACGATGAATGATGAGGTAATATCTTTTGATATCGCTCATTGTGAATTGATCCTTGAACTTTTGTTTGCAATTAGCGATGAGTGAGGTTCTTAAGAGATCACATATTGCTAATAATTTTCAAATTTTTAAAGCTATAATAGTGATAAGGTATGACCTCTTAATTTATGATCACAGTTTCATCGCTCATCGCCAATGTGTTGTGAAGAGATTGATTGCAATTAGCAATGAGCAAGATGATGAGTTCCCAATTGTATCACATCTTGCATATTTGTTTTGAGCACTAAGGTTATGATTAGCGATGAGCGATATGGTGCCTTTTAAGGAGTTTTCTCTTGCTAACTTGACTACATCCTATTTGTGATATCTTTCATGCCATTGATTGTTATGCAAGTGTATGTGTCAAAATGTGGTGCTTACATCCCTTATTACTAATGGAAGTCAAGATGCAAAGTTGAAATAGCGAGGAGTGATGGATATGGATGAGATTAAGAAACCATTCTTAGATCTAAAGGGTCGAGATTTTGTCACATGAGGCACTTGCATCGCTGATAAAGATGAATGAGAATGAAGTGAATCAGTGATTGGCGACAACTGCTACATAAAAAGGAAACATGGTAGAATCTTAAGGATTTTGTATAAAGAAGAAAGAAAAGTAGCCAGGTGGATTATTAACCATTGATACAGTTTTAAAGCTGAAGAATCAACGATCAAGGTTTAAAACTAAACATCTAATTGCTAGTTCGCTTGCACGAGCTTACCATCAAATATTAATGGTGACATGTTCCCCTCCCGACCATAATAGAAAGTAGATATCTAGTTTATTGTGCATCCTAATTCACTAGCTAGTAGACAAAATACCAAAGACCAAATAATTTGCAAGGAAAGCTCCAGAAATTATCTGCAACTAGAGTGACACAACTTTCATCTAGGTAAAAAAAATTGATACTTCTTTTTAATTGAAGTAGTAAAATGAATGCCCTTGAAATATGATAAGAAAATTGGTGGAAAGTGCAATTTAGTCTTTTCTAGTGATTTCAATTTGATAATTGAGCACTATCTAAATTGTGAAGAATGCTTTCATATTCAATAGTATAGTTTTATCCTATCATAATTGTGAAGGGCTTTTTTTTTCCGTAATAAATTGTATACCCTAGTCTCCATTTTCATTACAAGCATGAGTGGCCTAGAGCCTAGTGAATCCAGTATTAGACCAAAAAGGAAACCAAAGCAAAAGAGGGTCAAAAGACTTAAAACTCAACATGCTTTAGCTAAATTTGAGCCCAAACTGGTAGCTATGTCTAACCCTTTGCCTCATACCCCTATGGCTTCCACAAAGTCCAGAAGTTCGAAGAAGGAAAAAAGAAAATTTATGCAAGAAACTTTTGGAGGTATCAAAGAGGGAGGGTCACGAATTGGTAAAACGCCCATAAGAAAAGTTGTTGTTACCACTAGGTTGATTGATAATGCTAGTGAAATTAGTGAGAAACCCCAGCCCTAGAGTGGATGGAAATTGTTTTGGTATGCATTGAATAGGCGAAATTCTAGTAAGCTTGCAAGCTATTTGTGGAGATTGAATTTGGGAAGGTTAGTGGTTCCAAATGTGTTTGTGGAAGTTGATTTAATGATGGAGCTAGCAAGGCACTATGACCCTATTGATAGGAAAATCAAGAGTGAGAAGCGTGATATAATTCTATAGGTGACAAAGGATAAAATGTTGGATGTGTTTGGATTGAATCCCAATTACACTACAAAGTTTAGGCATGCTAACTTGTATGTTGAATATGAAGGGAGAAAATTTACATACAGAGAAGCAATGCTTGTGTGACATGGGAGCAAGAAAAAAATCATTGTTCAAGATGTTGAGCCTTTTGAGTGTGAAGAATTTCAAGATTATTTCAAAAAAACTTATTATTATTTGAACCAAGTGCTAGCTCGGGATTTTGAGGTTAGAATAGCCCCTGATTTGTTAGTGATGGTGGTAGATCTACAAGAATATAATCAAAGCATTTGTTTTGATTATGCTAATGTTGTTGCTCAACAAATGCATGAGGATTTTCTCATTTTGAAAAAGGAAGTACTCCCTCTATATTTCCCTCATTATTCCTTACTGATGCACATTCTCTTGTGGGAAAGAGATTATGAGTGGAAAAGGAAACTAAATTTGAGGATTTTGGATAGTAAAAATGAGGTCATCCCTATGCAAATGTGGACATACATTTGGGATCAGGATTGCTCCAATTCCAACTACATCTTGTTTTCCAATGTTTAAGACATGTTATCTTAGAGTTATTGGTTGTGGCACCTAGATTCAAACTTTCTCCAAAGATCAAAAGTGTTATACGCCCAAAGGATATACTAGCTCTGCAACAACACATAATTAGGCCAACTAGTTTCTACATTCTGAATATACTTTAACTAGGGTTTGTGGAGCTAAGGTGGCACCCCATTGTTTACCCTTGTATTTCTCAGACAAATTGGCTTTCATGGAGCTCATGTGGCAAATGGAGGTTATGGATTATGAAATGTTTAGAAAGGATAGAAAGGGCTTTTTGGTATATCCCCAATGTTATTTTGCTTATTTTAAGATCACTTCCCTTGAAGGGTATGAAAAATCTAGCATTATGGTGAATAATCTCAGTATTCCTATCGATGAGATTAGAGTTTTTGATTGGGAAGGATTTTTGGCAAGAAGAAGAAGAAAAAAAAATTAGGCATCATACATCATGAATTTTCCTATAGAGATGATATACTAAGAAATTTGACAAGTGATGAGGCTATTATGGTTAGGAAAAAGGAATGGGCAGCTATGACAAACCTTGAGGAGAAGATTATGAAAAATAATGCCTTCTACATCAGTCCATACAATGAAATTGCAAACCCCTTGGAGAG
Source organism: Sequoia sempervirens (assembly GCA_007258455.2). NCBI lineage: Eukaryota > Viridiplantae > Streptophyta > Pinopsida > Cupressales > Cupressaceae > Sequoia > Sequoia sempervirens. The sequence goes on along the minus strand of VDFB02000008.1, from coordinate 173,674,243 downwards.
GGCCTTTACTATGATAAAGGACTATCAATCTGGTGAATTTAAAGTAAAAGTAAAGGAGGTTGTAGATAGATCCTAGGTCCTCTTAGAGCAACAATGATAGAAACAAGCTATGGATACCCCAAAACGGTTTGAAGATGTTCAAGAGGTCAGGGAAGAACAAGTGGCAGAACATGTGCCAAAAAATGAGGAAGTTGAGTAGAAATTTCCCGTTCCTCATATTGAGGAGACTCATAGTTCAGATTATCATCTTGATAGGATTTTCCAATGGCAGTATGATAGAGAAAATGATGATGATCCTATAATTATAGAGTGTAATGAGTTTTTGGCTCAAATTTGTGCAGAGCAAGAGAAGATTAAGGCTAAAATTGCAGCTATTACTCCCACTAAAGCTCAAAGAATTGTTAAAGGTAGTGGAATTTGTGTTATTACAAGGATGTACTATCACAATTGCCATAGCATATGATGCACTTAGAAGAAATCATCAAGCTTTGATATCTAAAGATAAGTTTGAAAATAAAGTATTTGGTTCCAAATATAGTCCAAAGTTGCATACCCTTGCAATTTGGTCTATGGCACCTAATACTAGCAAACATGAGGTTGCTAGGCCTAATGAAGAATTCATTGTTTCACTAGTGGTCAAAAGAGCTACTAACATAACTTCGATCCAGGGCCAAGTTAACTGCACATGCTACAATGCTTAATGTGGACACTGCCCATATTTCTCAATAGAAATATGAATCTTTGGCCAAGGAATATAATAAGGCTTTGATTGAATTGAGTCAAATGAGATCTACCATTCAAGCTACCCAAAAGACAGTGACTTAACCTATTTCCTCTTCATTTGATATGTCTACACAAGATAGGGAAACTTTGGCCCTCATAATTGATGATTTGAGAGAAAAGTTAACTACTAAAAAGGAAAATGTCAAGCAGGAAAAATTAGAGATAGTTAGGGTGGCCAATGAAATTTTTAGGGATGTGCTTAAGTATAGGGTGGCCAAGTTGGTCCATACGGCAACTGATGTATGGGCCACGTATAAAAGCATTCATGAAGAAAATACAAAATATCTACAAGTACACGAGGCCTTTACGAATGAGTGGACTAATTGGATTGCTAGGGTAAGTGATTTGATAGAAATGATGCCAAAAATAAAGGAGGATCTTGAGGCACCCACAAATATTCCTAACATCTTGAAAACTACTGACTCAATAAATGAGGTAACTACTTTCCATGGAAAGTTGGAAATAAATATCCAAAGTAAGTTGAAAATATTCAACGAGATGGAGGATTGTGGTATGCCTCAAATATTGAATTCAAAAGGTGAATTGCATCCATTTGAAACTTGGAAGGGAGATTTGGGAGCATTGCTTGAAGTGGTTGTGATGCATTTGTCTGTCACAGATTACGTCTTGTTAAATTCAAATATTGATATGATGGTGGATATTGAAACAAAGATAGATATATTTGTTAAGGAAGTCAGGATTTTAATTGATGCAAGGTGCTCCCAGTATACTACAAAGGTGCAGGATTTATGGAATGTTAAATGGCTCACTGAAGAATAATACAATATTTGGTTGGAGAAATAAACAAAATGAATAAGAAGAATAATGGATAGGAGGAGAATAATACATAGCCTGAAAACAATTCAGATTAGGATTTTGATGTAACATAGTAAAATATTATTCTCTCCTTAAAATCAAGTGATTAGCACATGGTGCTAATGTGGATTAACAAATTCTAACCTTTTTCTGCTTTCTTTTCCTTGCTTCATAAGTTTTTCTACTTTGATTTTCTTATAGTTGGCATTTTGAGCACATGGAGAATATCTTGTAACTGCTATAACAAACTAATGATGTCATTTAATGTGGGACCTATTTTCCATGAAGAGTTGAGGATAATTCTGCCTCATGTTTATTTTCTCCACCTGGGGACTCAAGCGTAACTAGGAAGGGAATATTGTTGCAAGTAGTCTTATGGGATCATGGCATGTCTGGTATCTAGTCTGAGGCTTGTTTGCTCCTTCATCTCTATAAGAAGGATTTCAAGACCAGAAGCATGAGAGTTAGAAAGTTTTTGAGTTGATACTGTTAATTTTTTCAAGACAAATACAAAGCAAGTTTTAGAGTCTCTTTTTTAAATTTCTTTTGGAATTCATACTTATGCATGTAAGACTGATAATGGTATAGAATTTTATAATACAAAGTAATATCGGTTTCATGGTTATTCTCTCTCCTTGTATGTATGTTATAATTTATGATTGAACGTATTCAAGGATTTATTTCAATTGTCTCTGTCATCATCTAATGGATGTTCAACTTCATGATTGCTTATCGATTCAATGAATTGATGTAAATGTGTATATGAGATTGATAACTTATAATTACTATGTGCTAGGATATTTGTAAGAAGTGATAATCCTAAAAGTCATAGAGAAATGTTGTAATGCAATATTTCTTGGGGTTATATGTGTTATTATCTGAATTGTTATCAAGCTATGTCAAAAGGTATTGACTCTATGCTTTGGATAAAGGCACTGGTTTCTGCAGGATATTGGTGTTACATTTACAATGTTGATTCATTAACTAATCAATCTTTTAACCATAAAATCTCAATAGGAACACTGTTGTTATTTATTTTTTAGGTTTCTTCTCTCTCATATTCAACTCATATAACATTAACATATTAAGCAGCCAACTAATTTAATGTTACTATCAAGTGGTATCATGAGAGAGATATATGTTATTAACAATGTATTTGATTGTAATTATGAAAGGTCTTTAGGTATACATTGTGGAATCACCCTCCTGGGTTTCACAGAGCCCAAATAGTAGGAATAGAAGTTTAGCATCTTATATTTGTTTGTTGGCCAATTTATTTAGTATTATTGATGATTGGAAATGGAAAAATCCATAGGTATTTCTAGAGATCAGTTTGGTTCTTAAAAAATAACCAACACAAAGTTTAAAAAATAGTTGGGATTTTTTTATTTTTTATTTTTACCTTGTGATATCTCTTCGACACAACAACCCTTGCCTTGGACTTACTTTTTATGTCAAGTTTTGGGGTGCTGAAGAGGCAAGTTGAGGTGAGACTAGTCCAACACCCTTGCCTTGGACTTACTCTTTATGCCAAGTTTTTGGTGTTGAAGAGGTGAGTTGAGGTGAGACTAGTCCATTAGTGCTAACTGTGCATGCTTGAACAACACAACCAATACTTAAGCCCAGTCAGCAAGAGTCAAACCTTGGACCTACATGTGATGAATACAAATCCTTAGCACAACCAAACTAATTGGGAATTCTCGCATTTTAAATTCAAACTCAAACTCAAACCACATAATTAAATGCATCCAAAACTTTAAAAAATTATATTTTGAGAGAAAAAGAATTGAAAATTTCATTTCATAGGGTAGACCACATTTTTTTACTCTAGGAAATTTCATACAAGTTTTACAAATTTTATATTTTTTCATGTGCATTTTTTATAAAACACTAGAAATTCCATTGATTAACAATTATTAAATTTGAAAATTATATATTTATACTCAATACTTTTATATTTATTATATTTTCATATTTTTTTCATGCATCTAGAGTTCTATGTAAATGCATTTATACATTTTTATATAAATATATAGTTGTTTATAAACATAAATAATTACATGTGTGTGAGATTTTCATTTTGAATATATATCTTACTTATGAGGGATCTTTGTATATCAAGTATTTAAATTTGTGAAATTCTATATATTTATCACTTATAAGAATGATTCAAAAAATATTAAAGAATTTTGTATGCAACATTTACATGGTAGACCACTAGTAGTTGATGATCTTATACTTTTTGATGACCTTATTTTGAAGAAATAAGCATGCACCTTTTTAGTTGAGTGTTTCCACATATTTTCCACATTCCTTTATCTTTCGTTCAAAAATATTTATAAATCCACTAACTTTGTGCTTGCATTTCTCTATTTAAATAAGGATTTGTGATGAATTTTTTCTTATGTATGTATACCAATTATGTACACATGTAACTATATGTATGAAACTATTTTATCTATGCAAGTGTATGTAAAAATTCACTTACATACAAATCTATGCTTGCAAATTTTAAATTGATATAAAATTATATTTACAAGTTTTGCAAGCATACAACTAAATGTTTGCAATTTTTGCATGCATGCAAGTGTATGTCTCAAAAAATTTCACATACATGCTCCAAATTTATTTTCCTTACTAAGATTTCACTTGCCTATATTTAATAACATTGATAACGATTTTGTAAGAAAGTTGGTGGAACAAAAAATAATATATATGGGCCATTTGAATTTTATATTTTAACCTTGAAACTAATCGTCACTATAACACTCATACATAATTTTTGTTTATTATTGCACTCTTTTTATTGACTACAAATATTCACATGAGATTTAACATCAACAAGGAAGGAGACCTATGAGCTTAGGTAGTCATGAACATGAAAGGTGGCTATTACAAATAATGAAAACCTTCATGTTTGTAATTCATGTTTTATGATTACCACTCTAGTAAGGAAGGGTTTGCGTATGTATCTTGTGAGGATAATTCTATATGCAAAAAAATTCCATTTGATGTATGAGTTTTCAAATTTTGTATACATACAATTCCATATTTATACAATATACATATAAGTGTATATCTATAAATTTTGAGTATATGTCATTACATATCTTTACAAATATTACATGAAACTATCTATTTGTAATTTTTTTTGCATGTAATTATATTCTTTTAAATTTTACATACATGATGTAAGTGTATGTCTGTAACAGTATAAAATATTCTATTAAATTAAAGGTAAAAATAGATTATTTTATTACTTTCTAACTTTTAGAGAAAAGAAGAATCAATGTCTACCACAAACAATTAAATAATATTGAAGTAAAATATCTGTAATGAATGAGTATCCTAAATTGTATGATGCATTACCTTTGTTCTTTCCTGAAAAACACTTGTGCTCTCCTAATTACTAAAATAAATCTATCTATTATCCAATGGAAGATAGGAAATAATTATAATTAAATTAAATATATTATTACCATTGTAGTAATGGAAACAGTACTCCCCACCATGGCAAAATAGATCATGAGGATAGGGGTCCTATTTCACACTTGCTACTCTCAAGGACACCTTAGATATCTCAACCTCAAGTGTGGAATGGAGGCAAGAGATCTACTAGAAGGGTATCCTAGGTTACATTTAGAGATTAATGAGGGGTTCACCGCCTAGGGCTTGGAAAAGAAAATGAAATGCAAGTTGTAAGGTCTAAACCTAGTGATGCATGAAAATTCCATGAATGGCCTAGAAATGCATATAAATATAAATAACAGGCTGTGAAATGAAATTTGTGCACTTGGGAATCAGTACATGATCAGAAGGAGTTCCAAATTGCTAGAAATTCTTACTTTTTGACCTAGTGGGACTCAATCGCCATTCTAAGAAAATTAGTCTTAGTTTTGGATTTCTACACAAGAGAAGGTTTCAGGAAAAAAGGTATCTAAATCTGTAAAGATCTCTTAAAAATACCTATAGGGTCGAAAAAAGGGTCCTTTGACATTTTCGCACTAATAGGACCATGTGGATTTTGGCTTAATGTTGCCTTGATTTAGTGTTGTAATGTGGATAACACATTCACATTATCTCGTGGGCCCTTGTGAACTAATATGATTTTAATGGTGCCTTGCAAAAGTGTTGTGAACTATTGTAACACAATTTTTCACTTTTCTAGGGTTTTATTAATTAAATAAGCATAATAAACATAATTTAAATCATAATTAATCTTAATCTTACTTTATTTGGAGTGTTGTAAAGTTTTGTAACACACTTTCACATTCCTCCAGGCTTGTCATTAATAATTGGGCTTTCTTATGCTTTAATTGGGCATCTTTTTTAGGATAATCTCAACATCAATCATTGACCAATCATAATTTAGGTGTTTCTAGCTTGTGTGGCCTAGATTTAGTGATGTGGAACTCATTCACCACCTGGGAAAATGAGTCTCACCTAGATTTTTTGGTCGCAAACCTATTTTTACACCTTTCTAAGATTTTTTTTAGTTTTGGTCCCATAAATTATGCGTGATGGGATTCATTTTCCTCCACCTTGGGTGAATGACTCTTGTGTGACCAAAATTCAAATTTAATTCAAAATTTCAATGGTATTTTATTCTCCTAGATTTGATGTCAGCTTGTAGTGTTGTAATCTCAGGAATTCTTCCATAATTAAGTATAAATACAAGGTTCTTTCACTTATTTTCATCCAATAATTTTGTGAGAGAATTACTAATAGAAAATTGAGTTCACAAGAGTATTCAAGTGTCTTCAAGACCATTCAAGAGAATTCAAGGGAAGAATTATTCATCAATTGTTGCAGGAATTCAAGATCCATCATTATGGCAAGGTTCTAATTGCATTATTTCATGTTCATGCTTCATTATCTTATTGTATAATTTGGTTTAATTACCTATAAGGGTTTTGACCAAGGAAAACCCCCATTCTCTAAGAATCAACAATTTTTCCCTTTTTTACATGTGTGATTTTAGATCTAGGTGTCTTGGAGCTTGAAGATCATTGAAGATTAGGTCACAAGGTTGTTGGAATTGTCTCCCCATTTGCAAGACCAAAATATTCACTAAAAGGTCATTTACAGCCCCAAAATTAAAGTTTCAAATCTAAGAACCTAGAGGAGCAGATTGAGAAGGATGAGAAGAGCAGATTCAGACTTTGAATTTCTAGAAAAGTCAAACTGGACTCATTCACCACAAGTGGAAATGTGTCCCACTATAGGAGTTTTTTCAAAGATCTTTGCAAATTTGGAGACCCAATTGGCTGAAACTTGCTTTGGAACAATTTTTCATAGCTGGGACTAATTCACCTGGAATGGTGAATGAGTCCCACTATAGGAGTTTTTTCAAATATCTTTGCAAATTTGGAGACCCAATTCAGACTTTGAATTTCTAGAAAAGTCAAACTGGACTCATTCACCACAAGTGGAAATGAGTCCCACTATAGGAGTTTTTTCAAAGATCTTTGCAAATTTGGAGACCCAATTGGCTGAAACGTGCTCTGGAATAGTTTTTCATAGCTGGGACTAATTCACCTGGAATGGTGAATAAGAACCAACAGGCCTAAAATCAGAATTTTCAAGATTTCAGAACCCCATTCCATCTCCAGCAAGTTTTTAGGTGCACACTTTATGTTTCACAACTTTTTGTTTTGTTTTGCTTGCATTTCTAGGTCATTCATTAAAGCATTGCATCAAATTAGGGTTTCGTTTTACATCTAGCATTTCCTCGTTCATTGCATTATCTTTCCAAGTCTAAACTTAGTGGTGAACCCATCATTATATCTCATTCAATCCCTAGGACAATCCCTTTGCAATATTTCAATCTCCTTTGCATTGAAATCTCAAGGGTTTGTTCTTGAGTGAAGAGTAAGGAAATAGCCTCTCTCCTTTTAGGTACAAATCCCTAGAAGTAAAAAAGAGACCATCCCCACATTTTCTTCTTTTCATTTTGGTGAACCTATTGTAGACCAATTGCATTTTGGAGCATGATATGTTATTTCATAGGAGTATTCATAGATTTCCATGTGCATGAACTAACCCCACTAATGAGTGTTGGAGATTGATCATTTGCAGATTTAGGGGTACTCATTATGGCACGAGGAGGAGGGATTGAACCTCTGAATGCTTAATAGAATTTCCAATTCTATTTTTTACAAACTCTAAAGGCATATGCTTTTATGTTTAAGTACTAGACTGTTGTTTACACTTCAGATTTATTGTCTCTTTTATCTTCAGATTCTAAATGCATCGATGTAGATCATTTGCCCATATCTATAGACTATATGCATGATTTTTTTTTCTGTGGAAACATATTATTCCTTTTTTTTCTGACATTAATAACAAATGGTGATAACATATTCGATTTGTTTGAGGCTATAATTTTCACCTGGAAGCTATGAGTCTGTTTGTTTTGAAATATATGGCCATCTCAAAAGATCTTTTTCGCATTGATTAGATCTCTCTTACAGTTATTACCTATTTTCTTGTTGAGACGTCTTTTCTACATTAAGGCGGCTTCTCATTGCTTGACCAACATTTTTTTTTTAAGTTGACATTTTGGTGTCTAAGTACGCATTATGCTAGTACTGCATGTCTGTGTTTTTACTATGCTTCATTATATGTGATTTGTATGTAGTCTGATATTCTTCATTTCCTAACATTTGCTGCAACAGGGGCACATTCTTACCAGTTGAATTAGTTTGAAGGTTCTTTATATAACTTTGGGTGTGTTCTCTTCTTTTTTCAACTGCCATTACAATCGCTGCAAAATTTGACTTTGAGCCTACCAATTGCATTTTTTTCTTAAAAGTCTCAGTAGATGTCTCAATCTATTTTTCTGTAGGAGAAATATTTATCTTTTCTGATAGCAAGGCTAACTTCAATTGAAATATATAAAAGAAAGCATATCTTTTCAAATGTATTGATTGGTGTCGACATTCGATGATAAATGTTGCCAACTCACATGTCTGCTGACTTTAGCATCTCAGAATTTTTCAATCGTGTTAACTTGAAAGGCTATCCCTCCTACCTGTATGTCACTTTCACATGTGTTGCGTGTAAACCCGCAAAGGTCTCTTGTGGGCCTTCCTGCCAATCACGTTAGCTTGGAGAGTTCTAAAAAAATTGTTGGCTACATTTAATATTTGTGTTAGTTTGGAGGTTGGAGAGTTTCTAAAAGTATTCAACAAGCTCTGTCGCCCAACAAATATCTCACCAAATTTCCTTGATTTGGGTGCTACCTAAAAATCCAACGATGATCTCCACTTCTTAAATCTCCCTGTCAGGAAAAAAATATAGGCTGATTATCTTCCATGTTGGCCGCTTGGGGGAATGTTTTAGATAACAACTTAAGTCATGATTAGTTCTGGCCTCTTTGTACTGTTTTCACTCTACAACTATTGACTAATGGACTGCAAAAAATACTGCACAACATATATTGGCCCACTTATTATGATTAGCTTTCTATAGAATTAGCCTTGAACATTTAATTCTCTTTAGATCAAGCTAGCGACCTTGAACCGGCAATGCTCCTATGACATGTATGTGTCTTGTACCTTTTTCATTTATAGGATTCGAGTGTAATAGTGAACTGGTATATCCTCTAAATTAAGGTGTGTAGATAGTTTATATTAGGTGTATTAATTTGTAAACTATCTTATTTTTTATGACCAAAAAAAAGAGAGAATATATCCCCCCACTCCTCGTGTTTGGCACTTATTTTAAGTTTCATCTCTTGTTTGTTTGGGGTATGGCTTTTCTTTTATATATATATATTAAACATGGAAATTTTGAAATCAATTGTGCTTTTGTGGCTTTTGTATATTAAATATGGAAATTTTGTAATCAGTTGTGCTTTTGAGTATTAAATATGGAAGTTTTAAAATTAGTTGTTCCTTTATGGCTTTTAAATGTGGAAAGTTTGAAATCAATTGTTCTTTAATGAAAATAGGTATAAATATAAAATTTTGGTATGGATTTACGATCGTTATAAAGAGCTTATGAGCCTTGTCAATTTTATTCTATTATTCTCTTTAAAAGGGTTTCCTCGAATGATTGAAATTTCTTGTGTATACTTTAATCATTTACCATGAATTCCTAACTTTTGTTTATAAATATTTTATAGGTGAAGGTGGACATTGGAACCAAACATTGCTATTGAGTGAAAGTAAACAAGGAAATAGTTGAAGGTTGACATCGAAATCTAGCATTGGAGTTGAGCAAAAACAAAAGCAAGATCGGAGTTAAGGATTTGGGCATTGAAACTTAAAATTCATAAAGCATTTTTAAATGCTTTGAGCTTCCGCTGCATGCTTTAATTTGCTGTTTTAGACTAACTCATTTATTTTTGGGCTCTAAAACAAACATAGAAAAAAATTTCAATTTTTGTGGTAAAGGGTTAAAATGACTTTAGGAAAATTGACTAGATTTCATTTGAAGTTAACAATTGAATAAAACAACTCTCATTTATCCTTTGGTGCTTTAAAAAGAACTCACAATTGCTTTCAAAGGTTAAAATGAGCATGTGCAACTTTGTTTTCGTGATTTATTACTTAAACTAACATCATCAAAAAGGATGTATGCACTTCTCTCGTGCTTCACAGTGATCTTGACAATTAAAAGGCATTTTTGGTGATATTAGGTTGAGATAAAGTAATCACCTCCATACATCATTTTTGGGTTTAAAATTGAACAAAATACTTTGCGCGTGTGAGTAAACCTATTGCATGTGTTCTCCCTTTGTATCTAAATGATGGTTGTTCAAACTATGAATATGTTTAATCACTTTTTTCTATCTTAGAGGGCCTGCCTTGGGGAAAAAGTACTTACCCAAGAGAATGACTCAACTAGTAACACTCTAAAGCCAAGAGTATTTCCAGCTGGGATATAAATGTGGGCATTGGAATAAATGCCAATATCACACGGTTGAATCTGACGAGAAGTGCAACAATGGTCTCTCACCACACTGGGTCAACTCCTACGAACAAAAAGTTTGAATTAAAACCCTTGTTGTAGAAATTGCCAAAATATTTGATCTATTTCTTGGTGGAAGAAGGGTCGTTCTAAAGTTGCCCCACACTTTTACGGTCTTTAGTAGAAATGGAAAGCATGCCGTAGGAGTTTCATGGGTGTTGATGCTTGGCTGCCCCATATAAGTGAGTGTCATGGAGGGGAGCAAGTGGGGTCAAGCATCTAACCATTCGCTAAAGATAAGTGTAGCTAGACTTGTCCAAGTGGGGACTCAACAAATATTTTCTTTCATATCCATAGGATTGTGCTTATTCTTGGTTACAAACTACTTTACTTGTTCGAAAACATTGGAAACAAACACTTAACATCATCATCAAAATTTCAAACCCTTGAGGAGGCAAATACAATTGACCCAATTCATGTGTTATTGCTTTCCCTTGGGATTCTCATCCTTAGAGGTTTGTAAATACTTGGATTTACATCTCAATTTTCCTACTAAATTTAAACAATAGGTAACCCTTGCCTTGACTTCATCAAATTTCCACATAACATAGTTTGTGGGATTCAAAGAAATTAAGACATTGGACATCTAGTTTGGAAATCTAATCAAAGAAGTGTTTGTGGTAAAAAAAATCACTAAGCAAATATAACAATATTGACTTTCACATGTGTTAATTCCTCATGATTTCCAATAAAGTCAAAATCCTGAAGCGAAGGTCCTTGAGTCAAAGTTCAAAATTCAGGAGTCACACTCGAAAGGTAATCAATAAATACATTAGGAAGGGAAATCAAAGGCAACATATCCAAATAAGTAAAAAATTCACAACGTTTTATAGACTCATTCCTTTGAACAATCCAGAAATGTATGCTTAGTTTGAACCACTTCTTGGTTGAGAGGTCCTTAGAAGTATCGTATGTTCTTCAATATTGAGGTCTAGTAAACAAGTGTCTTTCTAGGTACATCCTAGGATCAAAATCAAAGCTTCATTCCTCTTTGAACATCAAAACCAATATCATCTCATTATCAACTCCTTGAAAAACATGGAAAAAATCCTTCATGTTAAACTTTGGCAAAAGCATTTGAAATCAATCCAAAATCACCTTGTTTGATTGAATGTGTGTAGATGCATCATTCTCCACATATTTGATCAAATTATCAAAACTTGTGAACAAATTCATCCCTTGATAACATCCAACATCTTGGGATTTAGGAGTTCATTATCAATATCATCCTATTTGAATAGGAGTGTTTAGATGAATCCTTCTTCTCACACCTAGACAAATTATCATCTTGTGAATGATTTAACTCTAGGACAATATCCAACCTCTTAGAGTTTATGAGTCCACCAAAATCTAAATCCGAAACAAATCAATCCTAAATCAAGGCCTAAAGTTTAACATACCCTTCAATATTTTCTCAAGATTTCCAATCATCCATCAAACATCCATCTTACATCCATATCATTATCACCCTTTGATCCTTGAAATCATCGTAAAATTTCTCTTTTTTGAACCTAAAGTTAGATCAACCTAAAGAATTAGGTAATTCACCTTCTGCATTTTTGAAGATTGATCCCTATTTTATGGTGAAAACTAGATCATAACACAAGAGGAACATGGAAGCCAACAAAGAAACATCTACTTCGAGTGACTTAAGTCAAACTACTCCTAAAATCAATCCCATTGGGTCTAGCAGTCTCATGGTTAACCTTCCTCCATTTTTGCAAGACCATCAAGAGGAAGGTGTCCAAATGGAGGATCTTACCAATAATCCCTTTGGAATGTCACATGAGGAAATCACTAAAATAATTCAAAATCCAAAGAACCATAAGATTATCAAAATCATGATGAGAATCAATCTCTCACTATATATGCTCGAATTATCAAAGCAAGGGACTAAACTCCCCTCTGATTACGATGTGAGCACTATTGTGGAACCATATTTTGGATTCATGCCTCCAATCTCATCTACCATCCCCATTTCATCTGCCCCCTCATTTCAAAGCATCAGTCAAAACATCTCGCAAATCACATCATCCATTGCTCCAATGCAACCGATTATTAACAAAGGAAGTGCATTTCTCAATGCATTGCAAATGCATCCTCTCATAAATAATCAGAACTTGGTGCAAACATCATCTTGGGATAAATCATACCTTTTCATACATACGATCCTCTCACCTTTGATGATCCGAATGATCTATCATCATGATTTCACACAACAGCCTAAACCTCTCTCCACATAACCTCACAAGGAGAGGGTGACATATTTGAACCAGTGGGCATTTTTGACACTACACCATTTTCTCAAGAGATCAGACCCCTCACATTTCCACCACTTCCGCCATTTCCATCATCATCCACACCACTCCTTGGCTTAGGGCTTCCCCCTTTACCAAATATTAATCAAAATCAAACCAACATCCTGAACATCAATCAAAGCATCACGCCAAACTCTCAAAAATTGTCATTGACATCACAAGAATAGATGACAACTACACAAGTAATCATGACATCATCAACCACCCCCTAACATCTCAAAGCATGGTCTCTCAAGGACCAACAACATCGATCGCACCATCCACCAATCAAATCCCAATCACCAACATGATGACGCCTCTCACAACCACAATAGACACCATTCTAAATCCACCCCCACCTCCACCACCACCAAGCTCCAATATATCAAGCTAATATTGTATGGCATTGCAAGCCACTCAATAAGCTACTTATCAAAAGGCATTCCTACAAGTACAAAAACAACAATCTGCACAATTAGCTGCTCAACAAGCCATGCAATTAGCTACTTAGCAAGCCACTCAAGTGATGCAAGATGATCAAGCTGCCCAAATCGCTTAACAAGAACAATAGGTTGCACAAGCCCAAGCCTTATTGCAACAACAACAACAACAAGTCACTCAAGCAACACAATTTGCATAGGCTCAACCACAAGCACAATCACAGTATCTTGCACAACAACAAGAATATCAGCAAGCACTAAAGCAATATCAAGAACAACACGAAGCAACCCAATTAGCAGCTCAACAACAAGTGCAACAACAAGCTCAGAAATAGGCATTAATAGCACAATTGCAACAAGAAAAACAACAAGCATTGTTGCAATCATACTTAGCTCAAAAGAATATGTAAACATCATCCATCAACATAGCAACCAATTTTCCCATCCCACCAAAAATTGAACCACCTCATAACTCTGTCATCCCACCCCTTGATCTGCAAAGCGATATGACAACACAAATAAGGTTGCTCTCGCAACAAGTGCTTGACCTTTAAATAGGGCGAACCACGAAAACACCTAGCAACTTGTGCCCTTATCTATTCGTTAGAAGCCTTGTAATGAAACCATTCTCGAAGGGATTTGAGATCCCTAAATTTGACAAGTATCGTGGGCCGAGAAACCCTAAAGATCATATTAGGGAATTCTAGGTTCATTGCATGGAAGTCACGTATGATGATACCTATCTGATGCGGCTATTTCCTAGGAGTTTGGCTAGCCATGCCATGGAATGTTTCTCTCACCTACGTACAGGCATCAAGACATTCCAAGAAATCATAGACACATTTATCAAAAACTACGGATGCAATATCACCATGGATGCTAGTCTAGAGGAGCTCTCATCTTTAAAACAAGGTAAGAATGAATCATTCATTTCATTCCTACAACGATGGTGATCCAAGGCTAATCGAAGTAAATGGGTCATGCCTGAGGAACAACAAGTGTGCACTATCATATCCAACCTTGACGGCCTCTTGGCATTCCATCTCAAGGTCCAAGGGATCACCACATATGACCAGTTAATTTCCAAGGTTCTCAGCATCAAACGAGCCCTTATGACACAAACTGGAGGATCAACTTCATATCCTGAACAACAGAATAATCACCCACCCACCAATTACAATGACAAACCTTTCACATGGGAAAAAAACAAAAATATTACCAACAATGGTGTCATTGATGCCAAGGTTTTTATTAGTTCCCCTCGGTAAAAAACACTTGCACCACAACAAAAAATCCAAAACCATCATCAAAACAACCATCAAGCGAACACAACACATCAAACAAACAATCAAGCAATCAATAACATCAATGATCAAAGGGGACTACCCCAGCAAAACAAGAATTCCATTAAGTGAAAGTACACCGCTCTTGGGGAACCACTCAAAGTGATCATGAACAAACTGATAAGCGAAAACCTCATCAAGATTCCCACCTACGAGAACTACCAAGAACTGGACGTTAAACCTCCTTGGTATAACAAAAATTAGCTCTGTGAATTCCACAAAATCAAAGGGCACACCACTAATAATTGCATGAGGTTAAAGAACATAGTCCAAGACCTCATTGATCAAAGGACCATAAATGTATAATAGCCAACAAGAAACCAAAACCTCAAAATATACATGAATTTGATGCCTAACCATAACAATAAAGGGAACAATAACACTGATAAGGGGAAAGGCACCTTCAAAAATGTGAATCATGTGTATGAAAATGTCGTCACCTCCCTAGATGAATACTGCATAGTAATCACTATCAAAGGAGCTCAAGTCGATTATGGAGTCACCACAAGAGGAAAAAAGGTTACTATCGCAAGATCATCTCAACCAAACAAAACTTTCATGTCCAATTCAAGATCTGTTCCCAATGGTTACAATTTCCTTGATCAGCTAAAAAGAATGCCTACAAAAATATCCATCATGGAGTTATTCGACAACTCATCCGCCCATGAGAAAGTCCTTGAGGAAGCATTGGATTCATCCACCGTCCTCACAGATCTTGATGCGGAACAATTCCAAGCTATGGTCGAAAACATCATTACTCCAAACCTCCTTAGGTTCTCTGATCAATATTTTTCCACTCAACCATCTCATAACTGTGCACTCCATTTAGAGGTCCTAGTGTGGAAAAGTAAAGTCAAGCGAGTCTTGGTGGATGGAGGTGCAGGCTTGAATATTTGTTGATTAAGAGCCATGACAATCCTACCTCTCAGGTACTTGGGAAGACATTATAAGACATGGTGATGTAGTTGTAGATAACCATGACAATCAAATATGTTCTTCTCCTAATATCTTTATTAGATATGAAGAAGATAGTTTGGTGTTAGAAGATACACTTATTGACAGTCATGAGAATCTTGTTGTTAAATAGGCGCGGGACAACTAAGAGGGGGGATGAATTAGTTGTCACACAAATTCAAACTTAAAACTTTATCAATAAAGATAATACTTGTAAACATCTAAAATTTCTTTAACACACTTCTTAGTTTATAGAATCAATCTAGAAAATCTCTGCACAAACTTTTCGCATATTCTTTCAACCAAGATTCCCATCTTACATCCTTTTGGACCTTTAAGAAACATCCTTTCTTCAACAATATCAATCAGATTCTCTGGCAAGAAATAAAAAACAACAGATACTTTAATACCTTTTCAAAGTAGACAATATACAAGTGCATCATCAATTTTTAGTTTGTCAATAGGTGAGGCAACATCCCATAATTCACCAATTGTCTTCATTTTTCCTTCAACTATCATAGATTGGATATCATCGAGATCAGGGGATTCAGTACTAGTCACCGATTCTTTCTCCTTCTCATCCAAAATATTAATGATGTCTTCAGTTATCTCTTTTCTCTTTTTTGATTCCAGAGGGGAATCACTGATAACAACCTCCAATTCTCTTTTCCCAGACAAAGAGCCTACTTTGAATCGACTTATTGTTTGCTTGCAAGGATGAGAAATACGATCTGCACATATTTTCATTATCTTCCAAAGACTCTAGATGTTTATAAATTTGTTTTCCAATAGGGATACCAGATTCCCACACCACATTATCTTTTCCCGATAGAGAATTCAGAAAGTAAAACACCAAGCATACCAACAAGTATCCAAAATGAAATGGATAATTCTCAACCAATGACATTCAAATATTTTCAAGAAAATTCTCAAGTAACAAGCTACATAAATCAAATTGTCTATTATCCTTAACCATCATGTGGGCAATGTGTACAACAATAGTTGAAGTTGAACTTTCATGATTCCTTAAATAAATTTTGTATGAGATACCATATGCAACATACCTAATGACCGAGTCAGCAAGTGTATCAATCAATAATGCTCTATGATTTTTTCCAATGCCAACCAGATCCACCACATCTTTATATTTCACAGTTTTCGTTCCAAAAAGTTCTCCAGAGCTACATAATCTAGTGATTACTTTGATTGCTTCCTTTGAGATCAAGTAGGGTTTGTCCAAAACAATGTTTCCATCCTTAAGACAATTCAATAAGAATAGGATAACTTCCTTATCTGAAACCCACAAAAATTCACTCCACAAATCCATCCCTAGTGTTCTTATATTATGTAATTCGACTTTGCTCAAACAAAGATACCAATTTTTTTGGTTATTTCTGGAGGATAATATGGAAGAAGTTGAAGACAAAGTTGAAGTTCAATTCTACACACCATCCAAAAAATGATGGACAAACAGAGGTGGTGAATAGTATTTTCAAAAAAAATTAACCATTATTACATGTTGGCTCCAATAGTTCAAAAAATATTTCCAACACACAAAACAATCTTTAGCACATTTCATCATGTCGGCTTGGACCAAGAAATAGGTCACACATAAGCTTTCACATCAAATCAAAATTAACTTAATAAGTCAGCTAGGAATAATCTTCAATGCAAGAAGGAAACAATCAATTTGTTGGTTGCTACTATGTTGTACGAGCACCAAAGCAAAAAATAACCTAATCATGGATGCCTTTAACATCCATCAGAAGTTTCCAAAAACAACAACCAGAGATTATCATCTGCGGAGAAGTGTAGAGTAGAATACTAGAAAGGAAACCAAAATGTTGGACCAACTACTAGAGAGGATAAGCACTGGTATAAGAGTATCAGACCCAACTACTAGCATACTACCAACATGGTGACATCAATGACAACAAATAGATAACTTTACTCATTTTTCCAACAATCTCCCCCTTTCTCATTGACGGCAACATGTGAACAAAAAAATTCCTCTCCACTATCTCCAACACTCTGCATTCCAACTCTCTCCCCCTTTGACATCAATGGAAAAGGGTGCCAAAAATGAGTGCAAACATGGTGACATCAAAATTTCAAAAATATTTCCAAAAACTTCAAAAAAATTCAACAATTCAGAACTTTTAAGCAAACAAAAATTAAGTGAAGATTCCACTCTTCACCTAGAACACCTTCTTATATCTTTCTTTGAGAATTGGATACAACTTCTTCCAATTAAAAACAAAAGACTCTAATTTAGTGCATGTACTTTCCAATAATCCCAACAGAGTAAAAGAGGGTAACCAATCTACATCAGAACATTGTTTCTCAATATCTTTAGCATCAACATGAATTTTGGAAAGATGCTCTAACTGGACTTCAACAATTTATTTAAGGAGCGAGAAGGTCTTTGTCACATCATCTCTTTGTCTTTTTGTGATTATCAGTTTAGCCTGTAGTTCACCAACTCTTATCCTTTTTTTTCCATTCTTTATCTTTAAACATGTCAAAGTTCTTTCCAATTTCATTCACCTTGGTTTCAATCGCTTCAATTTTTCTTCTGAAGTTGTCTACAATAGCAGGCCACTGAAGAAAATACTTGTAAATATCTAAAATTTCTTTAACACACTTCTTAGTTTCTACAATCAATCCATAAAATCTCTACATAACCTTTTTACATCTTCTTTCAACCAAGATTCCCATCCTAAGTCCTTCCAGACCTTCAAGCATCATCCTTTCTTCAACAATCTCAATTAGATTCTCTGGCAAGAAATTAGAAACAACAGATACTTCAATACCTTTTCGAAGTAGATAATCTACCAGCGCATCATCAATTTTCAGTCTATCAATAGGCAAGGTGGCATCCCATAATTCACCAATCTTCTTCACTTTTCCTTCAACTATCATGGACTGGATATCATCAAGATCAGGGGATTCAGTACCAATCAGTGATTCTTTCTCCTTCTCATCTGAAATATCAATGATGTATTCAGTTATCTCTTTTCTTTTTTTTGATTTTAGAGGGGAATCACTGATAACAACCTCCAATTCTCTTTTCCCAGATGAAGATCCTACTTAAAATTGACTTACTATTTGCTCGCAAGGATGAGAAATACGATTTGCACATATTTGAATTATCTTCCAAAGACTCTAGATGTCTGTAAATTTGTTTTCCAATAGGGATACCAGATTCCCACACCACATTATCTTTTCCCAGTAGAGAATTCAAAAAGTAAAACACCAGGCATACTAGCAAGGATCTGAAATGAAACAAATTATTCTAAACCAATGACATTCAAATATTTTCAAGCAAGTTTTCAAGTAACAAGCTACATAAATCAAATTGTCTATTCTCCTTAACCATCATGTGGGCAATGTGTACAGAAATCTAGCCGAAGTTGAACTTTCATGATTCCTGAAATAAATTTTGTATGAGATACCATATGCAACATACCTAATGACCGAGTCAACAAGTGTATCAATCAATAGTGCTTTCTGATCTTTTCCAATGCTAGTCAACTCCACCACATCTTTATATTTCATAGTTTTCTTTCCAAGAAGTTATCTAATGTTGCATAATCTAGTGATCACTTTGATTGCTTCCTTCAAGATCAAGTAGGGTTTTTCCAAAACAATGTTTCCATCTTTAAGAAAGTTCAATAAGAACAAGATAACTTCCTTATCTAAAATCCACAAAAATTCACTCCACAAATCCATCCCTAGGGTTTTTATATTCTGTAATTCCACTTTGTTTCAAATAAAGATACCAAATTTGTTGGTTATTTATGGAGGACAGTATGGAAGAAGTTGAAGACATATTTGAAGTTCAATTCTGCACACCATATAGACACTGATGGACAAATGGAGATGATGAATAGGATTTTGGGTAACCTACTAAAATGCTTAGCAGGAGATAAGCAGGCAAGGGATGGGATTTAATTATACCATAGGCATAATTTTCTTACAACAATTATGTCAATAGGAGCACTGGTAAATCACTGTTCTAGATTGTGTATGGAAGTATTCCAAGAACTGCTTTTGAATTGAGAAAGATGGATAAGGGGGAGAAGAGTAATGTCGAGGTTGAAGATTTTACCGAGCAACTAAAAAATTTACATGAAGAGGTGAAAAAACATATCAGGGTATTCACAGGATCATGATGGGCCAAAAAGTGGGAATATGATGGGTATGTGTAGGGTATGAGGCTGAGGACCTTTTTTTACCCAAAATTGATGAAACAAAAAGGGTTTCTAAAGGAGATTGTCAGATTTCTACCAATATAAATTATGCTTTACTTTGAATTTAATAAATAATTATTATTCATTTTCTAGTTGAATTACAACTAAAGTCCTAATTGATAGGTTGATTGAAAAACATCTATAACTTTCAAACGGTATCACATTTTTTGAATCTGAAACATGCATCACATTCTATGCTTCACATACTATAGGATTAAAAATAAATAAATTGAAATTTGATGAAGTTTTGACCAAGTTAAGGTGGTCAGACACACGAGTTTTGATATTTTTAAAAAGTTGTAATAAAAAATTCATAATTAATTATTTAATTGGAAAAAAATTATAAAAAAATATGCATCACATCAGACATGAGTCCTCTACTTATATCTAAAATCTTATAAAAAAATGTGCATCACATTGGGACATGAGTCCTCTACTTATATCTAAAATCTTATAAAAAAATATCATTTTATTGTGGTTAGGGTGGTCACATACACCTACTTATTTTTTCCTTGAAATTTAAGTACCACTGCATTGAACTTTCAAATTTTCACCAAATAGATTTTTTAAATAAACCTAGTAGTTTAGAAACTACATTCAATTTGCTACAAATTTTATTCTTACATATTTTTGAAATAATATAAATAACTTATTCAAAAAAATTCTAAATTTTTTGCCACTTAAGGGCCTATTTTTTCTATGATGATCCTCCACATACCCATCAATAAGATGAACTCATAATTTATAAGATAAGGAAATAAAAAAAGGGGGTTTAAGGATTTCCAAGTAGGAGATGAAGTCATGGTTCATTTTCAAAAGGAGAGATTTCTAGTTAGCACATACAAGTTAAAGACATGAAGAAGCTTGGACCATGCAAGATCCTAGAGAAGCATGATTCAAGAAATACGTATGAGGTAGAGTTGCCTAATGAAATTCACATTTCACCTTTGTTTAACATTTTAGATATCATGAAGGGGCAATTGAAGAAGAAATAATAGAAGCACAATGGAATATTCCAGTACCTACTTTAGAAAAGGAGGAGATAGAAGAAATTTTGGATAGTTGTGTGGGTAGAAACACAAGAAACAAGAAATACATGCAGAGTACTTGGTGAAATGGAAAGGAAGACCTGTTGAATATTCATCATGGTTTTCCAAGGTTGAGGTTAACCATCTTGGTTTCCCTCTAACTCCTAACAAGTGACAAGGTCACTTTTCAAATTACCCTGGGTGTCTGATGCAAGAGAATCCAGTGTTGTAGGGCAATCTTGCATCACCCAAATTTTTTTTTTTCCTTATTTAAACTTTAGTTTTTTCGAGTCCCATGATGCCACTTAAGGGGTGTAAGATAGTCAGAAGTCAAAAATAGCAAAAAATGGTCACTTACTATTTTTAGCAAGTCAACCTAAATGAGTTCGTATGGACCTAAAAATTTAGCTCAAGGAGCATAATTGAAAAACATTTGCGTTCACGAAAGAATCGTCTCTATACCCTACATGATTTGGGAGATATTAAGGTTTTTGTCCCTGGAAATTTCTCCAATGCAACTTCAAATTTAGATATAAAAACTTTAGAGGCCTCGAAACAACTCAAAAATTCAACCAACTGATCTCTAATGGATTCAACATTGTAGATCTCTTCGACAAATTTCCAATAATATGCAATGATAGCAAATCGGACACCTAGATCAAAAAGTATTGGCCCTGCAAAGTTGCCCAACTAAAATTTGAATTTCATTAAAATTTCTTCCTAGGAAAGAAATCAAATGGTGAGACTTTTGGCACCAAAAACAAGGGAATGTTATACTTTCTAGAACATTCTAGGGCAGTTATGGGGTAAAATAAAAAGGGATAAGTGGGGGTTGTATAAGGTGGCTCCATTAGTACATATTGTGGCTCCAAATATATATTTTTTTTTCAGAGTTGATTCTGTGATAATGAATCAAGACCATGAGGTTTTAGCATGTAAATTTTGAATCTGCAATTTCAATTTCTTAAAATAATTGAAAAGTGAATTATTTTTCTATCTCGCATCTTTTTTGTTGGTATCTATTGTTGTGATTTGTGTGGGTTTCGAGTGGTGTGGCAATCATCGCCCTTATTAGGGATAGAATGAGGATGAATAATGGATATTTTTTGGGGATTAAGGGTATAGGTTATGCTAGTTGGCTCTTGATATTTAGGACCAATGAATGGGTGATTAATTCTTATGACCTTTTGGTATTGAGGGTAGGTGTATGGGTGAATAAATAATTTAGTTTATTGGAAATATGATTGATGTTATTAGAAATTAATTTTTGATAAGTAGGTTAATTTTTATTTTTATTTTGTTGTAAAATACATTGTTGATATGGAGGCTAGATGGATGGATGACTAAAGATTGTGTTTTTTTGGTATTGAGGATAGATGGTTGGATGAATAGGGATTATAGTTTGTTGGTGTTTGTTGAACATGGATGGATAAAAATACATTATTACATTATACTCTAAGGTTTGTTCATCTTAAATCTCATACACTAGGTCATCCACAATACTCTCACTATCATTATAGGGTTTATACATTAGGTGATCCACAAGACTCAATATCATCATAGGGGTCATAAACTAGGTGATCCACAAGGCTCAATATCATCATAGGGGTCATAAACGAAGTGATCCACAAGACTCTCATTATCATACTACACCAAAATATGGACTTAAATATAAACAAATTTGTTTCACGTTCCTTCCAGGTACAATCGCAATATCTTTTTTTCCTTGAGGACTCTCTAAAAACATAATTTTAGTAACTTCTCAAAACCACCTGCAACCTACAAGATAAGAAACAGGCAACACATACTGACAAACAAAAGAAATTAAAGGTTAGTGTGTTCATGTTGTGTTCACCAAACTATAAGCATTGGAATTAGAACATAAGAAACAATAAAGACTCATAAATATAAAACACAAATCAAATCTAGTTCGTATTTACCAATCCCACTACAAACCTAAAAAAAAATTATATTGATTCGTTGGTTTGGTTGTGGATGCAACTTAATAGAATATTGCCAATCTGATGATTGATTTGATTGATAATAGATGTTGACAAAATTGATTTGCATAAGAAATGAGATATTATAATGATGAATGAATGACTAAATTTATATACTTTTTCAGGAAAAATCAATTCAAAGATGAGGATAAGATTGAGTACTTAGTTAACTCAATTGATTATGGAGTCAACTCAACTGAAAAGGAATTTTTTTCATTTCAAATTGATGAAAGGATAATATTGAATTATTTCATTCAATAATTGGATAATTATGAAGAAAAAGTTTCCATTTGAAGATTAAGTTACATCTAATGGATGAAGATTGAGATTCTAAAATGATGTAGATTTAATTGACGAAGTGAAGCTGAGTTATAATTTAAGACTAAGTAAACTAATCAATGATGATTGAGTTCAGTAATGGAGAAAAAATGGAAATTATTTCAAAGTGGATAATTAGATATCATTTAATTAAATAATAAAATATTATTTAGTTAAATAGATAATGGGATTAAATGAGAAGTAATTATTATTTAATAAACAATAATATGTGATGTAATATATGATTACTAATAGAAAATCAATGTGATGATTAAGAAATGGTTAATTAGTGCATTCAATTAATGATTTAGGGAATGATATGATGATAATTAGGATTTAATGATTAGGTGAATTATTTTAGGTGTCTACACATATATAATGATTTCTTGATTTTTTTTCTTCTTTCTGGTGTTATCTTAGATTCATCAAAATGATTTTAAAGAAGGAAAAACATGTGTGATGTAACTAGCATCAAGTTACATATAACCTATAGTAACCTATAATTTAAGCTAAATTTGACCTACAACAACTTGCACTAGTGTTACAAGTGATGTGTAACAATGTACATATTGGCTTGTAACTTGTAATAATGTTGTAAGTGATATGTGAGTTGTAGAAAAAATTTATAGAATTTGAATGATTAGATTTGAAAAGAAAATGTATCATAAAACTAGAGAGTGGTTTTCTTCTAGAATTACATAAATATGTGATAATGCAAGTATGTTTATATTTTTATTTACTAAAAAATTCACTTACTTGTGTTAGAGTTAACAAATTAAAGTGAATTTACATTCTCTTTAACCTTTGTTGTAGTATTAAATAAATGAATGTATGTACTTATCATGAAGGAAATTATTCATATATTTAGAAATAGAAAATAGATATAACAATTCTTCTTATTGAATCTACATTAAAATAAAGGATAAATGTATAGAATACTTAAGGAACTTGTAACTATATTTGTAAGCATGTAGCATTATTTCTTTTTTGAGCTATTAAAATATGGTAAATAGAGTTATGGTGTTTACTTGGAATGTTGTAGACTAAGGAATTCTTTAATAATGTATATATAGACGGGTTTTTTATTCATATTTATCTTAGTTAGTAGCCTAAGGGTATTTTCCTGATGTCTAGGTAGAGTGGGTTACCTTGATGGTGTAAATCCCTTTAGTTTCATATCTATTGGTATTCTCTTATCTCTTAGCACTTCGTTCTAATGCAAAGTATAACACACTAGGATGCATTCCTTCATATATTTTTCATGATCTTTTACACTCTTTCCTCTTGTCCATTTATGGATAAGATTATTTTACAAATCATGAAAGTCTATTGGCATCACATGTGCCAACAACACTTGATGTGTGTTGTGTGTTTCCACTTTGTGGAAATTTGTTTGTAGTGATTATGGGCATGACATATTTAATGTGCAAACACCATCATCATTACTCCCACTTAGGATTCAAAAATATAATTGTAGGGCCTAGATAATTAACATAATTAATTCTTGTTTATATACTTATGAAAAATAAACGTAAGAAGGGATAGATTTATAATTTAAATTTCTATACTTTCCATCTCATAAACCCAACACCCACCCTCTTCCATTATCTTATCCTAAAACTCGAAAAATAAAGTAAATAAAATAATTCTCTCTACCCTTAATATATAACAATTTTTTTTTTAATAATATTAAAATTTTGATTATAAAATAATGTTCTTTCCATCTCCACTTTAAATACATCAACTATATTTTTTTATCTTAACTCTATTATTTAAAATACTTAAATTATTATTATATTTATTTAACATAAAAACATTGCCATATATCTCATGCCCACAATTTAAAAAAGTATATTATAATTTGTTTACATCCAATTCAAACAACGTTTATTTTTTATATTAATGTTTTAATTTATTATGGTATTGATTTCACAAAATTGAACTTTCGTATATCTTCCTTTAGGTGGAATTATACTTATGCTAATAAGATTCAAGAAACCTAAAATTAAGATCCACTTCTTATCCACATGCTCTTTTATCTAATTTCATTTAAAAGCAAGTCATAACTTTGACATTAATACGTGCCAAACATAACAATGCTCGACACAAGAGATATCTTGAATTGTAAAAAAACACCAAACAGTGAAAGGGGGGAATTCTACCTCTGTCGTGTTGGGCTCTATTTGATGTTTCTATTGGATCAGACACTCACAGTGGCAATGCCTACGCAGCCTACAAAACAGTCATTTGACCGTATTTATTAATTAATTAAAAATAAATATACAGCATATTCTATATTTTTAATTAATTAATAAATACAATCAAATGACCATTTTGTAGGCTGCATAGACATTGCCCTCACAATGGTACTGAAGGTCTACTCTGGACCTATTTCTCAACTCTTTTTTTTGGGCTTAGGGAGTTCCAAGCTACCTAGATTAAAGGTGTATATTGTCATTTCTTTTAGCCAGCCATACCTGCTGAGAAAAATGTGCTAAGCTCTTCCTCGAGGGGATCAATAGGTAATATCCTTATTTTGTATCGATCTACTGTTTTTAATATTCACTGTAGCTTGGTGATTAGCTAGTTAAGCTGAAAATATGGTATTCTTAATATGTATCGGTCTAAAGTTCATTTGTTCTGGTATTCAGAGGCAATGTAATGTTTAGAAATTTTACAGAATATAAATTAGTGAATATGGAAGAAAAACACCGCACAAAATCTACAGTTTAATTCAACATCCAGCAGTAAATACATGGAAACGGGGCCGGATCATTTATTTCCCTTTAGAATACAAAAACTACTACAATGAATGGCTGCCCAGGGCATAATTAATGTCACCAGTGGCACCACAGAAAACATGTCAGGTTCTTGCAAAGGACATAAATAGTCATAAACAGATGTAAATTCCAGATCAAAACATGACAAATAATTCGCTGGGGACATAAATAGCTATAAATAGAAGCAGTTGACAAACATTTCAAAATGGGGAAATGGTCCTTGGCAGTAAGAAAATAGCTGGAGTAATGTTAGACATGATGTATCGTACAACAAATGGCTTTATTTGGTGACAGTTACCGATGAGTTTTGTACGAGCAACAGTTTTTTCCCTGCTTCCTAAGGCAACATGAAAGAAAAGTTTATGATTTAAAAGACATTAATGAGCATAATAAAATTGCCCTAAAGAAGCTCAAAATTTGTCACTATCAGATGATCCCATTGCATTTTAAGTACGAGCAACAATTTCTTGCTTCATATTGGGAGTACGAGGAGTCCCATATACTGTAAGCTATTTGTAGACACAAAAACAGACCCCCTGGTATCATGGACTATAAAAGGACCTTTGCTTCCTTTCCTTTTTTTCATGTTTCGTAAGGCAA
Source organism: Sequoia sempervirens (assembly GCA_007258455.2). Classification (NCBI taxonomy): domain Eukaryota; kingdom Viridiplantae; phylum Streptophyta; class Pinopsida; order Cupressales; family Cupressaceae; genus Sequoia; species Sequoia sempervirens. The sequence continues at coordinate 173,647,655 of VDFB02000008.1, read as the reverse complement.
CATTAAATAAAAGTTGGTGATTTAAAAAATGTTAAGGCACAAAATAAAATTGGCCTGAAGAAGCTCAAATTTTGTCATTGCTTTTGAACGAGATGATGCGAATGCATTTCGAGTACGAGCAATAATTTCTTCTTTGCTTCGTTAGACAACACTAGAGAAAAGATGATTTAAAAGGTGTTAAAGAACAAAATAAAATTGTCTTAAAGAAGCTCAATTTTTTATCTTTTGAATGAGATGATGCCTATGCATTTCAAGTTTGGGCAACAATTTTTTCCCTCATTTGTAAGGCAACATTAACGAAAAGTTGATGATTTAAAAGATGTTAAGGAACAAAATAAAATTGACCTAAAGAAGCTTAAATTTTGTCACTACTTGTGAACAGCATGGTGCTTATGCATTTCAAGTACAAGTATTGTTTTCTTCCTTGCTTCATTAGGGAACATTAAAGAAAATTTGATGATTTAAAAGTGAAATGAAAAAAAAGAAGAAGGATGATGATGAGGTGGTGAGGTTCACCAAAATGAAACAAAATGATGCACTTATTTTCCCTATTTCATTCAAAACATGTGTTACAAAGTGCCGATGAGAAATAGTAATCAAATATAACCCAAACAGTAGTCAAATGCAAATCTGGAAAGGGTCAAATGTTGTGTACCTATCACCAAAGATGTTTTTTCAAACCTCATTGAGGACTTATTCGACCTATGGTGAATAGGTCTTGGGCTCCTAAAAATCAATTTTTGGGTTCTGTTCTTCTATGTCTGCACTCCCAACATCTATTTGTTCACTGTCGGAAAACAAAAAATAAAACTTGTAGATCAATTTCCATGATTTGACAACTTTTCTTACAACTTTGACAACTTTATAACTTTCTTTAATTTTTCTCTCCAATTGATCTTCAACCTAGAATCTACAATCACACATCAAAGAGGGAAAAATGTTGTTTTGTTAGGGAATATGGTTTTGCCTCGGTCAAACCCTGGTTTGGTAATTAAACCTTATGATGAAACAATGAAACATGAACAATGATACCCTATTTGAAACCTTGGATATATCTACAAACTAGCATGAACTGGCCTTAATGAATGTAGATCTTGATCATGAAACTTGATGTGAAACAATGCCTTTGATATGCTTGATTTGATCTTGAACACTACATCAACACATTAGCTCAAAGAACATGCATGATGCAATACATCTTTGACGTGACAATTGAATCTTGATTATTGCAATATTCTTCTATGATTTTCCCTTGAATGCCTTAGAAATGCTCTTGAATTCTCTCTTGATCATAAGTTTGCTAAAATTCTTGAAGACTTGAAATTGTTAGGTGAAACTAAGTGAAATAGCCTTGTATTTATACATATCTTAACATTAATTCCTGAAATTCAAATATCACAAGACGACATTGAATTATAGATTTGAAATCATTAAAATACCACCAAAAACATATTTCAAAGATGTGTCCTAGGCCACTTACCTAGGACACGCATCGAACAATGTGAAATATCATGTAAAAATAGAGTGATAGGACTAAGTGAGTATGGTGAATAGGTTTTAGGTCACTTACCTAGGAGACACATCTTCCAAAGTTAAGTGTTGTGACATGGAATTTATGAATGTCAGGTTTTATCCCTTAGAATTTGTGTTTAATTAGGCTTGGATTTGAATTAAAGAGGAAAATTAAGGAAAATTGATCTCAATTGATCAATAAAGCCCTAGCTTAGTGTTAAAGTGTAAAGCTACACTTTACAAAACTCTAAATAAGCCACAATTAAGTCCATTTAGTTCAAAAGGGTCTTAGACTTAATGTGAATATGCAAAACATATTACAACACTAAATTAAGGAAACATTAAGCTCATTTTATTGTTAATTATTCCCAAATTAAGTGTGAAAATGGGATACTTTTTTCTACACTACATTTGTCCCCCACTTTAGTGAGAGTATAAGCTTGTGTCAAACTCACACTAAAGTAGACATTCAAGACACTTATGTGTGTAGCAATGACAAATACACAATCATACAACATCAAAGATCAGGAAAAATCAAGCATAGATTGTCCAACGCAATGTGGAACACATTTAAGCTATCAATTTGCACTCACTACGAGGTAGTGGAACATCAGGTTGTCCACTAGGTGAGTCTTCCAATAGGATGGCTTAGTGAGAAAGTCATGCCTCTATGTTGGCTTCTCACTGTACAATGAGAAAGTCATGCCTCTGTGTTGGCTTCTCATTGTACTGACCATACCAAATCTACCCCTTTGATAACATCAATAAGATGCCATAATGCTAGGAAAGGCTCCATAGGAAAGAAAGGTGTGTTATGCTAGGTGGCCTTGAATTTTAGGGTTTGAGCTTCACAAGGTTAGTTACAAGCTGCATTATGCCAAACACATGAACATTATCTACATATGATTTTTTTTGTTCAAGGGGATCATGTTTTGTATGTGTAAGGTCTTCTTCTTAGGGATCATCATGCCTAAGGTTTCCAACAGAGGACAAACAAAGAGTAAAAGTTTCACAACTTAGGGAATGCAGTGTGTCACATCACCACTAAGAGGAAATTCGTCTCCTAAGAGATATCACACTCTTAGAGGGCATCAAACTCAATGACACCACCAAGAAAAGGACGCATCACAAGAAAAAGAAAATTGCACCATGAAACATGAAAAATGTTAAAAGATATTATCGATGTATGCTCCCACTGTAAAGTGGTTGCTAACACCATTGTTGTGAGCAATTGCTTTAAATTAGTCATTCTTTACTTCTAAGACATGAGAGCTTCTTTAGAAAGTCTCTATACCAAGTCATATGTTTCTGAAATAAAGCTACATCATGAAAAAAGGAGGGAGGGGTTGCCATAAAAAATACATAAGGGATCTATGGATTTGGGGTCAGTATATCTTTGCTACAATATTTTTTTAGAGCTTAGAAATTTCATCATTCCCCAAATACTCATAGAATTGGAAGAATGAAACATAAAAAGTGAAAACAAAAAAAAAAATCCTTTCGAGTCAACATGGAAGAGATCTAAATGTCTCAATGCCTTGTGCCATCCCCAAAAGGAAAACACAAGACAAACAACTTTAAGATAAAATGTTTACTACATATAGAAGAATGTAGATACATATAGAGGAATGCAAAAAGAGAATGTAGATACATATAGAGGAATGCAAAAAGAGAGAGAGAGAGAGATGCATCAAACATAATAGTATGGGGGATCACATTACACACATGCAATCACATAGAGAAACATGAAAAAGAAAACAAAGCAAAATACTAGTAATCAGCACATGCGATTCAACCTATAGTAGGTCGTTTGCATCCCAATATTGATCAGTATATGCATAAGGCAAGCAAGTAGCCAAAGGGACAACATCAAATTTCAAAACTAGGACAAGGCTAACTAACCCCTTGTCCCCACTAAGTGCAGTAAAATGATGAGCCAAGGTAGATGATGAAAATGAGCTCCTTGCGATAAAGAGAATGATTTGTAATGAATGTATAACATGTGATAGTGATAATACTAAGATCCTACAACTATTAAATGGAAAGGAGCAAAGGGCATGATTCAAGGGATCATTTTTATGATATCAAACTTCTCAAGTATTCTTTTTAAGGAATGGCACTCATCAGTAATATGCCCAAGAGTTCTATGACATTGACAGTGAGACCTATTTGTGTTCTTAGTGATGGAACCTCAATTTTTTTCTCCTTATGTTCCATTCCTACCTTGCTTGGTGTTACTGGTCTTCCATGGTGTTGGAAATTTTTTAGGGTTGGGGTTTTACTTTGGCCTATATGTAAAACCCTTGTGTTTATTTTACCCCTTGGTTGGGATCTATTTCGCTGTTACTTTTTGAAAGGGTTTTAAAATGACTTATGTCTTATCGTTTTGTCTAGGTTGAGTCCCTTTGATCTTAATTTTTTATTTTCTCCATAGGGTTTTATTTTCCTAAGTATTGGTTCACCCCATGTTTCATCATTTAAAAACAACTTATGTCTTTGTTTACCATTGGCCTAGTGATGTCCCCTTGTCCTTTTCATAAATGTTTTATTTTGTAGAGGGATCAAATTCATGCTACCATTGATCAATTGCCTTCAAAGATCAATGGTTTCCCAACATCGCGTGATCGGGAATTGCAAGATCCTTATTAATCGCGATATCACGGGCGAGCACCATGTGTCCTTTTTTGGTGTGGCCGAAGGAGATAAGCTTTTGTGTTGTCAATCAATTATTTTCAAATATCAACAGTTGCTCGCTATCGCGTGATCAGGAGTTACAAGGTTTTTACTAATTGCAATATCATAGGCAGGTGCCATGTGTCTCATCTAATGAAGCCGAAAGAATAAAGGAAATATTGTCTGGCCTTAATACATTAGAAGGCGGGTTACTAAAGTTTTCTTATAACGCACATGTTTTAAATCAACAGATCTATTATAATCTAGGTGGGAAAGTTGCTCGGTGGTTAATGATAAGGCTGGAGACTATGTTGAATGAACAAGATCACTGGTGCTCAAGATCTACGGTTGCCCGCCATCACGTGATCCAAAGTTGTTGAATCTTTACTGATTGCGATATCGCAGGCAACCGCCATGTGGACTTCCTTAGTAACACATGGTATGGTGGGCCCCTTATTGTCATGTTGGTGATCGTGTCAGCTTGTTTTGAAGAAGGTTGTTCGATGATTTGATTCAACTGAAGGATCGACAACTTGAATTTGAATCTGCATCAAATGTGGTTGGAGTGATTCATGCAGTGCACGAGTGAGCTTTAATGGTGGATGAGACACTTATTGGCATGATTTGATCGAAATAAAATCAATTCTCCTATATTATTTCTATCACAAAGCATCCAAGTATTTCTTGAAGCAGTCTCAGAGCCGAAGGCAGAATTGCGAGTCTTTGCAGCCAGAATTTGGGATTTCTGCAAACAAAGCCATGAGTTAATTTTTGTGCCTCCCAGTCATTCTACACTTCAATTTGGGAAAATATTTGTTGTGCATGTCATTGAACTTGTTGATAAATGTGTTAGGGCTATAATTTAATTATAGTTGTGAGAAATTGCAGTATTTTTTTCTGTAATTTCCTATCTCTAGTTAGTCCTACCTATTGGAAGTGTAACATTGTAAAGAGGCCCTAGTTTGTTTGAGATGGCACCACCCAAGCAACATTGTGGCCAAATTGACTATTTGAAAAGAAACATGTATGATGATTTCCTGGATCAGTTGCCCTTGTCAACGAATGATAAAAAGATTGGATTGGTTTTGATGCGAGGGAAAATCATAGGGGAAGGGTTAGTATACAATTTCTCTAACATAGTTGATGCTAGGGTTCCTCTCACAGGCTTGGAAATGTTCATATTGTGGTATGGACAGAGGAATTTTCCTCACCCCTTTTCAAACAGTTGGATGTATGATTTGGGAAAGCTGGTGGTACCAAATGTGTTCCTTGATGTAGACCTACTTAGGGTAGTGGCTGTAAGATATGACCTTGTCACATAGGTAATTAGGGATAATGATGGAAGGGTTTTATTGAGCATTAATAGAGAAGAGGTCCAATTGATTTTTGACTTGAGTGAACTGAGTGAAGACTTGGTTCCTATCAATCTTAAGGAAATGAAGCAGGAATATGCAAAGTTGAAGTCTCTTTTTAGAGCTAAGTTGCTTCCACCTCATTTGGCTAGGGCAGGAGGTTCAAGATTTCATCTCAGCCCCAGTGACCAGGAACCTTTTCAGATTAAATTTTTTTGAAAATTATTTCCTAGCCACTTTCTATTCATTATGTCAGATTTTGAGTTTCAGTCCTGGTGCGGTGATGCCCATTGCATACATGTTCATGGGGGTGCAAATACAACACCCTAACTTCTCTATGACATATGACTTTGCTTCTTTCTTGGCTGAGAGGATACATGAAGGGCTATCAAAGTTGTAGAAAAATGATACCGACACTCAATTATTTTGGTATTTTATGCTGATGCATATGTTTTTGTTCAAGAATGTTGATTTCTTCTCTAAAAGGGTGAAATTGAGGCAATTGGTTGATGGAGAAAGATTGTCAATACAAATATGGGCTACAGATTTATCTTGCAATAAGGAAAGTACCAGTTATGTGAAATTTGATAATTTATTTACTTCCAGATTGAGGGCTAGATTGATGGTGAATGTACCTAGGATCCTTGAGGAATTACATGATTTCCTCAGGCCAAAGGGGATGAAGCCAAAATTAAAAGTCTGTCATAACTAGAGTGACATTATCCCATACCCAGTTAGCATTGTTTTGAGGGTATATGGTTTTTAGGGAGCCCCTCATATACTTCCATACAATGTGCCACCAAGAGTGGGGTTTGCAGAAGTTATGTGGCAAATAGGTTGTATTCATGAGGACAACCTCACTGGGAGGGGTAAGGGAACATTTTTCCTAGGTTATACAGTGGTGTCTAATTTTACGTTTTCAAAAGGAGGTTGGGTGCATTTTGAGAAATTCTTTGAGGATTATCATTTGAGGTGTGGTCCAAAGTGGCAACATGATCCTGAGGGTTTCATTACCCTTTTCAGACAAAGAATAAAAGCTGGAAAGTTTGTGCATGTATTCAAATTTCCTGAAGAGCTAATTAGAAATGAGTTCGACCTAAATAAACATGAGTTGAACAGGAGAAATGGATAGCTTATAGGTTATTAGATAATAGCACAAAATGATCTGAATATGATCCATTGTTAGAGTTCGGGCCCCACCATAAGAAAATTGATTTTCTCAAGGAGAACTTCAAAGAGATTATGGGCACCTTAAGAACCATGAAGATACACTTATAATTGAGTCTAGGTGTACAAGAACAAGGTGCCAAACCAATTGAAACAAGGCCAGCATACCAGTCTATAGAAAGGTGGCCCATTTACGTGAGGAAAATGAATAGCAAAGAAGGATTTCAGGAAGAAGTGGACAGAAAAGGAGCAAATATTGAAGTTTCCTTCATAACTAGGTCCAAAATTCATAGTGCTTGGGGCAACTAAAATCATTGATTTAGAATCATCACTAGAAGATAGTCCCACATCACCACCATATGAGCCAAGCCCTAAGAGGAAAAGAATTGATCAACCACAGGAGAATTTGATTGGATGAAATTATTGTTACTGATCAGGACATGCAGGTTGGTATGCCTTCCCCTCCTAGGCCAGCTGAATTGGTTTTATCTGATTTAGATATGAAAGGAAAAAGTTTACAAGATGCAAGAATGGAAACATGTAAGGAGTTTCTAGATGACAATACATTTATAAAAATTACTGTATTCTTGCAATTAGTATGGAGGATGAAATTTGAATAATATCAAGATAAATGTAAGAAGAGAAGAGAACTAAGACCTGACAGGTCAGACCAAGAGAATGATGAGGAAGTAAAAGCTGAATTAATGGAAGAATTCAAGAACATCACCAAGAAGGAAGGAAACCGGTGAGTCAAGTTGGTGTATTGATTCTACCTGAATGGGACATTGTAGACGCTATAGCATTTAATGCTATTCTGAAGTCCAAGCATCCCTTGCAAGACTCTGAAGAAGAAGTCAAGGCATCACTTCAAGACTCTACTTTCAGTGAAGAATATGAAACCTTGAAATAAAGTACTGGGCCCCTCAAGGAAGAAAGCCAAACGTTACAGATATTAATCCAAATTTCAGAGGAGGATTAATAATAAAAAGAGTTTCAGAGACCTCAACCATCGAGGCCATTAATTTGACCGTGAATGTGGCCAAATTGGCCCAAAAGACTGTTGAAAGGGAGAAGGTTGAAAAGAAGAGCCTAATGGAGAAGTATAACCTTTTGATTGAGGAATACAACGAGATGCGTTAAGAATGTTGAGTTATAGACTGAGGTGGAAAATTTTAGGTATAAACAGATTGGGGAGACATCAAGTGCTACAGGGACCAGTACATTACCTTCCACAACAGGGTCAGTGCCTCCTGCTTCTCCAATTTTTTCCACACCAAGGTCTCCTAGTCAGAATCTTTCTCTCACCCCTCCTTTAGAACAAATTGATGAAGAAACAAAGTGCTCTATTGATCCTACAAAGAAGCAGCTCTTGCAAAGAATTGATGAATTACAAACATCATTAAAGGTAAGTGAGGAGGGATCTCTTTCAAGGAAAAAAGAGATTCTTACTGCTATTTTAAGGCATTTAAATGAAAAG